>CM053029.1:248122414-249322414 GCA_028564925.1 Lithobates sylvaticus | reverse complement strand
CCAAGTGGAACTGGCCACTCAGGTCCTTGGGATCCGGTAAGAGTAACCATTTTGACTATTCTTGGATATTATCAGGCTACGGATGTCAAATTGTTTCAGTTGTCATCGTATTTCCAGTTTGGGTAGAACCCCCACTTGGTTGGACTGACCTTTTTGGAATTTATTTACCGTCTTTACATTTACTTTGTTTGGACTCATTTCACTTAATTTTTTCACATTTTTTTACATTGTTCATTTATATCTGATAGCGCTACATTTTCACCCATTGTTCATTATGAATGTTTGTCACATTTGTGTGTAGCTGCTTTTCTCTTTTTTCACAGAGTAGTGCAATATTTTTTACACATTACTTCAATAATTTTATAGCCTAGGCTATCTTTATGTAGAGCAACAATTATTGTTTTCAGTTCTTTGCCATGAGGTGCCACGTTGAACTTCCAGTGAGCAGTATGGGAGAGTGAGAGCGATATCACCAAATTTAACTCACCTGCTCCCCATTTACACCTGAGACCTTGTAACACTAACAGGTCTCACATGACATGACAAAATGGCTAATTGGGCCCAATTTGGACATTTTCACCTTTGTTGCCAGCGGTTTACACATTAAAGGCTGAGGGTTGAGTTATATTTAGGAGACAGCAAATTTACACTGTTATACAAGCTGTACACTCACTACGTTACATTTTAGCAATATGTCATTTCTTCAGTTTTGTCACATGAAAAGATATAATAAAATATTTACAAAAATGCGAGGGTTGTACTCACTTTTGTGAGATACTGTACATCTACAATATTTATACAGTATATTCTTTCTGCCTTTCAGCCTCAGTCTTTCGGCTTATATTTAGCGTGGCATTGACTTCAAGTGTATTCTCCTTTACAAATTGTATTAGCATGAACTTTTGCATAGCATTTATTCTGTATATGTATGTACAGTACTTTTCATGTGTTTCACTTGTTCGATTTTTGTATGTAATTCTCAGTGGTTCCTCCCTTGCCAGGGATTTTTCCTTCACATCCCAACCATTCAGTGTCTTACATTGGGATGTTATTGCCACCTTGTCCCCTGTTTGCAGTTCCGCCCGGCGTGCGCAGACCATCCTTGTGCCCTATGGCATTGGTGGGCTACTTTCCATCTGGGGCCCATTTGGACATGGCTGTCTCTCCTCCCCTCAGGCCGGTTCTTCGATCCGGGGGTGAGGCTTTCTGCCTGTTGTCCTTGCACCCGTGCACCCCTGGTGCATGCCCTACATGTGACGTCACTCCCCGATGTGTGTCCAGGGACCAAGCTGGAACGCGCGCCAGCCTCAGGGGAGCGGAAGTAGACCAATCTAACAGGCTGCTCTCCCGCCAGTCGGTCTTCATAAATGGAAGCATTGCTAGTGGCCCTGGATCCAGGATCTAGGAGAGTGCACAAGTGCTACTCCCTCCAGGGAGTTTTAATAACAGTTTTAAAGGCAACTTTAAAACTTATTGCGAGGTAAGCACATTGAGCACATAGACTATTACTTATATCTTAATTCTCTTTCGCATCTTGATGTGAGTATATATTTTTCCTTTTTTAGGCACCCATTGTCATACACTTATTACCTTCTGGAATCATTCCTTTATTCACTAGTAGCTGCATATTGGGCTACTTCTATGTATTGCCACATTGCTGCAATGAATCTTAAAGAGGGAGGGTTCCAATGAGCAGAAGTTCCACTTTAGGGTGGAGCTCCGCTTTAAGTACCAGATTGTATGCCCCCATGTTTTGGCAGTTTTCATTTTTCTATCAAGCATCGCCTGTAACAATATTTGCAACATCATACTATACTTCCCTATGCCATGGCAGTATCTCTCTTTATGGGACACAGTCTGTAATATTATATGCCCCCTGTATAAGGCTACAACATTTTTTTTCTAACAGGGCATTACAATATACTTTGTAATATAGTTTGTAACTGTACATATACTGTATACAGTATGTACTCATGTGCATCTGCTTATGCATTTACATCTAAGCCATCTATGCACCACTTTTCCTCCCTTTTGACTATATCTACATTTTCTCCCCATCAGATTGCATGCCATATTGATGCTTCCTTTTCATTGGCGCGCACCCCGGCATGTCTTGTTGGACCTCTTCCTTGGGTGACATCTCTTTCCCCTCTCTGGCAAATGAAACCACTGATTTTATTTTAACCTTTTTTGGCCGATGTATGTAAGCTTTATTTTGTTGTCAACATATAAGTGAAACATTCACTGTTTAAAAAACAAAATACAACCTTTTTATGCAATCTATATGATGATTATAATTCCTTTGTTTCATCCTTAGAAGGGTTCCGTTCTACGATTGTATACACCCCAGATGAAAGAATGAAATATTGAAACCTGTGTCCCTCTGTATGCCTAGCCACAGGTGTCTTCATCTTGGCAGCCCATGTAATATGTAGAACTGTACATAATATTGTGCTCTGCATCATATTGACCTTATCCTACACTAGCCTTAATCTTCTTTTTTATGATTGTTAATAAAATTTGTACCTAAGATTTTTACCATAAATACCTCTTTTTCTCCTTTTGACATAACATTTACTTCACTGTGATGTGTTAAGTATACTCTAGGCCCTTTAATTTTCCATGTGGGGGTTGTTCTTTCTTCATTTCACATGCACACAATGACCACTCTTTGTCATAAATTCCTGCAACTGCTTCAGTGGTGCTGTAGCCCTCTTGGTAGCATCATTGACCATGTTCCTCCTGGCTCTTTCATCCAGTTTGTAGTGACGTCCTGATTCAGGGAGGGTCTGTGTTGTACTTAATACCTTCCACTTAATAATAGAGTTCACTGTGCTTCTAAGCATTGATAAAGCCCTTTAATTTTTTTTTTTGTATCTGTCTCCTGACTTGTGCCTGTCCACAACTTTATCCCAGAGATCATTTGACAGTGCCTTGCCACCCATAGTTGATTGTTTGCTTCAGGTGCACTACCAGGAACTGAAATGCTCCAGGAAAGCTCTTTTCATACCAAGCTAATCAAAATGACCACAGCTGATCACAGTTGAAAGTGATTAGCAACACCTGATTGAGTTTGAAGTCACTTTTAGGAGGATGGTGATCCTGTTTCCAACTTTTGAATTTTTTTTTCTGACATGATGTATATCTTTCACTTGCATGTTATACTGTAAGTTGCACTGAGTAAATCCAGCTGGATAAAACAAAAACTGAGTCTGTCTTAGTTGCAGGCTGCAAAGCAACAAAATGTGATTATTTTAATGGAGGTGATTCTTTTCTATACCCACGGTATATAGAGGACCTTTACAAAATGTAGATTGTCCTATTTTACCATATGTGATCAACTTTAATATGGCAAGGGGACTGTTTGTGAAAATACAGGGTTTGTGAGATTTGAATAGTGACTTTTTATTAGGACTTATATTTCCCTTTTCTTAAAATATTACTTTATGTAACCAGTATAAGCAGATAATGTGTAATGTTTTCATAATCCTATTATACCTGTATATGATATGATATTCAACCAAGTAATGTCTCTACAGTCTATTTTCTTTTTGTTACTGAGGGAGGAATTAAAGATAACCACACAGTTGCTACTTTCTTGAATGTTAAACAAAAGTAATTCCTAATGAAAATAATGTACGGAAACACGAATTACATTTGTAGCGTAATAATTGAGTGTGAGATTATTTTTCTCAGTACTGATTGGTACTTTTTTCCTGCCACCAGATGCTTGTTTCATGATTCATCCAACAACAACAACTATTAGTGGTAAAGAAGTCAGGCTGGACCTGTGATTCTAGAATTTTTGTTCTGTTTTCAGCCAAGGGGCATATTTGTTGCAACACTGATCCAGTAATTACAGGCCATTAAGGGCAAATTAAGATTTTAGTTCACAGAAGTCTTTCACTATACATTGCAGTTAGGCAGTGCAGTAAAAAACCAACTACAATTTATTTTAGCTCATCGAAATCTCTGACTATACATTGCAGCTACGTGGTGCAGTATAAGTCCAACTCCATTTTGTAGAGTGGAGATAAATTAGAACTTTTTTTAGTTGTTATTGTTGTCTTTGCCCCCATTGGGAATAGTTACTTTTATTCCCTCTCTATTTGATGAATGTCATGCAGACAGTTATGGAAAATTCCCCAAATAGAAAAACTAGTAAGACACATATACACACATTAATACCATACTGAAATGCACTGTAGTAATGGCTTTCTTTTTTGCATAGTCACTATGGCTATGTGAGCTAAGTATAAGACAGAGCATGCTAAACGTTAACCTGTCAGTTTTTATTTTTAGTCATAACTATGACAGGAATCTTAAGTAGGGTTGAGCGAACCCGAACTGTAAAGTTCGGGTCCGTACCGGACTTTTGGGTGTCCGGGTCCCGGAACCGAACTATTGACTGTATGTTCGGGTTCGGTGTTCGGCGATGTATTGGCGCCTTTTACAAGCTGCAGGGCAGCCAATCCACGCTAGTTTCACTAGTGTGCCCTTAAAAGCCATCACAGCCATGCCTACTAATGGCATGGCTGTGATTGGCCAGTGCAGCATGTGACCCAGCCTCTATATAAGGTACAGGCACACAGCACTGTTATAGACAGGTTCCTGTGCTGCTAAGAGAGGATTTCATTAGGAGTTAGTCTGATACAGTCAGTCAGTCCACATTCCTTAAATTTTCTTCAAATTAGTTATATCAGTGAGCGATCTACATAGCTAGAGTAGAGACTAGAGAGTGTCTTTATTAAGGAAAAGAAAGAGACAGAGAGAATTATTCAAGAGATTCCTAAATCAATTGTACCCTGGCTGGGGTGCAGTGCAGTGCACAGTCTTTTAACAGTGCCATGAGGCCAGTGCCAGACAAAATATAACTTTTACCTGCAAGCTCAGTGCAGCATCACTGCACTGCATATTTTACTAAGGCCCCTTTTCACACTGGTGCGGGGAGCCGCGGTGACGGTAAAGCAGCGCTATATTAAGCGCTGCTTTACCGTCGTTTTAACCGCGGTATTCGGCCGCTCGCGGTGCGGTTTTACCCCCCGCGAGCGGCCGAAAAAGGGTTAAAGACCCCCGCAGAGCGCTGCCGTAGCGGCGCTTTGCGGCGGTATTGCCGCGGTTTTACCGCGGTTTCCCATTCAAATCAATGGGAAGGAGCGGTATAGGAGCGGTGAACACACCGCTCCTATACCGCACCAAAGATGCTGCTAGCAGGAATTTTTTTGCCGTCCTGCTAGCGCACCGCTACAGTGTGAAAGCCCGCCGGCTTTCGCACTTGAGTTAAAGGGGCCGGATTTTTTCAGGCGGTGAACAGGCGCTATTTTTAGTGCTGTACCGCCTTAAAAACGCCCCAGTGTGAAAGGGGCCTAAGAGATACACCATACTCTGTGTGTATTCTGCTATTGCAAAAACATTGCAAAAAAATTAAATTTTGCTGTGATTTGTGCATGTTTTTTTTTCCAATAGCATTTTCTGCATGTTCATACACGCTTTAGACACTGTGCGTGTATTCTGCTATTGCCAAAAAATAAAATCTTTCAGTGCTTTGTGCATGTGTGCAGAAGTGTGACATACAATCGATCGATATTTCTTCTATTGTGCTATCCCAAAAAAAAAAAAATTGTAGCGACATTTTTTTTTTCCAATAGCATTTTCTGCATGTTCATACATGCTTTAGACACTGTGCTTGTATTCTGCTGCTGCCAAAAAATAAAATCTTTCAGTGCTTTGTGCATGTGTGCAGGAGTGTGACATACAATCGATCGATATTTCTTCTATTGTGCTATCCCAAAAAAAAAATTGTAGTGACATTTTTTTTTTCCAATAGCATTTTCTGCAGTTTAGCAGTTTTTGAGATACACGCTTTACATACTGTGGGTGTATTCTGCTATTGCAAAAACACCCATTTAGGGCGAGATCATAAATTTTGAAAATATGAGGAGATCATCAAAAAGGGGACGTGGCCCCGGTCGTGGTGCTGCTGGTGGAGCTCCTGTTGCAGGGAGAGGACGTGGTCAATCTGTGCCAGCTACAAGCACTAGTGAAACACCTTCCTCAGGTGCGAGTAGGCAACAGAGCCTGCAGCGGTATTTCAGCGCGCCTAATGAGGCTGTACGAATGTTGAGGCCAGGACAAGTACAGGCGATAGTAGATTGGGTTGCTGACAGTGCCTCCGGTTTCTTCACATTGTCTCCCACCCAGTCTCCTGATGAAAGTTCAGAGTTGGCACCTGCAGTCGATGTCCATCAGTCTTTCACCTCACCCCCTTGCAAATCAGCCAAGCAGTCTGAGCCCCAAATCATGCCGCAGTCTCTTCTGCTTTTTGATGACTCTGTTAGCAGGGTTTCCCAGGGCCATCCACCTAGCCCTGCCCCAGAAGTGGAAGAGATTGTGTGCACCGATGCCCAACCGCTTATGTTTCATGATGAGTACATGGGAGGACCATCGCAGCACGTCTTGGATGATGACGAAACACAGGTGCCAACTGCTGCTGCTTTCGCCATTGTGCAGACCGACAAGGAGGGCATGGGTGAAGACTGGGTGGAAGATGATGTGGAGGACGATGAGGTCCTTGACCCCACATGGATTTAACATCATGCAGGTGACCAGTGTAGTTTGGAGGAAGAGGCGGTGGTCGCAAAGAGCCACCAGCACAGCAGAAGAGGGAGCAGGGTGCAAAAGCGGAGCGTCTGTCCCCTAGACAGTACGTCTGCTATTGCCCAAAGCAGCAAGGGACCAAGCACACCAAAGCCAGATCCAAGGAGTTCCCTAGCGTGGCAGTTCTTCAGACAATGTGCTGATGACAAGACACGAGTGGTTTGCACGCTGTGCAATCAGAGCCTGAAGCGAGGCATAAACGTTCTCAAAAGGAAAGAAATTAAGGCGAGCTCCCCCGGTGAGATAAATATGTTACGTGGTGATCTCATCCCTTTAAGTAGACAAAAAAAGAACCCCTATGGCTGGGACTTTAAATAGAACACCACTCTCACCAAGAATTTTCTGAAAAATTGTTTGAAATTTATTTATTGTTGAATAAAATAGTATCAAAATCATACACGTATCCAATAGCAGGGTGCACAATACATGATATGCATGACAGTATAAAACACATGACAAGAAAAATTTATACAAAAATTAATATAATGGTGAAGACAACACTTAACATAAAAAATACATATACAAAAAATACGGTACTGATTCTCTCCCGGAGGGTTGTCACCCCCGAATACTCGACGCGTTTCTAGTTGCCCGAATGTGGGAACCTTCGTCAGGAGTATAGAGTAATTCTATTTGGTAAGTACCTGTCGCTCACGTATGCGTCAATATTCGTAGAACGTATGAGTTGTATTTAAGCAGAGGAAGGAGGGGAATGCGCCCCCAAGGAAGAAAATGCGGCAGCACACACGAAGTTGGATCCTAGTAGGATGTTCCTATATTATGGACTGTATGTCCAAAACCAGCCGGGTCCCAAAAGCAGGGAATGTGTCAGGGAAATACCAGGCCTCTTCGCCGGGTTCCAGGGTTGCGCACGCGCGGTAGAGCGGCGCAACGAATGTTACAGGTACGCCGGGTAACGGGTGCGCATGCGCGGGTCCGCGGCACTCGGGTATCTGACACAGCCCAGCCAGTACGCCTCACCGCTGTGCGCGGCGCTGACAGAAGACGAGTGCGCATGCGCACTCGTCCGGGTATCCCACCTGACCATTTACCTGGCCTATAAAAGGCCTTCCCTGTTCGCTTTCAAATTGCTGGTTTGTTGTCTCTTCTGAGTCCTGTCTCCAGTCCAGTATCCTGTATCCTGTATCCTGTATCCTGTACCCGGTACCCTGTACCCTGCATCTACCTGACTACCCGTTGCCGACCCGGAATCCGTCTGACCACCGCTGCCGCTACCTACCTGTGTTTGAACCCCTGGCTTGCTTCCTGGATCCTTCTACTGCCTGACTACCTGTGCTTGACCCTCGGCCTGTCTACTGGACCTTCTGTGAGTTACTTACCTGTGTTTGACCTCTGGCTTGCTTCTTGGATACTTCTACTGCCTGTTTACCTGTGCTTGACCCTCGGCCTGCCTACTGGACATTCTCTGAGTTACTTACCTGTGTTTGACCCCTGGCTTGCCTCTTGGATACCTCTACTGCCTGATTACCTGTGCTTGACCCTTGGCCTGCCTACTGGACATTCTCTGAGTTACTTACCTGTGTTTGACCCCTGGCTTGCTTCTTGGATACCTCTACTGCCTGATTACCTGTGCTTGACCCCCGGCCTGCCTACTGGACATTCTCTGAGTTACTTACCTGTGTCTGACCCCTGGCTACCCTCCTGGATACTTCTACTGCCTGGTTGCCTGTGTTTGACCCTCGGCCTGCTTGCTGGACTATCTCCTGCTCCTTGTGCTTGGCCTCCTGCTCGGTGTTCTGGACTTGCAGTTCTCTCATGCTCCCGAGGGTCCTCCTCCAGTATATGCTTTGGTACCTCAGCAACCTCTACCTGATCACAGCTCTGCCAGGTGTCTACTCCCAGTGCAGCTTCAGCGTCTCCTGGTCAACGTCGCTACTGCACACCACCTGCTACACTCCTGCTGGCAACCCGTGCATCTTTGAGCCCGGTGTCCTCTGTACCCACTCCAGAGGCATCGTGCGCTTAGTCGCAAGGGGAGCAGCTCTCAGCATATCGGCCCGGGTGAGTACCTCTGACAGTACAAACCAGCCAATGTCCGAGGCCGACAGAGCTGGTTCACCCCTTGAGGCCTTATGCCAGCAGGTGACAACCCTTACGCAGGCTGTACAACGCCTCCAAGATGGATACTTTCAGATCGAAGGGCGTCTTCAGCACTTAACCTTGTCTTCAAACCAAGCGGACCAGTCACCCCCTGCAGCCAGCACCTCCACTCTTCTATCAACACCTGGAGGTGCTCTCCCTGCCTATGACGTGTCCCATCCTGATCCCAGGGTCCCCACACCAGAACGTTTTTCCGGGGACCGAAGGAAATTTCGCTCCTTTAAAAATTCTTGTTTGCTACACCTAGCACTACAACCCAGGACCTTCCAGTTGGAATCCACCAAAGTGGGTTTCATTATCTCTCTACTTTCAGATGACCCTCAATCCTGGGCACACCATTTGATGGAACAAAAGAGCCCACAGTTGAATTCTGTAGAGACTTTCTTTTCCGCTATGGCAGCACTCTACGAGGACTCCCAACGCACAGGTACGGCAGAATCTACCCTGCATACCCTATCCCAGGGGAGAAGACCTGTAGAGGACTATGTAGTGGATTTCCGCAAATGGGCAGCAGATACTGACTGGAACGAGTCAGCCCTAAAATACCAATTCCGTTTGGGGCTATCCGAGGTATTGAAGGATGAACTGGCTCGAGGAGAGATCCCAAGCACTTTCACAGATCTTTGCCAACTTGTTATTAAACTTGACCGTCGATTACGGGAACGACGGGCAGAGAGACTGCAGAGCCCTCGTCCCACCTGGACGATGCCCCGGGTCCCTCCGGCACCTGCTCCTTCTTGGAACTCTCGCTCTCCTCCTCATGGGGAACCTATGCAGCTGGGCCTGGCACGGTCCCCCCTATCTGCTGAAGAAAGGCTCCGTCGTCGTCAAGCCAACCTCTGCCTCTACTGCGGGGGCACGGGGCACTACCTACAGAAATGCCCCATACGACCCAGTAAGTGCCCTTCTGGGTCCCTCTCGAGTTCGCACCCTGTTGGAATTCCGCATTTTCATCTGACTGTTCCACTCTCCCTACAGGTAGCGGGAAAGTCTTTCCAGTTGGGAGCCATCCTTGACTCCGGAGCCTGCAGTTGCTTCATGGACCTGACCTTGGCACGACACCTGAACCTCCCTTTAACCACCAAGAAACAACCTCTTCAGATCCAGCTGGCTGATGGCTCTCCACCCTGCTCAGGACCGGTTACCCAGGAAACCGCTCCCATCCTGACCTGCACCAAATCAGGTCATCAGGAGCTTTTACGTTTTGACATTATCCACTCTCCTATGTTCCCCATCATCCTGGGGTACCCTTGGCTTCTGGCCCACAATCCTCGGATCGACTGGGTCAACAGGACAGTGGAGTTCTCCTCTCCTTACTGCCCGCAGCACTGCTTTCCGGATCAACCCGCAGTACCTCTTACTCATCTTGCCATGCAACCCAGTATCAAGGACCTGCAACACGTCCCAACACCCTACCGAGACTTCATGGACATTTTTGATGAAAGAAAGGCCGAAGTTCTTCCCCCTCATAGCTCATATGATTGTCCGATTGATCTCCTACCAGGGGCCGAGATCCCCTTCGGAAGGATTTTCCCCTTGTCCGAAACCGAGCTTGAAGCCCTACGGGTATATATTGACGAAAATCTTGCTAAAGGGTTCATCCAACCATCTTCTTCGCCAGCAGGGGCTGGGATTTTCTTTGTTGAAAAAAAAAAGACGGTTCCCTCAGACCCTGTGTGGATTACAGGGAACTCAATAAAATTACTATCAAGAACAGGTACCCACTCCCACTCATTCCCTAACTTTTTCAGCGGCTCAGGACTGCCAAGGTGTTTACCAAGCTGGATCTCTGTGGGGCCTACAACTTAGTTAGAATACGCTCTGGGGATGAGTGGAAGACGGCTTTTAGGTCCAGATTCGGCCATTTTGAGTACCTGGTCATGCCGTTTGGACTTTGTAATGCCCCAGCTACCTTCCAGCACCTTGTCAATGACATTTTCCGTGAGTATCTGGATAACTTCCTCATTGTATATCTTGATGATATCTTGATTTTCTCCGATTCTCTAGAAACCCACCGTCAACATGTCCGGAAAGTTCTTCTCATTCTCCGTAAACACGGGCTCTACGTCAAAGGAGAGAAATGCGAGTTCGAGACTGATACCATCCAGTTCCTGGGCTTTATTATAACCACCGGAGGAGTACTGATGGACCCCCAAAAGGTAAAGGCCATCCAGGATTGGCCTGCCCCCACAGACAAAAGGTCAGTCCAACGTTTTATCGGCTTTGCCAACTTTTATAGACGGTTCATTCAGGGGTTTTCTGCCATTGTGTCCCCAATCACCCAACTGACCCGTCAGCAAGTCAAGTTCCAGTGGACTCCCCAAGCGCAAGGCGCTTTTGAGAAGCTCAAGGAACTTTTTTCCTCTGCACCCATCTTGCAGCACCCTGACCCTGAACTCCCTTACGTCCTAGAAGTGGACACCTCAGACTCTGCTATGGGAGCGATCCTATCGCAGAGAAGTGGCCCAAAGGCCCTACTCCACCCGGTCGCCTTTGCCTCCCGAAAATTAAGTCCCCCTGAAAAGAATTACGATGTAGGCGACCGGGAATTACTTGCGATTAAATTCGCTCTCGAGGAATGGAGATACCTGCTAGAAGGAGCTTCCCAACCCATCCTCATCTTCACAGACCACCGCAACTTGAAGTACCTCAGGGCTGCAAAACGCCTTAGACCCAGACAGGCCCGCTGGGCCTTGTTCTTCTCCCGATTTAATTTCCACATCACTTACCGTCCTGGCTCCAAGAATGGCAAGGCGGATGCTTTATCCCGTATGTTTCTGGACACTGAATCCTCTAAAGAACCTGCTACCGTCCTGTCCGCCCACAATTTCCTCCATGCCATCCAGCCTGACTTGACCACAGCCCTTAAACAGGCTTCCAACCAGTTCTCATCACCCACATTACCCTTTCTTGAAAGGAAGCAGGATTTGCTCTGGGCCCATGCCCGAATATTTGTTCCTCCTCCTGTCAGACTCCAAGTCCTGCAGACTCTTCATGATCACAAGATGTCCGGCCACTTTGGGGTACAGAAGACAGTGGACTTGGTAGGTCGATCTTACTGGTGGCCGGGCTGGAGAAAGGACTGTCAGGAATACGTCCTTTCTTGCAACACTTGTCAGAGGAACAAGGGGTCCAACACTAAGTCCTGGGGTCTGTTACGTCCACTATCTGTCCCAGAACGTCCATGGAAGGAGATTTCCATGGACTTCATCGTGGACTTACCCTCCTCAGATTCCTTTACCACAATTCTGGTTGTCATTGACCGTCTCTCAAAGATGGCTCACTTCCTGCCCATGAAAGGTACCCCCTCGGCTTCTGCTACCACTGACATCTTCATCAGAGAAATTATAAGGTTACACGGAGTCCCAGCTAACATCACCTCAGACCGGGGGGTACAGTTCACTTCCAGATTCTGGAGAGACCTCTGCAAATCCCTTGAAATCAGGACTTCCATGTCTTCAGCATATCACCCACAATCCAACGGTCAAACTGAACGCACTAATCAGACCCTCGAGCAATACCTGAGGTGTTTTTGTTCTTATTCTCAAGATGACTGGTCAGGCCTACTACCCTACGCGGAGTTTGCCTATAATAATTCTTTGCATTCTGCCATTAATCAAACGCCCTTCTGGGCAAACTACGGTTATCACCCTTCTTTTCTTCCAGATTCCATACCAGACGTCCCTACTCCGGCTGCACAGGACCTAGTCAAAAATATCCAGGACAACTTCCTCCGGATCCAACAGGCCATGAAGGAAGCACAGAAGGGGTATGAGGTACAGTACAACCGGGGCAGGAAGGAATGCCCGCCTTTCCAGATTGGTGAGAAAGTTTGGTTATCAACCGCTAATTTAAAACTCCCTTGTCCTTCTCGGAAATTGGGTCCCAGGTTCATCGGCCCCTTTGAGGTCAAGAGAGTGATCAACCCAGTGGCCTTTGAACTAGATCTTCCCAGTTCCTATAGGATTCATCCAGTTTTTCATGCCTCCTTGCTGAAGCCTGTAATTGCCAATTCTTTCCCCGATAGGCAGACGCCTCTTCCTCCTCCCATCACCATCCAAGGAGAGGAAGAATTCGAGGTTGAAAAAATTCTGGATCTCCGAAGAAGAAGAGGTCAGGTTCAATATCTTGTTAAATGGAAGGGTTATCCCCCAGAAGACTGCTCCTGGGAGCCATCTGAAAACATTCATGCCCCTCGCTTAATCCGGGAATATCATCAAAGACATCCTGAAGTGGGCATCCGGAGGCTGCCCTTAGGAGGGGGGCACTGTCAGGGAAATACCAGGCCTCTTCGCGGGGTTCCAGGGTTGCGCACGCGCGGTAGAGCGGCGCAACGAATGTTACAGGTACGCCGGGTAACGGGTGCGCATGCGCGGGTCCGCGGCACTCGGGTATCTGACACAACCCAGCCAGTACGCCTCACCGCTGTGCGCGGCGCTGACAGAAGACGAGTGCGCATGCGCACTCGTCCGGGTATCCCACCTGACCATTTACCTGGCCTATAAAAGGCCTTCCCTGTTCGCTTTCAAATTGCTGGTTTGTTGTCTCTTCTGAGTCCTGTCTCCAGTCCAGTATCCTGTATCCTGTATCCTGTATCCTGTACCCGGTACCCTGTACCCTGCATCTACCTGACTACCCGTTGCCGACCCGGAATCCGTCTGACTACCGCTGCCGCTACCTACCTGTGTTTGAACCCCTGGCTTGCTTCCTGGATCCTTCTACTGCCTGACTACCTGTGCTTGACCCTCGGCCTGTCTACTGGACCTTCTGTGAGTTACTTACCTGTGTTTGACCTCTGGCTTGCTTCTTGGATACTTCTACTGCCTGTTTACCTGTGCTTGACCCTCGGCCTGCCTACTGGACCTTCTGTGAGTTACTTACCTGTGTTTGACCCCTGGCTTGCCTCTTGGATACCTCTACTGCCTGATTACCTGTGCTTGACCCTTGGCCTGCCTACTGGACATTCTCTGAGTTACTTACCTGTGTTTGACCCCTGGCTTGCTTCTTGGATACCTCTACTGCCTGATTACCTGTGCTTGACCCCCGGCCTGCCTACTGGACATTCTCTGAGTTACTTACCTGTGTCTGACCCCTGGCTACCCTCCTGGATACTTCTACTGCCTGGTTGCCTGTGTTTGACCCTCGGCCTGCTTGCTGGACTATCTCCTGCTCCTTGTGCTTGGCCTCCTGCTCGGTGTTCTGGACTTGCAGTTCTCTCATGCTCCCGAGGGTCCTCCTCCAGTATATGCTTTGGTACCTCAGCAACCTCTACCTGATCACAGCTCTGCCAGGTGTCTACTCCCAGTGCAGCTTCAGCGTCTCCTGGTCAACGTCGCTACTGCACACCACCTGCTACACTCCTGCTGGCAACCCGTGCATCTTTGAGCCCGGTGTCCTCTGTACCCACTCCAGAGGCATCGTGCGCTTAGTCGCAAGGGGAGCAGCTCTCAGCATATCGGCCCGGGTGAGTACCTCTGACAGAATGGCACTTGCTAAGGTACTTGCAGCTATATGAAGTCTATCCTAGAAGATAAGACTCATCCACGAGATTCAATGTCCCGATTGGATCGGATGGCATCCCAATAATGGATGCTCAAAGCCCTGATCCCTATGGGGTGTCCCCTGTAAGGAGACGTGCGTCCGTAGTAGCCTGGCCTCCGTGTGGTCCTCTGCTGCCCCACTGTAAGGAGACGTTCTCAAAATGAGCACAACCTGCATGACCAGGCATCTAAGTGCAAAGCACGAGATGCAGTGGAGTAGACACCTCAAAAACCAAGAAAGGTCTCTGGCTCCTCCTGCTTCCTCTTCTGCTGCAGTCTCGGCCTCTTCATCCACCTCTGTAGTGACAGTGGCACCTGCCAACCCGCAAACAGAGGATCTGCCAGCAACACTACCACCTGGGTCACCAACCATCTCCACAATGTCCCATGGAAGTGTTCAGCTCTCTATTTCCCAAATACTGGAGCAGAAGAGGAAGTACCCCCCTAGCCACCCGCGATCCCTGGCCCTGAATGCCAGCATTTCAAAATTCCTCTCCTTTGAAATTCTGTCATTCCGTCTGGTGGAGACGCAGAGTTTTAAAAGGCTGATGTCATTGGCTGTCCCACAGTACGTCGTGCCCAGCCGCCACTACTTTTCCAGACGAGCTATCCCTTCCCTGCACAACCAAGTAGGGGACAAAATCAGGTGTGCACTGCGCAACGCCATCTGTGGCAAGGTCCACCTAACTACGGATGCGTGGACCAGTAAGCACGGTCAGGGACGTTATATCTCCCTAACAGCACACTGGGTAAATGTAGTGGCGGCTGGGCATGAGGCAGATACAGTTTGGCGCATGTACTTCCACCACCGAGGATTGCAGGGCACTTCAGTTTGCCTCCTGTTGCTAACTCCTCCTACTCCGCCTCCTCATCCTCTACCGCCTCCTCATCCGGTCAGCGTAACACCTTCACCACCAACTTCAGCACAGCCAGGGCTAAACAACATCAGGCAGTTTTAAAACTTTCCTGTTTCCTGGGGAAAAAACCCACACCGCGCAGGAGTTGTGGAGGGACATGGAACAACAGACCGATGTGTGGTTGGTGGCAGTGAGCCTCAAGCCCGGCCTGGTGGTGTGCGATAATGGGCGAAATCTCGTAGCAGCTCTGGGCCTAGGCGGTTTGATGCACATCCCTTGCCTGGCGCATGTGCTGAACTTGGTGGTCCAGAGGTTCCTTAAGAATTACCCCGATATGCCAGAGCTGCTGCAGAAAGTGCGGGCCGTCTGTGCGCACTTTCGGCGTTCTCACCCGAGGTGCTGCTCGCCTGTCAGCGCTGCAGCGTAACTTCGGCCTTCCCGCTCACCGTCTCATATGTGATGTGCCCACAAGGTGGAACTCTACCTTGCACATGCTTGCCAGACTGTGCGAGCAGCAGCAGGCGATAGTGGAGTTTCAGCTGCAGCACGCATGCGTGAGTTGCTCTGCGGAACAGCACCACTTCACCACCAATAACTGGGCCTCCATGCGAGACCTGTGTGCCTTGTTGCGCTGTTTCGAGTACTCCACCAACATGGCCAGTGCCGATGACGCCGTTCTCAGCGTTACTATCCCAGTTCTATGCCTCCTTGAAAAAACGCTTCAGGCGATGATGGAAGAGGATGTGGCACAGGAGGAGGAGGAGGAGGAAGAGGGTTCATTTCCAAGGCTTTCAGGGCAGTCATTTACAAGTGGCTACGAGGGTGGGTTCCTGCACCAACAAGCGCCAGGTACACAATTGTCCGGCAGCAAGGGCACAGTTCTGGAGGATGACGAGGTGGAGGATGAGGAGGAGATGGAGGAGGAGGAACCATGTTCACAGCTCATGTCCATCACTGGTGCGTGGCTGGGGGGATACAGAGGACACAGACGATACACCTCCCACAGAGGACAGCTTTTCGTTGCCTCTGGGCAGCCTGGCACACATGAGCGATTACATGCTGCAGTGTCTCCGCAATGACCGCCAAGTTTCCCACATTTTAACTGGTGCTGATTATTGGGTGGCCACCCTGCTGGATCCCCGTTACAAGGACAACGTGCCGTCCTTAATTACCTCACTGGAGCGTGATCGTAAGATGCGCGAGTACAAGCGCACGCTGGTAGACGCGCTGCTGGTGGCATTCCCACTTGGCAGCGGGGGTACGGTGGAAGCACAAGGCGAAGGCAGGGGAGGAGAACGAGGTCGCCAACGCAGCCGGGGCACCGCCAGCACCTCGGAAGGCAGGGTTAGCATGGCCGAAATGTGGAAAAGCTTTGTCAGCACGCCACAACAACCAGCACCACCAGCTGAGATGGAACGTCTTAGACGGAGGCAGCATTTCACCAACAAGGTGGAGCAGTATGTGTGCACACGCCTACATGTACGGAATGACGGGTCTGCCCCCTTCAACTTCCGGGTCTCCAAATTTGGCACATGGCCTGAGCTTGCCCTGCAGCCAGTGTATTATCTGAACGTGTATTTAGCACGGCAGGGGGCTGTTATCACAGACAAGCGCAGCCGCCTGTCCAGAGCCAATGTGGACAAGCTCACGTTCATTAAAATGAACCAGGCATGGATCCCACAGGACTTGTCTGTACCTTGTGCAGAATAGACACGTATACCGGTGTTCTGACAAAAACTGTCTGGCCATCGGATAGTGTCTGGCCACTAACTGCGCAGGCGCAGTGCTTGCGCAGTACGGAGGACAAGGAGATTCACAAAATCTCCAATCGTCGGAGAGTTTTGAAATCCCCTTGTCCTACGTACTGAGCAAGCGCAGTACAGGGCGGACACTATGCGACGGGGGACAGAATTCGACACATAATTCACCACTAGCCTTACCCAGCCATTGTTGTATTTTTGAACCAGTGTTGGCTACCGTGTCCTCCTCCACCGCCGCTTCTACCTACACCGTCACATCCACCGCCACCTCAACCTCCTACTCCATATGGACCTCGTCCTCCTAGGTCAAGATTATAATTTTTTCATTTTTTTAATTTCCAAGTATTTTATTTTCCCACTATCTTATTATAAGATTATAATTTTTTCCAGAAAGTGTGTATTCTGGGGTATTCCCACCTCTTCTGCTGAGAAGGGGGCCTCCAGCATTTTATTTTTATTTTTTCATCAGGCGTACAGCCATGCCCCCCCTACTGTAAAAAATAACACAACACGTCACACTTAGCCCCTCCCCGCCCCCTAGTGGTTAACACCTTCACTGCCAGTGTCATTTACCTAGGAATCAGTGCATTTAAATAGCACTGATTTCTATATAAGTGACAATGGTCCCAAAAATGTGTCAAAAATGTCCGATGTGTCTGCCATAATGTCGCAGTCACAATAAAAATCGCTGATCGCCGCCATTACTAGTGAAAAAAAAAAATATTAATAAAAATGCTATAAAACTATCCCCTATCTTGTAAACGCTATAACTTCTGCACAAACCAATCAATCGCTTATTGCGATTTTTTTTACCAAAAATATGTAGAAGAATACGTATCGGCCTAAACTGAGGAAAAAAAATGTTTTTTTATATATTTTTTGGGGATATTTATTATAGCAAAATGTCCTATTTTTGTTTATAGCGCAAAAAATAAAAAACGCAGGGGCGATCAAATACCACCAAAAGAAAGCTCTATTTGTGGGAAAAAAAGGACACCAATTTTGTTTGGGAGCCACGTCGCACGACCGCGCAATTGTCAGTTAAAGCGACGCAGTGCTGAATCGCAAAAAGGGGCCTGGTCTGGGGCTGAAGTGGTTAAAGCAGAACTCTAGTTGATTTTTTATAAAATGGTAGCAAGTAGCTAATTTTGGTAGAATAGATTCTGTTTGTCTCTTCTGTCATAAAACAGCTTTAGTAACTGTACACTGACAGCTGCACATACGTAAATATTGGACATATTTTATATTGGACACATTGCAATTATGCGGAAGTTAAGTCATCCTCGCCTGGCCAATCAAGATGGCCAAAAACACTGTACTGAAAGAAGATGGTGAGAAGATGAAAGCATTGGTGATGAAGCTATGAGAGAGCAATGACATTGCATCACTTGGGAGGGGCACTTTGCAAGTGAAGTGTGCCTTAATGTCCAAATAAGCTATGCAGCCTAAAACTAGCAAATATGTTCCCATTAATGAATGAGCTAATATCAAAGTGAGCATATTAGAGAAGTGAGACCCACAGTCTAGCAGGTGGCTTTTCATAGAAACTGTTAAAAAAAATGAAAATAAGTTCCATTCTCATTCAGTAAGAGTGGACATGATGTTGGGACATTATAAATGCATCAGGTCTTCATTTTAATTTAAATTGTAGATTGTGTCAGCAGCAGGTCACCAGAGGTTGTATGGTATCTGTGGCACTCAATACAGACTGCCCACAGTTCATGTAGGGTGCTCTAATGCATTGGTGGATGGTGCAACCCTGCAATTATAGCAAAATAAGAAAATTTACCAGCACACCTTGGTATAGTGAAAATCCTGTCCTTTATTCACATAAAGCAACAGGCATCACAGGCTAACATTTGAGGACCTCACAGAATCCCTTTTCTAAGGCAGAGTGAAAAAAAGTCAGTCACCAGTCAGTGTTCCTGATTACCGCCACACCCATTATATTATAACTCTGTACTGCACTGGTGACAGTATTTTTTTAAAAATTGTGACAAAAAAATACAACTCGCCATGCCTCTTACTAAATATCTTGGACTGACCGCTTTCCAAAAGGGGTAATTTGAGGGATATACTGTACCAAGGTTTCTGGACTCTATAACTAAACACTGATTTGGGTTATTTTTACCAAACAAATGTAGCAGAGTACATCTTGGCAAAAATGTATGATGAAAGGTTATTTATTTGCAAAATTTCATAACAGAAACAAAGAAAAACCCTTTTCCCCCAACAATTTTGGTCTTTTTTTGTTTAGCAAAAAATAAAAAACCCATTAGTGATTAAAGGGGTTGTAAAGGTAAAAATGTTTTCACCTTAATGCATTCTATGCATTAAGGTGAAAAAACATCTGACTATACCCCCCCCCCCCAGCCCCCCCATTTTACTTACCTGACCCCTCGAAAGTCCTGCGCTCGCCCCCGACATCCTCTTCGCCGCTCACCCTGGCCGTTTATTGGCTAGAGTGGATGGATTGAAAGCAGCGCAGCCATTGGCCCGCTCTGCTGTCAATCACATCCAATGACGCGGTGCCCCGGGGGGGCGGGGCCGAGTGATACAGTGAGCGGCTATAGCCACCGGCTGTATCACGGGAGCGCGCCCGCAAGTACTCCACACCATGCGAGGGAGCTCTCATTTAGGTGAGAAGTACTTGCAGGGGGGGAGCCGAGACAGCCGCCGAGGGACCCCAGAAGACCAGGTTCGGGGCCACTCTGTGCAAAACGAGCTGCACAGTGTCGGTAAGTATAACATGTTTGTTATTTAAAATAAAAATAAAAAAATCCTTTACAACCCCTTTAAATACCACCAAAAGAAAGCTCTATTTGTGTGACAAAAGATACAAATGTCATATGGATACAGTGGTGCATGGCTGTGCAAATTTCATTTAAAGTGCAACAGCACTGATAGTTGAAAATTAGCCTGGGCAGGAAGGGGGTGAAAGTGCCCTGTATTAAAGTGGTTAATAAACCTAAATGAAGCTCTATTTTGTTTTTGTATTATTATAATATTGGTATGTCAGTTTTCAAAAATGTCTAGTATTTTTTAACTGGGTTAAGCACACTCCTCCAATAAATCTTTTGTCTCTGTTTTGTCTCAGTTTGGCAACTAAGTTTTTTTTTTTTTAACAGAAAAGTTTTTAATTGTCTCCAAATGGAGAAAGTTATACATACAATAAAACATTCTGAGGTTGTGTATATTATACAGCAAAGGTACAGTGGATAATGACATAATTATAAAATGAAAACATCTTGTACAAGGTTGTGCATGAATTATATAACAGATATGATTATATCACTTAACCAGTTAATAACCGGCCCATAGCCGAAAAATGGCTACAGGGCAGTTTCTTAACTCTGGGAGGGCGTACAGTGATGTCCTCCCAGAGAATCGTTCCCGCGCGCCCCCTGGGGCGCACACACGGGAACATCCGTGCTCGCTGGGTCCACGGGAACCCCTGCAACACGGATCGCGGTAAAGGGCCAATGACAGCGGCCCTTTACCACGTGATCGATCCGTCCAATGACAGAGCGATCACAACTGTCAACACAGAAAGGTCAGGGGAAGTTCATCACTCTCCTCTCCTCACACCGATGCAGCGTGAGAGGAGAGGAGAGCGATTGTGTGAGTCTGTAATACTTTAGCAGTGCCCAACAGTGCAAAAAACAGTGCCACAACAGTGCCATCTGTCATCTGTGCCACCTGTGTCACCTCTGCCACACCAGTACCACCTCTGTGCCACACCAGTGCCCATCAGTGCCACACCAGTGCCCATTAGTGCCACCTGTGCCCATCAGTGCTCATCTGCGCCACTGCAGTGCCAGACCAGTGCCGCCTGTGCCCACTGGTGCCGCCTGAGCTACTGCAGTGCCACATCAGTGCCGCCTGTGCCCACCAGTGCCGCCTGTGCCCACCAGTGCCACCTGTGCCCACCAGTGCCCACCGGTGCAGCCTCACCAGCCACCAGTATGGCAAAAAAAATATTTACTAGTGAGGAGGCCTACCAGCTTCTATGTATGACCAATGAGAGCAGCGGGGAGCTCTCTGAGTCTCAGTCTGATACGGATTCGGCCTATGAACCCATTACAAGCAGCGGGTCTGATACAGAAGAGGAATGTGTGCCCGTGAAAAGAAGGCGTTGTGGCGTGGAGCAGCAGCCTACTACCTCGAGTGTTATCTCAGCCCCAAAGGCATAGGGGCCATGCCTGCCTTCTCTATGCCCTTCAAAACCCCCTGTGGCTTCCCCCTAATTCCAGAGCAGCAAATATCCCCCCTTTCACCGCCCAGCCAGGTGTCCAGGTGAACACCGACGATTTTGCAATGATTGATTTTTTTTCACTTAGTTTTCACTGAAGACTTACTATCGTCCATTGTGGCCCAGTGCAACCTCTACGCACAGCAGCACATAGTAGGTAACCCTGGCTCTAGTTACGCCCGTCCCTTTTAGTGGAGAGAACTAACTGTAGAGGAATTCAAAATTTTCTTAGGCCTAACTTTTACAATGGGACTCTCAAAAAAAAAAACAATTGTACTCCTATTGGTCTACCAAACCCGTCCACCACATGCCAGTCTTCTCATCCCTTATGCCAAGATCCAGATATCTAATAATTATGCAGTTCCTCCACTACAATGACAACACCCAGTGCCCTTCCCAAAATGACCCAGCTTATGACAAACTATTTAAAATTCGGCCACTCCTAAATTATTTCTCTGAAAAATTTCCCCAATTATATACCCCCGAACAGAATATTTGCGTGGATGAGTCCCTTGTGAAATTCTCAGGCAGGCTTGGCATCAAACAGTTTATCCCCAGCAAAAGGGCCCGATATGGGGTTAAACTGTACAAACTGTGTGACCGAGCCACGGGGTAAATCTACTCCTTCTGGGTGTACGAAGGAAAGGGATACCATCTTTATGTGGATAATTACTACACTAGCTTGCCCCTCTTCCGCAATCTTCACCGGAGAGACACCCCAGCATGTGGAACAGTAAGAGCCAATAGAAAGGGCTTCCCGCAAAAACTAGTCAATGAAAGGCTATGACAATGGGAGACGGCATCTTTGCGGAACCAGAAGAAACGGCCCAACCCAGAAACCAGCTTGCATATACGATTATAACTTGTTTATGGGGGGAGTGGACTTCAACGATCAGATGATTGAACCCTACCTACCCACAAGAAAATCCCGCCACTGGTATAAAAAAGTGTCCATTTATTTTTTCAGTTTGGCCATGTATAACACTTATCTACAGAGAACCCTGTACCCTATCTGCACTACCAAGAAGAAGTTATTTCCGCCCTTTTGTACCCTGAAAGCCCACCAGCAACTATTCGCTCTGATTCCGTGAGCAGACTCCACGAGCGCCACTTTCCTGAGAAAATGCCCCTGCCGAGAAACAGGCCACAGACGTCAGAAGAAATGCCGGGTGTGCTCCAGAGAAGGAATTAGAAGAGACACATCGTATTATTGTCCCGATTGTCCTTCCCAACCAGGCCTCTGTATAGGTTAATGTTTCCGCCGTTACCATACTTCTCTACATTATTAGGAAAGTATGGTGAACGTAATTCTCATTTCCTATCATTTTCCTCCACACCCCTTATGCCACTGCAGTGAACTGTACATACCTCTGCCTTCTCTGGAACCGACCCTGGCCTGTTATTTGACCAAGCTTCTGCCTAACGCTAAACATACCTCTGCCTTCTCCGGAACTGACCCTGGCCTGTTATACGACCACGCTTCTGCCTAACGCTAAACTGTACCTACCTTTGCCTGCTCTGGAACTGACCTTGGCCTGTTATACGACCACACTTCTGCCTAACGCTAAACTGTACCTACCTCTGCCTGCTCTGGAACTGACCCTGGACTGTTTGACCACGTTTTTTGCCTGCCTCTTGGATTGATCTTTTACCCTGCTATGCTAGTGGGAACACAGGGGTCTCACATATGTGAGGGGCTCCAGAATTGTTTTTCTGGATGAAGAAAACTAATTTTTTAGTTTTCTCATTCCCGGATTAGGGTCTGGAGGCTCGGAGGATTCAAAGAGATTTGAGTGGGAGAAGCCTCTACCCCTGTCCCCATTCTTTCCTGGCTGTGTTCCTGCTTACTACCAGGACCAATATTTTGGCACTGCTGGCAACGTCTCTACTGGCACTGACCCTGGGCTGTATATGGACAGTATCCCTGCCTGTACTGACTATGGACAATATTCCTGCCTGCTGCCTGGACAATTCCATTCACTGTCGCTGACCACGTCCCTGCCTGCTGCCTGGATCAGGGCTCTCCTCCTGTGGACAATTGCACTAAAAACCACAGGTACTGTAATCTTTTGTTTACCCTTTACTCAGCAAAATGTATTTAAGGGTGTAATTCTTGGTATGTACATGCTGTGTTAGAAATATGAAGGGCCTTCAAAAATGTGATTGTAAGGAAATTGGATGCGTAATTTATGTCCCTAGAACACCTGATAGTGCTTCTTGGATGTTGGGCCTCTATGTGGCCAGGCTGTGTAAAAGTCTCACACATGTGGTATCGCCGTACTTAGGAGGAGTAGTCGAATATATTTTGGGGTATCATCTTTGCTATGTACATGCTATGTGTTGGAAATATCTTGTAAATTCACAACTTTGTGTAAAAAAAATGCGTTTTCATATTTTTTCCACATTTTCCAAAAACTTTGGGGAAAAAAATTAACCGTTCAAAAGACTCATTATGCCTTATAGATTATACGTTGGGGTGTTTGCTTTCCAAAATGGTGTCACTTTTTGGGCGTTTCCATTGTCCTGGTGCTCCAGGGCCTTCAAAAATGTAATAGGTGGTTGAGAGATTAGATGTGTAATTTATGCTCCTAAAACGCCTGAAGTTGCTACTTCAATGTTGGGCCTGTGTATGTGGCCAGGCTGTGTAAAAGTCTCACACATGTGGTATCACCGTACTTAGGAGGAGTATCAGAATATATTTTGGGGTGTCATCTTTGCTATGTACATGCTATGTGTTGGAAATATCTTGTAAATGCACAACTTTGTGTAAAAAAAATGCGTTTTCATATTTTTTCCACATTTTCCAAAAACGTTAAGAAAAAAATGAACCGTTCAAAAGACTCATTATGCCTTATAGATTATACGTTGGGGTGTTTGCTTTCCAAAATGGGGTCACTTTGTTGGCGTTTCCATTGTCCTGGTGCTCCAGGGCCTTCAAAAGTGTAATAGGTGGTTGAGAAATTAGATGTGTAATTTATGCTCCTAAAACGCCTGAAGTTGCTACTTCAATGTTGGGCCTGTGTATGTGGCCAGGCTGTGTAAAAGTCTCACACATGTGGTATCACCGTACTTAGGAGGAGTAGCAGAATATATTTTGGGGTGTCATCTTTGCTATGTACATGCTATGTGTTGGAAATATTTTGTAAATGCACAACTTTGTGTAAACAAAATGCTTTTTCATATTTTTTCCACATTTTCCAAAAACTTTGACTCAAATGGTGTCACTTTTTGGGCGTTTCCATTGTCCTGGTGCTCCAGGGCCTTCAAAATTTGTAATAGGTGGTTGAGAGATTAGATGTGTAATTTATGCACCTAAAACGCCTGAAGTTGCTACTTCAATGTTGGGCCTGTGTATGTGGCCAGGCTGTGTAAAAGTCTCACACATAGGGTATCGCTGTACTCAGTAGGTATAGCAGAATATATTTTGGGGTGTCATTTTTGCTATGTACATGCTATGTGTTGGAAATATCTTGTAAATGCACAACTTTGTGTAAAAAAAAAATGCGTTTTCATTTTTTTTCCACATTTTCCCAAAACTTCTGGAAAAAAATTAATTGTTCAAAAGACTCATTATGCCTCATAGATTATACGTTGGGGTGTTAGCTTTCCAAAATGGGGTCACTTTGTTGGCGTTTCCATTGTCCTGGTGCTCCAGGGCCTTCAAAAGTGTAATAGGTGGTTGAGAAATGAGATGTGTCATTTATGCTCCTAGAACGCCTGATGGTGCTATTTCAATATTGGGCCACTGTATGTGGCCAGGCTGTGTAAAAGTCTCACACATGTGGTATCGTAATACTCAAGAGAAGTAGCAGAATGTATTTTGGGGTGTCATTTGTGGTATACACATGCCACGTGAGAGAAATAACCTATTATGATGAAAATTTTGTGAAAAAAAAAAATAAAATAAATAAAAATCTTAATTTTGCAAAGAATTGTGGGAAAAAAATGACAACATCAAAAACCTCACCATGCCTCTTACTAAATACCTTGGAATGTCATTTGGGGGGTATTTGTACTTTCCTGGCTTGTTTGGGTCACAAGAAATGAGATAGGCCACCAGTACATCAGGTGTGCTAAATTTTTTATGATTCGCACCACAGTTTGTAGACTCTATAATTTTCACAAAGACCAAATAATATCCACTAATTTGGGTTATTTTTTACCAAAGATATGTAGCAATATAAATTGTGGCCAAAAGTTACGAAGAAAAATTTATAATTTGCAAAATTTTATCACATAAACTAAGAAAAATGCGTTTTTTTTCAAAATTTTTACGTCTTTTTTCATGTATAGTACAAAAAATAAAAAAACCAGAGGTGATCAAATACCACCAAAAGAAAGCTCTATTTGTGTGAAAAAAAGAAAGGAAATTTCATATGGGTACAGTGTTGCATGATTGAGTAACTGTCATTCAAAATGTGAGAACACCGAAAGCTGAAAATCGGTCTGGTTATTAAGGGTGTTTAAGTGCCCAGTGGTCAAGTGGTTAAATAAAGTCCTTATTGCTTATAGTGTTTCGTAGTATTATTACTATTTACTCAGTTGTATTCCTGTGTATAGAGTTTGTAAAAGGATCCTTTCCAACATCCATCTAACCTGACTATGGGGGGGGGCAGAGAGCACCTGGGCAGAGGATAAAACAGGAAAGAGGGGGGGGGGGGGGGGGCAGGAGGAGAGAGGGGGAAGAGCCACAAGGAACATCACTACACTGCACGGGGCGTTATTGCTTAGTCCATGCACCCCATACTTTTCCAAATTTCTTTGGGCATTTGCGGTTTATATATGTAAGCTTGTAAAGTGGAAGTGTGGAGTTCACTAAATCTTTCCATTGGGAGACCGTGGGAGGGTCAGGTTGTTTCCACTTAATCAGGATAGCCTTCCTAGTGTAGAATGAAGTGTAAAACACAAATAATCTCTTATGAGTGCTGCGTGTGATGTTGTCGCAGACTCCCAAGAGGAGAGCGATTGGGTTCATGTCTATCTGTAGGTGGCTTACTGAGTTAATTATGTCCACTACTTGTTGTATAACAGGACAGGACCAGACCACATGTATAAAGGTGCCCAACTCAGTGTTACATTTGGGGCATCTATACGATTGAGTCAGGTAGATTCTCGATAGTCTCTGTGGTGTATAGTAGGCTTTGTGGAGAAATTTTATTTGGATAAATCTGTCCCTCTCTGAGACCTTCAGGGGGATATACTGCTGGACCCCTTCTTTCCAATAATCGTCAGCGAGGGCAGGCAAGTCCTCCTTCCACCTAGCATACAGTCCAGTACCTCCATCAGTTCCCTCACATGATATCCTAAGATACAGGGAGGAGAGCATACAGTCAATGTTTTTAGAAATCAGGAGTTTCTCTACCCCATGGGATCTCAGTGTAGCCCCCTCTGGAAACTGCGCCTGTACTGCGTGCCGTAATTGTAGATATCTGAAAAACATTTTTGAGGGAAGCTGGAAATTATTTTTAAGTGTCTCATAAGGAAGTATTTTACCTTCCGACATGATCTGCGGTATCACTTTAATTTCATAGCTAGCCCACAATGCTGGGTCTGGAACCATTTGTAGGTGATTTAGTTTAGGGTTGCCCCACAGTGGTGTATATGCAGAGATCGCCTTTGGGCCACTGAGTTTGACCGACATTTGTTCCCAAACTCTAATGCCCTGTACACACGGTCGGATTTTCCAACGGAAAATTTCCTATCGGACCATGTTGTCGGAAATTCCGACCGTGTGTGGGCTCCATCGGAGAGCAGATCCTGCTCTCAAATTTTCCGACAACAAAGTCCTATCGGACTTTTTCCGATCGTGTGTAGCGAATTCCGACGGACAAAGTGCCACGCATGCTCAGATCACATTACAAGACCAAAGCTATTGGCTACTAGCCTCTACGTAGTCCCGTCGTACGCAACGAACGTCACCACGTTCAGAATGATCGGACTTTCCGACAACTTTGTCCGACCGTGTGTATGCAACATCAGTGTCGGACAAAATCCGGAATTTCCGACTGTGTGTACGGGGCATTACAGTTGTTCGCATAGGGAATTGTAGTCTCAGCATGTGCTTTGGGGCCCCTGAACACCAGGTTAATTAGTGCCGAGTATGACCCCAAGATAGCCGCCTTGAGATTAACTGAAGGGTTGGATTTTGGTTGGGAGAACCACCACGGACTGTAACAGTGACCGCTGCCCAATAATATTGCTTAAAGCAGGGAAGTGCAAGGCCACCTAGCAAAAGAGGGAGCTGTAGGGTAGTCTTTGCAACTCTAGGAGCCACCCTCCCTCCCAGATGAAGGCAACAATTATTTGGTCTATCTTTTTGAAAAAAGAATTGGGGATGGGAACGAGAGTGATGCGGAAAACATAGAGACATTTTGGCAGGAATGTCATTTTAAGGAGATTAATCCTTCCCACCGATGAGAGGGGGAGTGATTTCCATGCATGGCATCTAGCAGTAAGCTTGTGTAAAATTGGGTATAGATTGTCTATAAGATATAGGGAGGGGTCTCTTTGGACCTCAATCCCCAATTATCTGAATTTGGATACCATGGTCAATGGTATCTGCGGGTCCAGGGGGGGATGGTCTGAGAGAGGGAAAAGAGGGTCGATTTAGACCAGTTGATCCGGATTCCTGAGAAGGATCCGTATCGGTCAATAATTTCCAGTGCAGCTGAGAGGGATATTGATGCGTCTGGGAGGTATAGGAGTGTATCGTCAGCATATAGGGACAGTTTCTCAGTCAGTGGTCCGACTTCTATCCCTTTAACTGTAGGAGAGGACCTGAGGAGGATAGCCTGAGGCTCTATGGCTAAGGCAAAGAGTCCTGGGGAAAGCGGGCATCCCTGCCTGGTGCCCCTGCCCAGGGAGAAGGAGGGAGATAGCACGCCGTTTGTGCGGACCCTTTCGTAGGGGTGTCCGTATATTAGTTTGACCCAGGAGATAAAATTGGGGCCTAAGTTAAACCTGTCAAGTATTTGCCACAGGAACTCCCACTCCACCGAGTCGAAGGCCTTCTCGGCATCCAGTAAGGCCACGACACCCGGAGAGTCCACCCTTCCAGCCTGGGATATATTGGTGTATAGGCGACGCAGGTTTATATCAGTGACTTTACCCGGCATAAATCCTGTTTGGTCACCATTAACTAGGGATAAAATGACTGAGATTCTAGTTGCGAGAATTTTTGTGGTTATTTTGGCGTCCACATTCAAAAGTGATATTGGGCGATATGAGGCACAGCTCGCAGGGTCCTTGTTGGGTTTAGGTATTACCACAATTACTGCTTCCGACATAGAGGGAGGAAGGCACCCCTCCTCCAGCATGTTTAGGAGCAAGGTGTGGAATTTAGGAACGAGGAGTTCACTGTTAGTTTTGTAGAACTCAGACGAAAGGCTGTTGGGTCCTGGAGTTTTTGCTGGTTGGAGTGCTGCCACTGCGAGCTGTACCCCTTTGATCGTAATGGGGGCGTCCAGGGTTTCGTGAGCCTCATCTGAAAGCCATAGAAATACTATCTGATCTAGAAAGTCATGTAAATTACCAGGGGTAAAGTCTGCTCTAGAAGTATAGAGGTGCTCATAGAACCTGGCAAATTGGGCATTGATACCAGCCGGGTCATAGTGCAGCACCCTATTGTCATCTTTAATGTGTGCAATATGAGGTGTAGATGAGCGCTCCTTGGCCAACCACGCCAGTAACCTACCCGTCTTTTCCCCCTGTTCAAATATTCTTTGTGTGCAATTGTTTCTTGGTACGTTCCACTCTCAGCAGGGAAATTTCCCTTTGGAGGGATTGCATGGCTTTGTATGTCAGAGCATCCTTAGTGGTCACATAATTGTCTTCCAACAATACAACCCTCCTCTCCGCCTCTTCCAATGCAAGGTTTGTGTCTTTGCTGACCTTCCCAATAGTTTTTTTATACTGCCCTCTAGTGTACACCTTAAAGGCATCCCAAAGCATGGGAGGGGGGTAGTGCCAATATTGTGCACCCAGTAGACTCCCAGCTCTCCTTCAACCAGGGGGGGGCACTCGTTTGTCAGTTAGCCATAGACTGGACAACCCCCAGAGCGCTGATCCCATCGGCAGGTCTGTTTGTAGTTTTAGTAGAAGAGGTGCGTGATCCGAGATGCCACGGGGGGAGAATCTCCACCCCTTGTATTCGAGAGAGCAGGGAGTCAGTGGTATAGATTAGGTCAATTCTGGAGAAGGAGGCAAATGTAGCTGAGTGACATGTAAATTGTCTCTTTCCCGGGTTCATCAATCTCCATACATCAGTGAACCCATAATTTTCTGCCCATTGTGATAGAAGGGAGATCCTCAGGGGTCCAGCATTGAGTCTATCAAGGGCAGGGCAGGGCAGGGGGTCATGTTAAAGTCTGCAGTCAGTATAACACCTGCCGAGGGATATTGTGCTATCAGCAGGGTACGTTTCTGGAGAATGTCTAAGGTGGCCGTGGGGGGGGGGGGGTAAATATAATCCCACAATCAGGAGTTCTAGCCTATCACACATAGCATGTAGGGCCACATATCTACCATCTGGATCAAGATGGAGGTCCAATAGGGTAAATCCAAGCGATTTGTGGACCAGGACGCTGACCCCCCTAGAGAATGAGGAATAAGTAGAATGGTAGTATGCTCCCACCCTCAGCGTCCTGCTCCCCACCAAATGCATCTCCTGCAGTATACATATATGAGGGGAATACTTTTTTAGGTAGTTAAACGCCAGAGATCGTTTGATCTGGAGTTCAGACTTCGAGTTCGAACATTCCAAGATAGTATAGTTAAGGGAACCTCTAGATATCTTAGGAGGTAACTGAGCAGCATATGCAACAAAGAGGTTATTAAAGTGGGGTGCCCCCTAAAAAAAATGTAAAAGTCAACAGCTACAAATACTGCAGCTGCTGACTTTTAATAATCAGACACTTACCTGTCCCAGGGTCCAGCAATGCGGGGGATCAAAGCCCCCCCCTTCCCCAGCTCCGCTCGGCGGCGCCGGCATTCTTACTGTGTGCACCCAGCCGGCCACCCACTACACATGCGTGAGCACTGAAGCAGGCAGACTCTTTTTTTATGAATTTCAAGCAATTTTTTTTTGGTGGAAACACCACTTTAACATGCACAGATATGTCATCACAATGTACACTTGTATGAGAACCTCACCAGGGGGGCCCCTTGCGCCACCTGGTGGGAAGAGATCAGAACCGCAAGCATTCCTGAGGAAAAAAATACATGTATAAAATATGACAAAAAAAACAATGATTAAACAGACCCGGGAGGGAGCCCAAACCAATACTCCCGTAACCGTTCCTGTCCCCCCACCCCGCATCACCCACCAAACTTCGGTGTGCTTCTTTCCCAAAAACAATTATGGCATCTGCCACTGGGGCAAGTGAACAGAGGGACACCTGAGTGTCACAGTACATACAAGGAGTCCTCCAGTAATTGTAAAAAGAAAGCGGATGAACGGTCCCTGCAGAATATGTGGGCACCCGGAAAAAGAAAAAATTCCGGGGGTACAAACTTAAAGAAAAACTGTTGCAAACTTTTGTAAAGATCAATAAGTACCTTATAGTTATGTAAAAAAGATGTTTAGTGAATGCCGCCCTTCAACAAATAAACACCGCTCTGCGTAAGGCCCCTTTCACACATGCGGACCGTATATTAGATCAGTTCAGTCACGTTTTTTTATCATCAGTTGTTGTCAGTAAACATCAGTTTTCATCCATTTTCATTTCCGTTTTTCATCCGTTTTTATCCGTTTTTCATCCGTTTATATCAGTTTTTCATCCGTTTATATCCGTTTTTCATCCGTTTATGTCCGTTTTCCATCCGTTTTTAATCCGTTTATGTCCGTTTTTCATCCGGTTATGTCCGTTTTTTTAAACTGTATTTAATCAGTTTTTCATGAATTATGGGAATTTTTCCCATGATTCCTTGTTTTCCCCAGCGTGCATTGTGCCTCCCAAGCTGCTTTGTGGTTTCAGCTTGCTTTGTGCTTCCTGATTCCTTGCTGGAGTGTACGTGTTTATTTAGAGCAATGGATTTGGCCAGATTTTTTGAGCATGTGACATTATTTGTCATGCTATCTTACTTGAGGAGACGGAAAAGCATGACCAGGAAGAATTCTGCAATAAGACGCAGGTACTGGACCCATCCCATGCTGCTGAAGAGGCCCACTGAAGGGTTTTTTGCTCTGCACTATGCTGATCTGCGACGTTTCCCTCAAAAAAATTTTAATTTTACGCGAGTGTCTATACCAACATTTGATTTTTTATTAGAAAAGTTGCATCCCCGTTTGGAAAGGATGAACACTGATATGAGACGTTGTGTGCCTCCAGAGGAGCGACTTCTACTTACCCTGAGGTAAGCCAGCCAGCCTTTCTTCTTGATTATGTCCAGCATAATGTAGGGTTCCTTTGATCATTTGTTCTACTCTTCCTAGGTTTCTGGCATCTGGACTATCCTATACGTCCCTAAACCACTACTTTTTGTTGGGAACCTCTACAATTTCTGGAATTGTGCATGACACCTGTCAAGCAATATGGGAGGAGCTTCGGTGTACTGCAATGCCTGTTCCAGATACATCCATGTGGCAGGAAATTGCAAATGGGTTTTGGAAGAAGACCCAATTCCCTAATTGTGTTGGAGCCCTGGATGGGAAACACATCCGAATTCAGATGCCACCTGGATCTGGCTCACAATATTTTAACTATAAAAAATACTTCTCCCTTGTGCTTATGGCAATCTGTGACAGTAACTATAAGTTTGTAGCTGTAGATATTGGGGCGTATGGACGTACTGCAGACTCAAGGGTGTTTACAGCATCGGAAATGGGGAGAAGACTACTTGAGGGCCACTTTCATTTGCCATCAGACAAACCTCTTCCAGGAACTGTGGGGCCAGATATGCCACATGTGCTTGTAGCTGATGAGGCATTTGCACTTTCTAGGCATCTCCTAAGGCCTTATGCCAGGCAAAATCTAACTCCCTCCAAAAAATTTTTTAACTATCGTTTGAGTCGCGCAAGGCGCCTTATTGAATGCACCTTTGGCATTTTGACCAGCAAGTGGCGCATATTCCATACAACAATTCAACTGAGCCTGGAGAATGCCGAACTAGCTATACAAGCATGTTGTGTCCTCCAAAACATTATACGTGAGAAAGAAGGAATTAATGTTGAGGAAGAGGACGAGATCGATTTACCTTCTGTATGTTTTACCGGACTCCGACCCAACAATTCTGCCATTACCATGCGTGATACATTTGCAAACTACTTCATGTCCCCAGAGGGAGAGGTTCCGTGGCAGTATCAACATGTGTAAAAACACTCACCAGGCACTTTATTAGGTACACCTTGCTAGTACCATGTTTGACCCCCTTTTGGTACCCTGCATTGTACTTGTTTTCCCACAGAAAATGGAAATGCAATAGTCAAATAATACATTTTCACGTTAGCAGTATAGAAGTCTTGTGACTTCTATCAGTGTATGATTAAAGCTTGTAGTTTTCATTCTCCTAGTGGCAACATCGATCATCACTGACCCTATGACCATCACATTCTTTTGTATTAGTTGATTTTGGTTTATATAGAGTACAATAATAAAATACAATTTTCCATGCAGTCTATTATTTTTATTCATGTCATAGACAGTGACCGCAACATATATCTAAAAAAAAATTAAAATGTACAAACGTTTTTTTTTTTTTAAATATAAAACAAATAAAAACATAGTGCTGCAGTGCAAACTTGGTGGCCAACTACAATGGGGGCAACATAAAATGGGGACTCTTTAAAGGTCCTGATAATAAGGACTGTGGGAAGTGGGATAGGGATTGGATGACTGGGAGGAATTTCCATATGAAGTGGCCTGGGAACTGGAGGACTCATAGGTGGGTGCCACTTGAGGTGGGGGTATTACATTTTGGGCAGTGGTGGCTGGTGCACGTTGGTGATGGGGGATAATGCCTGGGTGGTGGAATGGATTCTGGAAAAAATGTTGTGAAGCTTGCTCGTTATGGTATGGACGTTGGGGATGGGTAATGACTGGTGGCATGGGATCTCCGGACATTGCAGCCCTTATGCACACACCAGCAAAATTAAAAATGGCCATTTGAACGTCCATTTTGCGAGCAGCAGGAACTTTCACAAGATGGTGGTACAGGTTTTTCACAAAGCTAGCATCCTCGTTACTGGGGTCTGAAAATGGGTCATTGGTATCAGCCCTTCTCGCTGCCCTCATCTCCTCCATAAACGTCAACATGGCTCCATCCATGTCATGTTTCTTATGTCGTTTACTGCCTCTTGATGCGGTAGGGCCAACAGAACGAATCTGAGGGGTGGAACATTTATTAGAACATTTTAGTTTGTCAACATTTCAAAATGGGGCATTTTATATAGGATACTTACAGGCACACGTTGTGGCACACGTTGTCTTTCAAGCGTGGCCGTTGCTGTGGATTGGGAAGACGGGTTTTCCTCGAGACCTTGCTCATCGCGTCCAACTCCCATGTCTTCCTCTGGCGCAGGCTGGGTATCTGCTGCCTCCCCCTCCTCTTCTGTTTCCGATATGTTTGTGGTGGTACTGTAAAATATTTGTTCATAGATCGATTAAAGGTCAGTACAGTAGAGTTATTACAATACATAGATCCATGTGTGTCATTATAAAGTGGTTGTAAAGCCTAAGACCCCTTTCACACCACACCGCCGGATTTGCGGCGCATTTTGCCCACTAGCGGGTGCTTTTACAGAGAAAACTATTAAAACCCCCGGCAATAAGCCGCACTAGCAGCATTTTGCCGGCGGTATTACAGCGCTGCCCCATTTATTTCAATGGGGAGCAGTGGTGGAGGAGCGGTAAACACATCGCTCCTTCACCGCACCAAAGAAGCTGCTGGCAGGATTTTTCCTAACTTCCTGCCAGCGCACCCCTCCAGTGTAAAAGCCCTCCGGCTTTCACACTGGAGACAATGGAGCAGCTGTTTTAGGGCGGATTGCAGGCGCTATTTCTAACGCTATAGCGCCTGCAAAACGCTGTTGGTGTGAAAGGGGTCTTACAGACCACTTATACCTACAGGTAGGTGCAGGAAATATCTCCTAAACCTACACGGTTTAGGAGATATTTGCAGAAAACACATAGATAACGGCACCTGACTAAGTGTGCAGTTTCTGAAGGCGATGGTGCCGTGACTGGTGGCTCTCGCGCATGCCGTCATTGTAGCTGCGGCCAGTCACAGCACCAGAGCAGCAATACACAGAATTCACTCCAGGAGTGATGGCGGCGATGGAGGAGGGGAACGAGGACCGCTGCGGGGGCTTCAATCACAGGTAAGTAATTCATAATGAGCTAGTATGCTATGCATACTAGCTCATTATGCCTTTGTCTTGTAGGTTTTTATTTATTTTTTACTCTTTGGAGTACAGGGGGTCCCCGAGTTATGAACTCGTTAGGGACTGCCCGCCTGTACGGAAGTCGGAAATGTTCGTAAGTCGGCCCCGCATGTGCAGACCGACAAATACGGACATTTCCGATGTTCCGTCTAATGCCGTTCTGCGTATGCGCGGCAAATTACGGACATTTCCGAAGTTTGCCGGCATTTTCCGAGGCTCCGTATGGCCGCGCATGCGCATAACGGCCGGGGGACAGCGAAAAATGGCGGAGGGTCCCCGCAGCGCCCCGTTCGTAAGTAGGGGTTGTTCGTAGGTCGGGCGTTCGTAAGTCGGGGACCCCCTGTATATGATTTTTTCTACTAGGCCAAATAATTTAATATAGGGGAAAAATAATGTATTTACTTACCTTCTTATGTCCATCACACTTCTCAAGAAGCCTAGCATCTCAAAGAAGGGGCTTTTTTTTCTTGTGGACGATCCTGCTCCGCTCCGACCTTCCTTAGCTTCCTCGTTAAGCTCACGCCTATAGCGGTCTCTAAAGCCCCATACACACGGTCGGACTTTTTCATCAATTTGGTCCGATCGGACAAGGTTGTTGAAAAATCAGACCGTGTGTATGCACCATCGGACAGTGTTCGTCGGTTTGTCCGACGGACAAAGTCTTATCTCCTGCTGGAAAGATTTGCCGTCAACCCGGTCCGATCACACCAAATCCGAGCGTGTGTACGCTTGTCCGACGGACAAAGTGCTACGCATGCTCAGAAGAAATTCTGTGACGGAAGCGCTCGGTCAGGTAAAACTACCTTTCCTAATCGACACAGCACATTCGTCACGCTGCAATGTTAAAATGTCTTTAATGCAGCGCATTCTCTTTTTCTTTACAATGCAACAAGAATGACATCTTTTAGCTGCTCCTATTCACCCGCACTTCTCACAAACTTACTTCTTTATTACTTTGCAGCATTTATACACTACATGTTTATTTTTACTCAGATCGTAATACAATCTTTCTTATTTTTTTACCCAGATTTTTTTTTTTTTTTTGGGGAATACATATTTGAAGGAGATTTTTATTTTTTTTGGAGGGGGTTTGTATGTCTCAACTTAGCAAAACCACATTATTAACATTTGTATTTCTTGCTTACATTTACTAGGAGTTTGTTGGTTGTTGGTGCCCCTTGTTAATTCTACTTTAGGATTAGTGAAATGTACCTGCCTACTCAAAGAAAAACTGTCATTGTAGAAAAGTAAAACACAATAGTCAATGATTATTTCAAATCAAAAAAAACTTTATTTAGGTCTCAGCAACAGACCAAAGAGGAACGCAGCCATGGTGAAACTTGGGGAATTTGCAAAGCCTTGGACACCCATGGCAACCATCATTTTACAAACTTAAACAATTGGGGGCATGAAGACTACCTATCTAAATAATAAGGGAGCGCAATCTGGTCCTGAAGTCCAAAACATCCGGAACTGCAGCAGATGCCATCTAGGTCCCCAGGCTCTGGTACTACGAGAGGCTCCATCTTCTCTCAGACCAGACTGAGTCCAGGTCGTCACTCTCTTGTCTTCCTTGTACGCTTCCTTCCACGCCGTGGTGCTGGTGCTGGTGGGGTGGCAGAAGGAGGAGGAGGAGGCGGAGCAAGGTCACTCTCGCAAACATGTGTGAGGGGAGTCATCTCCCAGCCATCCCCTCATTTAGTATTTTGAGGATGACCTCCTCACACATGCTGCGTTGCCCCGCCTCCATACCCGTAAATTTACTTGTAACCAAGGAGGCAAAGGCCTCCTCGTAGGTGGGTGTGGCATAGAGGGAGGCTGAGGCATCTTTTATCAGCTGGAGCGCTGACTCTCCCACCTCCCCCATGTTTTTCGCCCTTCTGTAGGGAAGGCGGAGGGGAGAGACTTGGGAGACAGTCAGGCTCCTACGCCTACCCCCTGTTGGCTGTCACTACCCCCTGCCTCCTCCTGACTGCCACCTTCCACAGCCACCTCCTGGCTGAGGTCTTCCTGTGTATGAAAAAGGGACATAGTTTCAGTTATTTGTTCATCAAACACACACAATTCTCATCTAGTGACTGTTGCAAAATGTTTTCAAATACAAAACCATACAATTCTCAGCCCTGCAGTTTAGATTCTTCCCAAAAATGTCTCCCACACCACTGTCTGTTGATATGTCAATCACGTTAGGAAATAAGCAATTGGGGATCCTGAATTAACTGAACATCATTCATTATTCAACAAACTGGTTCCAAAACTACTATACCTGGAACAAGCTGGGCACCTGCACATATTCCTGACTGGAAGGCCCAGGTTGGTCCTCGGAAGCCTCATCAGGGGTGGCGTGCGTGGAAGGACGCGTGCAAGGAAGAGTCGAGAGTGACTTCCTGACAGTAGCCTGGTCTTTGAGAAAGTGGAGCCTGTCATAGTACCAGAGCGTGGGGACATGGACATCAGCTGCTGCAGCTCCAGATGCTTGTGACTTCAGGACCTTATTGCACTCCCGGAAATAGGTAGTCTTCATGTTGGTGATCTTGACTTTTAAGTTTGCGACGGTTGCCATGGGCAGGGTAGGCTTTACAAATGCCACCAGTTTCAGCAGGGCTGCGTACCTCTTTGGTCTGTTGCTATAATCCCTGTGTTTTGCCTGCCATAAGAGGGGGAATTGCCGGTATTTATCAATGAAGTGTGGGAGAAAGCTCACGTTGTAGAAGGCATCCATCACCTCTGCAAGACACAACGCCACACAAAACAATATAAATAATGTCAGCCTAAACTCTCCTAATCTTCTCCATAAAGAAGCCTCAAGTTCTAATCAGTCTAGGCTAGTTATGTACCAACGTCAAATTGTACCTTCGTTTGTAGCGATCGTCTCGTGCGTGAGCTTTCTCTCCCCTCGTCTCCCAGATCGTGGCTACGACACAGGCGTGTGACGTTTTATATACAGTGCGCATGCGTCAAACTCCGCCCGCCCCTGACGATCTTTCTCGTCTATTCCCCACCCCTTCTCTTTACGGCGCAGTGGGGAGAGCACATGGCGGGGACACAGCAGGTGCGCCCCAAATATCCCCCAACGAGGAGGTGGACGAGGAAAGTCCGGAGGCACAAACGTCCCGATCCCGGAGCCTGAAATTCAAGGCCTCCAATATGTCATTTGGAGAAATGTTGGAGATGGTGGACATATTAAAGAGGAGCGACTATGATGGGAAGTATGGGCCTTACCTCAACCCCAATGTCCGCAAGGCCAAGATCATGTCTAAAGTTGTGAGAAGGCTGTACAATCATTTTGGGGTACAACGATCCAAGGAGCAACTGAGGAAACGCTGGTCAGACCTGAAACTGAGGGAGGCCGATCAGTACAGAAAGATCAAGAGAATTCTTCAAAAAAGTAAGTAGTTGTGTTTTGTGTTTGATTTCTTGCTTGCATACTGCTCCATGTGGTTTGATTTTTACAAAGTTGTACATTCCAAAATGGCCACTTTCATGTTCGTCTGTGCATTCGATCGTACTCAGCCTCGATCTTTCTGCCACTGTCATGGTCGTGTGTGTGTCCATTCGATCGTACGCAACCTCGATCGTGCGGCCACTTATAATACGATGTTTGGTGTTTTTTGGGGGGAAAGGAAGTTTGTTCTCCCTAGAAATGTCATCCAGAATGTAAAGCCAATTTATTCAATGTAAAGGAGAGGTCACCCAGTAGCTGTTTACCCATCTGGACTCGAGAGCACTAGTGCTGGGACACCCAAACCCCCTTTTTATTAGCCTTTTCCACACATGTGCTCCAGTGGATACTAGAGGGGGGTCTCCATCACACAAACTTCTACCAAAAAGCAAGTCAGTTTAGCACCTTTACAAAGTGACTACATTCATGTAGTTGACATTTGTAACTGGCCAAACTAAAATAGTGTCCGTCACTTTCAAGCAATGTTTGTCATTTCCTATTTCTGCCCTCAATAGCTTGTGTTGCTAAATCTTCCTTTTGGACATTCTCATAGGGGAGCGAAAACTTGGGCCGTCGGAGGAAACCCCCAAACCAACACCTCCCAAAAAAGGGGGAAAGAGCAGAAGCAGAGGAGGAGGAGGAGGAGGAAGGAGAGATCATCGAACTTGGAGAAATTGTCACCACAACAGGTGAGTGTGGGAGAACACAGCTACTGGTAAGCTAATCCATGTATGGCTGCCTCATTTCCAACACCCCATTTTTGTTTGTTTGTGGTTTTTAGGTGACGTGGATGTTGTGGAAGAAAAATCGCACTTTACCACAGAGAGTGCCCACGTACTCATCGGAGAGATAATGGTCTGCAATCGAGATCTAGATTACATAAAGCAAAACATCAATGATGTTCAACAAAAATTGAAGAACATCATTGATGTTTTAGGAAAAATATGAAAACGCACCAAGTAATTAACACATATTTGTGCCAGCTTCTGAACACATTTGCAACTTAAAAACTGTCTGAAATTTGGAACATGCACACATTGTGTCCACATGTGCTAGCTCCCACCATGGTGGATGAATGGCAACGTTTTTTTGGGGGTGCAAACACTTTACGAACTACGAAAGTGGTTGTGGTGAAGGGGTTGCACCCCCAAAAAACGTCCATTCATCCCCATGATGGAAAATGGCACTTTTGAAGCTTCTAGGCATGTGTTTTACCATCTAATGACCATTTTCAGGCCCAAATTGTGTGCATGTTCCAAATTTCCACTTTTCGGGGGTGACCCCCCCATGTGATGAAGGCAAGATCAAACACACTTTGAACATATAGTCATGTCTGATCTTGTCTTCACTTTACAAAGTTGAACTTTCCAAGTTCCTAGGTTCTGTTTTGCTCCATGCCTGGTTTTACCAATTGCGGAATGTTTGTAAACAATGTTGTAAATAACCAAGATGTTGTCAGTTTTGGCGTGAAGATTGTAAACGCACTTGGGAATGTTTTCCTAGTAAACTTTTATTTTTCTAAATGTGTGGCTTCCTTATTTAAAAAACACAATGCATTATGTATGTAAAATGAAAAGGATATGGGGGGCAATGGGTGTTATTTACTAAAGGCAAATCCACTTTGCACTCCAATTTTCTTTCCCGGGGAACTTTTTCAATGCACTTGTAGAGCATAGCGGATTTGACTTCTGTAAATGACACCCACAGTGCTTTGTACGAAAACACGGAGCACAGCATTTTGGAGAATACACACATGTCAGACCTGGTGATGAAAATGAGTATTTTGTGTGTCAGTTATGCAGTACAAACCTTCTCTAGACCAAAGATTAGGTAGCAAACACACAACATGAGAATAATCTTTTTGGGAAGAAGAGACTGTTACCTCCTTTTGCCCAGAAAGTGCATTCCCACTGTCGAAGGCAAAGGGAAAAAATGACAAAGTAAAATAAGCTAAAAAGAACACTGAAATGACAAGAAATCATAGGTTGGTTAAAATATCAGATTTATTAAAAAATGCCTCTCACACATCGTCAGGCAGAGCAATGGCCCCCCTACCCACAAAGTACTGCATATATTGGTCCCGGACCACACGGGCATTTAGAGGGGGCAAGCCTGGACGTGCCACTCGAAGGGCTGTGAGTTCGGCATTTGGAGGGCCCTCCACATCTGGGCCAACGGCCACCACATAGTTCCTGTTATGTCTTTTGAGGAAGTTGTGCAATATGCAACAGGCAAGAACTATGTGGTTCAGTTTGTATTCCGCCAAGTTAAATGCCGTCAGGAACAGGCGGAAGCGGCTGGCCAGGATGCCAAAAGCGTTCTCCACAACTCTTCTGGCTCTGGACAGCCTGTAGTTGAAGACCCTCTGGTCCGGGGTGAGGGTCCTCATCGGGAACGGCCTCATCACATGGGGAGTCAACGCAAACGCTTCATCTGCGACAAAGACGAAGGGGAGTCCTTCGGCATTCTCCTCTGGAGGTGGCAAGCACAGACTGCCACTTTGGAGACGCCAGTAGAACTCCGTGTGCGTAATGGCCCCACCATCCGATATCCGGCCGTTCATCCCCACGTCCACATACATAAACTCGTATGTTGCCGACACCACCGCCAACATCACTACACTATTAAACCCTTTATAATTATAATAGTAGGACCCCGAGTTGGGCGGTGGGACGATGCGGACGTGTTTCCCATCAATTGCCCCTCCGCAGTTAGGAAAGTCCCAACGGCTGGCAAAGTGGGAGGCCACAGTCTGCCATTCCTGTGGCGTGGAAGGGAACTGTGGAGTGAAACAAGAAAAAAAAATTAGTCACTTTGCACCTAAACATTGCAAGCAGATTAGACAATCAACATCTTGGAACAAGAGCATTGTATAAAATTGGAGGCTGGAAAGTATTTGCACAGAAAAGTAGAGGCTCCCCTTCACAGATTACTCACCCCCCCATCAATCCCCCCACTTCTGATGGGCCATTGGCAATAACTAGGGGTTTTGGGGGGGGGGGGGTGGTGGACAGCTAACCCTCTGCACTTCATTGATTGGCAAATGGCTCAATAATGTGGGCTAGTTTGGCCAGACCCTCTGTACTTAACACTATTGGCAGGCCACAGGAAAGATCAAATAACATTTCAACCCCCCCCCCCCCCCAAAAAAAGGCAGGCACAGTGTGACATTATTAAATTACCAAGCAAGCTAATAGGAGGGAAAGAAGACAAAAAAATAGGAAATGGAATGTATGGAGGCAGCCCCTTGCACTACATGCTTTGCTGAATTCATCCCTAAAGATGCGCACTATAAAGAGGTAGGTATATAGTGTGTATGGACCTTGGGAAAGCCAGCAGATAAAGGATTGGTACCATCTGACAGAGCAGTTGGGGGAGGGGGTTCCTAATGAGTTTGCCCCCCCCCCACCAAAAGAAAAAAAAAAGGGGGCTCTACATGAAGTAAACCACACAGCAAACATTTGTGCATATTTTAGGGGGTGTTTTGGGGCAAACAATACTATGCAGCAGACAAAAGACATTGCTTAAGTGACTAGGCCATAGGTGTCTATTGGGGCAGAAGAGCATGCTGGTGAGGTAAGTGAAGGGAAAAATGCATGAAGGAGAAAAGGGGCACAGCATATTAGAACATATTGCAATCATGGTAATTAGGGAAGGAGGTCAAAAATACAAGTCATTAGCAAACAGAGCATACATAGAAGGGAATAGTAAAGTATAAATGTTACCTTAATATAGTCCTCCTGCAGGACCTGAATGATGGCAGAACAGGTCTCTGGAATAATGATTCCCAGGGCCTGGGGAGAGATACCTGAAGAGAACTTCAAATCCTGAAGACTTCTCCCTGTCGCCAAGTACCTCAACGTGGCAACAAGCCTCTGCTCCGGAGTAATGGCTTGTCTCATGCAGGTATCCTGCCGGCTGATAAAGGGGGTCAGCAAAGCCAAAAGACGGTGAAAATCGGGGTCCGTCATCCTGAGAAAGTTCCTGAAATCATCAGGATTATTCTCCCGGATCTCACGAAGCAAAGGCATGTGCGAGAACTGGTCACGCTGAAGCAACCAATTCTTGGTCCACATACTCCTCGTCACTCTGTTCATGGACGGGTCTTGGGTCAAAGCTAAAAGCCCGACACCAATTCCGCGTACAGCACGAACTCGGCGACGAGTACGCACGGGAAACATCGCTCAGAAGGTCACAAAAGGTCGGCTGGTCAGAACGGACAAACAGAAAGCACCGATAAACAGCAAGGCCTGAAAGAACGAAGTGAATACCAGCAACGAGCAGACAATAAGCAGTGCAAATCAAAGCGTCCTATATCAAGATATAGGCCGCAATGACCAACAAATGCGAACTGACTACACGCACTAATAAACAGATACGCACGACAAGCACAAACTGAAGAGCAGTAACGATCTGAGTCAGAAAACTGAGAAGCGCGAATCTTAAGACACCAAACTTCCACTAACTCTCGATAAACACGGGATCAGCAGAAGGAGCCCAACGGGTGCCTGACGTGGTGCTGAACTTCCCTTTTGTAATCTCGTGGACGACGACTTACGTCACGACGTTCTTCCGGACCGGATATTCCGACAACGTAGTCCGACCGTGTGTACGCAACGCCAACATCGGACAAAGTACGTCGGACAAAGTCCGACCGACCTGGTCCGCGGATTGTCCGAGCGTGTGTATGGGGCTTAAGGGATCTCCACCTTGTTATGATTTTTTCACCTGCATAGGAACAGTAGACACAATAAACTGATAGAACTCCAACATGACAATTACGTATACTATTTGAAACCCATATGTGGAATACAGTGTTTTTTAACTACTATTTTTGTCAGTTTTACATATAGGTAAGCCTATAAAAAGGCTTACCTAGAAGTGCTGCAATTATCTCAAACGTGGCAGGTGACGTGGCCAGGTGACGTGGCCACATGACGTGGCAGGTGACGGGGCCAGGTGACGTGGCAGGTGACGTGGCCACATGACGTGGCCAGGTGACGTGGCAGGTGACGGGGCCAGGTGACGTGGCCACATGACGTGGCAGGTGACGGGGCAGGTGACGGGCCAGGTGACGTGGCAGGTGACGCGGCCACAGGACGTGGCAGGTGACGTGGCAGGTGACGTGGCCACATGACGTGGCAGGTGACGGGGCAGGTGACGTGGCTACATGACATGGCAGGTGACGGGGCCACATGACGTGGCAGGTGACGGGGCAGGTGACGTGGCCACATGACATGGCAGGTGACGGGGCAGGTGACGTGGCCACATGACATGGCAGGTGACGGGGCCAGGTGACGTGGCAACATGACATGGCAGGTGACGGGGCCACATGACGTGGCAGGTGACGGGGCAGGTGACGTGGCCACATGACGGGGCAGGTGACGTGGCCACATGACATGGCAGGTGACGGGGCCAGGTGACGTGGCCCCATGACGTGGCAGGTGACGGGGCAGGTGACGTGGCCACATGATGTGGCAGGTGACAGGGCCAGGTGACGTGGCCACATGACATGGCAGGTGACGGGGCCACATGACGTGGCAGGTGATGGGGCAGGTGACGTGGCCACATGACATGGCAGGTGACGGGGCCAGGTGACGTGGCCACATGACGTGGCAGGTGACTGGGCAGGTGACGTGGCCACATGATGTGGCAGGTGACGGGGCCAGGTGACGTGGCAGGTGACGGGGCCAGGTGACGTGGCCACATGACGTGGCAGGTGACGGGGCAGGTGACGTGGCCACATGACGTGGCAGGTGACGGGGCCAGGTGACGTGGCCACATGACGTGGCAGGTGACGGGCAGGTGATGTGGCCACATGACATGGCAGGTGACGGGGCCAGGTGACGTGGCAGGTGACGGGGCAGGTGACGTGGCCACATGACGTGGCAGGTGACGGGGCCAGGTGACGTGGCCACATGACATGGCAGGTGACATGGCAAGTGGACAATTCACAACTTGTGGCAGGTGATGTGGGATGTAATGTAGGAGGAGAGTGCTGGAATTTGCATGGTGAGTTGGATCAGGATGTTGGATTATCAGTTGGATTATCAGGATGCTGACATATGGGTGTATCACACAAACTGCTTACCACGTATCCGACGCTGTTTGTTATTAAGCGACGACCAGTTCGGTGTGACCTCCTCAAATATCTCTTCCCACTTCATGCTGCTGCTTATTCGGTCACTGTATTCAGCAGTTCTTTTGTCCCATAAACCTGGCCTGGCATGCACAAGGTCAATGAGCCGTTCATGGGACACATCTCTGGCCATTTCTCCTTCTTTCACTTTCTCCTCTCTCCAGGCACTGGGCAGCATGTGCTTGTGCATGTGACTTCCCTAATGACCACTACCTGGGTCATAGGTTAAAATTGTACATTTTACATTTAAAATTTACATATTTTTAGGAAAAACGGACGTTAGCGGATCGGATGTGAACGGATCGTCCGCTAACGTCCGTTTTTCGTCCGTTCCGTTTTTTTACGGAAGACAAAATAGGGTCTTCTTCCGTTCAGAAAAACGGACCTTAACGGAGACGGATGTTAACGGACGTTAGCGGATGATCATCCGCTAACGTCCGCTATCCCATAGACAAGCATTGACGTCCGTTTTCATCCGTAAACGGACGTATGAAAAAACGGACGAACGGTCCGCATGTGTGAAAGGGCCCCTTTCACACATGCGGACCGTACATTAGATCAGTTCAGTCACGTTTTTTTATCATCAGTTGTTGTCAGTAAACATCAGTTTTCATCCATTTTCATTTCCGTTTTTTGTCCGTTTACGTCCGTTTTTCATCCGATTACGTCCGTTTTTTATCCGTTTATGTCCGTTTAAAAAAAAAAAAAAAAAACAGTTTTTCATGAATTATGGGAATTTTTTTGATGAAAAACTGATGTCAGCGGATCGGATGTGAACGGATCGTCCGCTAACGTCCGTTTTTCGTCCGTTTTTTTACGGAAGACAAAATAGGGTCTTCTTCCGTTCAGAAAAACGGACCTTAACGGAGACGGATGTTAACGGACGTTAGCGGATGATCATCCGCTAACGTCCGCTATCCCATAGACAAGCATTGACGTCCGTTTTCATCCGTAAACGGACGTATGAAAAAAACGGACGAACGGTCCGCATGTGTGAAAGGGGCCTTAGGCCCCTTTCACACATGCGGACCGTACATTAGATCAGTTCAGTCACGTTTTTTTATCATCAGTTGTTGTCAGTAAACATCAGTTTTCATCCATTTTCATTTCCGTTTTTTGTCCGTTTACGTCCGTTTTTCATCCGATTACGTCCGTTTTTTATCCGTTTATGTCCGTTTAAAAAAAAAAAAAAAAAAACAGTTTTTCATGAATTATGGGAATTTTTTTGATGAAAAACTGATGTCAGCGGATCGGATGTGAACGGATCGTCCGCTAACGTCCGTTTTTCGTCCGTTTTTTTACGGAAGACAAAATAGGGTCTTCTTCCGTTCAGAAAAACGGACCTTAACGGAGACGGATGTTAACGGACGTTAGCGGATGATCATCCGCTAACGTCCGCTATCCCATAGACAAGCATTAATGTCCGTTTTCATCCGTAAACGGACGTATGAAAAAACGGACGAACGGTCCGCATGTGTGAAAGGGGCATACGTTTTTTATATATAAAAGGAGTAGTGAATATAAATGTGATAGGTGAATATATAAATAAATGAATAAAAGAATATAAATAAGTTTGTGTGGATTTTATAAGGTGGATAAAATCTCAACTAATGTGAATATAGTGTAGGATGTTATAAACACATTAAAGCAGCTGCTTAAATAAGAAAAACTGTTTGTAAATACAATCGAGAAGAAAACACTGTGAAGAGGTGTTTCCTGCAAAATTGTAGCAGCGCTTCTAATTGGACTAATAGTCCTGGGAGAATTAAATAAATAAATATATAATTCCTTCATGAATCAAACAAATAATATACACGTGAATAAATAAATAAATAAATAGATGAATCAATAAATAAATAAATTAAATAAATATCAATGAATATTGATTAACTGTGGTTAAGAAATATTCCAAAAGGCCAGATCATGCGTGTGAAAAGGAACTGTTCAGAGGATGAAAACTTTATGTCACAATCAAATATTTTATCAAAAAGATTCGAAGCAAGGGGATATAACCCAGAGAAACTACAAAAAATAGTAGTAGAAGTAAAACTTATACCAAGAATTACAACATTGAAAGAGAAAGAGAAGGAGTCAATCCCTGTAAACAAACAGAATAAAGAATGGTCATTTATTTCAGGCTTCCATACCCAATACCAAGAGGTAGAACGCATATTCAAACAACACTGGCACATCCTATTACTTGACAAAAAATTGATGACAGCCCTTCCACCTACATCTCAGTTTGTCTATAGGAAAGCGCCGAATTTCGGTGATAAAGTGGTAAAGAAAGTGATTGATCTCCAAAAAAAAAAAAACCTCCAACATTTTGGGAAAGAAATGTTTTTTTCGCTTGTAGAAAATGCAAGGCCTGTCGGGAGGTATCGAGACCGGTGAGAGCACTTGACCATTTTACATCTACAGCTAATAATAACACTTTCGAAATCAAGCAATTTATAACATGCAACAGCATGTATGTGGTCGATGTGTTGAAATGCCCATGCGGCCTAATGTATGTGGGCCGCACCAAGAGACTTCTGCGAATTAGAATAGCAGAACATATACACAATATAAAAATAGGATATAAAGATCACAATGTCTCGCTGCACTTCAAATTAAAACACAACATGGATCCAAAAGGACTGGAGTTCTGGGGGATTGAACAATTAAAACCTCATTGGAGAGGAATACATATGGTGTGAGAACTATCAAAACACGAAACACAATGGATATACTTAATAGATGTCAGTGGCGGCTGGTGCTCAAAATTTTTGGGGGGGCGCAAACAAACAGCCTCACTGTGCCATCAAACGCTGCCACTGTGCCCATCAAACGCTGCCACTGTGCCCCAAGTGCTGCCACTGTGCCCATCAAACGCTGCCACTGTGCCCATCAAACGCTGCCACTGTGCCCCAAGTGCTGCCACTGTGCCCCAAGTTCTGCCACTGTGCCCCAAGTTCTGCCACTGTGCCCCTTAAGTGCTGCCACTGTGCCCCAAGTTCTGCCATTGTGCCCCAAGTTCTGCCATTGTGCCCCTTAAGTGCTGCCATTGTGCCCCTTAAGTGCTGCCATTGTGCCCCAAGTTCTGCCACTGTGCCCCTTAAGTGCTGCCATTGTGCCCCAAGTTCTGCCATTGTGCCCCAAGTTCTGCCATTGTGCCCCTTAAGTGCTGCCATTGTGCCCCAAGTTCTGCCACTGTGCCCCTTAAGTGCTGCCATTGTGCCCCAAGTTCTGCCATTGTGCCCCAAGTTCTGCCATTGTGCCCCTTAAGTGCTGCCATTGTGCCCCTTAAGTGCTGCCATTGTGCCCCAAGTGCTGCCATTGTGCCCCTTAAGTGCTGCCATTGTGCCCCAAGTTCTGCCATTGTGCCCCTTAAGTGCTGCCATTGTGCCCCTTAAGTGCTGCCATTGTGCCCCTTAAGTGCTGCCACTGTGCCCCCTGCCTGCCCTCTGCACTTACCTTGTCCTGGTGACGGCGTCAGGCGACGAGCGGTGTCTCCGTCGGATGTCTTCTCCCGCGCTCCTCCTGTCTTCTTCTGCTGTGATTGGACGCTAGGTGATTGGACGCCTAGCGTCCAATCACAGCGCCTGTGACTTCAGCCAATCAGGTGACAGGTAACAGACCTGGCAACCTGATTGGCTGAGAGGCGGGTCTGTGTTAGGGAAGCGATGTATTCGCTTCCCTAACACAATACTGTGTAATCAGCGAACGCACAGCCGTGCGCCCGCTGTTTACACTTAGGGAAGCCTATTAGAGCACACCGCTCTAATAGGGTCCCCTATTAGAGCTTACAGCTCTAATAGGGGCGCTTCCTGCAACACCCCCCCCACTGTAATTCAGATGCCCGGCGCCCGATCAGGGGCCGGACACCTGAATAGGGGGCGGCAGCGGTGACAATAGATAGATTCATGCAATGCATGAATCTATCTATTGGTGATAGAGCGGTGCAGGAGAGGGGGGGCGGCGCTCCTGCGCCCTCTATGCACGCACCGCCACTGATAGATGTTCTTTCGCCAGAAGGACTGAATATAGAACTTGACATAAATTGTTTTATCAGTGACACATAGATTCCGCAGATATAACAGACGAACATTAGGGCATCACACCCGTGTCAAGTTTTTATATATTTATATATTTATCCTTTTATTTATTACATAGCCTGCTTATTTCAATGTTTACATTTCAACCACGCATATGTGAAAGGAATGTAAATATAAAAGGGTTCTATTATTATTGTCCATATCTATTATCCCCATTTGTAGTAAAATATTATTCACATACTATTTTATTCAATTTTTAACCTTTTTTATTCCCAGTGAGAGATTCCTATCACTCTTAATATACACATATTTTTAGATTTTTGATACACACAATATGAATATTTTTAATATATATGTATTTTAATATATATATATTTTCTAATATTTAAATAATTTTAATATTTTAATATATTAACTCCACCATATGATTATATTATATTATTATATTACATTTTAATATTTTAAGGTTGCATTATTTAATTAGTGTATCACCATCATACCATTGCCTAATGGGTTGTCTACTTAGTCCAGCTTATCTATTCATTAAATACTAATAGATCCACTACTTAGAAAATTTGGGTAGGATCTACATAATTTTTATATATTATTTTTATTAAATTTCCACTTAAACCTTTTTTTTTAAAAATATAAATTTTGAGCAATAGTTTTTTTCTGTTGTTATATTTATTATTACACATATCCACATCACTTCCCTGTGATGCCATGACATAAAATTTAGGGTTGTCTACATTCATTGCCTTGATGCATGATTAGAGTGCATACCGTACCTTTTACATTTATATTCCTTATATGTTTAAATGGGGATTATAGTTGCAAATTGGTTGTTCTTAGCAGGCCATAATGCTAGAAGAATGCCGCCGTGATCTAGAGTGTATCTAGTGTACCTGGAGGGACAGTATGCACTAGGGATCATGTGCAGTAAAGATATATGACCGGTGCAAAGAACATACATGAATGGGCCTCCTCATATTGCAGATTCGTTAGATTACGTCTGTAGGGAGGTTGTGGATATATATTGCTGTTTATATCATACATTGGATATCTGTACACATGCCTGTATAGTGTTGCTGACAGCTCTATTTAAGTCGCGGGCGCCCACAGCATAGAGGTGTCTGCACAGGACCTCTATGGGTGAAAACATAGGTCTCCGTTGCGCTTAACAGTGGGCACTCTGCGATTGGCTGAGCGATCTGCCGCTCAGTATAAATATTACACTTCCGGAGGTTGACCTACGCCCTCGAGACAAAGTCGGATATGACGAAACGCGTCAGTGCGTAGGTCAACGCGGAAGTGACGTCAGAGCGTGTGCGGTACACGGTGCGTTCCACCAACGGAAACCAGGAAGGACGCCGCTGTATCGTACAGCGGAACTAATTCCATTGGAGATCCGGCGGGGAAAGAGGCATCATACCCGGCACACAGGTTTACATTTGCCTTAACAATTTTAGTTTCTGGTACGCTTAATTAACAGGGGGTTTTGTACTGGGAAAAAGTTTTTTTGAATAAATAGATTTTTTAAAGCAGTATCACGCTATGTGGCCAATTTCTTTCCTATGACATATGCTTACACTGATTGGAGGATTAATGATGGAATAAGGAGATTTGGTGTGATGATTGTGGAGAAGGTGGCGTTGCTGAGGAGGAGGACAGCAGTCTTATAATTCTATGTACCTGGAGTGGTCGCGATTGTGAATTATTACAGGCGTATTTATCAGATATTTCTGGTGAGTGCACCCCCAAAGGGGGACGAATACCACTTTTTGGTGATATCTCTGGTGGACGGTGTAATATTGACAACACAACTACCATACAGAATTATCGTGCCTCATGGTCGTTTCACTGTTGAAAATTCACTCACCTCATTCTTCAATATGAATTTTTGGTTTACTCAGTCACATTTATGGACACTGGATATTGATTGATTTACTCACATATTTATGGACGTGGACTTTTACTCATCTATTTATTCATTTCCTTAATATATCAATTGTTTATTTATATTTATATACATTATATATTTTTTTATTTATTCATTGATATTTATTTAATTTATTTATTTATTGATTCACCTATTTATTTATTTATTCACGTGTATATTATTTGTTTGATTCACAAAGGAATTATATATTTATTTATTTAATTCTCCCAGGACTATTAGTCCAATTAGAAGCGCTGCTACAATTTTGCAGGAAACACCTCTTCACAGTGTTTTCTTCTCGATTGTATTTACAAACAAGTACCTTATAGTACCAATAACTCCACCTCATGACAGCGTCTAATGCAGCATCAGGGGTGATAGTCAAGTGCACAAGCTTAGCCGACATGCCGGCCTCTCTGCGGGCTGTAGCAGCATTGCATTTCCAGATACAATCCTGCATCAGTGTCAGTATAAAAGAACACCAGCCTGTGCACATTTAAATCATGCAAATCAGGGAGGTCAGTTAGCCATAAAGGTGGAGGGGACAAATCAGACATACCATTGATTGTAGGTTTCTTGTTATCTTCTAGGCAGAGTTTCCAGCCAGTGCGAAGCATCTTCAGGGGAGGTAAAAAATCTAACGGTTTCACCATCTTGGACTCGCAGCCTTGCAGGGAATAGCATGCTGTATTTGATTTTCCTGTTGCGCAGGTTGAGCTTCACATGGTGAAAGGAGTGGCGAAATTTCTGAGTGTCCACTGAGTTGTCAGGAAATATCTTCAATTTGGCTCCTTCATATCTCAGTTGGTCTATCTTGCTAGCTTCATGTAGGACTAGGTGCCGGTCCTTGAAGTTAAGCAGCTTCAGGATAAATGTGCGTGGAGGAGCTCCCAGGGGCCCCTGGGTAGCAGGCATTCTATGTGCCCTCTCCACCACAAAAAAGTTGGAGAATGCTGCGTGCGGAAGAAGGGTTCTCAGCAGGTGCTCTGTGAATGCTGTGGGGTCCTTGCCCTCCACCCCTTCAGGCAGTCCTACTATACAGAGATTGTTCTTTCTATTCCGGTTTTTGCCGCTCTCCGCACGGGTCTCCAGGGTTTTGATCTTAGTTTGCAGCGTGCGGAGTGAGACTGTGTGGTCCTGCAGTGTGTCCTCCACCTCCCCCACACGGCGCTCAGCCTCTTGCATGTTTTCAATCTTAACCGTGAGGATCGATTGGCAAGTGTTAATAGCCTGCATAAGGGCTTCAAATTTAGACTGTTCCCTCTCTGCTAGGTCAGGGTCATTGCTCTCTGCCTGGGACGCCATGTTGCTTGCTTTGGCGGGATGGCGGGTCCGTGCAGCGGGACAAGGAGCTACTTTATGGGACTTACGGGTGGACAGGGTACCTTTGCCTTTGGTCATTCCAGTCACCGCCACTCCCTCGTCCGCTTTTGGCAGGTCAGGATCGTTGGTATGTAGGGTAGCAGGGTTATAAGGTGGAGGCTGAGCAGAGCTCTCTCACTGCACGTCTGCTCTGGTGGCCATCTTGGACACGCCCCCTGGCAACTAAGTTTGATATAAAGACTTTAAGACCTCATGCACACAGGACGCAAAGACATCCAGTGAAGCAGTGTAAAAACAGGTCTAAACCTGCAACTTGCAAATCCTTTTAAGCGTGTTTAGGTGTGTCACGCGTTTAGGCATTCATTCATTTCAGTGGCCAGAATATTAACCGGTTGCGGACCAGCCGCCACAGTTTTAATGCGGCAGGTTGGCTCCGCTGCACAAAATCACGTTATTGTACATGATCTCGCAAAGCTTGGATAGCAGGCGCATGCCCGGCGCGAGCTCCGTGAGTCTGACCGCGGGTCCCGCGGACTCGATGTCCGTGGGGATACCCGCGATCGTCTTACGGAGAGGAAGAACACAGGAAGATCACCGCTCCCTGTAATAGGGAGTGGTGATCAGTGTTGTGTCACACACACCCCCCCCCCCACAGTTAGAATCACTCCCTCCTGGTTAACCCCTTCACTGCCAGTCACATTTACACAGTAATCAGTGCATTTTTAATCGCACTGATCGCTGTATAAATGTGAATGGTCCCAAAATAGCGCCAAAAGTGTCCGATGTGTCCGCCATAATGTCGCAGTCACGACATATATTTTCTAAACTATTTGACCAGGTTCCGTGTCCATGATTCGGTGTCAGGTTTTACCTTCTGTTCGTACTGCTCAGATTGCTACCAATACGCCCTGAACCTAGGTATTATATGTTAGAAGTACAACAGCAAGTTGCTTATATACTGTGACTATATACTGTATGCATTATACCTATCTATGCAGCAGGTGGTGCTGTAGTATTACAGTGTGATGTGCATGTAAATCTACTCTTTTGTAACTCTATTGTATATGAGAGGAAGTGCTTCTCTGTGTGTTCAGTTCCTGTTGCCATGATGTAAAGACATGCTTTGCAATCCTTCATGCAAGTAAAGTTATTCTCTGCATTCAACAAGCTTCCTGCGCATCAGTACTCAGCCAACAGGCCCAGGCACTGGAGAGAATACTACAAGTCAGTGAGTACTGTATACAAGCTGCAGAAAAATAGCAAACGATTCAGATGTGAAATTTGCAATTGCAAAGGATGAACAATGCCAATTACCAGCTGTGGCAACTGAAATGCTTCTCAGCAAGGATGAATTGTGGCAAGTGCTGAATACAAACAGACCCACAAATGGAGAGACGGAGGAATGGGACAGAAAGGACAGGCAAGCAAAAGTGACTATAAGCTTGCTAGTGGAAGATGACCAGCTTATCCACATAAGAACAGAGAAAATGGCCAAAGGTATGTGGGCTTCATTACAAAAACTGCATGAGCGTTCAAGCCTAAACAAAACAGTTTCTGCTAAAAAAAAGCAAAGCAGATGCATGGCATCGGAGAGGACATCAAAGATAACAATTATTTTGCCCTGCTCCTCTGCAGCCTTCAAGAGACATATACTGCTCTTATTAATGCTTTAGAAACCAGACCTGAGCAGGAGTTAACTCTAGAATATGGCAAAGGTAAATTAATGAAAATGACAGAAGAAAAGAAAATAGGCACCATGACGACAAATCTGATGCACCATGACGCACAAAGCACAACAAAGAAAGCAAAGCTGACTTTTGCTGTAAAAGGACTGGCAACTTAAAAAAGGACTGTTCTATCTGGAAAGCCAAGCAGTGAAAGCTATAGCTATCCACAAAAGAAAAAGTCAATGCAGCCACAAAGAAAACTGCAGACACATCATGGAGTGGCACCTTTAAAGTGACACAGAGCGGCAAGCCATGTGGCTGGTGCATAGACTCAGGTGCGACAAGCCACATGACTAGCAATGAGACCACAAATATCCACAAATAAAAAGCCAGACTAGTTGCCAAGTGATACTCCCAGAAATTCTGTGAAGATTAAGATGAAACATCGCTCCCATCGTAAAACACTCCACCATCAGATCGCTTTTTAGCGTTGCATCTGGGAAGGGCATGCAAGTGAAACACCTAGATGTTAAAACTGCTTTCCTATATAGACATTAAGGAAGATCACTACATGGAGCAACCACCAGGGTTTGCACAAAGAAACAACCATTTGTGTGAACTTCAGAAGAGCATCTATGGTCTTAAGCAAACTGCAAGGATGTGGAATGAGAAAGTGAATGAAGTACTTACTAGAGAGGGATTCTCAAGAAGTAAAGCAGACCCCTACTCTTTGAAATTAAAGAACTAGGGAATATTAACTACTATCTGGGAATCCAAACATAGAGAGAAGAAGATGGAAGTTATCTTCTCAACCAATCTCAAAAAGCCTCCAAAATCTTGGAACAATTCCATATGTAAGATGCAAAGGAAGTGAATACTCCTATGGAACCAGGCAATGAAGAAAAAAACTTGCTACACAACAATGACATGTATCGCATAACAATTAGTAGGCTGCTATATGTTGCCACTGTAACAAGACCAGACATAGCCACAGCAGTGGGCATACTATGCAGAAAAGTGTCAGCTCCCTGTCAGTGTGACTGGAACACAGTAAAAAGAGTGATGCAGTACCTCAAAGGAACAATTCAGATAAAGTTACAGTTACCAGCACAATCAAATCCAAAACTGGTCTCCTTGGACAGAGACCCCCTTGTATTTATTTTGGGCATCACTGATAATTTGAATACCACTAAACATACCGGTTTATTTGTTTTCTATGCGGCCTATTATGCCAGGAAAACGATATTGACCAAATGGAAGCTCCCGAACCCCCCTCAGCTCTCAGCGTATAAGGTGCTTATTAATGCAGTTCTGCCCTTGTATAAACTTACTTACATGGGTCGGAAATGCCGTCAAAAATTTGAAAAAATATGGGCGGCCTGGGTGCAGGCTAGGCACCTTACAGTTTAAGTAATCTTGCTCAAACAAGATATGGCCCACCCAGAGAATACAAAGGACAATAGCAACATATAGGCCCCCCCCTGTAGCTTGCCCTTTTTTGTTTTTGTCAACTCTGGAGAAACATGTGCTCTTTATTTCTGGTAGAGGATGGGAACCCTTTTGTGTCCCCTTCCCCCCCCCCCCCCCCTCCTCCCCCTCCCCTTCCTCTTCTCCTTTTGCCCCTCCCTTCGCCCTCCCTCTTCTTCCCCTCTCCCTCTTCTTAGTTAAAGTTTACTGGACTATTTCTCAGTGGGAGTACAAGGATGTTGGGTGGACATAACCCTTGACTGCTTTAAAACTCCCATTGTTGTTCATTCCAGGAGATTGAGAAGTTGATAACTGTGTTGGATATTGAGTAGAGATGATGTCAATCTACTACTATACTTTTAGAGCAAGTACCACAATTGCCTATATCAGCACTGTTGACAAGTTACCCCTTGTAATGTCAAAATATTGTTCTCACGTGTACTGTTTTTTGTTATTTCAATAAAACATTCCTTCTGTTAAAAAAAAAATCCAAAACAGGTTTTTGAAGACAACCAGGGACGTATAAAGCTTACGCAATCAGAAAAGGTTAATCTTAGGGCCAAACACATTGACATCAAGTATAACCTACTGAGGGATAATCAAGAGCAAGATGTTCTTGACATTCAATACTGCCCATCAGAGGAGATGACTGCTGATGCACTCACCAAGCCTTTGTCGAAGAAATGTCATAATTATATCCAGAAGAAGCTGAATGTGTGGTGTGAATTTTGGGAGGGTTTCTTGGGGGTTGGGTTAAAAAAAAAGGGGGGGTGTTCAGGAGTGGGATCTCGTGGGGTTGTTGGCTGTCAGGAAAGTAGGAGTGCACATTCTTCAGAGGTTTTGAAGTGGTGCCAGCAAGACCATGTTTTCCAATAGCTAGTTGGAGTGTCATTGGATTGGTAGATCAGGTCTTCCAATTCTGCCACTCTTGATGTGCGTTTGATCCAATCCGCTATGGTTGGCGGTTTGGTCGATTTCCATAGGGGTGGAATGCAATTTTTTGCTGCGTTTAGTAGATGCAGAACTAGTGATCGAAGGTAGTGTCTGGTTGGGATAGTTGTGTGTTGCAGAAGCATTTGTGCGGGTGAGAATTCTATTTGGTGGGTGGTAATTTTTGTGGTTAGGCGGTGGACTTCCTTCCAGAAGGGTTGGATAAGAGGGCATGACCACCAGATGTGGAGCATATTGCCTTCCCCATCAGAACATCTCCAGCATGTAGGTGGTATGTTGGGGGAGAATTTGTGAAGTTTGGAAGGGGTTTTGTACCACTTAGTAAGTATTTTAAACCCGTTTTCTTGTGCGGATACGTTAATCGACCCCTTGTGAATGCAGGTGTATATGGTTTCCCACTCTTCTTCAGTTAGAGTCACTTCTAGGTCCTTTTCCCAACTACGGGAAGCTATGTTAGATTTCGGATTATGGCTAGAGAAGAGGAGAGAGTATATTTCGGAAATAGTGTGTCTTTGGGGTTCCGTTTTTGCGCAAATGTTTTCAAATGGCGTAGGTTGTCTGGAGTATTCACGGAGGGAGTGGGGGGAGGTCTTTGTGGGGGCAAGTCTGACATGGGAAGGAAAGCACCATCAGAGAAAAATTGGTTTGCACGTGTATCATTGTGGGCCCAGAATTCTACAAGAAACATATCTGACTGGCCAGCTGGAAAATCTGGGTTTAGGCGAATTGGAGTCATTGGGCTCTTGGGGGACGAGATATGATGTGTATGGCATATTTTCCTGAAGGATTGTAATGTGTTGCCTACTAATAGATGACTTTTACACACCGTTGGTATATGTTTCGGATCTATCCAGGGTAAGTATCTTGTTGGTATTGGGGAGATCTCATTCTCCAAACGTGTCCATGCTTTTGTGTGGGTGTGTACATTCCAATCGACTATTCTGGTTAATTGGCAGGCCAAATAGTATTTGTTAATATCTGGAAGTCCTATACCTCCTTTTAGTTTTGGTAGGGTGAGTCTGTCAAAGCTGAGCCTGGGACGACCAGAGCCCCAGAGAAAACGGTTGCATATGCTACGGTATGATGTAAAAAAGGTATGGGGTATTTTTATTGGGATTGCTTGTAGTACGTATAGTATTCTAGGGAGGACATTCATTTTGATTATTGAGGCTCTACCAAACCATGAGAAAATCCCTATCGAGCAGGCCTTTAGATCATTTTGGATATTGTGAAGGATTGGGAGGTAGTTTTGGGAATACAGGTCTTGTAGTTTTGTGGTAAATTTTATGCCTAGGTAAGTGATTGTGCCACGGCTCCAGCGGAATGGGAAATTATTTTGACAGAGATTGAGTGTTTCCTTTCGTAGAAAGATGTTAAAGGCTTCGGATTTAGAGAAGTTGATTTTTAAGTTTGAAAGGGATTCGAAGGTGGTGAAGTCTTTAAGGAGATTAGGTAGCGTTATGTGGGGATCCGTTAGGTACAGAAGGATGTCATCCGTGAAGACGGAGATCTTGTATGTCGTGTTTGCTATTGATACACCCCTTATGTCTGGGTTGGACCTGAGGCGTTGAAGGAGGGGCTCTAGGGTCAGGACGAAGATAAAGGGGGGATAAAGAGCAGCCTTGGCGGGTTCCGTTGGATATGGAGAATAGACATGTGCACAACAAAAAAAATTGTTTATTTTCGTTTCATTTTTTTCGTTTCCGTTGATTCGTAACGATTCGTAAATTCGTAAGTCGTTGGTGTTTGTATTTGTAACGATTCGTAAATTCGTAAGTCTTCGGTGTTTGTATTCGTAACGATTCGTATTTTCGTAAGAGTTATTTTTTCGTTGATTCGTTTTTCCGTTAGTTTAATTTACGTTTATTCGAAATTCGGACGCATTTGTATTTATTCGTACTTTCGTAACATTCGTAGATTCGTAATCGGAGCATAATTCATAATTTTATGTAATGTGTATGCTATTATTACATTTTAAGAGACACGGAAAATTACGAATCGAAAAAAAAAGTTACAAATTTTTTTGTTCAATCCATTCGAAGCGCGTTAAGCTGCGCCATTGTAAGAGACACGGAAAATTACGAATCGAAAAAAAAAAAAAAGTTACGAATGTACAAATTTTTTCGTTCAATCCATTCGAGGCACGTTAAGCAGCGCCATTGTAAGGGACACGGAAAATTACCAATTCAACAAAAAAAAAAAGTTCCGAATGTACGAATTTTTTTCGTTCATTTGGATTTTCGTTGTTCCTGTTTTCGTTTTTCGGATTTTCTTCTTTCGTAGATTCGTTGTTTCTAATTAGTTTTTTTCGGATTTTCGTTGTTTTCGGATTCGTTCGATTCAAACGATTCGTTATTCGTTAAAAATTTTAGCGAATCGTTCGTTCATTCGTACGATAACGAATGAACGAAAATAACGAAAAAAAACGAAGAAAAACTAAACGAATTGCACATGTCTAATGGAGAAGGCGCCTGACAGTTGACCGTTTACTCTAACCTGGGCTGTTGGGGAGGCATATAGGGCCATGATGAAATGTAACATGTGTTCTTGTATGCCGATTTTTTTCAATCATTGGATTTTATTGGGATTAATCATTGGATTAGTAGGTTCTGTCTGCCAGCTACCATATACTCTGACCAAGGACCGCTTTCACAGCAAAACTCACCAAAAACTTTGTGAAAGTTCTTGGAATACAATGGAAACTCCATATCCCCTACCATCCCCAGAGTGCAGGAGTAGTGGAAAGAATAAACAGAAACATTAAAGAAAATGTACTATGAAAAATTGGCTACATTTCTTACCAGGGGTACTCTTCCAGATAAGGACCACCCCCCATGCTAGGACAGGACTTTCCCCCTTTGAGATTCTCATGGGAAAACCCGCTCAAAGAGCCCCTAAGATAGGTGAGGAATCTAATCTATATTCCTTACCGGAAGAGCACGTGAAATACCTGGTAAGTAGCCTTGCTGAAACTTATGACAAGGTTGCTGTGACCTTTCCTCCTCTTTCCACAGAACCAACACATGCTTTTGTCCCGGGGGACAAGGTACTGATCAAACAACTTGCAGTCTGCAAACAACCAGGCCCCGTCTTCCAAGGTCCATTTGAAGTCCTCAAGGTCTCCAGGACAGCAGTACTGACGGACCAAAGCCCGCAATGGATCCATTCATCAAGGTTGAAGAAGAGTCCGCAAATGAAGGAATCAGGAAAGGAAATGAAGGAACTCCCACCAATAACTGTTCCAGAAGCGACTCTGCCACCATTACCCCCTGCCCCCCCTCACAAGACTCCTTAACCTCCCAAACCATTTTTGCCATGCATTCTCCCCGTGAGTCAAAGAGATGCACCATCTGGACAATTTTCCTCTTTTCAATTATAAATGAAAAACTCAGTTGATGAGTCTGAAACAGCCATGACTATGTTCTACTCAGAACATAAGTGGTACAGTGAGTGATCAAGGGGAGACATGGGTCTCCCATGATTAAAGGAGGGATTGTAAGGAAATGTAGAGTTACTCTTTAGGACTATAATATTGTATAAGATGTTTTCTTTAAAAGATATTTTTCATCTCACGCTAGCTTGAGCAAGTTTACCAGAAGTGCTAAGGCGAAGTGCAAAGCAGGATGCGCCTGCGGTTAGAGTTGACACTTAGCTATTGTATGTCAGGAAAATATACTGCTGTCTCTAGGCAGAAATACTATGAATATCTTGCAGATCAGTATTTATTGTATAACATAATGCTTGAATGTGATTGGTTGTTCATGGGGCTTAACCCCTATACAAACCCCTTTTTCATTATTGCATATATTCTGTGAAGCCGGAATAAACCTTTGTATTCTTGATCATCCACACACTGTGTATGGTGTCTTGATTACCCGACCAGTCAGAGAGTTTTCCATTGACCACCAAAGTCCAGCTCGAGCACAGGGAAGAGGGGCTGAAACAAATAACCTTACAATTTTAGTGTATTTTTTGTGAAAATTGTGATATGATGAACATTTGCGCAATTATTGCGGGGCCCAAAAAATCAGTAGCACTTTTTTTTATTCTACAGGTTATGTGCTTTCAGAAAATGCCTTTAAAATTCTGAAAGCTGTAAGTAAAAAAATGGTAACTTCTGTGTTTTTTGCGTAAATTGTTTTTATTTACAGTTTTGCGTACCCTCAGTTTTTACCATTTCACAAAAAAATGCAATTTAAAATGTACAAATATTTGTTATTTATTAACTCAATATAGTTTTAACTTTTATATTTATCAGTAATTTTGTATATTTTGCCATGTATGAGTCCACCATTAATGATTTTAGTATATTTTTAGCGAAAATATTGGTTTGAAAAACATTTGTGCAAATATTGCATTGCTTTAAAAATCAGTAGCACCTTCTTTTTATTCTACTGGCCATGTGCTTTCAGAACCTGGTTTGCGGGGGATTTTTACAAACCTCTGAAAGTTGTAAGTGAAAAAAAATAAAAGAGAACTTTTTGCATACGTCCGATTTTCACTATTTCTCAAAAAGGCGCAATTTTAAATTTCCAAATATTTGTTCTTTATTAACTCAACACAGGTTTAACTTTTATATTAAGAATGAACTTAGCAGCAATTTTGTAAAATTAGCTGTGTTTGTATCTGCTAATAATGATTTTAGTGCATTTTTAGTGAAAATATTGTTTTGGTAAACATTTGCGCAAATATCTTGGTGCCTTTCATTTATTCTACTGGCCCTTTGCTTTCAGAAAATGTATTGTCTTTTAAAAACTCTGAAAGCTGAACGTGAAAAATGTAAACCTCCAGATTTTTTGAGAAATGTGGTTATTTATAAATTTGTGTTTATGCTCAGTTTTCACCATTTTGCAAAAGGGTGCAATTTAAAATGTTCAAATTTTTGTTATTTATCAACTCAATACTGGATAAGCTTTTATATTTAGTAGGAATTTAGCAGGGATTTTGTAATATTTGCTGGTTTCAGGGCCATTTTTAATATTGATTGGACCCTGGGCAAAATTTTTCTTGGCCTCCCCATGCAGTTTTGCTTTCCATCTGCTCTGAGACATATAATAAAAAGCAGCTAGACTCAAAATCAGTTTACTAAATCAGATCATTCAGCGATTGCAATTGGTTGCTAGAGGGTACAGTGTATCATTACCGCTCACTGACTGGTTGCTAGAGGTTACAGCAAACATTTCGGGTCACCGATTAGTTGCTAGAGGTTATAGCACATGATTTCTGCTTGTTTATTGGTTGCTAGAGATTACTGTACATCAATACTGCTCACTGATTGGTTACTGCACATCATTACTGCTTACTGATTGGTTGCTAGAGGTTACAGCACAAAATCTCCTCACTGCCTGCACACCATGGACTGGGGAGGTGAAAGGACCCATTAATAGACAGAAAACTCTTAGGGATCCTAGGGCTCCTGGGATCAGTGGCAGTGCTAGGGGGAGGGGAGGGTGTAATCAATAGCAATGCTGATTTTTTTTTACCGACTACCAATATAAAGAGGCCACAAATGTAATAGGGGTTTACACTGACCACTAATGTAATATGGGATTACACTGACCACTAATGTAATTGAAGCATTCACAGTAACCACCAATGTAAGGAGGGATTTTCATTGACCACCAATCAAAGGGGGACATTCACACTGGCCACTAGTGTGAATGAAAGGCTGCTACACCAAGCACCAATGTAATGAGAAGATTTACATTGACCACCAATGTAACTGAGACATTTAGCCTGCGTTCACATTTGTGTGTATCGGGAACGCATGCAAAATCTCTTTCCTGACACCACAGAAACGTGCTGCCCTTTAGCAGATATACAGCAGTGCCATTAATTGTTAATGACCCCCTCACGCATCTGCTGAAATGTGCCTTGGCACCATGTGATTTTGAAAAAGGGTTTGGGACTTTCTTCCGCATTTGTAGCTCATAGAGCAGCCTATTGAAATTAATGGGCTGCCCTACACGTGACCTTCATCTTTACCCTGTCGGTACCCCTTTTGCATCCTAAAACCCCTGAAAACCTCTGCACCCCAAACCTCCCCCATCCTCTCCACTCAAATCCTCCTCCCCTTTAACTCTACCTGCCTCCTCTGCTCATCTTTGCACCCACCTTTCTTACCTCCATGCATCCCCTTTTTGCTCACCTGTGCACCCCAAACTGTAATTCCTTCTTTTCCTACCTCTGCACACCCCACACTACCCTCCCCCCACTAATTTGCTTACCTTTGCAGAACAGGCTGATGGTAGGCTTAATGACCACAGTTGTAGGCAGGACTTTCAAGCATGCCCCTTTATCTCCCCAGTGGGCAGCATTCAGTATAGGTGATGGTGAATATGACCTCAGGGGGGCATGATATACATATGAATACCGCCTCTGTTTACATAGAATGCGGCCGGTCTGCCACTATTTACATATGAATGCCGCTGCTATTCACAATGTTGGAATTTACATGTAAACACAGGGTCTGCAGGTGAGTCATCTGTATACAACAATAGGGCAGAGCTGGGCAGCATTAGTAACAGAACTTCACACTGAGATAGTAGGACACAGCATGAGACTAAAACCTCAAGGGACAAGGGAATTTAAACTGGGGTAGTTGGCAAGTATGAGGCAGCTGCTTTGGGCCCCACAACAATGACAGGATCAAGGGCAGCTACCCCTTTTGCCCTGCCTTAACTACCCACTTCCAGACCAGCCTCGTTTCGGATTTTAGGTGTTTACATGTTTAAAACTGTTTTTTTTGCTAGAAAATTACTTAGAACCCCCAAACATTATATATTTTTTTTTTCTAACATCCTAGAGAATAAAATGGCGGTCGTTGCAATACTTTTTTCACACCATATTTGCGCAGCGGTCTTACAAGCGCACTTTTTTTTGGAAAAAAGTCACTTTTTTGAATAAAAAAATAAGCCCTATTTTTTTTTGGATTGTGAAAGATAATGTTACGCCGAGTAAATTGATACCCAACATGTCACGCTTCAAAATTGCGGCCGCTCGTGGAATGGCGTCAAACTTTTACCCTCAAAAATCTCCATAAGCGACATTTAAAAAATTCTACAGGTTGCATTTTTTGAGTTACAGAGGAGGTCTATGGCTAGAATTATTGCTCTCGCTCTACCGATCGCGGCGATACATCACATGTGTGGTTTGACTACCGTTTTCATATGCGGGCGCTGCTGACGTATGCGTTCGCTTCTGCGCGCGAGCTCGTCGGGACGGGGTGTTTTAAAAAAAAAAATTTTGTTTTTTTTTTATTATTTATTTTACTTAATTGTATTATTTTTTACACAGTTTTAAAAAAAAAAAAAAATTGATCACTTTTATTCCTATTACAAGGAATGTAAACATCCCTTGTAATAGAAAAAAGCATGACAGGTCCTCTTAAATATGAGATCTGGGGTCAAAAAGTCCTCAGATCTCATATTTGGACTTCAATGGGAAAAAAAATTTTTTTTTTAAAAAATGTCATTTAAAAAAATGACATTTGTAAATTTCCCTTTAAGACGTATGGGCGGAAGTGACGTTTTTGACGTCGCTTCCGCCCTCCTATGGTATAGAGATGAGTGGCGGCCATCTTAGCGTCACTCATCTCTATACACAGGCAGGGAATGGACCCGATCGCCTCCGCCGCTGCCGACGGTTCCGGTAAGTGGCGGAAGGCACGGGAGAGCGGCGGGGGGGGGGGGGGGCACCTCTTCCGCCGCCGATAACGGTGATCTCGCGGTGAATCCGCCGCGATGACCACCATTATCGGAAAGGGGACCGTTCACTGTAAAGAGGGATACCTCGGTTGTGGCAGCAGCTGCTGCCGTTGCCGAGATATCCCTCTTCAAAAAAATGACGTATATATACAGTGAGCGGTCGTGAAGTGACTACTTCCCACCCGGCCACTGTGTATATACGGCTGGGTGGGAGCTGTCTACTTCTGATCGGACGTTCCGGAACGTCCTTCAGAAGTAACGGGATCGTGTGCGCGCGTGCCCGCCGCAGCGGCGCGATCCCGATGCGCTTGTGTCACCCGGACACGGCGCATCTCGGATCGGCAGGAGGGCTCTGTGATTGGCCCTCCTGATCACATGACGCCCGTGTCCAATCACAGCCGTCATGTGATGTAAGAAAACAGCCGGTTGCTAGGCAATCGGCTCTCCTCTCCTCACACGGTGAGGAGAGGAGAGCGGATCGCTGCAGCCGGCTGGTGATCAGTGAGTATTAGCTGTTTTTTTACTCACTGATCACCAGTCTAGTGTCAAAAAACACAGTAAAACACACGTCCCCACACATGTCCCCAAAACATACATGTCCCCAAATAATAAAAACACATGTCCCCCATATATGTCCCAGTAAAATCACATGTGCCAATGATTATCTGCACACATATGTCCGTGATCACCTGCACACATCTGTACATGATCATTTGCGTACATATGTCCGTGATCACGCAAACCAATTATTATACACTTAACGGAATTTTTTTTACTAAAAACATGTAGCAGAATACATTTTGGCTTAAATTTATGACAAAATTTGATTTTATTGGATTTCGTTTAAAAAAGAAAGGAGAAAATATATTTTTTTTTCAAAATTTCCGCAATTTTTTCGCTTATATCGCAAAAAATAAAAAACAGAGTCGTGAATAAATACCACCAAACTAAAGCTCTATTTGTGCAAACAAAATGATAAAAATTTCATTTGGGTACAGCATTGCATGACCGCGCAATTGTCATTGAAATAGCGAGAGCGCTCAAAGCTGAAAATTGGTCTGGGAAGGAAGGGGGCGAAAGTGCCCAGTATTGTAGTGGTTAAAGACGGCCCTGGGGGGTCTTTAACAAATGCTGAAAGCTGTAGGGGAACAATGAAAACCTCTAGATTTTTTGAGAAGTTTAGATATTTACATTTTTGCGTAAGTTCGATTCTCACCATTTTACAAAAAGGCGCAATCTAAAATTTACAAATAGCGTTTTTTTATTAACTTAATACAGGTTAGATTTTATATTTAGTAGGAATTTTGTAAAATGTGCTGTGTTTTTATCTGCAAACAATGATTTTAGTGTATTTTTTGCAAAAATATTGTTTTGATAAACATTTGCGCACATATTATTGTGCCCTAGAAATTGGTAGCAACTTATTTGTATTCTACTGGTCATGTGCTTTCAGAAAATATATAGTTTGGGGGGTCTTTAACAAACTCTGAAAGCTGTAAGGGGAAAATAAAAAAGCAAAGGAAAAATTGCAAAAATGGCCTGGCCAGCTTTAAAAGTTTACTTTCTTTCCCATTCTGTACTTTAGTTTTTTTTTAGATGATTCTCCACCTTCTTTTGGTTCTCCTCATCCCAGTTGAAGCCTCTGGAGAAGGTGAGAAGGTGATCTGTTGAAATATTGATGCCGTCTTGTATAGATATAACTCATTTTTCTGATGTGGGGCTTGATCTATTCAATCTGGTTCCTCAATCCTGCGTGAAAATGGCCATGACTGTTGGGTAGGCCAATCCTGTTTGCAACAGGATTGGCTGGTGGGGGACTTACAGTTTGAAGTTGGATATTTGGTGAAGTCCTATGACTGAGCAGGTTTTTTTTTCTAAAAAAGGGATTCATTATTTAACATGTGGTTAAATTTGATGAACAAATTGCCTGTAATTCATTCATACCAATAAAAATTCTCGCGGCCATTATTCAAGCCATATTTTTGTTTCCAGTGTTTCTGTTTGGGTAAGTTAGGGGGAGGAGGGGGTATGCGGCCTGCAATCCCATGGCATAAGGGGGCGCAATTTATTTGTGCCCACGTGCATGGGTTTGCGGCCACTCCCCTGCCTTTGTTTATTTAAATATATTAATTTTAACCACTTCGCACCCGCGCTATAGCCGAAAGACGGCTACAGCGCGGACACTAACTGCCGGGAGGGCGTCCCTGGACGTCCTCCTGTTTACTTCCACAATGCGCGCTCCTGAGAGCGTGCATTGGGGAAGTTCTGTGCTGGATGTGTCCCTTGGATACAGCCAGTCACAGATCGCTGTAAATGGCCAATCACAGCGGCCATTTATAGCGCGATCGGCATGTCCAGTGAGAGATGATCTCATATGTAAACATATGGGATCATCTCTCAGCGCCGGCTCTCCCTCCTCACACAGAGACAGCGTGTGAGGAGGGAGAGATGAACGTAAGTACAATTAAAAAAAACGGAAAATAAACTGCCATCTGTCCCCACTGCCACCTGTCCCCGCTGCCACCTGTCCCCAATGCCATCTGTCCCCAGTGCCACCTGTCCCCAGTGCCATCTGTCCCCAGTGCCACCTGTCCCCAGTGCCATTTGTCCTCAGTGCCACCTGTCAGTGCCATCTGTCCCCAGTGCCACGTATAAGTGCCATCTGTCATCAGTGCCACATATAAGTGCCATCTGTCATCAGTGCCACATCAGTGCCACGCGTCATCGGTGCCACATAGTGCCATCTGTCATCAGTGCCATATCAGTGTCACGTGTCATCAGTGCCACATATTAGTGCCATCGGTCATCAGTGCCACGTATCAGTGCCATTTGTCATCAGTGCCACCTGTCAGTGTCACGTGCCATCTGTTATCAGTGTCACGTGTCATCAATGCCACGTATTAGTGCCATCTGTCATCAGTGTCACGTGTCATCAGGGCCACGTATTAGTTCCATCTGTCATCAGTGCTACGTATTAGTGCCATCTGTCATCAGTGCCACGTATTAGTGCCATCTGTCATCAGTGCCATGTATTAGTGCCACGTATTAGTGCCACATGTCATCAGTGCCACGTATAAGTGCCATCTGTCATCAGTGTCATGTGTCAGAAGTGCGCTGTATTAGTGGCATCTGTCATCAGTGCCACATCAGTGTCACGTGTCATCAGTGCCACATCAGTGTCACGTCTCATCAGTGCCACATCAGTGTCACGTGTCATTGTCCTGGTGCTCCAGGGCCTTCAAAAGTGTAATAGGTAGTCAACAAGTTAGATGTGTAATTTATGCTCCTAGAACACGTGATGGCGCTTCTTGCATATTGGGCCTCTCTAAGTGGCCAGGCTGTGGAAAAGTCCCACACATGTGGTATCGTAATACTCAGGAGGAGTAGCAAAATTTATTTTGGGGTGTCATTTGTGGTATACACATGCCATGTGAGAGAAATAACCTATTATAATGACAATTTTGTGGAAAAAATAAATCTTCATTTTGCAAAGAATTGTGGGAAAAAATTACAACATAAAAAAGCTCACCATGCCTCTTACTAAATACCTTGGAATGTCTACTTTCAAAAAAGGGGTCATTTGGGGGGTATTTGTACTTTCCTGGCTTGTTCGGCTCGCAATAAATGAGATAGGCCACCAGTACATCAGATGTGATCAATTATCAATTTTGTATAATTTGCACCACAGCTTGTAGACTCTCTAACTTTCACAAAGACCAAATAATATCCACTAATTTGGGTTATTTTTTACCAAAGATATCTAGCAGTATAAATTGTGGCCAAAATTTATGAAGAAAAATTCATAATTTGCAAAATTCAATACAGAAACAAAGAAAAATTTATTTATTTTTCAAAATTTTCAGTCTTTTTTCATTTATAGCGCAAAAAATAAACAACCCAGAGGTGATCAAAAGAAAGCTCTATTTGTGGGGAAAAAAAGGACAAAAAAATTATTTGGGTACAGTGTTGCATGACTAATTGCAATTCAAAGTGTGAGAGCACCAAAAGCTGAAAATTGGTCTGGGCAGGAGGGGGGTTTAAGTGCCCTGTAGGCAAGTGGTTAAGTTATGTATAATTTTGAGGTTGCTGTCTCTTTAAAAATTTTAAGCTACCTGTGCAGGTGTTACCAATGGTCAGGATGAAGCACATGACCCTACGGAACCTTCCAGAATGTACCTGGCTGGTATATAAGGCTGCTAATACCTGGGCTTCGTGCTGCAGGTTGGACACTGGACGTTGATCCCCAGTCACAGGCACATTATGTGTTCTGTCACCCTTGGATCAAGGGGGGACTTATAGTTTGAAGTTTGATATTTGCTCAAGTCCTATGACTGAGCAGGGTTTTTTCCTGAAGATGTATTCATTTTTCAATGTGTGGTTAAATTTGATGATTAAATTGTCTGTAATTCATTCATATCATTAAAAGTGCTGCGGTCATTATTGAAGCCATATTTTTGTTTCCAGTGTTTCTGCTTGGGTATGTTGGGGGGGGGGGGGAGGAGGGGCTATCCAGCCTGTGATCCCATGTTTTTTTCAAGGTGAATGCAAATAACAGACATAGATGCTGTATGTATGTTCAGTATGTGCACAGTTTTAAGGATATTTACTAGCAGAACATAATCTCTAGTTAACTTCTTTTTGCTAAATTCTTTATATTTTCCCCATGTCTGGTAATGACCTTAACATTCCATTCAAGAATCTGTGTCCAATTACTTTGTGCTGGTGAGTGCAAAGAACTTCCTTGAAAACGGTTGTGATGATATAATTAGAGACATTACACATAATTGAATGTGATTGCCAGTTTTTCCAAAACACAATAAGTGGTTTTGACAGTGTACTGCCAATGTGTGTGTGTGTGTGTGTGTGTATGTTTTTTCTTCTTACATGCAAAGTTTTGTGTTTAGTTTATGTTGCCATATTTTCCATCCAAATAACTAAAGTAGCCCATGCACAAGAATTACTATTTGTTTCTATTAGATCAAGTGCCTGATGTGCTCATGCTATAATTGTTACATGAAGATGCTCAGCACTAGATGTTTTCACCAGCATCAAAGTACAGCAGCAAATTTATTTTCAAGCCCATCTTATTTTAAAGCTTGGAAGTGATTTGTTAAAAATGTCACTCCATGCAGAAATAAGATAATTTCACATTGTCACAAGAACTATCATATTATGTGACTATTTGGCTGTATAGATAAATTATTTAAAGCAGTATTCTACATTATACCTAGTTTTTGGGTTGAGTGAAGCAGAGATCAATTTCCTGCCTGCTTTATTGCACACTTTAATGGGGAAATACTCCCTCCCATTGTGGCCGTGACAGCAGGTGGGGACCAACCTACTTGGGCTTCTGCAGGAATTCTTTTTTGAAAATGTATTTTTATTTAGTTTTCCCATCACACACACAACATACATCCGGGCCACCAACATGGCGGTCAACATTGCTGCCTCGCAGGGCCCAGTAAACAAAACTATCCTGACTAACTTAGTCATCTAACTACAACTTAACATCCCCCCCCCCCCCCCCCGTCACAGCCCGCTTTTCCGGATGAGAGTCAGGATCTTGGCCACTGGTTCCTCACCAGCCAGTCATATTTATTACCATCCCACCGCTGTGCTGGGCAATCAAAAGCCAATGGACAAACCTTCTATTTTCCGTTGTCATGCCACCCTGTTGCCATCATCTGCCCCAAAGAAGTCCACACTGTGGAGTACTGATATCAATTGCACAAACCCTAGACTTTAATCATGTCTTTTCTATCCCACTGTGTTATCCGAATTGTACCAGGCCTGCCATATCTTGTCAAATTTCTTGCCACACCCTCTAGTCTTGTAAGTAGATTTATAGAAGGGCAGCATGGTATTCACTAAAGTCTTCCAAAATGTAGTGTCCAGTGCCCTCGGCTCTTTCCATTTAAGAAATATAGCCTTTTTTGCGTAAAACAACAATATTGTGAGCAATGTTCTCAAAGCCCTGGTCTGAACCACCTCCTCCACCAGTCCCAACAAGCACACCCTCATGGTTAGAGGGATGGGGATTGCGAGAAGGTCCGATATGCAAGATAAGACCTCCTCCCAATATCGTTTGATGTGGGGGCAGTGCTAGAATATGTGGTCAGCGTTGGCTGGGGAAAATACACATCTCCAGCACTCCGCTGAAACAGTTCCAAAGATCTTTGTCAGCCTGGCCGAAGTATAATAGCTTCTATGGAGGAATTTTAATTGTATCAGCCTGTCTCTGGCTGATACCAGATGCTGAAAGGGTTGATTCCATACCTCATCCCAATTCTCCCCCTGAAGTTCTGGGACTTCTTCCTCCCATCTACTTCTGCATCTCGCCACTGCCTTAAGGTGTGGTTTTAAAAAATTCCTTGTAAGATTTAGAGAGGGTTTTATCCAGATCCTCTTCCAACAACAAAGAATGGGGACACCGCCTTTCCCATACATATTGCCACCCTTGGGTTCTTATATAGCATGGAGACCCACTTCCGATAGTATGGTCCAAATCCCATAGCCTCCAGTACCTTACCGATAAATAGCCAGTCGACTGAGTCAAATGCCTTTTCTATGTCTATGGATACTACAATTTTAGACTCAGAGTTTGTAGAGGGGAGTTGTAAATGCGTGAATAGTCTCCTGAGATTAGTATCCGTCGATTTACCTGGCATAATCCCAGTCTGGTCAATGTTAACTATTGTCTGAATAACCTTAGCTAATCTGGTCGCTAACAGTTTGGTTAGGATTTTAAAGTCGGTATTCAGGAGGGCTATAGTACGGTAGGATGCACAGTCAGTCGGGTCCCTCCCTGGTTTTGGCAAAAGAATCAAGTATGCTTCGATCATAGAATCTGGTAGAGAGGAGCATTCAAGGCAGTGTTCTAGTAGCTAGTTAAATCTAACGGCTAATGTTTCGACATTTGCTTTGTAAAAGTCTGCTGGGAAGCCTTCCGGCCTGGGGGCCTTGTTGGGTGGAAAGGCAAACATTGCAGCCTGAATCTCCTTGACCGTGATTTTGGCTTCTAACATGGCACATGGTCTCCAAAGTACATTGTCCAATTCCGCTGTGTAATACGGAGGGATGGGAGAATATAAAGTTGAGAAAAAATCCACAAACTCCTGCATGATAAGCGTCGGATCACTAACCAGTGCCCCCCCTTTGTCCTTAATTACTGGAATGTGAGCCATCGGAGGGTGATCCGCCACCAGCATGGCTAGGAGCTTCCCATTCTTGTCCTCCTCGGCAAAGACCGTATGCATTCTTTGAGACATCTCCGTTTTTGTCAGTCCTTTGACATGTAGCGACAAACGCTGCCTAACCTCCAGAAGGGACCCATACGAGGCCTCCGTGGGGGACTCCGCATGGACCCTAGCACAATCCCACTCCTCCTTTTGTATACTGTTAAGTTCCTCATTCTCATTGGCATGGACCATCTTAATGGCTGAAATACATTCTCCCCTGGCAACCGCCTTGAAGGCATCCCAGACCACAGGGGGCTCTGCCGTGTCAACATTTGAAGTCCAATACTTCTGTATGGCCTCCTCCAGCTGGGCAGCAATCTGCTCGTGCTACAACCAACTAGGAGATAGACGCCATACTCCTCTCTCCCCCCCGGACCAGAAGGTCAGAGTGAGAGAAAGAGGATTGTGATCCGACAGACCCCCTGCTAAATATTCTAAATTTGTCACATAAGGTATCATGAGATTATTACCAAACGCCAGGTCTATTCTAGCTGAGGAGCCGTGGGCTATTGATATGTGAGAGAAGCATCGGTCTGATGGATGCTTCCATCTCCATAACTCCACCACACCAGCCACCGAGGCCCAGCCCTGTAGGTCAGCAGAGCTTGCCCTATTTGGATTGGAAGAATCCAACGCCGCGTCCAGAATGGCATTGAAGTCGCCCAGCACAACCAGGGGTAAGTCTACAAATTGAGCCAGCCTAGTCAACATGTCATACAGGATTTGAACCTGGAAGGGAGGGGGCAAGTATACATTTTTTATCAATATACGACTATGGAAAATATCTAGTACCACCGCCAAATATCTTCCCCCTGGGTCCGTGATTACCTGGTGAATAGTACACGGAACCGACCTACTTATAAGAATGGAGACTCCCCTCGCAAACGTGGAGTAAGTGGAGTGAACCGCTCTCTGGATCCACTGTTTGCGCAAGGCCATTACTCTGCTTCCCTCTAAATGAGTTTCCTGTAAGAAGATTAGATGTGGCTTATAATGCTTTAGGTATTGAAAAATCAAGGCCCTTTTGAATTTGTTATTAAGGCCCCTGACGTTCCAGGACACTATATTGACCTTATCCACCATGGTCTTCACGGTTCGGGGACCAGTTCTATGGAGCGTCAGGGGACCTCCCCCTCTCACCCAGTGATGTTGTCAACTTTCATTGTCATTACTGGAGTCAGATACCAGATATCATTTACAAGTTCTTGAGCTGTGACAGTTAAAACATCTCCCCCTGCTATTATACCAGAAAAAAGTCCCCAACTAAACACAAAAACAGTTCCGGTATGTAGCTTCTTCCCAGAAAAACAAAAAAAAACATTTGGTGAGTTACGGCCGTAGCAATCAAAAGTTCGGCAGCACTGAGTTGAATCCGTACTTACTCCCAGTGCTCCGGCTCGTAGAAAAATGGAGGGACAGGAGAAACGGTATGGAAAAAAACTTGTGCAAAGTCCAGCATGAGCTGAAGCTATTCTTTCTAGCACAAATATGCCCACTGCCACTGGCATCAAGATTGCGTAACATAGGGCGCATAGCTTGATTTGCTAAGGGCCCTCGCTATTTTCAAGATACAGACAAAATGGCGGATGGAAGCCTCACTCCGTTGGTGGTTATGAAATTCCCATACCAGTGCTGGCCTCTCAAGCTATGGTGAATCAGGAGAGTTCCTTATCAATCGCTTGCCTCCCCAGGGTCTTCAAAGAATGTCACACTGCCTTTGAATTGGATCCTGAGCCTACTTGGGTACAGCATACTGTATTGAATCTTCTTGTCCCTTAGCCGCTTGCGGACATCATTGAACGAATGGCGTTGCTGTTGCGTAGCTGCCGAAAAGTCCGGGAAAAACATTACCCTGGCATTTTCATATTTGAGCTCCGGCAGTTTTCTGGATTGTGCCAAGATCATGTCCCTGTCCCTGTAGTTTAGGAACCAGACCAAGAAGGGCCTAGGGAGTGCTCCTGGTGGTCTGCGGCCAGCGGGGACTATATGAGCTCTCTTTACAACATAGGTTGGGGGTAAATCTTTCAGCGATGGTATATGACTTGCCCTTTGTGCATGACCCATGGTAAGATCTATCCCCTCCATTAACGTCATGCACTGTGTATTACAAATTACCAAAAAGGACGCATGCTCAGTAGCAAGTATTTTTCTAGTATTTTTCTTTTTCTAGTCCCGTCGTACGTGCTGTACGTCATCGCGTGAACCGCCGGACTTTTAGCGTGATCGTGTGTGGTCAAGTCCGTTCGCTTTCAAGTCCGGCGAAGCCCAGCTGGAAAGTCCGGCGGTTTGTCCGCTGAACTAGGTCCGGCGGACAAAGTCCAATCGTGTGTACGCGGCATAACACTATCCTCCCCCCAGACTGACACTGCTACTGTTCAAAGGTACTCACTGTGCTCATTCATTCAGAATGGGGGCACTCTAATACTTGAGGTGTTATTGACCGGATAATCAGGTAAAAAACATAAAAAACCCTATAAAAAAAGAAAATGGCTGCGGCCACCACATCGAATGATTGGTAAGCTGCAATATACTGTATTCCAATTTTGGTTTGAGGTTTAGATACACTTAAAAATTCATTTCTAACAGTTCCTTGAGTCTTCTGAGAGATCAACTATGGTCTTTAACAATTTTGCCTATTTAGATTACCCAGTTGATGGCTTCTTTAAAGACACCTGCACATACAGGACTGAGGATTTCTGAATTACACCAAAGAAAGCATGTCTTCTATATGTGCATGTTTACAATCTCAAACATCCTACAAGCAAAGAGTATCTCAAGCATAATGAAGAAGAAATTGGTCGATTTTTGCTTTAGTGAAATTTGCCACGTTTGTTCACCAATAGACAAAATGGATTTGGGTCTAAAAGGAAGGCAAAATTAAAATGTTACAGGGTGGCTTTTAGAGCTTTTAGAGGTTTAAATAGCTCCTGTGTTTCTTTGTTGATGTGCAAAGGAGGATGGACAGAGGAGAAATATTTCTATTATTTACTGGCTCTTGCTTGATTTCACTGTCAAACTACCTTTCATGCAAGCGTGGGACTCTTTTATATTTAGCTTCTAAAAAAGCCTGGACCATTGGCATTCTTCTTTCCATTCTGCCTATAAGGGTATATTCAAGTATTATTATTATTATACCATATTTATATAGGGCTGACAGTTTGCTCAGCGCTTTATAACATTTGGGCAGACATTACAATTACAATACAGTTCAATACAGGAAGAATCAGAGGGCCCTGCTCATTACAGCTAACAATCTGGGAGGGTCAAGTGATACGAAAGGGCAGTAACTGTGGGGGATGAGCTGATAAAGAAAAAAAAAAGAAAAGTTGTTACGTGGAGGCGTAACTAGAACCTTCAGGGCCCCGGTGCAATAAACCATGAAGGGCCCCCCCTGACCCCCAGGGCGACCCAGCCCCATGCTTCAGGGGCCCATGTGTCACCCTTGTTCACCTGGATAGGAGGAGCAGCTGGGGCGGCATATAGAGGAACCAATCCCCTCCATTTTCTTTCTGCAGTCTCTGAATATCGGTGGGAGGGAGAGGAGAAGTAGGCTTTCAGTAACTGCAGGAGGAAAATGGAGGGTCTTGGATCTTCTATATGCCGCCCCTTCTGCCCCTCCTATCCAGGTGTACAGGGGTGAGGCATGGGCCCCCTGGAGCATGGGGCTCGGATGAGTGGCAGCTAGCAGTGGTGGCAGTGATGGGGAATGGGATGAGTGGCAGCGGTGGTGGTGGGGTGGATGGGATGGGATAAGCGGCAGCAGTGGTGGAGGGATGTGATCAGTGGTGCTGTTGAGGGGGTTATAGCAGTGGCAGTGGTGAGGGGGGGTAGGATCAGAGGTGGCGGTGAGGGGGGGTGGGATCAGTGGCGGTGGTGGGATCAGTTGCGGCAGTGGGGGTGGAGAGGGGGTGGTTCCAGTGGCGGTGGCATTGGTGAGGAAGGGTGGGATCAGTGGTGAGGGGGGTGGGATCAGTGGTGGTGGTGGTGAGGGGGGTGGGATCAGTGGCGGTGGTGGAGGTGAGGGGGGTGGGATCAGTGGCGGTGGCGAGGGAGGGTGGGATCAGTGGCGGTGGTGAAGGGGGTGGGATCAGTGGCAGTGGTGAGGGGGGGTGGGATCAGTGGCAGTGGTGGTGGTGAGGGGGGTGGGATCAGTGGCGCTGGTGAGGGGGTGGGATCAGTGGTGGTGGTAGAGGTGAGGGGGTGGGATCAGTGGCGGTGGCATTGGTGAGGAAGGGTGGGATCAGTGGTGAGGGGGGTGGGATCAGTGGCAGTGGTGGTGGTGATGGGGGTGGGATCAGTGGCGGCGGTGGAGGTGAGGGGGTGGGATCAGTGGCGGTGGTGGTGAGGGGGGGGGGATCAGTGGCATCGGCAGTGGTAGTGGTGAGAAGGGGTGGAATCAGTGGCAGTGCCATCCTCCCCCACCACCACCTCTGCCTCTTACTGACCCCATCCCACCACCACCACAGATCTCATCCCTATCCCTTGGGGGGATAGGGATGAGATCTGTGATGGTGGTCAGTAAGAGGCAGAGGTTGGGATCAGTTGCACTGAAAATGTGTCACTTACTTTGTCAGTTAGTCAGTCAATTCCTTGCCCTTCATCATTACTTCCTTCTGCCTGGGATGCTCCTATGTCATGGGGTCTTGTGCAGAGGGGAGAGCTCCTCCCCCTTCACTCCAGCGTCTGCCTCCCTACATGGTGTCCCGCGGTGGGACAAATGGACAGCCAAAATGGTGGAGGGCAGGCATACCCCTCACAGTGGAGACAGCGGAGAATGGGTTGGTGGCCCCTAAGAGTGGAGAGCGGGCGGGCGGCCCCTTAGAGCGGGCGGGCGGCGGGCGGCACCTAAGAGTGGACAGCGGGCGGCCCCTGAGAGCGGGCGGGCGGCGGGCCGCACCTAAGAGTGGAGGGCGGGCGGCCACTGAGAGCGGGCGGGCAGCGGGCGGCACCTAAGAGTCAAGAGCGGGCGGCCCCTGAGAGCGGGCGGGCGGCCCCTAAGAGTGGAGAGCGGGCGGGCGGCTCCTAAGAGGGAAGAACGGGCAGGCGGGGGCCTCCACCCATAGCGGCGAGTTCCAGGGCCCAGTCGCAAGTGCGACTGCTGCGACCCTGGTAGTTCCGCCACTGCGTGGAGGCAGGATAGGCTTCTCTAAAGAGAAAAGTTTTCAGGGATCACCTAAAAGTAGATAGATTTGGGGAGAGTCTGACAGATTGGGGTAGGGTATGCCAGAGAATGGAAGAGGCTCGGAAGTCCTGGAGGCGAATATGGGAGGAGGTGATGAGGAAGCTAGAGAGCAGGAGGTCTTGGGAGGAACAAAGAAGACGATTAGGTTGATATTTTGAGACTAGGCTAGTGATGTAGCTGGGGGCAGAGTTGTGAATGGCTTTGTAACTTATTGTTAGTATTTTGAAAATGTAATTTGTTGGGTGAGTGGCAGCCAATGGAGGGATTGGCAGAGAAGGGTAGCAGACGCTGAGCGGTTTGTAAGGTGGATGAGCCTGGCAGCAGCATTCATGATGGACTGAAGGGGGATAGTCTATTTAAGGATAAGCCAATGAGGAGGGAGTTGCAGTAGTTGAGGCGAGAGATAACCAGGGAGTGAATCAGGAGCTTTTTGGTTTCATTGGTTAGGAAGGGGCATAGTTTGGAGATGTTGTGGAGGTTGAGGCAGCACGCTTTGGAAAGGGATTGGGTGTGGGGCTGAAAGGAGAGTTCAGAGTCCAGGATAACACCTAGCACTCTGGCATGTGGGGATGGGTGACTGTGCCATTGCTGTTGACAGAGAAGTCAGGGGAAGAGGTACTTGGGGGAGGAAATATTATGAGCTCGGTTTTGGACAAGTTGAGTTTGAGAAAGTGCTGTGACATCCAGACAGATATATCTCTTAGTAAGTTAGTGACGCGTGAGGAGACTGATGGAGTGAGTTGAGGGGTGGATCTTGTAATATGTTGGCCAATTTATGTAGGATATTATATTATTAAATGTCTCTTTGGTAGAGGCAAGTGCTAGGGTCCTTACCAGCTGGTATATGGTTGCGACACATCTTACAAGGCTTTTTACAACCTCCTCACCCTCATGTTTTTGGGGCTATCAATCTCTGGGAACCATGCTTCATATTTGGTGGGAATGCCCCAGAATCAAGGGCTTCTGGAAATAGTATTTTGATAATACGGAAGGTTACTGAATTACCTGTTCCACAGCTACCCCGTATTACTTTACTGAATGAAAAGGTTGCAGCTAGCTCTCGCTCCACACAAATGTTGATTCATTTTATTTTGTTAGCTGCCAAAGTTCCCATAGCTCGATGCTGAAAGTGCTCCTCAGCTCATGTTGCTGTGTTTAGGTGTAAGGTCTCCTGGATTATGCATAATGAGCACCTTGCAGGTAAGCTTAATGACTTTGTGCCTCGATTCAGAAAGGTATGGGAACAATGGGCTTAATATAGACTTTGAAAAAGTATTCACACGCCTTAAAAAATGTCCACGTTTTGTCATGTTACAACCAAAAACTTATTTTCCTGACGCCAACATGGCAGCATACTAGTGATAGAGCTCCGCCTCTTGACCACTCCCTCAGGACCAGTGAATAGCATAAATATAAGGCCTAGTTAGGCCCCACCCCATTCTTCTTTTTTTCCTCATACCTCAACGCATCAGTGAAGAGTAAGCAGTACTATGTCCCCCCCTCTGCCTCCGTGCAGCATCCGGCTGGGTTCAAGCCTCTCCCAGTGCGAAGTCCCAGCGCTCAGGCTGCTAACATGTGCTAAACAGCCTGGGAACCCCTTCTGTGGGTCTTATTGGGGCCCCTGCAGTGTTTCCTCTTTAGGAACAAAATCTGCTTTTAAAATTGATAACTGCAGCACTTGTGGAATATGGGGGGGGGGGGGCAGCTATGCTTTATCTCTCTCTTAGCCCCTTGTGTCTCCCTCTTGTCCTTCATTACCTTTCCCATTCCCTGCTGTCCTCTGCAGGTGTTGCATGTGTGTGTATAGGTATGTATGTATGTATGTATATGTGATATGGGTGTGTGTATATGTATATACACGTTTAAAAAAAAAAAAAAATTGTATGTGGATGTGTGGGTATGCATATGTGTGGGGGTGTATGTAAATACATGTATGTATTGTAGGGGATCAGAGGGGTGAAAGGCCAGTTCAGACAGTTCAGTAAAATAAAAATGGCTTTATTCAGCAAAACAAACAGAAGAAAAAGACAGGCTTGTCTCGTCACACAGGTGCAGAGATAGGAAAGGTTCAGTCTCTTTAAACAACAGGCTGATATATAGACAAAGTACATGGCTCTAGTCTGAGATACAGTTTTTTTATATTGTTTTACTCACCCCAGCAAATGAATCCTTACACCGAATGCTGCTGTGTGTCTCTCTCTCTCCAAACACACAACTCCTCTGACATCTTCAGCTCAGCTGACAGTAAGCAGGGCTGAAGGTTCCTACCCTCTTTAATTAACCCTTTCCTAACCCACCCCAGACTGACCCTCTGCAGTATATGTGTGTGGGTATGTTTGTATATGTGTACATATGTAAGTATATGTAGATAAATAAAAAAATAAAAAAGGAAAGTGGAATCCTTTCTCCTATATCTACACTTTTCAGCTATCCTCACCTCAGCTGGCCGTCCCATTTCTCCACAGATAAAGAGTCAGTTACCACTCATATAAAGACCCTCAACAACTAGGGTGGGGACCACCATATTGGTAAGTTTTCAGGAAAAAGAGTGCCCTCTCATGCGGATTGGCTTTGATTTTCTTCAGCCCCGCACGCCCACGCTCTCAAGATGGCCGGGCCAAGGCAAGGCTGACGTTCTTCAGAGGAGCATAGCCCGGATGGCGCTCCCACTCAGGAGAAGAGCTCCAAGGAAGACGTCTTTGCTCCTCTTCCCCAGAGCCAGCGCCCCAGCAAGATTCCTGCAGGGCCTATGGCGCAGTATCTATGCCTGAAAGGCTGGTGAGTAGACACTGCATGTAGAAGTATGCAGCTAACAGGTAATGCCAAATGTCTTTATTATTGATAGGAATGGCACAAGATTCTGTTTTGGACTTGCCTTAATTACCCGGAGCAACTGTTACACTTGTATTGGAAACTGTTGGAGACTGTTGCCATAGGAGACAGCGTACTTGTTCACGTGCAGATGTGGCATCTTGCTGGATGCTTTTCCCTGCGTGGCTGTCCTGTAGTAGTCTGGGAGTCTGCCAGGTTGGCGTTGCACAGACACATTTGGGTGCCCCAAGGAGAGTAGTAATGTAATGCACAGAGCGCTCTAGTGGGTGTTGAAAGGAAATAAATCAAGATTAGGGGTATTGTCTGCTTTGGTGTACCGTTAAATCCGATACCAGATCTGGGAGATTTGCCCTTTGAGATAAAGAAACATATACACAGCAGGTTTCTCTCCGAGCAAATCTAATCTTTATTCTTGGGTGTGAATATATAAAGGGGCTTTTACAAAAGACCACCCTTTAACAGATTATCCAATCATATACAGAGACGCACAAGTACAGTCTGACGCCCACAGTGAAACTAATTATTTCTAAAATATCACATGCTTTACAAGAACATGAAACTCAACAGAAGATTACAGTATTATGGAAAAACGAAACTAGATAAGCAGGACTTGAGCATACTTCACAAAATGGATGTTAGAGACACACAAAATGGAAGCTGACTATAATACAAAGAAGTAGTTAAACTAAATATCCCTTCAGGTGTGGCCAAATTGCCTTTGCTGACATCATCACCTTTCAGTGAGGCCAAACAGCCACCTACAACAGCAACAGTTTTGTATATGACTATCTCGGTTACTTGGGGAGCCACAGCCAGGTCTGGGTAATATGTGCGGGTCTCAGGTGGACTGAAACCCTGACGCATGATTCAAAATCCGAACTGTCCGGGTGAATCCTGGACAGGTGGCACAGGTGTCTGGTGCCCATGAATCTACTTTGCAGAGGCTGCCTGCTGGCTAAGTGGGTGACAATTCTGTCTAGTAGCACTGGGGTTGCTGGTTCAATTCCCCAACATGCTAATACTTGTTTTGATGTTTATTTCTTCTCCCTGTGTGGGTTTCTCAACAAAATCCAAAGACATGCTCTGCACCTACTATGCCTTACAACCCACTCTATGTGGAGGGATGTTGACAACTCATGGCTCTGGAGGTTCTCATTGGACTGACGGGGGCCTGGGTCATTGTTACATTTATTACAGATGCAGCAGTCTGCTATTCAAAATATGGAGGCTGACCAGGAAGTCCCTCCTAGTTGCTTGTATAGCCACTGAAAGAGCACCCTGGCACTTTGGCGGCTAGGGAGGCCATATGGTTGAGACCCTGGGCTGCGTATTGCTCCCTAGAAACAAAAGTGGGGAAGAATGAAGGGGGTTTGAGAAAAATGCCCATATAAACAGGATCTCGAAACTGTATACTCTGAACAAGCTAATGGTCAACCTGCTCCTACATACTGTAGCATCTGCAGATGCTGGCAGACCAGCAATAACCAGCCCATGTGCTGGGTGAGTCTAATGGGAATGGTTTAATAATTATCAACTTGTAACATTTCAGGATACAGAAGACATTTCCCCTCTATAACATGCGCAGACTGGGGGCTGCAAGCAGGGGCACTAAAGGGGGAGGATGGACAACTCTGGTTGCTCCAGTTTCACTCCAGAGTGATCTCTACTTTTGTTGTGTGTGAGAAGACATTCTACTTACAAATCTAGGTCTAATTCTGGAACAAGTTTGCTTTTTTCTTGGTAGGGCGAGACATTGATCCTACTGCCCTTCCAGTGTCAGCTGTTGTATTCTTCCTCCAGGCCTTAGCCTATCCTCACATAGCTCACGAGTGTGGGCTATATTGGCAATAACACATTTGAAAGGACCAAGAATCCTTCAGTTTGCACAACTTTTGAGGGCAGTCGTGAGGAGTTGGTCACCAAGGAAGAAAAGATCTATTGCAGTTGCTGGCTCTCGTATCAGTTTATCCATTTAGCCATCACTTACAAAGCAGGATCAATCGCAATAACTTTAAGCAGAAGGTTATCAGAGAGTCAAGCTCTTGGAGCTTCAAAGTAAAATAAATAAATAAATAAATAAAATAAAGAAAAAATTATATATAATATATACCTTTCTTTCCAGAAAGAGTAGAGTTGGATCTTGTAGATCATTCTGCATCAAACCTAGTAACAGACTGCTATTTAACAGACAGCTGAACATTGCCTAACTTTCCAGAACATCACACAGGAAAGTCACACGTACTGTTCGTTTTCAGAACTTTAAAGGAGTATCTCTCCACATTCCTACTCAAACTTGACGGGGGCCTTGTCATCAGGGGACTTTGTAGGAAGGACTATCCAGTCCTCTGTCTCATCCTAATTTGAAGATTGGTTTGACAAGTAGATCCCACCCTGTCAGCTAGTTATTTATCACTAGTATGCTGCCATGTTGGCGTCAGGAAAATGGAAAATTGTATCAAATACTTACCGTAATTTTCCTTTCCTGACGCCAAACCATGGCAGCAGATGGTCCCACCCTTATACGTTTCGGTATGTAGCTAATTACAGAGAATGGGGTGGGGCCTAACTAGGCCTTATATTTATGCTATTCACTGGTCCTGAGGGAGTGGTCAAGAGGCGGAGCTCTATCACTAGTATGCTGCCATGGTTTGGCGTCAGGAAAGGAAAATTACAGTAAGTATTTGATACAATTTTCCATTTTATTTGGATTTTATATGATAGACCAAAAAAAGTGGCACTTAATTGTGAAGTGGAAGGAAAATTATAAATGGTTTTCTAATTTTTTTTTACAAATAAATATCTTTTACTCTGATACCCCTAACTAAAATCTAGTGGAACCAATTGCCTTCAGAAGACACCTAATTCGTCCACCTGTGTGTAATTTAATCTCAGTATAAATACAGCTGTTCTGTGAATCCTTTGTTAGAGAACCTTAGTGAACAAACAGCATCATGAAGGTCAAGGAACACACCAGACAGGTCAGGGATAAAGTTGTGGAGAAGTTTGAAGCAGGGTTAGGTTATAGAAAAATCAAGCTTTGAACATCTCACGGAGCACTGTTCAATCCATCATCCTAAAATGGAAAGAGTATAGCACAACTGCAAACCTACCAAGACATGGCCATCTTCTTTATGTTTTGTGCTTGCGTAAAGTCAACAGGTTTGGATGAACCCCCCACTTCTTTTTTTTTTTGGTTACTGAGAATATCCCAGTATCTATTTGTTTATTTGCTCATCGAGTGCCTATGTATACATTATTTGTTAATTATACTCAAGTTGCTGCTGATATTACTATTGTGCTGTGTTTAACTTTTTTGTATGAAGAAAGCTTTGTACTTTGACTATCTTCAATAATAAAAAAAAGATTGAGGAGTGTGCATGCGCGGGACTTCCGGGAGGACGCTCTGATCGGAAGCTCCGCACCTCTCCGGCCTCTCTACTACCCCAGAGCGCTCAGATCGAGCAGGATTCGACCGGCCCTCACCCCTCCGCTTCCCAAGGGTGCCAGGCACCCCTCGATATGGCAGCAGGGATGCACAAAAACGAGGTGAGCCGTCAGCTCACCTATAATCCGGCGGCCTCGGCCAAGATGGCGGCCGCAACACGAGGCAGCACAGAGGACCCGGACACTATTGCAGACCCACCAGCCCAGCACCTGCATCTACAGCTCCACACGAACATGCCTTCAACCCCAGTGAGTACCTGCAACCCCCAGGGGAACTCCCCAGCCTCCACAGCATCCCTGCTGAGCAGAAATTTTGGTGACTTTCCACACACTCCTTACCAAGGATCCCCCCTAGGCCCTGAAGGCCCCCATCACTATCCTCCCCTGCTACAGACCCACTCCACTGACATGCAGCTTATGCTGCAACATTTTTCTGAAATGCTGGCCCAGAATGCCTCCCAAATCACTGCTACCATTAAAGCAGTTCTGCAGGGCCTAGGGGCCCGCATGGATGTTATTGAGCAGGCGGTAGATAACAATGCAGCACGTACCAACCAGAACACCGCATGTATCCAAACCCTACAAGACCAACTAGAAACAGCCCTCTCTAAAATCGACGATTTGGAGAACAGGAGCAGAAGGTACAACTTCCGCATTAGAGGAATTCCCGAATCTGTCACTGACGTTCCCAGCACGATCAAAAAGTTCATTAAAGAACTCATGCCTGATATCCAGGACCACAGATTGGAACTTGACAGGGCCCACAGAGCTCTCCAACCCCCCAGACAAGATGGCCTCCCTAGAGACATTGTGGTCAAACCGCATTACTATAGCGTTAAGGAAGACGTCATGAGGCACACACGCAATCTGGATAACCTGAACTTCCAAGGCAACAAGATCCAAATTTTTGCGGACATCTCCCCTGCTACGGTCCAGAAACGCAGATCCCTCAAACCCCTTCTGGAGGTCCTCATCCAGAACTCCATCAAGTATCGCTGGTCCTTCCCGTTCAGGCTCCAATTCCACTTCAAGGACAAATCCTACGGTTTCTCCTCGTTTCAGGATGGCGAGCGCTTGCTACTCCAACTCGGTCTGATCTCCCAGGATTTGGCCCCCCACCAGGCTCCAATCAAGACAGCTTCTTCGAAACGTCCACCACCAGGCAGCCCCCTGACCCCTCTGTGGAACAAGCAACAGACGAAGAGACACCGGAATCCCATCCTCCGAGATGAAGACCCCATCCTCCACCTCTCACCAATGAGAGGCCTTGCTCCCTTTCACTTTTTTGGACATTTTTCCCCCTGAACCTTGCCCCCCCCCTCCACCTGGTCACCCCATCACCCAGACTTTATCCCTCTCGCTTATTCAGTGACCACCCCAGCTTGCCTCAAGGTTCAGGGGGAAATGGATCCACCAAGCCCTGACCAGTTTTGGCCAGGCCAGGATCCCTCTTGTTTAAGTGAGCCCCATTGGTCCTAACAGGGGCTAAATGGGGTCCACTTTCTCATTATACTCTCCCACCTGGGATCAGGTGGGCAATTTGCTCGCTTACATTTTTTTTTTTTTTTTTTGTGGACTGGGACAATTCCCTCTCACATCCTCCCCTAGCATTCAGTCCCACACACCGGTCCTAGCTTACCCCCTTCCGGGACTCCTCCCACCCTCTACCCTGCAGGTACCCCCACCCCTACTATTTTTGAGCTACCACCCTCCTTGCTCATAGCAAGAAAAAAATCTAAGACACACATTTGCACGTGCTGCGTTCAGTTTTTACTTTTTTATTTTTTTTTCCCATGTTGATTCAGTTTACGTTTACCCTTCTTGGCCGACCGGTAACAGTTTGCTCCTTACTGGGGGCCATACCGGCCGGAGCGGTGTAGTTTGCCACTCCACCTGTTGTGACGCGGAGGGTACCCACTCCCTCCGGTGACACCAGACAGCCAACCCTTTTAGGGTTGCACCCTCTCCAAATGCTCTCCTTGGTGAGCCTTTGGACCTGGACCTACTTAACTGGTCCTAATTGCACTATAACTGTAATGTATTGGTTGATTGTTTTTTGTTGTTTTTATGCACTTACTAACCATCTCAATGCTCTTCGTGCTCTCTCCTCCTCTACTTCTCCTTTCTTACTCCCCTTCTTCTCTCTCCCCCCTCCCTCTCCCTCTACCCCTAGTGCTCAGGGTTCCTCGCGGAGTTATCCCACATCACCCCCCTCAGGATCTCGGCGGAAGCACATCCCCCAGACTGACAGCAACAGAAGCCACCGGTCTAAGGTAAGCTCCCCCCAAACATTCTCGCACCCACACCCAGATGCCCATGGCTGATTCAGAAACCCGCACAAAGACACTAAGAATTGCCTCTCATAACGCTCAGGGACTAAACTCCCCCTCCAAACGCCGGAAGGCCTTTCAGAGTTACCATGCCAGATGCCTTGATGTCATCCTACTACAGGAAACCCATTTCCCAGCAAGTTACACTCCCTCATTCCTCCACCGTAACTACCCCACCTTTTACCTAGCTAATGCACAAACTAAACAGAGGGGAGTAGCTATCCTACTGTCCAAACGTATCCCTTTCGTTCATACACACACCGTTCGAGATGAGGATGGCAGGTTCCTCCTAATCAAAGGACTTATTGAAGGGGAACTGTACTCCCTCGTTTCCTATTACGCCCCCAACCGGGGCCAAGCGCGTTTGATCACGTCTTAGACAAATCTTCTCAAGACAGGCCCCGCCTCACTAAACCCCCCAAACAGAGCCTCAGAATTGCCCGACTCTTCCATGACTTAAGCCTGATTGACACTTGGAGGGAATTAAACCCCACTGCCAAAGACTATACCCATTACTCTGCCCCCCACAAAACGCACAGTAGAATAGATCATATCTTTATCCCCAACTCAGACATCCACACAGCGACACATGCCTCAATCCACGAAACCCCCTGGTCTGACCACTCCATCGTCACCCTCAAAATTCACAATGCACTGTCACCCACCGGTCCCCCTCAATGGCGCCTCAGTAAATCCCTTCTATCCAACCCCGTTCACTGCACCTTATTAGCTCAGGACATTAAGGAATTCTTTAACCTCAACGACACGGGGGACACGTCCCCCAGCTCTCTCTGGGGAGCACACAAGGCAGTAATGAGAGGGAAAATAATCCAATTGTCATCTAAACTCAAAAAAGAACATAAAATTAATATAGAGAAATTGGAAAAAGACTTTGAACGTCTCAGTAAGGCTCATAAAGCCAAACCCACCTCAGCCAGCCTTTCCCAACTCGAATCCTCCCGTGTGGCCCTGAACCTAGCTCTGACCACTAATGCTGATAAACACTTACGCTGGTTAAGTGGCAAGTTTTACTTACAGGCAGATAAAATAGGCCCTCGTCTGGCGATGAAACTCTCCCCTAAACTGAAAAACTTCACATTACCCAAGATAAAAACGGACTCGGGGTCCCTCTCCCAGAATCCCCAAAAAATTCTAGACACCTTCCACAAGTTCTACTCGAACCTCTACTCTGCTCCTTCCATAACTGACCCAGTCCCCCTAGAAACCTTCCTCGAAAACGTAAAACTACCGGAGCTCTCTGAGTCACACAGGTCCATGATGGACGCTCCTTTTACCACAGAGGAAGTCCAGGATGTCATTAAAAACCTTAAAACACACTCTGCCCCTGGTCCAGATGGCTTTTCCGCCCAATGCTACAAAACCTTCTCCGAAATCCTCAGTCCTCGTCTGGTCCGCCTCTTCAACTCCCTACGCGAAGGTTCCTCCCTTGAACCAGCGGCTAATCTCGCATTTATTACAGTTATCCCTAAACAAGGGAAAGACCCTAGTGAAGTAAGCAACTATAGGCCAATATCTTTAATTAACAATGACCTTAAAATCATGACCAAAGTCTTAGCCAACAGAATGGCCTCTTTCATCGCGTCATACATACACAAGGACCAGGTGGGTTTTATTCCCGGGAGACAGGGGCCGGACCAGATTAGGAGAGCAGTGGACCTGATATCGCTTATGCACTCCGCCTGGGATGGCGGCCCCCAACAACTAGGCTACATACTCTCCATAGACCTGCAGAAGGCTTTCGATACTGTAACCTGGCCTTACCTTTTTGCCATCCTACGTCGATGGGGGTTTGGACCGGACTTCATACGAACGATATCTTCCCTTTACTCCACCCCGAGAGCTCAGATTAAACTACAAGGCCACCTCTCTAAACAGATCCCAATCTTGAAAGGCACTAGACAAGGATGCCCTCTTTCCCCTCTACTCTTCGCTATAGCGATAGAAACTCTCGCATTGGCAATTAGACAAGACCCGGACATTAGTGGGGTTGTATGCGGCAATCAGATGCACAAGTGTGCTCTCTTTGCAGACGACGTCCTCCTGTTTCTCACCTCCCCTCTCACGTCTACCCCTAAGGTCCTTAATCTGCTCCACGCTTTTGGAGCAGTTTCAGGTCTTAAAACCAACATGTCAAAATCCCTGGCCCTCAACATAACTGCTCCCCATGATATAATAGATAGTCTTAAAGCCAACTTCCCTTTCTCCTGGAGCTCCTCCTCCCTTCCTTACTTAGGGGTCTTCCTGACCCCCAAAATAGACCTTTTGTACCATCACAATTATACCCCCATGCTTAAAAGACTCTCAGATGATTTAGCACAATGGTCCCTATACAATCTATCCTGGCTGGGTAGAGTTAATTCTGTCAAGATGACCCTCCTCCCCAGACTCCTGTACCTCTTCAGGTCTCTGCCAATCCCCGTTAAGAGACGGGATCTGGACAGATTCCAATCCACTGTAACTAGATTCATCTGGGGAGGCAAGGGTCATCGTCTTTCAAACACAGTGCTGTTTAGAGCAAGAAAGAAGGGAGGACTAGGACTCCCGAATCTTTGGAAGTATTTTCAAGCAGCTCAACTCTGCCAGTTCTCCGTAATTTACTCCAGGTCCCCAAAACCTGACTGGGTTGAAATTGAACGACAGGCTACCCCCAACCACACGTTAGACTACTTGATCTGGAAAACACGTAAAGATCGCCCTGCGATCCTATTCCCCACCCTTTCACACTCGATGTCCCTCTGTGACTCCCTCCACAAACATACCGCTCTAATATCTCCCTGGCATCCTCTCACCCATATCTTCAACAACCCCTTTTTCCCTCCAGGACTAAACATTAAGGCATTTGCATGGTGGCTCGACAAAGGCTTGTATAGAATCGGTCAATACTTCAATGCTGATGGCCCCTTCTCTCTAAAATACTGCATAACCAAGCTGGACATGCCCCCCTCGGAAACCTATCGGTACTATCAGCTACGTCACTTCCTACACACAGTCTGGAAGTCTGGAAGCTCTCGGTCACCCAATATGAGCACTGGTGTTCCTCAGCCATGGGCGTCAGGGGGGGTATCTCCCTGATCTACTCAGCGCTTGCTGAACCACAGGGCAAGGCGAACTATATGTTGAGGTGGGAGCAGGACCTACATTTTGAATGGGATCTGGACACTTGGCACACGCACTTCTCTCACTCTTTTAAAGGTATCTTGAACACCTCCCTTATGGAGGCAGATGTTAAAGTGATATCTAGATGGTATCTAGTCCCCACCCGCCTCTCTAAATTTTACCCCCAGTCTTCCCCACTTTGCTTCAGGGGCTGTGGCAGCCTAGGCTCTCTCCTTCACACAGTCTGGGAATGCCCTAAGATCAGGGGCTTTTGGAACAAGGTCTTTTACCTCATACGTACAGTCACAGGTCACAAAGTCCCGCATGACCCTCTCATAGCTCTCCTCAACAAGACTGTCCCGCAGACTCCTAAATTGACCCGCTTGCTCATTCATTTTATCCTCCTAGGGGCCAAGACCACTATAGCTCAAGCATGGAAATCGCCCTCAGTCTCATTCCGACGAGCTAAACAAAAGATCTCGTGGATAATGGCTCAGGAAAAAATTGCCCATACTCTTCTAGACACAACAGAAAAATTCCATCTTACATGGGAACCTTGGGCCCAATACATGGGCACATCGTTGATTCTCCTATGAGAAAGGCTGTCAATCTCCTTGACTGAACTACACATGCTCCGCAGCTTCTCTCTGCGAGGACCCCCCACCTAACCTTCCCTTCCCCCCCTCCCTCCCTCACTCTCTGTTTCTTTTCTCTTCTCTTTTCTTCCTTTACTCTCGCTGTCTCTCCTCCTACCCATTCAAATTCTACTTGAAGGGTCCTGGCGCGCTCAGGACCCCAGTTCTGGTAAACGGGTTTGAAATGTTCTGACACCCGAAGGTACACAAGGGCAGCCCGCTTGATCAGAAACCGTAGTTTTAGCCTCGTCAGGCCTACTCTCACCCTTTCCCTCGCTACGTGAGGGACCAAATTTTAGCCCACTGCGGCACCCTTACCCCAGTTAGGGGTGGGTATTAGGCTACGGTGAGCAGGGTTTTTACCCTCTCACGTCAGTTTCACCTGAGGCTCTGGCCCCTGTCCCCCCCACGCACAGCAAGATCCCCTCAGGGGGTGCGTGGGAGGCCGGTGACCAGACGCTGATTAATTCTCTTACAAAAGCTTACTTAGAAGTAATCGAACCCCGCCCAATGGCAACAGCTCCTAGGCCATTAGAGCAAGAATCACTCTCCTATTCTCTCCTCAACGCACATCGTCCAGTAAATTACCGAATGAGTACGCCTGTAAGTTGTCCTCTGTACTGACCCTCTAGGGGGCACTATGTTCTCAGGTTCTGTTTTACGTTTTTATACCTTTGTCCTGTTACTATTTTCAATAAAACTTTTTAAAACTTAAAAAAAAAAAAAAAAAAGATTGAAAGTAAATTCTAGCTTTGATAATACAAAATGAGTGTGATATGTGGTCAATGTTGCATTTTAAGATATTTTCCGATCTGTGACCAAGAAGTATAGGCAAAGATTGACTAGTAACCTACTGGATTTGTCCCTGTCCTTATCTATTTTCAAGAGCTCTCCCCAAGTAAGACTGTGGACCTCTGGGCAGGCAACTAAAAGTCTATAAATGCTTTAGCTCATTACAGAACCTTCCTGCTCATATTCCAAGTGTACTCTAGGCATAGATGAGAAGACTGGAGCCTCTTCCTGAATCCTAAACTGCCCCCAGAAATATATAACTGCATTTTTTTGTTAGCTTGAACTATTGGATATAATTTTAATTTGTTTATTAATGACACGTGAGCTTTTACAATGAAACAGTTTTGAGGAAAGAAAAGTACAAGGTACAGTAGCAAAAGCACACACTTTGTACTGGTGTGACTTAAGTAAAAAAGAATTGCAATCTTTATTGGGTAGGTCTAAATAATGTAAGTACCTACTTTGAACAGAATATGTTTGGTAACATTTCCATTATTGTGCTTGGTAGGAAAATAATTGGAAACTTTTACAAGGTAATTCTTCTTTAGCTGTGAAAATTAGGAGGGCAACAGCTACAGTAGCCTTTTTTACCAACATAGTAAGGAGCATTAGCCACCTGAGTTGTATTTTATAGGCTACTTTAGAGCTTTGGGAAATTTGCTGTGAAGGAGACACAAGAAAAAACACTCTTAGCTACATACTTGCCTGATTCTTGTATTAAAAAGACCACCACTGTTCAACCTGTTGTATTGCAGCTGTGCACTCCTGTGGAAAACATCTTGCCTCTGAACTTAACAGTTTTTTTGTTCTAAAACCTATTAAACTATTTCAGTGCTTGTATCCTGAATTTCTTTACACACTGCCTGAAGTCTTACTGAGGTGTCTGACAAGAATGCTACTGAACCATGTCATCTCCTGCTGCTTCTCGCTGTGGGGTTGTTTGACTAAATAGTCCAGATGACTTTTAAATTAAGAAAACAAGGTGTCTATAAAATGTACAATGCTATTTCTAAAATTATATTTATTGCAGGAATTGTAGAATGTATGTGTTCATTTAAAATAAAAATTTTCCCTTAGATCCCTTTCACACTACCGCAACTTCAGCAACTTCAAAGTCGTGCGACTTAGCCATGATTTTACCCTGATTTCAACGCGATTGTGCAGCGATTTCAACGCGATTGTACATCGATCTTGCCACTATTTCAGGGAATGCCTTCGTAGACTTGAGGTCTATGGACCTCAACTCGCATCAAAGTCGGACCAAAGTAGTATAGGGACTACTTTGAAGTTGGTGCGAATTGAAGTCGCACATATATGAATGGTACTCATTGGAAACCATGGGGTACGACTTGTCATGCGACTTTGCAGTCCCAAGTCGCAGAACAAGTCACACAAGTCACACAAGAGGCCAAAGTAAAATGAAAGAGGCCTAAGTAAAATGCTGATCTAATATGGGGTAAAAAGGACTTTTGTCCTGTACCCATTAGAACATGGAGTCCTGTAATATACACTATATTACCAAAAGTATTGGGACACCTTTACATGCACATGAACTTTAATGGCATCCCAGTCTTAGTCCATAGAGTTCAATATTGAGTTGGCCCACCCTTTGCAGCTATAACAGCTTTAACTCTTCTGGGTGAAAAACATTGTCATTGGATCAGGCATGATAAAAATTTATAAGAACCATAAAAGATGGTGAATAATAAGTAGATGCATCAGAATAGGCTTGACGCGTTTCTTGGACTCCCATCCACTCATCAGGAGCAAGTGCATTGATGTTCTAAAGGGAGATAAAAATCACCAAATTGATCTAATGTGACTACCAACTGGGAGAATAAAAGTAATTGATAAAAATGGCTAGCCATAGCTGAAAAAAAAAAAATACCCCCCCCAAAAAAATGGTGTGGGGTTCCCACTAATATCCATACCAGACCCTTATCCGAGCATGCAGCCCGGCAGGCCAGGAAAGGGGGGCATGAGTGAACTCTGCCCCTCCATCCCAAAGCACCTTGTCCCCATGTTGATGGGGACATCGGCCTCTGCCCGACAACCCTGGGCTGTGGTTGTGGGGTTCTGTGGGCAGGGAGAGTATTGGAATCTGGAAGCCCCCTTTAACAAGAGGGCCCCCAGATCCACCCCCCCCCCCCCCCCCCCTATGTGAATGAGTATAGGATACATAGTACCCCTACCCATTCACCAAAAAAGTTTCAAAAAGAAATAAATACACACACACAGTGCAGCGCATAGTGCATTGTGGGGCGCTCAGTGGGCGAACATCTCGCCGAGTGCCCCGCAAATTCAGGTGTTTGCCGAACGGGAGATGTTCAGGCCAAATTTTCGCTCGGCTTTAACTGTTCGCCCAACTCTACTGAGGACAGTATGTTGACTTAAAGAGGATCTCCCCTTTGATCCAGTCAGTCTGTAGGTTGTGTGCCCGCAGCCACAGAAATCCCAGAATAACAGAACACATTGGCTAGCAAAGAACATCAAAACTCTTGATGCCCCTCTAGTTCTCCGATTGGCCCTCTGTTGTGGCCAATGGTGAGTGAAGCATGTGCTGCCGACAAGAGAAAGGGGGGGGCGAGGGGGGGAAACATCTTGACAGCAGCCCTTCCCCTTGTCCCACCGTGCGGACACTTAAGCTGCAGGAGGAGGAGCGGTGCCTGGGAGCAAAGAGCGGAACTGTGAGTGCGACGCTGAGGCTGAGCTGTGTGTGAGATACACACAGCTCAGCCCATGCAGCTGAAAGTTCCGCCGTAGAAGACACAGGAACGGCCGCATAGCGGTAGCGGCGAGAGGCGGCCACGGCCTGTGTTAACTATGTTCAGGCCGCAGTCGCCGTTTACCTCCCGCTGTGCAGCCTGAACAGCAACATCATATCGAGCGGGCGGCCCCGGCCCACCAGGCATTTGCCCGGCCTGCCCTATGGCCAGTCCGGGCCTGCAGTGTACACATTTGTGGAAAAAAGCACTTCTAAATAAGTTTTTTTAGAGATCTTCAGGCCAGTCATGTGACTCCCGGCCGCTCTCCAACTCCAATGTATGGGCAACAGCGGGAAGGGCCGAAATCTCCCTCTGACAGCAGCCAGGGAGGTCACATGCCTGCTGTGCTGACCTCTCCCGCTGTAGCCCTTAGGGAAGGAAAGCACCAGAAGTCCTGTGATCTTTTTCCACAAATATGTACACTGTGTGTTAATGCTACATAAAAGAGGGGTGGCAGTGACATTTTTAAGATTTACTTTAGAACTAATGGAGGGGGGGCAGAGATGGCTCACAGACACAGAGCTGACAGGCAGGTAGGGAGGGGGAGAGGACAGAAGAGAGCTGCCGATCAGGAAGGCACGTAAAATGACCCCTGTGTCAGGGCTCAGCAGCCATGATAAACCATGGTCAGTTTACAGGGGGGAGGGCAGCACCAGCAGGATCAGCCAGGTATTCCAGGTGATAGAAAGGGATAAATCACACAGCACAAGCACTGTGCTGTACACCATGCCAAGGAACAGGATCCATTTTATTTTTAGGGTTACAAACACTTTAATTCAGGTAACATTGTCGTTTAATATAGACAATATAACATGCATTCAACATATTTTTACACAAGTATCATGTCTTCAACATTAGCTAGCTACAAACCATTCAGAAATACACACATCTTACAATACGGCAGTATTACAATCTGAGCGTAAAGCTCATCCTTTTCAAAATTCAAAATAGTCTCATTGGCCTGAAACTTCTACAGTCCAGAGACCAATGTTATTACTATCACAAATTGAGGCTTTCTGAAGATAAAACTGTTTCATTTGTATATAAGTCTCTCGACCAATTTATCAAACAAAAACTAAATCTGATCACCTAAATGCATCTCAAATAAGCCAGCTAAGTATCTGATACATATCCTATGCTTTCTGAATGTGCTATGGCTTACAATACAAGCACACAACATTAAACCCAGCACATTAAACCCAGCACAAACATTCTAGCACAATTCTGTACCACATTTGTATCTCTTGTATACACAAATTGAATCCTGATGACTGCACCAAAGTGTTTTATCACGGTCCTGTGATATTTTAAGTTCTTTTAGGGTTTTTATTCGATATGTGCAAAGAGACATCACACAAATACTTAAAAGTACAACATTTATTAAAAGTAATGACAGATATAGATAAATATATAGAGAATATAATATATATTGTGCGTTATATTTGCTGCAACCCCGCCCACTTTTCAACCCATATTACTGAATTTGAAAAACAAACGCAGCATTCGTTTGTGCCGCGTTTGTGCTGGTTTGTGCCGCCAAAATTTGCGTTTCTGCCGGTTCGGTTTCTGAGATATTAAACATTCAATTTAATGCAAGCCCCGCCCACTTTGCAACCCATATTGCTGAATTTGAAAAACAAACACACCATTTGTTTGTGCCGCGTTTGTGCTGGTTTGTGCCGCAAAAATAAACGTTTGTGCCGCTTTGGTTGCAGAGATATTGTACGTTATAGTTGCTGCAACCCCACCCACTTTTCAACCCATATTACTGAATTTGAAAAACAAACGCGCCATTCGTTTGTGCCGCGTTTGTGCTGGTTTGTGCTGCAAAAATTAGCGTTTGTGCCGGTTCGGTTTCTGAGATATCAAACATTCAATTTAATGCAAGCCCCGCCCACTTTGCAACCCATATTGCTGAATTTGAAAAACAAACGCGCCATTTGTTTGTGCTGGTTTGTGCCGCAAAAATAAACGTTTGTGCCGCTTTGGTTGCGGAGATATTGTGCGTTATAGTTGCTGCAACCCCGCCCACTTTTCAACCCATATTACTGAATTTGAAAAACAAACGCGCCATTCGTTTGTGCCGCGTTTGTGCTGGTTTGTGCCGCAAAAATAAACGTTTGTGCCGCAAAAATGAACGTTTGTGCCGCTTTGGTTGCGGAGATATTGTGCGTTATAGTTGCTGCAACCCCGCCCACTTTTCAACCCATATTACTGAATTTCAAAAACAAACGCACCATTTGTTTGTGCCGCAAAAATAAATGTTTGTGCCGCTTTGGTTGCGGAGATATTGTGCGTTATAGTTGAGGCAACCCCGCCCACTTTTCAACCCATATTACTGATTTTGAAAAACAAACGCGCCATTCGTTTGTGCCACGTTTGTGCTGGTTTGTGCCGCAAAAATAAACGTTTGTGCCGCTTTGGTTGCGGAGATATTTGTTTTTCAAATTCAGTAATATGGGTTGAAAAGTGGGCGGGGTTGCAGCAACTATAACACACAATATCTCCGCAACCAAAGCAGCACAAACGTTTATTTTTGCGGCACAAACCAGCACAAACGCAGCACAAACAAATGGCGCATTTGTTTTTCAAATTCAGCAATATGGGTTGCAAAGTGGGCGGGGCTTGCATTAAATTCAATGTTTAATATCTCAGAAACCGAACCGGCAGAAACGCAAATTTTGGCGGCACAAACCAGCACAAACGCGGCACAAACGAATGCTGCGTTTGTTTTTCAAATTCAGTAATATGGGTTGAAAAGTGGGCGGGGTTGCAGCAAATATAACGCACAATATCTCCGCAACCAAAGCGGCACAAACTTTTATTTTTGCGGCACAAACCAGCACAAACGTGGCACAAACGAATGGCGCGTTTGTTTTTCAAATTCAGTAATATGGGTTGAAAAGTGGGCGGGGTTGCAGCAACTATAACGCACAATATCTCCGCAACCAAAGCGGCACAAACGTTTATTTTTGCGGCATTAAACCAGCACAAACGCGGCACAAACGAATGGCGCGTTTGTTTTTCAAATTCAGTAATATGGGTTGAAAAGTGGGCGGGGTTGCAGCAACTATAACGCAACAATATCTCTGCAATCAAAGCGGCACAAACATTTATTTTTGCGGCACAAACCAGCACAAACGCGGCACAAACGAATGGCGCTTCTGTTTTTCAAATTCAGCAATATGGGTTTCAAAGTGGGCGGGGCTTGCATTAAATTGAACCGGCACAAACGCTCATTTTTGCGGCACAAACCAGCACAAACGCGGCACAAACGAATGGCGCGTTTGTTTTTCAAATTCAGTAATATGGGTTGAAAAGTGGGCAGGGTTGCAGCCACTACAACGCACAATATCTCCGCAACCAAAGCGGCACAAACGCTTATTTTTGCGGCAAAAAATAGCACAAACGCGGCACAAACGAATGGCGCATTTGTTTTTCAAATTCAGCAATATGGGTTGCAAAGTGGACGGGGCTTGCATTAAATTGAATGTTTAATATCTCAGAAACCGAACCGGCACAAACGCTCATTTTTGCGGCACAAACGCGGCACAAACGAATGGCGCGTTTGTTTTTCAAATTCAGCAATATGGGTTGTAAAGTGGGCGGGCTTCAATTAAATTGAATGTTTAATATCTCAGAAACCGAACCGGCACAAACGCTCATTTTTGCGGCACAAATCAGCACAAACGCGGCACAAACGAATGGTAGATTTTTATTCAGGTTTTACAAACATGGGGTGCCAACTTCACACAGCTTTACTCGAGGCCTGAGCAATCCTCTTTTATTGCTCAGTTAGAGAAATCTTGACAAAGTCTTGAAAACTTTGTCAAAAACGCCCCCTTGCTGTGAGTGACAGGTCATTTACATAGCTCATGCACTAGCCTGAAACAGGCACATCCTGTATAAAAAAGTTCACAATTCACATCCCCCTCCAGCTCTCCCATGACCAAGTACAACATAGCTACCTGTTGGTGCTGCCCAGCTTGACACTCCCACCCTTACCTTACCCAGTAATGGAGACCACACCGTGCTGGAGTGTAAAATCTGCCGTAGCAGCTCCTTTATTAAATAACAAAATATATATATAAATAACTTTATAAATAACTTTATAACCAATAAACAACAAATATCAATAGATAAACAACATCAATAAAAACGTGACGTAGGCCTATAATAGTGCATTACCCCCCCCCACCCAAATTACCATAATCAACAGCTCGTGCACTGCGGTCAACTCAACTGTAACTAGGCCTCAAGCTGACATACTAGCTCAGAGACAAAACTATTCCCGCAGTGCAGTCATCCACCATATACCCTACATCACTTATAGGGAATATACCAAACGGGCCCATATCTCCAATGGGTCCCGCATCAAGTTTCCTGTGGGGAGGGGGTTTCTTCTTTATGCCTACGTCACACAACATCCGCCAATGCTACGACGTCCAGTGTACCTGTAAACAAATTATTCACACCTGTAAAGCATTAAAAAAGGGAGGGAGGGCGGGAACTTTCCTTCCTAGCAGACTGAGCTCCCGGGAGGATGGCTCCTCCCTTTCCTGTTACCCAGCTCCACCCCCTCTAACCCTTAAACGGCCATGCCCCTTGCAGGCATGTAGACTTTAGTCATGTCAGCCCTGCGCTGATCTCTTCGTTTAAAGCTGCGGGCTGTTCTTGACCAAGTACAACATAGCTACCTGTTGGTGCTGCCCAGCTTGACACTCCCACCCTTACCTTACCCAGTAATGGAGACCACACCGTGCTGGAGTGTAAAATCTGCCGTAGCAGCTCCTTTATTAAATAACAAAATATATATATAAATAACTTTATAAATAACTTTATAACCAATAAACAACAAATATCAATAGATAAACAACATCAATAAAAACGTGACGTAGGCCTATAATAGTGCATTACCCCCCCCCACCCAAATTACCATAATCAACAGCTCGTGCACTGCGGTCAACTCAACTGTAACTAGGCCTCAAGCTGACATACTAGCTCAGAGACAAAACTATTCCCGCAGTGCAGTCATCCACCATATACCCTACATCACTTATAGGGAATATACCAAACGGGCCCATATCTCCAATGGGTCCCGCATCAAGTTTCCTGTGGGGAGGGGGTTTCTTCTTTATGCCTACGTCACACAACATCCGCCACTGCAAACAAGGTTAAAACCTTAACCTTGAGCGCACCTCCACACCCTAAGTGCTCGCTCAATACCATCCTGAATACCGAGAGCCCACATATCTGTGCCAACTGGGTTCAGATGAACACCATCAGCCTTCAGATAGCGCCACGTGTCTATCTCCAACTCCCTGTGCCTAATGGCCAACCCCCCGTGTTTAACAAAAAATCTGCTGACTTCCTGATTAACTTTTTTTCGGGATTTGTTAATTAGGTCCACTGACCTGGCAAAACGCCATGCAGTCCTGGCGATCATGTCTGACCAAACCAGGACTGTGTTGGGGAAAGCCGCCTGAAGTCGGCAAAAGTCATATTTCATGTCCCTAGTGACATCTAGTTTTGTCCTGAGCCCCAAGTCATTGCCCCCTACGTGGATCACTAAAACCTCCGGAGGCCTATCCCATCTCGCAAACTTGAGCGCTTCCGGGATAAGACGGCTCCAGAGCATGCCCGGGAAACCCAACCATTTTATGTAGGCCTCCCTCCTAGAAAAACCTAGCTGTCTACCGTCCGGTCTGTCATCTCCCCTCCTGGCTCCCCAGCAGACATAAGAGTGCCCTATAATCCAAACGAGCTTCGGAGGGTCATCTGAAAGAGAAACAGCAAGAAGATTCCGGTCAGCTTCACATAATGTACCACACGAAACCATGTCGGCACTTCACACAACCCACCCCTTTTATCAGCACCCTTATGCGATCAAATCCAGCCTAACATATGACCTGAAACGCCTTGATTCCCACCTCCCAATTTGTTTTACCGCTTCTTCCGGCAAACCCCACCTGACCGCCTCAGTGGCCGCCCCAATCCTGAAAGAATGCGAGGAAAATCTCAGTTCCCCCATATTCATAACTTTTAAACATTTCCGGAAGACCCCTATGAACTGAAAGCGCGATAGCGCCTCGCCGTTCTGATGTACCAGCAGGGGGCCCTCCCCAGCCGGCCTCACCTGTAAGAAAACACTAGTCACCAAGACGGGGCAGAGTTTGGCGTCTGGAATGGCGAAAACCACCACTTCCTTGCCTCGGCCCTGCTGGTCCGTCTTTGATCTTTGCAGATGCAAAACCAACCTGTCCTCAAAGCACCGCACGTGTCCTACAGCCAATCCATCCCTCTTTGTCTTCGAGGAACTCACCAGTTCCCCGATCCGAAAGGCCCCAAAAAAGGCTAACACGAAGGCCGTGCGGAACAGTCCCACCTCGTACCCGGACGAGCAAACCCCACTCAAGGTGTCCACCACCCTGCCCAGCAGTTCAAACGTCACCGGTCGCCGCTCGTCCCGTACCGCTTTCCCTTTTTTGTAACCCTTAACTGCTTGCCGCGCCCAGAACTCCTTGGTCCAGTCGCTCCCCCCCTCAAGTTTACACCAAAAAGCCATAGCCGCCATCACCTTTTGCAGCCTCGACACGGAAATTCCGCTCTCCATGTGCCTGGCGATAAAATAAATAAAAAGCAGCCTGGGTTCCCTTTCTCCCCTTGCGGTCTGGACCCGGAAGGCCGCCCATTCGTCCCATACTTTCCTGTATGCTTTCCATGTCCCTTCGGTCACCGACCGCTGGATCCATCCCGCTAGTCTTCCAGTGCAATCTTCCACATCTCCGCCGGACAGTGGGTTCCCTGATGCTCTGCTTCCGGCGCCAGTTCCCGAAACCTTTCCCACTGAAACCGAGAGAGAGCATCAGCGACCACGTTCTCAACTCCCGGCAAATGCACCGCATGCATGAAGATGTTCATCTGCATGCACCGCAGTACCAGGTGTCTCAACAGCCGTATCACCGGAGGTGATGCCGCCGATACCTTGTTGATCACCTGAACCACCCCCAGGTTGTCGATGTGGAAGCGGACCTTCCGATCCCGGAAGAATTCACCCCACAGCTCAACCGACAACACTACCGGAAACAGTTCTAATAGCAACATGTTCCTGAGCAACCCCTCCCGCTTCCAGCTATCCGGCCAAGGGCCTGCACTCCAGCGCCCCTTGAAGAAAGCCCCATAACCCGCTGACCCCGCGGCGTCTGTGAACAACTCGAGATCGAAGTTGCTCACCGGTCCCGTCATCCATAAGGCCCTCCCATTGAAATTGTCCAGAAACACGTGCCACATTCGCAGATCACTCTTATGTTCTTTCGAGAGTGTCACGTAATGCCTGGGCGACTCAATCCCCCCAGTGCTGGCTGCCAGTCTCCTACTGAAAATCCGCCCCATCGGGATAATCCTGCAGGCAAAGTTAAGCTTCCCCAACACTGACTGTAGGGCTCTCAACTGCACTTTGCGCCGCCCCACCAATGCCCGAACTTCCGCTTTCAATGCCACCAATTTAACCTCCGGCAGTCTGCATTCCATTGCTACTGAATCGAGTACTATCCCTAAGAAGCTGATCTCTGTCCTGGGCCCTTCCGTCTTGTCAGGTGCAAGCGGAATGCCGAAATCCCCTGCAATCCTTTCCAACGTTGTAAGTAACACCGCGCAAACCTTGGATGCGGGCGGGCCGACGCACAGAAAGTCGTCCAAATAGTGGATCACTGAATTCAAACCAGACACGTCCCTCACCACCCATTCTACAAACGAGCTGAAACATTCGAAGAATGCACACGAGATAGAGCAACCCATCGGTAAGCACTTATCCACGTAGTATTCCTCCTGCCACCTGCAACCCAATAAATAGAAGCTATCGGGGTGAACAGGTAACAAACGGAAGGCCGCTTCTATGTCTGTCTTTGCCATCAGGGCCCCTCTACCATACTTACGCACCCAAAAGACCGCTGCATCAAAGGACGTGTAATGGACCGCGCAGGCCTGGGGGTCAATGGCGTCGTTCACCGACCCCCCTTTCGGGTAAGAAAGGTGGTGAATGAGCCTGAATTTGTTAGGTTCCTTCTTGGGGACCACTCCCAAAGGAGAAACCACTAGTTCGGGGATTGGCATTACGGGGAAGGGGCCCGCCATCCTGCCCAGAGCTACCTCTTTTTGTAACTTTTCCGTTACCACCACCCGGTGTCTCAGAGCCGACCTCAAATTGTCTGCTCCTGGTGGCACCGAGCCCAGTACCGCAGGAATTACAAAACCCTCCCCAAAACCTGAAGCCAACAAATGAGCCGCGTCCCTGTCGGGATACCTACCTAGAAAAGGCAGCATTTTTTCCACTCTCACCGGCGTCTTCCCCTTTGTTTGCAGACTCGCTGGCCTTGCCTTTTCCCTGCTTGAAACACCGTGACCCGGGGTGAGATCCCCCACACCCGGAGCACTCGTGTTTGTATTTACACCCCGTTCCGAACTTGCAGGTGCCCTCATTATACTGCCAACAGACTCCCTTCTTTTTAGCGGCCGATTGACCTGAAGCCCCCGATCCACCGGCCCCCCCTTGAAAAAACTGCCCCGCCGGCTTCGCTGCTGCCATCAGGCGCATCCACAGACTGATGTCCTTGTGGTCCCAGCGAAGCGCCGGCCTGACTGCCCTCCTCTGGCGAAATTGCTCATCGTAACGTAGCCACGACATTCCCCCATAGGTCCGATGGGCCTCCCCGATGGCGTCCAGGTAGCAGAAAAGCGCCGAGCAGTGCTCCGGCTCTTTTTCCCCTATCACGCTTGCCAGGATTGCAAACGCCTGAAGCCAGTTCTGAAAAGTCCTGGGAATCAACCTATAACGCCTCTTCTCCTCGTCCTCCTTCTTACTGTCATCAGGTTTTACCCTATCCAGATTAAACTTTTCCAGGGGAAGCAGCGAAAATATCTCCACGTACTCCCCCTTCCAAATTTTTTCCCTGACCTCTTGCTTTAAATGAGCCCCAAGGGGCCCTTCAAAACACACATAGACTTCGCACCGTGCGGAGTCCGCCAGGCGTACAATGTCTTGTTTCTTGGCTTTGTCCCCCCCTTTTTCCCCCTCTCCCGCCGCTGGTTCCGCGGGCGGACTCGCCTCCACCGTGCCCCCCCCCGCCCCTCCCTCCCCCACCCCCGGGGTTAACGCGGGCGGAATCGCCACCGCCGTTTCCCCTGTTTGCCCGCTCGTCCCCCCCATGCCTGACGTTGCCCCCACCTGTCCCACACCCATACCTTCCCTCCCTGGGGGAACCCAGGCTCGGGCCGGCCCCGTCGGGGCCATTGGAGCCGCGTCAAACTTGCCCACTAAATCCCTGAGCCCCGCTAGAAGGACCCTGAGGCCGTCTCCCGCCAAGGCGGGATCGGGGCGGCTGTTGTCCGGGAAGGGAACCCCCTGAATGGCCCCGGGGACGCAATCCCCCCCCCCCCACCGTGTCCCCCTAACCGGAACCGTCTCCCCCCCCTCGAAACCCGGAAATGAAAAAGACTTACCAGGCTGCCTGGACATGTTCCCACCAGCCGTTGCTCCCGAATCCACCGTCACCATACGTCCCTCCGCGATCTCGTCCTCGGACCTGGACAGCTCTCCCTCCGACAGCTCCGACTCCTCTTCCGTCAAATCCGCAGCCTGCCCCCGGGGGATTCGCCCCCGGAGGCGGACGAGCTCCTTTCCCTCAGGTTCCTCTTCCGCCCCTCTGCCGACTTACTGGCACACTTCCGAGGGGTCTGGGCACTCGATCCGGTAGCTGGCTCCATCGCCATGGGGTTAGGCCGCACGCCTCTGTGCCCCTGCATCGGTTTTGTGGGCCTGGGCCGTACGCCCCCAGCCCCCGCTGCCTGCGGTTCCCGACCAAATCTTGCGTCGTTCCTCCCCTTCGGGTGCACCCTTGCAGACGGACCGCCTGTACCCCGGGTGTTCGCCCGGTAGCTGCCGGGCCGACAAGTTCTGGCCCCCCCGGCCGCCGACCGCAGGCTGGGCCGAACGCCACCCGCCTGGGCCCTCTGTCCCTCATCAATGGGCGGATCGCCCCCTTGCTGGTCATCCTCTCTCTCCCCTTCTTCCTCCGGGCCCGACTGCTGGGTCCCCCCCCAGCTACTGTTCCTCCCCCTCACCCCCCCCCCCTGGCGGACCGCCGTGGAGGACGGCCGCCCTGTGGGATTTGGGCCTGGGAGCCTGCTGGCTGCTGACCGCCATGGCGCTGCCCCCCTCCCCCCCCTTGGAGGCTGTGGAGCTCCTGAGCCGCCCCCCCGTCCCAAGATGGCCGCCAGCCGCGGCCGCCACGAGGCCTGAGGCCTGTGAGCGCCGCCGGATGCTGGATCCTGCCTGTGCCTGGTTGGTCCCCCCTGCACGCTTGGCCCCCCTGACCGCCGTTCCCGCGGGTGTCGCGACCCCCCCCCCGCCGACCGCGTAGCAGGCGGTTCGGCGTCAGGCAGGGCCCCCATGTCCCCCTGCTTGCCTGAGGCCCGGCGCCCGTCGGGCGAATAACGGTCCGGCGGGCGGATCTGCCGCGCCCGGGTGCCGTGCGTCGACCCCCCCCCCTCGTTCCTCACCCCCCAGGGCCCGCTCCACCTGCTCTCTTATCCATGCGGCCCCGTTCGCCGCCGCCGCCGCCCGGATGTTCCCCAGGAGCTCCTCCATGCTGCCTTCGCCAACTTTCCTTCCTAGCAGACTGAGCTCCCGGGAGGATGGCTCCTCCCTTTCCTGTTACCCAGCTCCACCCCCTCTAACCCTTAAACGGCCATGCCCCTTGCAGGCATGTAGACTTTAGTCATGTCAGCCCTGCGCTGATCTCTTCGTTTAAAGCTGCGGGCTGTTCTGGATTGGCTGCCTTTATTGTGTTTTGACTGGATTTTTCTCATCATGGGATGTGATCCACAGACCAGAGTGAAGGGAAATGCATTCTGCAGTGAACAGCAAGAAGAATATAGGGGAGGAGTATGTAGTCAGAGCTGGGCAGAGTAGAACATGCAGTGATCTGATGATTGTTATAGTGCAGTGTGTGTGTCTGAGGTCACCTGATCACAGTTGCAACATTCCTTTCCATCACCAGGATTTGTTATGTGGGGGAGGGGTGGATTTCTCACTTTATAATTACACTCAGTAAGGCTGAATGAGCTTAGGCCCACCCCACACCAGTGTGCTGTGCGATATCGCATGTGATTCCCACCACACTGCAGTGCAAATCACATGCGATGTCCATGCAGTGCAATTTAAGCCATACAGATAGTATGTGTGATATCGCACTGCATTCCGACTAAACTCGCACAGGACCCTTTTTTTGGTCCGCACCAGAATAGCATGGGTATTCACACCTATGCGATCCAATTCATGTCCTGTCAGTTTGCAGTGCCATATGCGAGCTGAAATGTGGGTGTCGTTAACATTGTATGACACTCCCCAGCAGTTTGCATATGGCAGCGTGAACTGCCTTGCGAGTCGGATGCAATGTGGGAACTCTCAGTTGGTTCACAGGGTTCCCGCATCGCACCAGTGTGAACCGAGCCTCAAAGCATACAGCCTACAAATGTCACCTGACTGCTCCCACCAAGGCTGCGATTCGGGAACCCTGCGAATCCACTGCGGGTTCCCACATTGCATCCAACTCGCGCGCCAGATCACGCTGCCATATGCGAACTGCTGGGGAGTGTCATACAATGTTAACGACAGCAAAAAAAAAAAAAAACACATCCACTTTAACAAAAAATGCTGTTTTCCCCCATCAATGAGTAAACAGATAAACAGACCAGATGCTTGCATCTTACATGATGCTGCTCTGGAGACAGGACTAGCCTATTCCAGTTTTTGCTGTGGTAGATACCGGTGTTCTTTTAACTTAGCCAACTTTTCAGAAACTCCAACCACGTCACTTCCGGTTTCATTAAACCATCAGTAATTGGAGATTTTGATGAATTGCTGTTGGGACACAACACCGGCAATCAAATAGAGTCTGATACAGGAAGATTTAGCTGTTTTGACAGCACAGCAACTAACGAAGACAAAGTTGTCGCCGCCTCAGAGGCGGACATTTTGTTAGCTAGTATCAGGGCGGAGTAATAATCTCTGCTCATAATATCGTGCACCGGACTCTAATTGGTTGCTGGTGTTGTGTCCAAACAGCAATTCATCAAAATCTCCAATTACTGATGGTTTAAAGAAACTAGAAGTTAAGTAGTTGGAGTCTCTTGACTAGTTGGATATTTTGACAGAACACCGGCTAGTATGTGAGTAAATGACCAAAGTTGCTTTTAAGGAGGATAGTGGTCTCGGTCATCCTGCATTCCTCAAGCTTTACATCAGGTAAAACAATACACATGACCTTATTTTGCTCCTTGAACAAGATTAGAAGGCTTAAAAATGTATTATTGAGCAACAATATGAACCAACAATAATAGGGAAATATAAAATATAGTTTCCCCATCACTGCTAAAGAAAAGCATCCCCACAACATGATGCTGCCACCACCATGTTTCACGGTGGGGATGGTGTATTTAGGGTGATGTGCAGTGTAATGCCTTATACACACGGTCAGACATTCCGACCACAAAATCAATGGATTTTTTCTGACGGATTTTGTCCAAAACTTGTCTTGCATACACACGGTCGCACAAAGTTGGCGGAAAATATGATCGTTCGGAACGATGTGACGTACAACACGTACGACGGGACTATGTAGAGGCCAATAGCCAATAGCTTTCGTCTCAAAATATCTTCTGAGCATGTGTGGCACTTTGTGTGTCGAAATTCTCTACACACGATCGGAAAAAAGTCTGATTGGATTTTGTTGTCGGAAAATTTTAGATCCAGCTCTCAAACTTTTTCTGTCGGAAATTCCGACGGGAAAAGTCCAATAGAGCCCACACACGATAAGACACGATAGGCATAATCCGATCAGACTTTTTCCGTTGGAATTTCCGACCGTGTGTACGGGGCATTAGTTTTCCGCCACACATAGGGTTTTGCTTTTAGGCCAAAAAGTAAAATTTTTACTCATCTGACCAGTGCACCACGTTTGCTGTGTCCCCCACGTGGCTTCTTGCAAACTACAAACGGACTTCTTATGGCCTTCTTTCAACAATGGCTTTCTTTTTGCCACTTCTCCATAAAGGCCAGATTTGTAGAGTGCACGACTAATAGCTGTCCTGTAGGCAGATTTTCCCAGCTGAGCTGTGGATCTCTTCAGCTCCTCCAGAGTTACCATGGGCCTCTTGGCTGCTTCTCTCATTAATGCTCTCCTTGCCCGACCTGTCAGTTAAGGTAGATGGCCATGTCTTGGTAGGTTTGCAGTTGTGCAATAATCTTTCCATTTTCAGATGATGGATTGAACAGTGCTCCATGAGATGTTCAAAGCTTGGGATTTTTTTTATAATCTAACCCTGCTTTAAACTTCTCCACAACTTTATCCCTGACGTGTCTGGTGTGTTCATTGGTCTTCATGATACTGTTTGTTCACTAAGGTTCTCTAACAAACCTCTAAGGATTCACAGAACAGCTGCATTTATACTGAGATTAAATTACACACAGGTGGACTCTATTTACTAATTAGGTGACTTCTGAAGGCAATTGGTTCTACTAGTTTTTAGTTAGGGGTATCAGAGTAAAGGGGGCTGAATACAAATGCACGCCACACTTTTCAGATATTTATTTGTAAAAAAAATTGAAAACCAGTTATCATTTTCCTTCCACTTCACAATTATGTGCCACTTTGTGTTGGTCTATCACATAAAATCCCAATTAAATACATTTACCTTTTTGGTTGTAACGTGACAAAATTTAAAAAATTTCAAGGGGTATAAATACTTTTTCAAGGCACCATATATGAAATACATAAAGTCTAAATAAAGTAAACACTTTTAACCCAAACTCTCACCTTTCATGCATTGCAAAGTGAACTATAATCATCTTGTGCAAACTAAAAAAAACTATTTTAATTCTGACCAAATCTACTACTACTACCACTGATGCTGGCCATACACTATACAAAGAATTGGCCGAACCCATTTTTGAAAAATGAACATTCGGCCGTGAGCGCAAACGATGGTGCCATCATGTAATGGCCGATAAATCGTTCAGTGAACATAAATAAAAAAAATTATGTTCGTTTTTTTACATATACCTAGTGCAGACAGGGAAACACATTAACCTTTCAATTTATTGTTCGTTCAGCAGAAAATTTCCAAACTTGTCCTTCGTTTTTTCGGCTCAAAAATGTCCAAAAGATTATCGATTTTGTGTCCATTAACTGGCCGAAAAATCTAACGAAGGTTCTATGGCCGAATTTTTGTGCGATTTTTCGCATAGTGTATGGCCAGCTTAATACTACTACTACTACTAGAAAATGAGAATTATCACTAGAGTGGAATAAGATGGCGATTGTGCAGAGAACGATGATACAGATTTACAAGTAAAAACAGGGCTCACTAAAAATAAACAAAATGTCCCAGTTCAAAAAAGTCCAAGTCCAAAATGCTTGTCCAAAATGTGTCAAGCAATTGATATCCCCTCTGATGAAGCTTCTTTGTAATGTTTGCCTCCCGTCTGTGAAAAATCTTGAAAGGAAAAATGCTATATATGTTGTATTATGTCTGATACCATTAATGAACACCATGGGGGTTATTTACGAAAGGCAAATCCACTTTGCGCTACAAGTGCAAACTACAAGTGCAAAGTGCACTTGAAATTGCACTGAAAGTGCACTTGGAAGTGCAGTCGCTGTAAATCTGAGGGGTAGATCTGAAATGAGGGGAAGCTTTGCTGATTTTATCATCCAGTCATGTGCAAGCTAAAATACTGTTTTTTATTTTCCTTGCACCCCTCAGATCTACAGCGACTGCACTTCCAAGTGCACTTTCAGTGCAATTTCAAGCGCACGTTGCACTTGTAGTTTGCACTTGTAGTGGATTTGCCTTTCGTAAATAACCCCCCATGCGTTTAAATTGTGCTTACATCAAACAAATCTCCCTCAGATACAAATGTTTTCATATATATATGTACCCTTACCCTCCTGTCTCTCAAATAAAGTTTGTCATACTATTCATTAACGCCTCCCCACAATACAGTGTGAAAATTCCCAAAGATCTCACATAGTGTGATACCGTAACAAAACTTATTTCACCAACTGTAAAATCATATTACTCACAAATGTGCATTTATATGTGTGTGTGTGTATCTCTTTAACCACTTCACGCCCGCACTATAGCCGAAAGACGGCTTCAGCGCGGACGCTCCCTGCTGGGTGGACATCCCTGGACGTCCTCCAGTTTACTTCCCTAATGCGCGCTCCTGAGTGCGCGCATCGGGGAAGTTCTGTGCTGGCCGTGTCCATCGGACACAGCCAGTCACAGATCGCTGTAAACAGCCAATCACAGCGGCTGTTTACAGCGTGATCGGCGTGTCCAATGAGAGATGATCTCATATGTAAACATATGAGATCATCTCTCAGCGGCGCTCTCCCTCCTCACACAGAGACAGCGTGTGAGGAGGGAGAGATGAACGGCTGCAGCGGCGCCGTGAGTACAACAAAAAAAAAAACGAAAATAAAAATGTGCCATCTGTCCATGCTCCCATCTGTCCCCGCTGCCATCTGTCCCCACTGCCACCTGGCGCCAGTGCCACCTGCCAGTGCCACCTGTCACCAGTGCCACCTGCCAGTGCCACCTGTCCCCAGTGCCACTTGTCCCCAGTGCCATGTATAAGTGCCACGTGTCATCAGTGCCATGTCAGTGCCATCTGTCATCAGTGCCATATCAGTGTCACGTGTCATCAGTACCACATATTAGTGCCATCTGTCACCAGTGCCACGTATCAGTGCATCTGTCATCAGTGCCACCTGTCAGTGTCATGTGCCATCTGTTAGTGTCACGTGTCATCAATGCCACGTATCAGTGCCATCTGTCATCAGTGTCACGTGTCATCAGTGCCACGTATCGGTGCCATCTGTCATCAGTGCCGCGTATTAGTGCCACATGATATCAGTGCCATGTATAAGCGCCATATGTCACCAGTGCCACATATTAGTGCCATCTGTCAGTGTCACGTGTCATCAGTGCCCCGTATTAGTGCCATCTGTCATCAGTGTCACCAGTGCCCGTATTAGTGCCATCTGTCATCAGTGCCACATCAGTGTCACGTGTCATCAGTGCCACGTATCAGTGCCCCCTGTCATCAGTGCCATGTCAGTGTCACATGTCATTGTCCTGGTGCTCCAGGGCCTTCAAAAGTGTAAAAGGGAGTCAACAAGTTAGATGTGTAATTTATGCTCCTAGAACACGTGATGGCGCTCCCTGCATTTTGGGCCTCTCTAAGTGGCCAGGCTGTGTAAAAGTCCCACACATGTGGTATCGTAATACTCAGGAGGAGGAGCAGAATTTATTTTGGGGTGTCATTTGTGGTATACACATGTCATGTGAGAGAAACAACCTATTACAATGACAATTTTGTGGAAAAAAATAAAAAAATAATTCATTTTGCAAAGAATTGTGGGAAAAAATGACAACATCAAAAACCTCTCCATGCATCTTACTAAATACCTTGGAATGTCTACTTTCAAAAAAGGGGTCATTTGGGGGGGTATTTGTATTTTCCTGGCTTGTTCGGGTCACAAGAAATGAGATAGGCCACCAGTATATCAGATGTGATCAATTTGTATGATTTGCACCACAGTTTGTAGACTCTCTAACTTTCACAAAGACCAAAAAATATCCACTAATTTGGGTTATTTTTACCAAAGATATGTGGCAGTATAAATTGTGGCCATAATTTATGAAGAAAAATTTATAATTTGCTAAATTTTATAACAAAATCAAAGAAAAATTTTTTTTTTTTTCAAAATTTTCGGTCTTTTTTCATTTATAGCGCAAAAAATAAAAAACCCAGAGGTGATCAAATACCACCAAAAGGAAGCTCTATTTGTGGGAAAAAAATGACAAAAAATTAATTTGGGTACAGTATTGCATGACTGAGTAATTGTCATTGAAAGTGTGAGAGCACCGAAAGCTGAAAATTGGTCTGGGCAGGAAGGGTGTTGAGGTGCCCAGTAAGCAAGTGGTTAAAGCCAGTATCAAATCCCTTGTGTATATATATATATATATATATATATATATATATATATATATATTTAATACAGTGGATGCAAAAAGTCTGCACACCCCTGTTAAAATGTCTGGTTTCTGTGATTTAAAAAAATGAGACAAAGATAAATAATTTCAGAACATTTTCCACTTTAATGTGACCTATAAATTGTACAACTCAATTGAAAAACAAACTGAAATCTTTTGGGGGGGGGGGGGGGGGGAAGTAAAAATAAAAAAATAAAATAATGTGGTTGCATAAGTGTGCACACCCTCTTATAAATGGGGATGTAGCTGTGTTCAGAATTAAGCAATCAAATTCAAACTCATGGTAAATAGGAGTCAGTACACATCTGCCATCCTTTAAAGTGCCTCTGATTAACCCTAAATAAAGTTCAGCTGTTCTAGTAGGTCTTTCCTGACATTTTCTAAGTCGCATCCTACAGCAAAAGCCATGGTCCCCAGGAAGCTTCCAAAGCATCATAGGGATCTCATTGTTAAAAGGTGTCAGTCAAGAGAAAGGTACAAAAGAATTTCCAAGGAGAGGCGCTTGAGCGGCAGCTCCTGTAATGGACGCTTAGTCTGGGAGCTCCGTCCCGCTCTGGCCGCCTGAAGCCTTACAGTGCCACAGGTGCCCATGCTTTTGAGCCTGCTACACACCCCACAGACAGCGGAACCCTTGCCGACCCCCAGAATGTCCTCGGGGACCACCAGGAGAGAGCTTAGGAGCCAATTTGGGACAAAAGGGCCGCTGGTCTCGGATCCCAAGATGACGGCCGCTACCTCGCTGCTGGCTCCAGCACGCCTCAATACGCTACAGGCTGCTGTCACGTACCTGGTGGTGCGAGCCCGATATTGCAGGGAGAGACCTCCCTTGCGTCTCCCACTCCTGGTTCCCTGGTGTGGGGACAGGAGACCCAGGAGTGAGGAGGAGCACGGGTGCCTGGCAGGATCAAAAGACCGGTGGAGTGACCACGTCAACTCAGCGGACACGGTGGGGGCCTGGATAGCAGAGAAGACTGGATACAGACGAATGAGCTAGATTGCAGGTAAACAGGATAGCAGAGCTGGCTGGATCTGGACAAACAGCTTAGCAGCAGAGCAGGGTGAATCTGGATGGACAGCTTAGCAGACTGGTCAGCAGAGTAGGCCGGAACTGAACAGGTAAGCAGGTTCAACAGGCACACAGGATAGCAGAGCTGGCTGGATCTGGACAACAGCTTAGCAGAGTGGACAACAGAGCAGGGTGAATCTGGATGGACAGCTTAGCAGACTGGTCAGCAGAGTAGGCCGGAACTGAACAGGTAAGCAGGTTCAACAGGCACACAGGATAGCAGAGCTGGCTGGATCTGGACAAACAGCTTAGCAGACTGGACAGCAGAGCAGGACGAATCTGGATGGACGGCTTAGCAGACTGGTCAGCAGAGTAGGCCGGAACTGAACAGGTAAGCAGGTTCAACAGGTACACAGGATAGCAGAGCTGGCTGGATCTGGACAAACAGCTTAGCAGACTGGACAGCAGAGCAGAACGAATCTGGATGGACAGCTCAGCAGACTGGTCAGCAGAATAGGCCGGAACTGAACAGGTAAGCAGGTTCAACAGGCACACAGGATAGCAGAGCTGGCTGGATCTGGACAAACAGCTTAGCAGACTGGACAACAGAGCAGGATGAATCTGGATGGACAGCTTAGCAGACTGGACAGCAGAGCAGGAAGCAGGACTATGGCACAGGCTGGATCAGTGCAGGTGATCAGACTTGGAACAGGAAACAGAACCTCTGAACGGACTGGAGCAGTGCAAACGATCAGGTTCATTACAGGGATCAGACTGCAGACCGGACAGGAACCATGCAGGTAATCAGAGTTCATCAAGGAAGTCAGGTCAGGAATCAAACTGGTATTTGAGGTACAAGGGATGAGGCAGAAGGATGGTCACAACAAGCCGGGGTCGGGTACAGGCAGATAGCTGGGTAGTCACTGGTAAGCCGGGTCAATAGGACAGATAAATCAGGATCAGATTACACACACCACAACGCTGTAGAGCAGACAGCAAGGAGCGTCTGCTCAGGTCAAGTTTAAATAGGCTGACAGGCGCTAACTAGAGCGCGCGCCCGTCTCCCTGTGCACGGCTGCACACGTGCACGCGCCCGGGCGCGCATGCGCAGTGGAATCTGAGGGCCGGGACGGCCCGGGTTTAAGTTTCTGGCAGGATCTTCATGACATTGCCCCCCTCCTAGGGGCAACCTCCGGGTGCCCCTCTGGGCAAATCTCTCAGGATGGGCTCTCTTAAAGGCTTGAACTAGACTCTTAGCGTGAATATTGCACTCGGGCTCCCAGGAATTTTCTTCAGGACCATAGCCCTTCCACTTAATCAGAAACTGATTCTGATTTCTCCTTCTCCTAACATTCAGGATGGCCTCCACCTCATATTCCTCCTCGCCATCTATCAGAACTGGATCCGGGGGTACTGTTCTCCTGTTGGGAAAAGGGTTGGGAGTGGAGGGTTTCAGCAGGGAAACATGGAAGACCGGGTGGACCTTGAGGGAGTCTGGGAGTTCCAATTCATAGGCTACTTCATTTATTTTCCGTTTGACTGGAAAAGGACCCAAGAACTTAGGGCCCAGTTTCTTCGAGGGACAAGCCATCCTTAGATTTAAGGTAGAAAGCCATACTGTGTCACCTGGTGCCAGTACCAACTCTCCACGCCTCTTTCTGTCAAAAACTGTTTTATTATGTTCCTGGGTACGGGCCATGGTATCCTGTAGGAGTTGGTTATTGGAAGCAAAGAAGTCAATCTTTTTCTGAACTGCGGGCACAGCACATTCAGGGAGAGAATTGGGCAAGAACGAAGGGTGGAAACCATAATTGGCGAAGAAGGGCGTCTGTTGGGTAGCAGAGTGGATGGCATTGTTATATGCAAATTCAGCAACTGTTAACAGGGAGATCCAATCGTCCTGGGTGAAGGAGGAGAAGCACCGTTAATATTGTTCCAAGGTCTGGTTGGTCCTCTCGGTTTGCCCATTGGTTTGAGGGTGATAGGCGGATGAAAATGATAGTTCAATATTGAGGGCCTTACAGAGCGATTTCCAGAACCGGGAGGTAAATTGTACCCCTCGGTCGGACACTATGTTGGCCGGTACCCCATGGAGTCTGATGACTTCTCGGATGAACACCTGTGCGGTTTCTGAAGCAGAAGGGGTGCCCTTCATAGGAACAAAGTGTGCCATCTTCAACAGGCGATCGACTATTACAAAGATCGTAGTGTGGTCCTCTGCTGGGGGCAGTTCCACGATGAAGTCAATGGACAACATCTTCCAGGGACGGTCTGGGACTGGCAATGGCTTGAGTAGACCCCAGGCTTTGGTCCTGTAACTCTTGCTCCGTATACATACAGTGCACGTCTCTACGAACTTCCTGCAGTCTTCTCTTAGCTGAGGCCACCAGAAGGTACGTTGTACCAATTCAGTAGTTTTGGTGACACCAAAGTGTCCGGAAAGTTTATGATCATGGCACAATTCCAGAACGGTTACCCGCAGACCCTCGGGAATGAAAATGTTATCCTCATGCCACAGTAGACCATCCTTGGCTAGCAACCCAGGTCCAGGAGTGGGTATGAGGCCACTGGAAGCCCGCCTGAGCTGGGACAGCAAGTCTTCCTGTAGCAGAAGGAAATTTCCAGGGGCAAGGATAGTGTCTGGAGGGGAACCATCCTGGGATTTGTGGTACATACGTGACAAAGCGTCCGGCTTCGCGTTCTTGGAACCCGGACGATAGGTCACGTGAAAAGTAAAACGAGAGAAAAATAAGGCCCATCGGGCCTGTCTAGGTTTCAACCTTTTGGCAGTCTTCAGGTACTCTAGGTTCTTGTGATCTGTGAAGATCAGGATTGGATGAGTAGCCCCCTCCAGCAGGTAGCGCCACTCCTCGAGGGCGGTTTTTATCGCCAACAACTCCCGATCTCCCACGTCGTAGTTCTTCTCGGCTGGGGATAGTTTTCGTGAGAAGAATGCCACGGGGTGAAGCAGGGCCTTGATGCCCTGTCTCTGGGACAGAATTGCTCCTACGGCTATCTCAGAGGCGTCCACTTCCAAGACGAAGGGTAGTGAAGGGTCCGGATGCTTCAGGATAGGAGCTGAGGTAAAGAGCCCTTTGAGGGCCTCAAAGGCCCCCTGGGCTTCGGGAGACCAATGGAAGCGAGTACCTTGTTTGGTGAGCTGTGTAATGGGTGCCACTATGGCCGAGAATCCTCTAATGAACTTGCGATAAAAATTGGCGAAGCCAATAAATCGCTGGATACCCTTCTTATCTACGGGAATAGGCCAGTCCAGGATGGCTGTGATCTTCTGGGGGTCCATCCGAATGCCCCTACTGGAGATGATCAAGCCTAAGAAGGGTATGCTTTCCACTTCGAAGAGGCACTTTTCGGCCTTGGCATAGAGGCCATGTTGCCGGAGGCGGCCCAGAACACTTTTGACATGTCCACGGTGCAACTCTAGGGAGGAAGAGAAAATTAGTATGTCATCAAGATAAACAACAGCAAAAACATCAAGAAAGTCCCGAAGCACATCATTAATGAAGGACTAGAAAGTAGCAGGGGCGTTACAGAGTCCGAAGGGCATCACCAGGTACTCAAAGTGCCCAAATCGGGACCGAAATGCCGTCTTCCATTCATCCCCATCCTTTATGCGAACTAAATTGTACGCCCCTCTGAGGTCCAACTTGGAAAAAATGGAGGCCGTGCCGAGCCTCTGGAACAGTTCTGGAACCAAGGGAAGAGGATAGCGGTTTTTGACGGTGACCTCGTTTAGGGCACGATAGTCCACGCAGGGTCTAAGGGAATGGTCCTTTTTTTCCACAAAAAATATTCCCGCACCTGCAGGAGATGTGGACGGGCGGATAAAACCTTTTCTCAAGTTATCATCAATGTAGTCTTTCAGTTTACCCTGCTCCCCCTTTGTTAGGGGAAAAACCCTGCCGAAGGGAATCTTGGCCCCGGGGAGAAGTTCAATGGGACAGTCATAAGGCCTGTGGGGTGGCAACACATCTGCTTTTTGTTTGCTGAATACATCCAGGTAGGCATGATAGGCTTCGGGGATGGACTGACGTAGGCCTGTCTCAGTCTCCAGGCAGAGCAGAGCAGAGGGACCTGCGTAAACCATGGAGCCGCAGGAACTTTGGCAGTAGGGAGAGGAAAAGGCCACTTCTCCTGTGGCCCAGTTGATGACTGGATTATGTGCTTGCAGCCAGGGAATGCCCAAAATGACCGGAAACAGGGGAGAAGAAATTATGTCCAGCCGTAAGAGTTCCTGGTGTGATTCAGAGATCACCGTATGCAATGGGGCAGTCTCCTGGGTCACCGGGCCGGATTTAATGGTGGATCCATCTGCCAGATGGACGGACAGTCCCTGTTCCCTCGGAAGAAGGGGAATCCGATGCCGGGCAGCAAAAACAGAGTCCATGAAACAACTACAGGCCCCAGAGTCAATGATGGCGGTGGTCCGCAGGGTCCTTCCTGGGAGCTGGAAGGAAACAGAGAGGGCAAGATGAGCCGAAACCCCGGTCACCGGATCAACATAACTGGAAAGAATAGTGGGAAACTTACGGAGTTTAGCCGGGCAATTTCGGACATAGTGACCTGGCTCTCCGCAATACAGGCACAAATTGTTGTTGCGGCGTCTCTGACGTTCTGCTGGGGTGAGAGAAGGCCGCAGGAGTCCTAACTGCATGGGTTCCGATGCCGTGGGGTTATGAACAGGCCTGGCAGAGGAAACAGAGCGGCAATGGCTTGGGGTCCTGGGGAGCATCCAGGTGGGTCTTGGGGACCCCAAGGTTCGTTCGGCCCTACGCTCCCGTAGGCGCCGATCGATTTGGATACTTAAGTCTATGAGAGAGTTCAGGGTCTGAGGAACCCCTACTCTGGCGAGCTCGTCCTTGAGCGCGTCTGAGAGGCCCATGCGGAATTGGTGACGAAGAGCAGCGTCGTTCCAGTCTGTGTCGGCACCCCATCGCCTGAACTCAGCCACATAGTCCTCTGCTGGTCGCCGACCCTGTTGGAGAGAACGTAGGGCGGCTTCCGCAGTGGTTGAGAGTTGGGGGTCCTCATATAACTGCGCCATGGCATCAAAAAAGGTGGTGAGACTGGTCAATGCTGCATCCTTCTGTTCCACGAGACGGTGGGCCCAGATTTGGGGATCCCCAGTCAGTAGGGCTACCACAAAGCCCACCTTAGTGGTCTCTAAGGAGAAGATCCTAGGTTGTAGGGCAAAATGGAGTTCGCAAGAATTGCGGAAAGTCCTGAAACTACCATGGGCACCCGAGAACTTCTCCGGAGTGGGGACCTTAGGCTCAGGTGGTAGCATCACTATAGTTTGGGCAGGTGCAGGTCCCGTTGGGGGTGTTGCCGGGTGTGAAGTTCCTTGGGCACTGGTAGGACCGGACAAGGCCAGTACCCGTTCCTCCAGCCGGGTGTACCCTTCTTCACCGCCTCGGTCAGACCTGCCAGGTGTTGGCATAACCCCTCCATGGCGGGGGCTCCCTGTTTGGGCTCAGACATGGCTGTCTGCTACTGTCACGTACCTGGTGGTGCGAGCCCGATATTGCAGGGAGAGACCTCCCTTGCGTCTCCCACTCCTGGTTCCCTGGTGTGGGGACAGGAGACCCAGGAGTGAGGAGGAGCACGGGTGCCTGGCAGGATCAACAGACCGGTGGAGTGACCACGTCAACTCAGCGGACACGGTGGGGGCCTGGATAGCAGAGAAGACTGGATACAGACGAATGAGCTAGATCGCAGGTAAACAGGATAGCAGAGCTGGCTGGATCTAGACAAACAGCTTAGCAGCAGAGCAGGGTGAATCTGGATGGACAGCTTAGCAGACTGGTCAGCAGAGTAGGCCGGAACTGAACAGGTAAGCAGGTTCAACAGGCACACAGGATAGCAGAGCTGGCTGGATCTGGACAACAGCTTAGCAGACTGGACAACAGAGCAGGGTGAATCTGGATGGACAGCTTAGCAGACTGGTCAGCAGAGTAGGCCGGAACTGAACAGGTAAGCAGGTTCAACAGGCACACAGGATAGCAGAGCTGGCTGGATCTGGACAAACAGCTTAGCAGACTGGACAGCAGAGCAGGACGAATCTGGATGGAGGACGGCTTAGCAGACTGGTCAGCAGAGTAGGCCGGAACTGAACAGGTAAGCAAGTTCAACAGGTACACAGGATAGCAGAGCTGGCTGGATCTGGACAAACAGCTTAGCAGACTGGACAGCAGAGCAGGACGAATCTGGATGGACAGCTCAGCAGACTGGTCAGCAGAGTAGGCCGGAACTGAACAGGTAAGCAGGTTCAACAGGCACACAGGATAGCAGAGCTGGCTGGATCTGGACAAACAGCTTAGCAGACTGGACAACAGAGCAGGATGAATCTGGATGGACAGCTTAGCAGACTGGACAGCAGAGCAGGAAGCAGGACTATGGCACAGGCTGGACCAGTGCAGGTGATCAGACTTGGAACAGGAAACAGAACCTCTGAACGGACTGGAGCAGTGCAAACGATCAGGTTCATTACAGGGATCAGACTGCAGACCGGACAGGAACCATGCAAGTAATCAGAGTTCATCAAGGAAGTCAGGTCAGGAATCAAACTGGTATTTGAGGTACAAGGGATGAGGCAGAAGGATGGTCACAACAAGCCGGGGTCGGGTACAGGCAGATAGCTGGGTAGTCACTGGTAAGCCGGGTCAATAGGACAGATAAATCAGGATCAGATTACACACACCACAACGCTGTAGAGCAGACAGCAAGGAGCGTCTGCTCAGGTCAAGTTTAAATAGGCTGACAGGCGCTAACTAGAGCGCGCGCCCGTCTCCCTGTGCACGGCTGCACACGTGCACGCGCCCGGGCGCGCATGCGCAGTGGAATCTGAGGGCCGGGACGGCCCGGGTTTAAGTTTCTGGCAGGATCTTCATGACAGCTGCTTCCCCTGCTCTTACAGCAAACTCAGGCTCGCATGTGAGTACACCTCCTCTGGGTCCGGTGTCCCCTTCCCCAAATGAATCCCTTATCGATCATACACTGGAGGAGTTAGGACTCTCTGGAGGCAGGTCCCCTTCAGGCACAGGACTCTCTACAGCCTAGGGATTTGGGCCTAGCACAACTGGAGGCATTATCACACTTATTTGCCAGATTTGCTGACCTGCTTGACCGTGGTCTGCACAACACAGCAAATAAGATCACCAGTGACATTAAAGGAGACCTACAGGTCTTAGGATCCCGCATATAAGTCATAGAAATGAAACTGGATGCCACAGTTTCCAGAACAAACCAGAACACAGATTGCATCCAAATTATGCAAGAGCAATTGAAGATGGTGATGGCTATAGACGATCTTGAAAACAGACATGGGAGATATAAATTTAGGGTTCGCAGGCTGCCAGAATCCTATAAAGACATTCCTGAAACTATATGTGCTTTCATCAAGGAGCTGATGCCTGATCTCCCACAGCACAGATTGCAGCTGGATCGTGGAAAGGGCCCAAAATACATCCCTGGGAATTACAGACCAGTTAGCCTAACATCAATAGTATGTAAACTCTTGGAGGGGATGATAAGGACCCAGCCCACAGGAAATGGAAGGAAGCCGACCTGTACACTCCCAGCTACTCATCATAGTATGAGGCGGGTCACACAGCGCTCTGCCTCTTCCAGGTGTACACGGGATAAACCCCAGCACACCAGAGTTATCTGCTGAAGACTATTTCAGAATATTCAAGTGTTGTGCGGGATCACGCTATGTGGCATTCTTTTATTCATTGCTTGTAATGAGCATAACACAGATGGGAAGCGCCCAGTGAATAGGAGGACATTTTATCAGCCTGATAAGCGTATAAACCAGCTGGGTCTGGTAAGTAGATGTCCTGCAGGGCTACGGCACAAGTGGTGTGGTGAAGGAGTTTTTTCTACACTGGAACTGCTGACAGCTTCTTCTCTGGAATGCCTTATGACACAATTATATTTGCACTTTATGGACTCTAATTGATCATTGTATTATCACTATATGGACTCACAGTGAATTTGATTGTATTATCCATTTGTTTTATCAAGTAATTTTGATTGATGGCATTTTAGTCTTTTGTAATTTTCATAGCGCTGCTAATGTTTTTGAAATTTCATTTCTCTGACATATTTATTTGATTATTCAGTTTTATTAGAGTAGCTGCTTTTAGGGTTTGCTTAAAGCAAACAATTGATCTGTGTGTGCTGAGGAAGAGATATTATTATTATTTTAGTATTTCTAATTTTTTCTAGATGATAAGGGACTATATACAAGATTTTAGTAATGAGAATGGTATCATTAGCAGTAATCAGCATGGATTCATGAAGAATCGTTCTTGCCAAACCTATCTATTAACCTTCTATGAGGAGGTGAGTTGCCTTCTAGATAAAGGAAGGCCCGTAGACGTGGTGTATCTGGATTTTGCAAAAGCATTTGACACAATTCCCCATAAACGTTTACTGTACAAAATAAGGTCAGTTGGCAAGGGCCATAGGGTGAGTACATGGATTGAAAACTGGCTACAAGGGCGAGTTCAGAGGGTGGTGATAAATGGGGAGTTATCACATACCTGGTAGTAGAGCCTGATTGGATGAGGAAGGACTCTCTTACACTTCTGACTCGGGGCCTCTGATAGTGTGGACAGAAGGTGCAGGAGTGCAGAGTCGCAAAAGTGCCAATAAGTCTTGCAAGCAGCAGGGCAGATATCCTTGCTGAGCTGAAGAAGTCGTCAGTAGGCTTCAACAGGAAGACCGGCAGGTAGGCAGCTGGTGCAGGTGTCATCAACCGAATAGCAAGGTCAGGCAGTCTGGGTCATACACGGCCTTGGAGAATCGGATACAGGGTACAGGCAGGAACGTAGTCAGGAGGCAAGCCAGGTCTGGAACCAGATCAGTGGAATAGGAGCCAAAAGAGAAGGCAGAGGACTGGTCACAGGATAAGCCGAGGTCGGTGCAGGTGGAGTTCAAGGGATAGTCAAGACAAGCCAGGTAAGTAACAAGCATCAAGATACAAGGTCACAGGTAACAGGATGCACAGAAGCTGAAGACAAAGCAGCACTGGAGCTAGGCACTGGCTGAGTTTAAATAGTCTATATTTGGCGCCAGCGTCAATCACGGGTGCGCACGAGCGTCAATGCGCACGAGGATGCGGGACGGCTTCTGTTTTCGCGCCACTTCGCGTATGCACACTTCTATGTGCCAAAACCTGATTCCTGAGAGCAAAGGGAATAAGTGTTCTTTTGCGCCTCAGAGTTCTTCCAGGGAGACAAACCTATCTGCAGGCATGTGCATCCTGACATTGCCCCCCTCCAATGGGCAGCCTCCGGGCTAGATTCTCTGGATGACTTTGACAGAAAGCTTGGACAAGTCTCAGGTTCCCAAGAGTTCTCCTCAGGTCCGTACCCCTTCCATTTGACTAAGTACTGGACCTGATTCCGTTTCTTCCTACAGTCCATGATCGCCTCTACTTCATACTCCTCTTCACCATTTACCATTATAGGCTCAGGGGGACTACTATTCCATTCAGGAAATGGGTCCGAACATGCAGGCTTCAGAAGAGCTATAAAACTGGATACATTTTAAAAGAGTCTGGTAGTGCCAACTCATAGGCCACGTTGTTGATCCTCTTTTTCACTGCGAATGGTCCCACAAATTTAGGTCCCAATTTTTTAGACAGGCAGGCTAACTTTAAATTAGTTGTAGCTAACCATACCTGATCACCAGGTTCCAAGATCAGATCTCCCCTTTCCTCTTGTCAAAAGACTTTTTATAGTCCTCCTGGGCTTTGGCCATGGTCTTTTGCAACAGCTGATTGTTGGAACTGAAAAAATTCACTGTGTCTTGAACTGCTAGGATAGTACATCCAGGGGCCGTGGTGGTCAGGAATGAAGGGTGAAACCCGTAGTTGGCAAAAAACGGGGATTGCTTGATGGCAGAATGTTATTGTATGCGAACTCCGCTAATGGTAATAACCCTGCGAGAAGGAGGAAAAACTACGTTAATGCTGTTCCAGCGTTTGGTTGGTCCTTTCAGTTTTACCATTGGTTTGTGGGTGGTATGCTGAGGAAAAAGACAGGTCAATCTTCAGGGTCTCACACAAAATCTAGACGTGAACTGAACCCCACGGTCTGACACAATATTAACAGGAAGTCCATGCAGTCTCACAATTTCTTTAATAAAGATCTGTTCTGTCTCTGAAGCTGATGGTGTACCCCTCATGGGTAAGAAGTGTGCCATCTTTGAAAAAACGGTCCACGGCCACAAAGATGGTAGAGTGACCTTTTGAAGGGGGGAGTCCAATGATAAAGTCCATCAAAATCATTTTCCAAGGTCTATCCGGGACTGGCAAGGGTCTCAACAGACCCCAGGACTTAGTTCTGCTAGTCTTATTTCTAACACAGGTAGGACAGGTTTCTATGTATTTCTTACAATCCTCTCTTAAGCAGAGCCACCAAAAGGTACATTGTAAAAGTTCAGGCGTCTTGTTGATTCCAAAATGTCCTGCAAGGGCATGATCGTGGCAGAGGCCCAAAGCGGCAACTCGCATATTTTCAGGTACAAAGATTTTGTCATTGGGCCATAACAGTCCATCCCTTGCTTGTAATATCATCCCGGAAGAAGATGAGATGCCAATAGAGGCTTGTTTAATTTGGGACAAGAAGTCTCCCTGTAACAAGAGGAAATTCCCAGGGGATAGAATGGTGTCTGGATGAGCCGGTTCTTCCGAAACACCAAACATACGAGATAGAGCATCCGGATTTGTGTTCTTTGACCCCGGCCTGTAGGTGATGTGGAAAACAAATCTCGTAAAGAATAGTGCCCACCTAGCCTGCCGTGGTTTCAGACGTCTTGCGGCTCGTAAATAATCCAAGTTCCGGTGGTCTGTATATATTAAGATCAGATGAGCTGCCCCTTCCAGCAAATATCTCCACTCTTCAAGAGCAGCCAGAAGCTCTCGGTCTCCCACATCGTAATTTTTCTCTGCCAGGGGTAACTTGCGTGAAAAGAATGCCACATGGTGTAGTAAGGCTTTGGCCCCTTAACGTTGAGACAGAACTGCCCCCACTGCCGTCTCTGAGGCGTCTACCTCTAAGACAAACAATAGAGCAGGGTCTGGATGCCGGAGTATAGGTGCAGATTAGGGATGAGCTTTGTGTTCGAGTCAAACCCATGTTCGACTCGAACACCGGCTGTTCGCCCGTTCGGCCGAACAATCCGAACGCCAAATTCAAGTGGCGCGTCACAGCCAATAATTCACTGCGGCATCGAAGTGCATTGCTGGCTGATGATTGGACAAGCATGCACTATGACCCTCATGCTTGGCCAATCACAGCGCCTTCAGCGAAGAGAGCCATAATTGGCCACAGGCAGGATGCCTGTGGCCAATTATGGCTCGGGGTTTAGTACACGCCCTACACTATATAAGGCCGCCTGCACGGTGGCCTTGCGTAGTGTGTTGTGGCTCATAGAGAGAGATAGACAGAGAGACAGTGTCTTAATTTCCTTTGAAGCTATTGCAGTTACAGTCGGTGTATTGTGCCACCTGCACAGTGTACACCTGAAGCTACCCCAATTGCTCGTTTTGTTCTGTTCCTATACCACAGGCAGCTGCAGCAGTTACAGTCGGTATATTGTGCCATCTGCACAGTGTACACCTGAAGCTACCCCAATTGCTGGTGTTGTTCCGGTCCTATACCACAGGCAGCTGCAGCAGTTACAGTCTGTGTATTGCATAGAAGGAAAGACACAGACCCGAAGGTCAAAAAAGAGTGCTGCTCACCCCTGAAAAGCAAAACTAGAGGAAAGAAACGATCCCCCACGTTGGGGTTTTTAGGCAGCGTACAATGAAGGGAAGTCAGAGTTTATGAATAAAAAAGTTGACCATTTTATTATGATTAAAAAATGATTAACATCATTGGGTTAGAACATGAGCTCCAATGGGAACAGTGACAAATAACTATACATTTACATAAAAGCAAACATGGATATACAGTGGCAGACTAATATTCACATAACAACAGTAACAGTCTGTCGTAAGTATGGGAAATTGTCCCTGACGCGTTTCAACCCAAAAGGGTCTTCCTCAGAGGGAAAGAAAGTCTGCTAAACAGAGAGGGATGGAATATCAGTGTTAGTGGTGAGTACAATTACAAAGTAAGCGTAAGCTCATATAGTATACAGAGCTACATATAACAATGCATATTGGAATTTATATTTACCGCAATGGTGTATATCCTGAAAAGTAGAAATTGTAATGTCCCCACTGGAGGGTTTATAACATGAAGAGGGGCGTCGTCCACACCTCTGGGGCACACCGGACAGACTCCACCGATTCCCACCCGGGTCAAGAGGCGCCGTATGCCTTGCGAGACGTCACACGTTGGGGGCTCCCCTCCTATTGGCTCTGCTGGCCAAGCCTGAGAACCAGAGGAAAGGGAACAACCCGGGAGGGGCGTGAAAGCGCGCGGGTGCCTCCAATGACCGAGTCTGAAGATAAATAGAAGTCAAATTATAACTTGATATTTTGGTGGGTAAAGCAGTTTAAAGCAGCTGCAAGAGAGGTAGTGGTTAGCCTCAATGTGCAGTTGCTCTGACCAGGTGGGATGACCAGGACATGTGATGGTTGAGTGTGTAAAGGGGGACTGTGCACTTGCCCAAAGGGGTCTAAAATGAACAACAAACAAAGAGAACGGCCGAAAACCAAACCAAGTGCAATGACAGAGGTTCCCCTCCAAAAAAGGGAGAGGAAGAGAATAGGAGGTGAGAGTGCACAATGTATGAGGGGGGGGGGGGGGGGGGAAACTGAGATGGGTAGGTGTGGTGTGTGAAAAAGTGAAACAGTGAAAAAGTGAAAAAGGGGATATGTGTGAAGGGTGACATGGAGTGAAGTGCAGGAAGGGAAGGGGGTGCTAAGGAGGCGAACAAAAGGAGAAGGGGGGAGGACTGAGGACAGAATGGGGATGGGGAAAGGGAGGAAGAGAAAGGGGGAAGGAAAGGGAAGAGGGGAGGGAAAGAGAAGAGGAAAGGGTAGAGGAAGGGAAGTCGGGAAGGGGAAGGGAAGAGGGAAGAGGAGAAAGAAAAAAAAGAGAGAGGGAGGGAGGGAGAAAAGGAGGAGGGGGGGGGGGAAAGGGGGGGGGGGGGGGGGGGGAGGGACAGAGGGAGAAGGAAAAGGGGGGGGGGAAAAAGGGGGGGGGGGTGGTGGGGGGTTAGGAATGTGAGGAGCCAAAGAAAAAGTGATAAAGGGGAAGTGATTGGGTGTGATGTGAAAATATGTGGTAAGCTACTGCAAAGTTAAAACAATAATAATCAAAATAGTGACATCATGTATGTGTGCGTGGGTTGGAATTATGATCCTACCTCGGTTGTAGAGATCAATCATAAACTGCTGGCCCTGCGGTTGTAGTACGGTGACCAGTACTATGTTAAATAAAGAGGACCCTCAATCCCGTATCACTCGTGTGGTGATGATGTAATGGGACTGCTGGATCACTGGGATGAAAAAGGCACTCAATCTGAAAGCAAGAAAGTTAATCATGAGCGGTCAGATCAGACCAGGGGTCTAATGGCCAAGTGAACCACAAGGTTTTCTTGTGGAGACCACCAAGGGGTCTGTGGGGTTAGGGCAACGTGCCTGTCCAAATGTGCCTGTACGTACCGTGTGTCAATCCCGATGGTGGTCTGGTCCTGCAGGGGTAGCTGTACTAAGTGGGTACTGCCTGGTCCTTTTAAAGGAGTAAGGGAGGTGCTACTGGCCGGAAATAGGTCACCGGAAGTGCTCGATGAGCCAATGGCTCAATAGATGGATGCATCCCCGCGCAAGTCCAAGTCCCCCCCCGGGTGTGGGTGGCCGCCAAACGGGCGGACCACGTGTGGCGTCCCCGGCATTCACAGCGGCCATCTTGTGGCCCGTAACTGACGTCATCTCCGACGCAAATGGCGTGACGTACGCTCGTCATGCGCACCAGCGGCGTCCCGCGCGTGCGCAATGGCGAGCGTCGTCCGGAGATGTGCTGGGAATGCCGCCGACGAGGGTATTCCAACGATCGATCGCACGGGACCAGCCCAGGTGCGTCGATCGTGGAGAAGAAGGAGGCGCTTGTGGTGGAATAGAGCGTCATGCCTTACCCTCGTCGGGAAGGCGTTAGGGCGCCCCCCGAAAATCCAAGCGGCACGGCGGACTCTGGCAGTCCCCAGTGGCGGAACGACACCCCTCCCATGGAAACATTGATCGACCTACGGCGAGGTGATGGTATAAAGAAGTTGAGCTGGGGTAGAGGTGAAGAAAAAAGTGAAAAAATGTAAAATAAAATAAAATAAAATGAATTGATGTGAAAAAAAAAAAAAAGAAGAATTTGAAAAAGTGAACCACAGCATCAACATCGCCGCAGGAAGACCACTGAACAAGCTCAGTTACAATGATAGGTGATAAATAACTCTGACAGGTTCAAGTATGGAGACATGGAATGAAACAAAAATAGTTACACAAATTGTATTAATCAAGTACATACTTAGATTTGTACAAAAATATATATAGGACACATTTGTTAGATGTATATCGTATATATACACAAGACTCTAGTTGGAAAACGTCACCCTATCTGTGTGTCAGTTTGGTATAGTCTTAGTTCATATCCTCGTCTGAATAGGAGATGGAACATATTATAAATTGCAGGGTATGTTCCTAGGTGAGAAGGGGAGATTTGTCAACATTTCTGTTTACAAAAAGGAATATGAATATTTTTGATATTTATTCATATATTCTCATGAAGGAAAAGGGGGCAATCGGTATACTATCATGGAGGAAGAGGGGGGGGGGGCAATCAAATAGGGAAGGCGAAACAGGGGCTGCAAAGACGGAAAACCCAAGGCAAGGGCATTGGTCAAGTAGACTGGAATAGGCCACGATATAAAAGACTATAGTAGTAAATATGTGCCCTTACTGTGTTTTGCCGGAAACAAAGCCTTTTAGAAAGGGAGCGAAGGAGATGGATTCATTGAGGCCCGGCGTCCTTATGGCGCCGAGTCTGTGGATCCATCTCTGTTCACACTGAAGGAGTACTTTGTTCCAGTCGCCGCCTCGATCGGGTATATGAATCCGATCAAGAGCGGCGAATGTGACAGTAGGCATGATGTAGTTATGTGCAGTCACTACATGCCGCCCAAGGGGCAGGTAGTGGTTGCCAATCTGCATACAGTATATGTGTTTGGATATACGTCTATGGAGCTCCTGTTTCGTCTTCCCTATATAAAACGCACCACATTCGCATAGCATGATATAAACAATCCCTTTGGTTTGACAGTTCACGAAGTGAGATGGATGGAATGTTGACCCATTGGGAAGAAGGAACGATTTTTCACGTTTTACATATTTACATACTGAGCAGTGACTACAAGGGAAAGTACCCAAAATGGAACAATGATTGAACCTTTTCGTCTCGTTTCTGTATTCACTTTGTACGAGTCGATCACGCAGTGAAGTGGCCCGTCTGAAAGTTATTGCAGGACTGGCGGGAAGAAATTGGCTGATTTTAGGATCATCTTTTAGAATAGGCCAGTACCGTAGAATAATTTTTCTAATGGTATCGTGCTGTTTGGAAAATCTCATGATGATCCTAGTGAATTCCACATCAGAATAATTTTTGGTCTTTTTGGGTGCAAGCAAAGTAGGTCGGGACTGCGCAAGGGTACGGTTGTAAGCCTTGCGCAGGCATGACCGGCTATATCCGCGTGCCAGTAATCGAGACTGGAGTAGACTCGCCTCAGTATTAAAAAGTGTGTCGTTGGAGCAATTTCTACGTAGGCGTAAATATTGGCCATATGGGATGGACTGTTTAAGCGTAGGCGGGTGAAAACTCTCCGCGTGGAGAATTGTATTTCCCGCGGTGTCTTTTCGATATAGGGTAGTGTACGGGGAACTATCGGAGGAACGACCAATCATAACATCAAGAAAGGTCAGTTGGTTTCGATCATGGGTCATGGTGAATTTGAGATTGTACTCATTGGAATTAAGGTGAGCAAGGAATTCTAATAATAAGTTCTCGGATCCATCCCAGACGACAAGGACGTCGTCAATGTACCGTAGCCAAACAGTGATGTGGCTAGTGTACATGACGAGGTCCTTGTCATCCAGGAGTGATTGTTCCCACTCCCCCAGGTACAGGTTGGCGTAGGCCGGGGCACAACAGGTGCCCATGGCCACGCCCTGTACCTGGAGGAAGTGGGAATTGTTGAACATAAAGCAATTGTGGTGTAGGATATATTCCAATCCATCAATGATGAATTCATTCAGTGAATCCTCATATTTCGGGTTCCGTGTTAGGATTCTCCGTATAGCTGCAACCCCCTTGTGGTGGGGGATCGAGCTATAAAGTGCTTCGACATCAATAGCCACAAGAATAGATTTTGTGGATAAAGTGGTAGTGTTGATAGTCTGCAAAAGGTGTATAGTATCCTTCAGAAAGGAAGGCAAGGACGTAACGTACGGTTGGAGATATGAATCTATGACTTTACTCAAGTTTTCCGAAATGTTGCCTCTGCCGGAAACAATGGGGCGTCCGGGAGGTTTTTTCATGCATTTATGTATCTTTGGCAGACTATAGAAGGTTGCCACTTTCGATTATTTAGTTCTGATAAATTCATATATATTCTGACTAATGGCTCCTCTGCTGAATGCTGAGTCGACTAAATCGTAAAATTTGTTGTAATAAGTTTGAATTAGCTTTAGTGGGATTGGTTTGTACCAATCCTTATTGTCCAAAATTCTTTGGCACATCTCTACATAGTTGGCGTTGTCCATGACAACTACGTTGCCCCCCTTATCTGAGGATTTTATGGTAATGTTTGTATTAAGCTGAAGTGCTTTAAGGGCTTTAAATTCATTATTAGTTAAATTGTTGGGGTGTGTTTTCTTGTATGAAATCTTAGATATGTCACGAGTAGTCTGTTTGACAAAAGTGTCAATACTGGAACTCAAACTCAGAGGAGGGAATTTCGAGGAGGGTTTTTTAAATTTTGCATCATGATTTTTAGTGGGTGAGTTGACACTGTCCAATAGACTATCTAGGTCTAGTTGGTCTATTAGGTCAAGGGTATTGTTCTCCTGAAATAATAGGGTAAGATCGCGTAACGCTTTGAACTCCCTCATGGAAAAGGTAGACCAATCAGTGGTGTCGTCAGGGATGTCAGTCTTTGCGTGCAGGCTTTTAAGTAAGAGCCTGCGCGCAAAAAGTTGGAGATCCGTGACGACTTCAAAAAGGTCAAAATTGTTTTGTGGGCAGAAGGTCAGCCCTCGAGTGAGGACAAGGGATTCCGCTTCTGATAGATGGTACGAAGAAAGATTGATCACGCTGAGTGATTTGGGGGTATCCTTGTGACAAAAGCGTCCGCTTTCACGCCCCTCCCGGGTTGTTCCCTTTCCTCTGGTTCTCAGGCTTGGCCAGCAGAGCCAATAGGAGGGGAGCCCCCAACGTGTGACGTCTCGCAAGGCATACGGCGCCTCTTGACCCGGGTGGGAATCGGTGGAGTCTGTCCGGTGTGCCCCAGAGGTGTGGACGACGCCCCTCTTCATGTTATAAACCCTCCAGTGGGGACATTACAATTTCTACTTTTCAGGATATACACCATTGCGGTAAATATAAATTCCAATATGCATTGTTATATGTAGCTCTGTATACTATATGAGCTTACACTTACTTTGTAATTGTACTCACCACTAACACTGATATTCCATCCCTCTCTGTTTAGCAGACTTTCTTTCCCTCTGAGGAAGACCCTTTTGGGTTGAAACGCGTCAGGGACAATTTCCCATACTTACGACAGACTGTTACTGTTGTTATGTGAATATTAGTCTGCCACTGTATATCCATGTTTGCTTTTATGTAAATGTATAGTTATTTGTCACTGTTCCCATTGGAGCTCATGTTCTAACCCAATGATGTTAATCATTTTTTAATCATAATAAAATGGTCAACTTTTTTATTCATAAACTCTGACTTCCCTTCATTGTACGCTGCCTAAAAACCCCAACGTGGGGGATCGTTTCTTTCCTCCAGTCTGTGTATTGTGCCACCTGCACAGTGTACACCTGAAGCTACCCCAATTGCTGGTGTTGTTCTGGCCCTATACCACAGGCAGCTGCAGCAGTTACAGTCGGTGTATTGTGCCACCTGCACAGTGTACACCTGAAGCTACCCCAATTGCTTGTGTTCTTCTGGTCCTATACCACAGGCAGCTGTAGCAGTTACAGTCGGTGTATTGTGCCACCTGGACAGTGTACACCTGAAGCTACCCCATTTGCTCGTGTTGTTCTGTTCCTATACCACAGGCAGCTGTAGCAGTTACAATCGGTGTATTGTGCCCCCTGCACAGTGTACACACCTGAAGCTACCCCAATTGCTGTTGTTCTGCGCATCCTATCCGTAGGCAGCTGTAGCAGTTACAGTTGGTGTATTGTGCCACCTGCACAGTGTACACCTGAAGCTACCCCAATTGCTTGTGTTCTTCTGGTTCTATACCACAGGCAGCTGCAGCAGTTACAGTCGGTGTATTGTGCCACCTGCACAGTGTACACCTGAAGCTACCCCCAATTGCTTGTGTTCTTCTGGTCCTATACCACAGGCAGCTGTAGCAGTTACAGTCAGTGTATTTTGCCACCTGCACAGTGTACACCTGAAGCTACTCCAATTGCTGGTGTTTTTCTGTTCCTATACCACAGGCAGCTGTAGCAGTTACAGTCGGTGTATTGTGCCACCTGCACAGTGTACACCTGAAGCTTGAACCTGTGTGTATTGTGCCACCTGCACAGTGTACACCTGAACCTGCAATGTTGTGGCACCAGCACCAGAGGCCAAGGCCCAATTTTTCAGCCCCTGTTTAACAGGGGCTATAATTACAATTTTTGATGCAATACTGTGCAGCAGGGCTCATTCCTGTTGTGTTGCAGTGTTGTGGCACCAGTGCCTAAGGCCCAATTTTTCTGCCCCTGTTCAACAGGTGCATGTAATTACAATTCTTGATATAATATTTCACAGCAGGGCCCGTTCCAGTGCCCACCAAGAGTAACTGTGAGGACTTACAGTGTTGTGGCACCAGCACCACCACCAAAGGCCCAATTTTTCGACCACTGTTCAACCATGGCATGTAATTACAATTCTTGATCTAATATTTCACAGCAGGGCCCATTCCTGCGCCCACCAAGAGTAACTGTGAGGACTTACAGTGTTGTGGCACTAGCACCACCACCACCACCAAAGGCCCAATTTTTCTACTACTATTCAACAATGGCATGTAATTACAATTCTTGATATAATAGTTCACAGCAGGGCGTTCCAGCGCCCACCAAGAGTCACTTTTAGGGCTTACAGTGTTGTGGCAACACCTTAGGCCCAAATTTCAGACATGGCTGCTTTGTACTATCATGTACCTGGTAGTAGAGCCTGATTGGATGAGGAAGGCCTCTCTTACACCTATGACTCAGGGCCCCTGATAGTGTGAACAGAAGGCACATGAGTGCAGAGTCGCACAAGTGGTAAGAAGTCTTGCAGGCAGCAGGGCGGATGTCCTTGCTGAGCTGAAGAAAAAACTGATAAGGATTGCCCCAAGGGATTTTGTGGGTGAAAAGAATGGCAGGATTTCAAGAAAAGGATAATTTGCTTACAAATTATATATAAAAATATGAAAAGTTTATTTGTGTACTAAATAAATAGAAAATTAATACACGTCTAAAAAATTATTAAACATGAAATAGAACGTATAATATATATATTGCTGAGCTGGAGAAGTCGTCAAAAGGCTTCAACAGGAAGACCGGCAGGTAGGCAGCTGGTGCAGGTGTCATCAACCGAATAGCAAGGCAAGGCTTGGAGAATCGGATACAGGGTACAGGCAGGAACCAAGCCAGGTAAGTAACAAGGATCAGGATACAAGGTCACAGGTAACAGGATGCTGAAGACAAAGCAGCACTGCAGCTAGGCAGTGGCTGAGTTTAAATAGTCTTTATTTGGCACCAGCATCAATCACAGGTTTTGCGCGAGCGAGCGGCTTCTGTTTGCGCGCCAGTTCGCGCATGCGCATTTCTATGCGGCAAAGCCTGATTTTCTGAGAGCAAAGGGAATAAGTGTTCTTATGCGCCTCAGAGTTCTTTCAGGGAGACAAACCAGTCTGCTGTCATGTGCATCCTGACAGGAGTACTCGGAATGGTCAGAGGTGGGTAGTAGGGTCCCCTAGGGTTCTGTGCTGGGACCAATCCTGTTTAATTTGTTCATAAATGATCTGGAGGATGGGGTAAACAGTTCAATCTCTGTATTTGCGGACCATACTAAGCTAAGCAGGGCAATAACTTCTCTGCAGGATGTGGAAACCTTGCAAAAAGATCTGAACAAATTAATGGGGTGGGCAACTACATGGCAAATGAGGTTCAATGTAGAAAAATGTTAAATAATACATTTGGGTGGCAAAAATATGAATGCAATCTATGCACTGGGGGCAGAACCTCTCGGGGAATCTAGGATGGAAAAGGGCCTGGGGGTCCTAGTAGACAATAGGCTCAACAATCGCATGCAAAGCCAAGCTGCTGCTAACAAAGCCAACAGAGTATTGGCATTCATTAAAAAGGGGATTAATTCTAGAGATAAAACGATAATTCTCCCGCTCTACAAGACTCTGTCCTGGCTGCACCTTGAGTATGCTGTCCAGTTCTGGGCACCAGTCCTCAGGAAGGATGTACTGGAAATGGAGCAAGTACAAAGAAGGGCAACAAAGCTACTAAAGGGTCTGGAGGATATTAGTTATGAGGAAAGGTTGTGAGCACTGAACTTATTCTCTCTGGGGAAGAGACGCTTGAGAGGGGATATGATTTCAATATACAAAATACCATATTGGTGACCCCACAATAGGGATAAAACTTTTTCGCAGAAGGGAATTTAACAAGACTCGTGGCCACTCCAGAAAAGAGGTTTAACCTTAAACTATGTAGAGGGTTCTTTACTGTAAGAGCGGCAAGGATGTGGAATTCCCTTCCACAGATGGTGGTCTCAGCGGGGGGGCATCGATAGTTTCAAGAAACTATTAGATAAGCGCCTGAACGACTATAACATACAGGGATATACAATCTAATACTGACATATAATCACACACATAGGTTTGACTTGATGGACTTGTGTCTTTTTTCAACCTCACCTATGTAACTATATGTAACTATGTGCTCATAGGGCCCATAAGCCCCCACATTCGGATGGGCTTCCCAGGGACATTGGGGTAGAAACACACTTCTATGTCATCAAGGAAGAGGTGATGCGCAGATCCCGCTCTACACCTAAGCTCTGCTTCCAGGGCCATGAGATCCAGATATTCCTGGATCTGTCCCCTTCTACCATCCAGAAATGTAGAGCCCTTAAACCACTGCTCAAATACCTATCAGAGAAGGAAATCAAATATTGGTGGCTCTTCCCATTTCAGCTCAAGCTTCTCTTCAAAGACAAGGCCTTCACATTTGCTTCATTCTCGGAAGGGGAAAGATTTCTACATCTGGGCCTTATTCGGCTCGACCCGCAACATCATCCCCCTGGCTCTGCTTCCAGTTCCTCAAAAAAACAACTCCCGTCAAGCCAGCTGACGCCAGTCTGGGAGAACACCAAATCCAAAAAATCAAAGGAAGCTCTACCTCCCTAAAGTTCCCAGGACTGTCGAATTTCATCTCCTTACTGACAGTTGAAAGGACTAGCCCCACAAGTTGGAGCTCATCGAACTGATAGTTCTTTCAACACTCCCACTCACCTCAGCTGAGGCTGGTCTTTGCGGTTCCTTGTTCTAGGGACCGCTTTGTTAGATCTCTCCTATTTAGGATATCATACACCATAGTGACTTTTTGCAGGATAGAAAGATGGTGTAGTGGAGGGCTTGGTTGTTTTTTTTTTTTTTACTCTAGCGCTTCCTCTATCCCCACCACCTATCCTGAACTGGTTTGTCCTCCCCCTGTTTTTTTATTTTTGTTTTTTTTGGTTTGTTATTTTCTATATACCTATGACATATCACCAAATATGCGATTAGGGATTCACTCCCTTGTTTGGTCTATTTTCCAGGATTCCGGTCTTAGAGCTCCGAGACCCTGATTTAGCCTCCTCTTATTGTACCCCTCATTGGCACGTTACACGTCCTATGTCCATCTTCCCTTTTTCCCTGTTCCTCCCTCTCTCCCTTCCCTTTTTTCCCGCCTTCTGCCCTCTCTACTCCCCCCCCCTCCCTACCTTCCTTACCTTCCTGCTTCCCTTTCCTCTCTCCTTCTCTCCTATTGCCTGCATTCGCTTACCCTCCCTTACTGCATCCCATCCCCTTTCTTCCCTTCCCTATCCGCAAATATCCAAAGCTCTGAGGCTCATATTTTCTCCCGTAGGGGAATGTCCCCTCATCTCTATGTGCCACTGTTATATCTGTTTGTTTTCTTTATGTGAGGCTTTGCGGTCGGAGCGGTAGTCATGCCCCTCCTCTTGTTTTGAAGACCAGGTATTCTACCCTCTTCCAGACAGGATTGCTCCCTTCCTAGTTAAAGGGACTTGTATTGGTTTTCACGTTAGAATGGAGGACCCTGTCTCCTCCACCCTATGGGAGACTTTCTCATCTTCCGTTAATCTCTCTTACTCTCCCTCTTCTCACCCTTTCCTTTGCCTTCCTAACTCTCTTTCTCTTACAGTGTCTGACTCGAGGAGTGCTTTGAGGTGCTTCTCAACAACTTTAGAGGTATCGCTATCCCAGGATCCACCCATTTTGGACCTCAAGGACTCGATGGTAAGTGACACTGAGTGGATTGTTTGGTTTAACCCCCTGCTCCATGGCTGACACCCCCCCCCCCCCCAAGTACGACTCCCATTGAGGGTTGTATCCCACAATGTTCAAGGCTTTAATTCACTGATTAAAAGATGGAAAGTCCTCCAACACCTGCACTCTCATAAAATAGATGGGGCCTTTTTGCAGGAAACACACTTCCCTAAACGATATTGCCCCTCATTTATCCACTCCAAATTCCCCACCTTCTTTATTGCGAATGCTGATGACAAAACCAAGGGTTGTGAAAAAGGTGTAAATTTATGACCCTTTGGAACTTAGAGACCCAGAGGGGAAGTGTATACTCCTTAAAGGAACTATTGATGACCAGACATACTCCTTCGTATCGTATTATGCCCCAAACACGGGACAACTGGCCTTTTTCCAAGCAATGCTAGAACACCTGGCTCCCTTACTGGAAGGCACGGTAATAATCGAAATGTCGCCTTCGATCAGGGCCTAGATAAATCGCTTAACCTCAAATGCCTCACCTGGCCTATTAAGCAGAGCCTGTGTATTGCTAAAGTCATTTTTCAATACGGCTTGGTTGACGTTTGGAGAGAAATTAACCTGACACTACGAGACTACACACACTACTCTAGCCCACACAACTCTTTTGCCAGGATAGACCACATACTTATCACTGCAGTCACAATCCCGCTGGCCGCTCGATCGTACATTAGGGACTCTGCCTGGTCGAACCAATCTAATCTATTCCTGACCATACAGCTCCCCTCGGGACAGAGAAGTAGCGGACACTGGGTGCGATTATCGACTATTTTTGAACCAATGACACGCCAGACACCACACCTTCTTGCCTGTGGGCATCACACATGCAAGCCACGATCAGGGGGAAGCTGATCCAAAAAGCTTCTCAGATCAACAGGTCTAGAAGGACCGATATAGACAAACTGGAAAAGGAGTTTTCTACACTCTTGAAAAAACATAAAGCAAATCCAAATTTCATACCCATAGAAAGTCTAGATGCAGACCGCTCAGCCCTGAACTTGGCTCTTATGTCTGAGGCAGAAAAATGGCTCTGTTGAAATAGAGCACAGTTCTATTGCCAAGGTGACAAAATAGGAACCCTGTTGGCTCATAGACTGATCCCGAGGACCAAGTCCTTTGCTCTCCCAAAAAAAAAACACTACACACTACACCAGAACCCTCAACAAATTATGGAGGAATTCCATCATTTTTTAAATCTGTATGGTGCAGGATCACATCCATCACAGGTGGATCAGTTCCTGGATGCCATCCAGATCCCACAGTTGAAAGAGCGCCATAGCCAGAAGTTAGAAACCCTATCTCTTCAGAAGAAGTACGTTCAGTTATCAAAAACTTAAAATCCCACTAGGCCTTACGGGTTTTCTGTCCCCTACTACAAAGCATTCTTGGAAACCTTAGCCCCTTTCATGGCTCGTTTCTTTAATGCTTTAAGACAAGGAGCTCCACTAGACAGTTCAATAAACTCAGCTTACAAAAAAAAAAAATCCTTGCGGACCGCATATCATCCTTTATAAGCCTGTACATCAACAAAGACCAAGTGGGTTTTATTCCTGGGAGACAGGGACCAGTTTAAATTCTCCATGCAATAGATATTATATCCCTTTTAAACTCAAATTGAAATTGGGACCCCCCCCCCCCCCGGGAAGGATTTCTCCTCTCACTGGATTTGCAGAAAGCATTTGATTCTGTCTACTGGCCCTTTATCTTCGCCCCCCCTTAGACGCTGGGGGACTCATTTATTTGTTAACCACTTGACAACTGGGCACTTAAACCCCCCTCGTGACCAGACCAATTTTCAGTTTTCAGTGCTCTCACATTTTGAATGAAAATTACTCAGTCATGTAACACTGTACCCAAATACATGTTTTGTCCTTTTTTCATACAAATATAGCTTTCTTTTGGTGGTCTTTGATCACCTCTGGGTTTTTAAATTTTTTTTGCGCTATAAAAGAAAAAAGAGTGAAAATTTTGAAAAAAAAAAAACAAATTTTTCTTAGTTTCTGTGATAACATTTTGCAAATTATTATTTTTCTTCATAAATTTTGGCCACAAATTATACTGCTACATATCTTTGGTAAAAATAACCAAAATTTGTGAATATTATTTGGTCTGTGTGAAAGTTATAGAGTCTACAAGTTGTGGTGCAAATCATAAAAAATTGATCACACCTGATGTACTGGTGGCCTATCTCATTTCTTGCAACCCGAACAAGCCAGGAAAATACAAATACCCCCCCAAATGACCCCTTTTTTGAAAGTAGACATTCCAAGGTATTTAGTAAGATGCATGGTGAGGTTTTTGATGTTGTAATTTTTTCCCACAATTCTTTGCAAAATTAAGATTTTTTTTTTTCCCCACAAAATTGTCATTGTAATAGGTTATTTCTTTCACATGTATATACCACAAATGACTCCCCAAAATACATTCTGCTACTCCTCCTAAGTATGGCAATACCGCATGTGTGGGACTTTTTCACAGCCTAGCCACATAGAGAGGCCCAACATGCAGGGAGCACCATCAGGTGTTCTAGGAGCATAAATTACACATCTAACTTGTTGACTACCTATTACACTTTTGAAGGCCCTGGAGCACCAGGACAATGGAAATGCCCACAAAATGACCCCATTTTGGAAAGCTAACACCCCAACGTATAATCTACGAGCCATAATGAGTCTTTTGAGCGGTTCATTTTTTTTCCAGAAGTTTTTGGAAAATGTGCAAAAAAAAATGAAAACGCATTTTTTTTTACACAAAGTTGTCCCATTATAAGATATTTCCAACACATAGCATGTACATAGCAAAAATAACACCCCCAAAAATACATTCTGCTACTCCTCCTGAGTATGGCGATACCACATGTGTGACTTTTATACAGCCTGGCCAGATACAGAGGCCCAATATAGAAATAGCACCTTCAAGGGTTTTAGGAGGATAAATTACACATCTCATTTCTCAACCACCTATTACATTTTTGAAAGCCCTGGAGCACCAGGACAATGGAAATGCCCACAAAATGACCCAATTTTGGAAAGCTAACACCCCAACGTATAATCTATGAGGCATAATGAGTCTTTTGAATGGTTCATTTTTTTCAAGTTTTTGGAAAATGTGCAAAAAAAAAATGAAACCGCATTTTTTTACACATAGTTGTCCATTTATAAGGTATTTCCAACACATAGCATGTACATAGCAAAAATGACACTCCCACAATACATTCTGCTTATGCTTCTCCTATCCAAATCTCTTTGAAGCCTCAGAGTCTCCAGACTCTAATCTAGGAATGAGAAAACAAAAAAAAATGTCTTCATCCAGAAAAACAATTCTGGAGCCCCTCACATATGTGAGACCCCTGTTTTATGAATTCCACTAGTCCAGTGGCAGGGTACAAGATCAGTCCAATAGGCAGGCAAAAAGCATGGTCAAACAGTTCAGGGTCAGTTCCCAATCAGGCAGAGGTATGCACAGAATTGGTAGGCAGAAGCGGGGTTGAATAACAAGCCAGGGTCAGTTCCAGATCAGGCAGTGGTATGAACAGAATCTGTAGGCAGAAGCGTGCTTGAATAACAAGCCAGGGTCAGATCCAGATCAGGCAGAGGTATGAACAGAATCAGTAGGCATAAGCGTGGTCGAATAATAAGCCAGGGTCAGTTACAGAGCAAGTAGAGGCATAAGGGATGTGAAGGTAAATGGCAGGAAGTGAGGGTTATGTTTACCATACTTCACTAATAATTTAGTGAATTAATGACGCTACTCCCTTGCATCCTATATTTCTTTAGATCCCTCCCTATCCCTTTAGACAAGGCCCACTTATGACACCTTCAAGCCAAAATGATCAAATTTGTTTGGGGTTCAGGAGGTTACCGGCTCTCTAGGGCAGTCCTATTTCGCTCAAGGGACAAAAGGGGTCTGGGCCTCCCCAACCTGCTCCGTTATTACCAAGCAGCACAATTGTCCCAGATCTCAATCGTCCACTTCCGCTGGAAATTGCCTGACTGGATCCACATCAAGAGACAGGCAGTCCCCAACCACACCTTGTATTACCTCCTATAGTATCAAAAGAAAATGAGACCCCCAATACTTTCCCCTTCACTCTCACATTCATTTTCCCTTTGGGATAACTTGAGACACCACTCCCAGCTAACCTCCAAACTGGAGCCTTTAAAGCATCTTTTCAGAATGGGATGGAAGGGCTATTTAGGATAAGCCATTTCCTTCAACCTCTGGGCCCACTCCCCAAAGCATATTGTATAGGCAAATTGGACATGCCACCCTCTGAACGCTTTTGTTTTACCAAAATTTCCAACTTCTTTCACAAGCTATGGAATGCCCAATCCAAAAATCCCAAAATAACAGCTTATGAATAGGGATGAGCCGAATATCCTCCTGTTCGGTTTGCAGCAGAACATGCGAACAGGCATAAAATGTGGCAGAACACACAAGCACCATTGAAGTCTATGGGACATGAACGTGAATATTCAAAAGTGCTAATTTTAAAGGCTTATATGCAAGTTATTGTCATAAAAAGTATTTGGGGACTCGGGTCCTGCCCCAGGGAACATGTATCAATGCAATTTTTTTTTTAAACGGCTGTTTTTTGTTTTTTTAATGCTTAAAGTGAAACAATAAAAATGAAATTATCCTTTAAACACTTCCCGCCCGGTCAATAGCAGATTGACGTCTGGGAAGTGGTTTCGTTATCTTGACTGGGCGTCATATGACGTCCTTCAGGATAACAGCCGCAGCGCGCCCGTGGTGGCGCGCATCAAGACGATTGGTGGAGCGGTGTGTCAGTCTGACACACCGCTACACCGATCTTGGTAAAGAGCCTACGGCGGAGGCTCATTACCATGTGATCAGCCGTGTCCAATCACGGCTGATCACGATGTACACAGGAAGAGCCGTTGATCGGCTTTTCCTCACTTGCGTCTGACAGACACGAGTAGAGGAGAGACGATCGGCGGCTCTCCTGACAGGGGGGGTATGCACTGATTGTTTATCAGCGCAGCCCCCCTCAGACGCCCACACTAGACCACCAGGGAAGCCCCCAGGACCACCAGGGAAGCCCCCAGCATGTGGATGGCAGGTACATCCCCCATGGCCATCCACATGCTAAAAATCCCAAAATATGCCAATCAGTGCCCACAAATGGGCACTGATTGGCACATCATATGTATGTTATAAAACAGGAATGTCCAGCAATGCCACCCATCAGTGTCATCAGTGCCACCCATCAGCATCCATTAGTGCCACCTATTAGTGCCCATCCATGCCCATCCAGGCCCACCTATCAGTGCCCATCCATGCCACCTATGAGTGCCACCTATATGTATGCATCAGTGCCGCCTATGAGTGCCCATCAGTGCCACCTGAGTGCCCATCAGTGCCGCATACCAGTGCCACCTATCAGTGCCCATCAGTGCCACCTATCAGTGCCCATCAGTGCCGCCTATCAGTGCCGCCTATCAGTGCCCATCAGTGCCACCTCATCAGTGCCACCTCATCAGTGCCACCTCATTGGTGCCACCTCATCGGTGCCCATCAGTGCCGCCTTATCAGTGCCCGTCATTGAAGAAGAAAACGCGCTTATTTACAAAAAAAATGAACAGTGACAAAGAAAAACTTGTTTTTTTGCAAAATTTTCGGTCTTTTTTTGTTTGTTGCACAAAAAATAAAAATCGCAGAGGTGATCAAATACCGCCAAAAGAAAGCTCTATTTGTTGAAACAAAATGATAAAAAATTTGTTTGGGTGCAGTGTAGCATGACCGCGCAATTGTCATTCAAATTGCGACAGCGCTGAAAGCTGAAAATTGGCCTGGTGTCTAAGTGTCTGGTATTGAAGTTGTTAAATATTATGCCTGAGGGGTGTCTATAGTATGCCTGTAAAGTTGCGCATTTTCCCCATGTTTAGAACATTACCACAGCAAAATGACATTTCTAAAGGAAAAATTGTCATTTAAAAATGATCGTGGCTGTAATGAATTGTCGGGTCTCGGCAATATAGATACAGATAATTGAAAAAAAAGAGCATGGGACCGCCCCCATTACCACCAAAAAAATGGCATAGGGGTCCCCCCAAAATCCATTACCAGACCCTTATCCGAGAACGCAACCTGGCAGGCTACAGGAAAAGAGGGGGGATGAGAGAGCGCCCCCCCTCCTGAACTTACGTTCGACTTGAACATTGGGCTCATCCCTACTTATGAACAATGGTGTTGTCAGACCATGGAGCAGAGGGGGGGAATCACAGTAATCTACAGGCCACTATCCTCGACTCAATCTAAGACATCCTTTATGCTGGCCTGGGAAGCCGACCTGTCTCAACAATGGGAACTTGAGACTTGGAACAGGAACTTCTTTAAGTCCTACAAGGGGGTTCTCAACACTACTCTAGCTGGAGCAAATATAAAAGTATTATCCAGATGGTACCTGATTCCAGCCAGACAAGCTAAGTTCTATTCTACATCTTACAATTTACAGTGATGTCGCGCATAGCCTACAAACTTCCATATATAAAGTGAATCAACAAAAATTATAAAATAATGCAATATTGTGAAATGAATTACAATCGATGTTCACCCAAACAATAGTGACACAATTAAATATGTGCAGTGAAGTCCATAAATGAAAGTAGTCCAATTGCTCAAAGTAGTGAAGACGGAGCATCAATAGAAATAACTTGGTGATTTATCCAATAAGTGAAACCGCTGACACCACACTACTGTGCTCATAGAACTCTCACCTCATAGGCATAAGTCATATGCCTTGGAACCTGATCCAATAGAAAAAAAAAAATTCTGCTTCCAGGATCCAGGATTAACGATGTGCCTGACTCGCATTTAGCTCTTGTTGTGTTAAGATCAGCAATGACATCCACAAAGTGACAGATGGAGAAAAATCTGCATCCTCTGTAGCAGACACCAAGGACATCATCAGTTTATTCTCTTAGCAGGAATCCACTGTTCTCTCTGCCACATGTGCTCTCTTCTCCTCCCACTTACCCTCTTGGGTAAGTACTGTACACTAAGCGCAACATTACTCTTCTTACTCCTACTTCAATATTTGGCCATGTTGGCTGTGACTCGAACATTTATCTTTTACATGCTTTTGAACCCTATTTTGTAAAATCAATAAAAATATTGAAAGATAAAGAATTTACAAGGCATTAGATATACCATGGAACACAGTGAAGACAGTCATCATCAAGTCGAGAAAATATGGCACAACAGTGACATTACCAGGAGCTGGATGTCCCTCCCAAATTGATGAAAAGACAAGAAGAAAACTGGTCAGGGAGGCTGCCAAGAGGCCTACAGCAACATTAAAGGAGCTGCAGGAATATCTGGAAAGTACTGGCTGTGTGGTACATGTGACAACAATCTCCTGTATTCTTCATATGTCTGGGCTATTGGGTAGAGTGGCAAGACAGAAGCCTTTTCTTACGAAGAAAAACATCCACACTCGGCTAAATTTTCCAAAAACACATCTGAAGTATCCCAAAAACATGTGGAAAAAATGTGTTATGGTCTGATGAAACCAAGGTTTAACTTTTTGGCTATAATTCCAAAAGATAGATGTCCAACACTGCACATTACCAAAAGAACACCATACCCACAGTAAAGCATGGTGGTGTCAGCATCATGCTTTGGGGCTGTTTTTCTTCAGCTGGAACAGGGACCTTGGTCAAGGTAGAGGGAATTATGAACAGTTCCAAATACCAGTCAATATTGGCACAAAACCTTCAGGCTTCTGCTAGAAAGCTGAACGTGAAGAGGAACTTCATCTTTCAGCATGGCAACAAACTAAAGCATACATCCAAATCAACAAAGGAATTGCTTCTCCAGAAGAAGATAACAATTTTGTGCTTCAACAAAGTATTAGTTGGGTGTGACCATATTATTTTAGTTTTATATTTTTACTTCCCTCCACCTAAAAGATTTCAGTTTGTTGTTCAACTGAGTTGTACAGTTTATAGGTCACATTAAAGGTGGAAAAAGTTCTGAAATTATTGATCTTTGTCTCATTTTTTTACATCACAGAAACCTGTCATTTAACAGGGGTGTGTAGACATTTTATATCCACTGTATAAGCACCAGCCACTCTAAGTACCCTATTGAAGGTAAGATTATAAGTGCATCCTCAAATCCCCTCTTCTGGGAAGGCTGTCCACAAGGTTTAGGAGTGTGTCTATGGGAATGTTTACCATTCTTCCAGAAGCGCATTTGTGAGGTCAGGCACTGATGTTGGATGAGAAGGCCTGACTCGCAGTCTTCGCTCTAATTCATTCCAAAGGTGTTCTATTGGGTTGAGGTCAGGACTCTGTGCAGGCCAGTCAAGTTCCTCTACCACAAACTCGCTCATTCATGTCTTTATGGACCTTGCTTTATGCACTGTTCCAAATCATTTGGTGGAGGAGGGATTATGGTGTGGGGCTGTTTTTCAGGGGTTGGGCTTGGCCCCTTAGTTACAGTGAAGGGAACTCTAAGACCCACGTACACACGGTCGGACATTCCGATCACCAAATCCGTCTGATAATTTCCGACGGATTTTGTTCGAAACTGGTGTTGCCTACACAGGGTTGGACAAAGTTGTTGAATTTCCGGTCATCAAGAACGCCATGACGTAAGCCACGTACGACGGGACTAGAAAAGGGAAGTTCAGCACCACGTACAGCACCCTTTGGGCTCCTTCTGCTGATCTTGTATTTATCGCGTGTTAGTAGAAGTTTGGTTAGAGACGATTCATGCTTTTCAGACTTGCTTCAGATGGTTACTGCTCTACAGTTTGTGCTTGTCGGTGTGTATCTGCTTATCAGTGCGTATCAGTTCGCATTTGTTTGTCATTGCGGCCTTTATCTTGATATAGTACGCTTTGATAACCAGTGCTTATTGTCCGCTTGTTTCTGTTTTTCAGTTCGTTCTTTCAGGCCTTGCTGTTTATCAGTGCTTTCTGTTAGTCCGTTCTGACCAGCCAACCGTTTTGAAGCCATGTTTCATGTATGTACTCGTCGTAGAGATGGTGCTGTGGAGGGGCTTGGTGTTGGGCTTTTAGCTTTGACACAAGCCCAGTCCATGAACAGGGTGAGGAGGAGTTCATGGAGCAAGAATTGGTTGCTCCAGCGTGACCAATTCTCGCACATGCTTTTGCTTCAGGAGATCCAGGAGAATAATCCTGATGATTTCAGGAATTATCTCCGGATGACGGACCCCGTTTTTCACAACTTGGCGACAGGGAGAAGCCTGCAGGACCTCAAGCTCTCCACAGGCATCTCCCCCCAAGCTCTGGGGATCATTATTCCAGAGACCTGTTCTGCCATCTTACAGATCCTGCAGAAGGACTATATTAAGGTAAGATTTCTCCTTTAACATCACATTCTATGTATTTACTGTTTGCTAATGTATTGTATTTCTTTCCTCGTTCCCTAATTACCAGGATTGCAATATGCTGTAATATGCTGTGCCCCTTTGTCCTCAGGCATGCTGGAAGCTTTTTAATTTCTTTTTTTGTCCTTCTTGCATATTTGCCCTCACAAACCTCCCCAGCATGCTCTCCTGGGCCCATACACACACATATAGCCTAGTCACTTAGCAATGTATTTTGTCAGCTCCATAGTATTGGTTTCCCCTAAACACCCCCTAAAATCTCTACAAATGTTATGTGTGTGTTTAAATTCATACAGAGTGCCAGAGGTTTTTTTTTGGTGGGCCAAACTCATTAGGAACCCCCCTCCCCCAACTGCTAGGTCAGCTGATACCAATCCTCTATCTGCTGACTTTGCCAAACCCAATACACACTATACCTGCCTCTTTTGTGGTCAGATTTATGGATGAATTACCCAAAGCATGTAGTGCAAGGGCCTGCCTCCATACCTTCAAATGCTACTGTTTAAAGTTTTTTTTTCTCCTATTATTATCTTGATAGGTAATAGCAGAATGTAAAAATGTGCTTCAATTTGTTAATTTTAAAAACATTATTTAGGCATTCAGCTCTCAATGAAGTGGAGAGGGTTACCTGTCCAATACATCCCCCCTCCTAATTTTTTGCAATGGGTCATAAGATGGGGGGGGGGTGGGGGGAGGGGTGAGGAATCTGCTAAGGGGACCTTAAACTTTTGGCTTTAAATACTAATTTCCAAAAATGTTATACTGATCTTGGCCAAAAATGTTTGTGTCTAATCTGCTTGCAATGTTTATGTGCAAAATGACAGATTTTTTTTTTCTTGTTTGACTCCACAGTTTCCTTCAATGCCACAGAAATGGCAGACTGTGGCCTCCCACTTTGCCACCCATTGGGACTTTCCCAACTGTGGAGGGGCAATTGATGGGAAACACGTCCGCATCGTCTCACCCCCCAACTCGGGGTCCTACTATTATAATTACAAGGGGTATAATAGTATCGTGATGTTGGTGGTGGTGTCAGCGACATATGACTTCCTGTATGTGGACGTGGGGAAAAATGGCCGGATGTCGGATGGTGGAGTCATTGCGCAGACGGAGTTCTACTGGCGTCTCCAGAGTGGCAGTCTGGGCTTGCCACCTCCAGAGGAGAATGCGGAAGGACTCCCCTTCGTCTTCGTCCTTGTCGCGGATGAGGCTTTGCGCTGTCAAACCATCTGACCTTTCCTGATGAGGACCCTCACCCCGGACCAGAGGGTCTTTAATTTCCAGCTGTCCAGAGCCAGAAGAGTAGTGGATAACACTTTTGGGATAATGACCAGCCGGTTCCCCCTATTTTTGATTCCAATCCACATGGCGGAATATAAACTAAATCATATTGTGCTTTCCTGCTGCATTCTGCACAATTTTTTAAAGAAACACTTACCGAACTATGTGGCCTCTGTTGGGCCTGACGCAGACTTACCTGAACATGCCAACCTGATGGACCTTGAAGCTGGCCGCCCTGGCTTGCCCCCCCCCCCCAAAACGCCCGCAAAGTCAGATCAGGATATATGGAGTACTTTGTGGGTAGGGGGCCATTGATATGCCAGACAATGTCTAATAGGCATTTTTTTAATACATTTTTCTTTTAAGCTGAAATAATATTAGTTTTCATTTACTGCTTGGGTTTGTTTTAGGTGTCTCCTAGCTTTTTTCTGTTTTTTTTGGGCCTTTTTCTTCAACAATGCAAACCCACTTTCTGGGCGAGATGAGGTGACAGTCTCTTCTTCAGATAATATTCTTCTTATGTTGTGGGTTTGCTACGCACACACACACATTGTTTTTGTTGTTAATATATGTAGTGCATTACTGACAAAAAGATTACAAATTTTCAGCACCATGACAGAAATGTGTGGAGTCATGAAAATGGCGTGATTGGTGGAAAATTAAAAAGCACTGTGGGTGTTATTTACTAAAGGCAAATCCACAATGCACTACAAGTGCACTGCAAAAGTGCACCTGAAACTGTACTTGGAGTGCAAAGTGGATTTGCTTTTAGTAAATAACACCCATTGTCACAGAAAACAACAACTTTACTACAAATACTGCTTTTGCGCCTTGAAAAAAAAAGCCACACATTGTTGATAATTAAACTTTTTACTTAAAGCACATTCACATGTGCATTTATAAAATGGTTTTACAACAAACCAACATATTTAGTGTATATAACATTTTTTTTGCTAACATTAATATAACTTGCCATTTTTGTGTAAACAGGCATGTATCAAAGCATAACATACAGAACACAGGAACTTACAAAGTTCAACTTTAAAAAGTGAAGACAATATCAGACATGAGTATGTCCAAACTGTGTTGATATTGCCTTCATCACATGGGGTGTCACCCCTGTAAAAGCCAAATTTGGAAGATGCAAACAAATTGGGAATCAAACTGGGCATTTTCTTCTTGAACCCATGCCTATAATGTCAAAATGTGCTATCTCCCATCATGGAGGATCAATGTACGTGTTTTGGGGGTGCAACCCCTTCATCTCAGCCACTTTAGTAGCAAGGAAGGGGTTGCACACACAAAATGTGGACATTGATTCCCCACGATGGGAGATAGCACATGTTGACACACTGTGTGCATCTTCCAAATTTGGCTTTTCTAAAAATATAAAAGTGTTTTTTAAAACTGAAAATGGATGCTAGCTAGTTTTGGGTGTATCAGATTCTCCCTAAAACATCAATGATGTTCATTTTTTGTTGAACATCATTGATGTTTTTCTTGATATCATCTAAATCGCGATTGCACCCCATTATCTCCCCGATGATGATCTGAGCACTTTCACTGGTAAAATGCGATTCTTCTTCCACAACATCCACATCACCTAAAAATAAACCCAACAAAAACACTGTGTATTATAAATATGCAGGCATACATTGATTAGCTTACCTGAAGCTGTGGTCTCAGACACTCACCTGTTGTGGTGCCAGTTTCACCAATTTCTACAATCTCTTCTTCCTCCTCCTCCTCTGCTTCTGGTGTTGGTATTTCCCCTTCTTTGGGAGGTGTGGGGTCCCTTGTGTCCTCAGACGTCCCGAGTCTTCTCTCCCCTATGAGAATGTAAAAAAGGAATACTTAGCACACAGATCTTTGAGGGCAGAAATAGGAATATGAAACATTGCTTGGAAGTGTTGTACAATTGTGTTTTTTGGCAGTGTTCAAAGCTGAAAAAATTATTTTTGACACTTTCTAAAGCTGGAATACTTACCTGTTTTGTGAAAGTTTGTCAGATGGAGACAACCCTATAGTATCCACTGGAGCACGTGTGTGGGACATCTTAATACAAAGGGTGTTCTGGGGTCCCACACTAATGCTCCTGAGTCCAGATGTGTAAACAGCTACAGAGTGTCCTGGGGTAAAGCCCATACTTCCCATCATAGTCGCTCCTCTTCAATATGTCCACCATCTCCAACATCTCTCAAAAATACATATTTGAGGCCTTAAATCTTCTCCTCCGGGATCGGGACGTTTTTGCCTCCGGGATTTCCTCGTCCTCCTCCTCATTAGTAGAATAATTTGTGCGCACCTGCTGTGTCTCTGCCATGTGCTCTCCCCACTGCGCCGAAAGAGAAGGGGCGGGGAATAGACTAGAAAGAACGTCAGGGGCAGGCGGAGTTTCACGCATGTGCACTGTATATAAAACGGAACACGTGTGTGTCGTACGTACGATCTGTGAGCAGAGGGAGGAGCTGACGCGCTGATCGTTCGAACAAAGGTACAATTTCAACTTGGTACATCACTAGCCTATACTGCTTCTAGATTGAGGCTTATATTGGGACAAGATTAGGAGAGTTTAGCCTGACATAATTTAGGGTTTGTCTTGTGTTGTGTCTTGCAGAGAATATGGAGGGGTTCAATAACTTCAGCTTCCTCCCCCTGTTCAATGATAAGTTCAGGGAGATGCCCTTTTTGTGGCAAGCTAAACATCCTCACTACAGCAACAAAATAAAGAGGCAGGCAGCGATGGAGAAACTGCTGGAGTTGGTGAAGCCAGTGATCTCCAGGGCAAACATCCACTATTTAAAATTGAAAATTGGTGGCCTTAGGAGTACTTATCTGAGGGAGTGCAAGACGGTGCAGGAGTCGATGAAATCTGGAGCTGCAGCAGATGAAGTTTATGTCCCCAGGCTGTGGTACTATGAGAGGCTGCATTTTCTGACAGACCAGACTGAGGTCAGGGAATGCCTCTCCACTCTTCCTTCCACGCTTCCTTCTAGGCTTCATTCCACCCCTGCTGAGGCTTCTGACGCCCAATCTGGGCCTACCAGTGAGGAAGGTGTGGAGGAGCCCAGCTTGAGCCAGGTATAGTATTGTTCTACATATTTTTGGAGTAAAAATGAATGATGTTAACTTGATTTTTGAGCACTAATTGCTGATTTTCTAAAGTGTTTTACATATCAATAGACAGTAGTGTCCAAAATATTTGGGCCAAGCAGGGCCACTGATAAGCCAGTACAACTGACCCTGCTGAACAGATTGCAGAAGAAAGAAAAAAAAATAGTCTTTCTCCAACTCCTCCGCTCCTCCCTCAGCAGCTGTTCAGCTGCTCTCAATGAGCACTCACTCCAGGCTAAACATCTCAGAGGCAGAGAGGCAGAGCCTGGCTGTGAGATCCTGGCTGTCCTGACTGTGAGAAATTGGGTTTTATACTGCACTGCCATATTTCTATATGCTACATGAAAAAGGAGCTACCATCAATGTCATCAAACCCCACTTTTTATTACTTCTATTTACATTTTTAGATCACTGGTTCACAGCATGTCTGGAGCTGAATCACATTAGCCACGCCCACAATTTAGCCTTTATGTATACCCTAGCCTCTCTGTATAGTGGCAGGGGTGGGGCTGAAGGAGGGACCAGAGGTGGGGCTGAAGGGGGCCCCATCAGGTAGGCTGTACGGGGCCCCATGATTTCAATCAGCGGCCCTGGGGCCAAGAATGAAAAATGCTGGGCTCAGAATGATAGTCTTTTCTATTTGTTAACAATTTGCAACAGTTAATACCTGAAAATTGTGTGTGTTTGATGAACCAAAAATGAAAACTATGTCCCTTTTTCATACACAGGAAGACCTTAGCCAGGAGGAGGGCGTGGAAAGCGGCAGCCAGGAGGTGGCCGTGGAATGTGGCAGCCAGGAGGAGGTAGGAGTAAGTGGCAGCCAAGATGTGGGCAGGCCCACAAGCCTGACTAAATCACAGGTCCCCCCCTCCGCCTTCCACCCAAAAGGGTCAGAAAGGGGGGGAATATGGAGGAGTCAGTGCTCAGGCTGATTGGGGAGGCTTCTGTGGCCCTCAATGCCACCTCCACTTATGAAGAGGCCTTTGCCACCTTGGCTGCCTGCAAACTGAACCAAATGGAGGAGGGGCAACGCCTCATGTGTGAGGAAATAATTGGCAAAACCCTAAATAAGGGGTTGTTGGGCCAAATCACACAAAAAACACACTTGTGTGATTTGGACAATGCTCCTCCTCCTCCTCCTTCTGCCACACCTCCAGCACCACAGCCGCAGCCTGGAAGAAAGCGTGTAAGGGAGACTAGAGAATGATGGCCTGGGTTCAGTCTGGTCTGACAAAAGATGCAGCCATCTGCTGCTGTTCTGGATTTATTGGACTTCTGGACCAGATTACATATCCCTTAGATATGTACTCCTCAGGCCACCAATTTTTGCCTTTAAATAATTGATGTGTGCCCTGGGGGCCAAAGGCTTTGCCAATTTCCCCAGTTTCTTCAGCGTTGCCTCCCTCTTTATTTGTTTCTGACACCTAATAAAGTTTTTTTTGGTTCAAGAAATACTTGCCTATGTGTTTTACTTCAAAAAGGACAGTTTATTTGTGAGTAGGCAGGTACATTTCAAAAATACAAAGTCAAATTAACAAGGGTCACCAACACCAAACAGCCTCCTAGAGATTAAAAAAATAAACCAATGAAATAAAAAGCTAATAATGGTGTTGTGGTAAGTTGACACACAAAACACACAAAAAAAATTACGAAGATGAGCAAAATGTCAAAAAAGGAGATCTTGATTAAAAAAGTGTTGCCTGATGCGGTTATGTGAAATTTCCATTAATATCTGTGAAATATTATGAATATATCTCTTTTGCTTGCAGCTATGAAAGGTGAGCAAAAGCTCTCCTCCCAAGCTCTGGTCAATTGCAGACATGGCGGGGCCGATACTTGACACTAACAATGGTTTAGCCAATTCCATTGTTTGTCACCTATTCACTATAAACGACCCCATGCCGGGATAGGGAATGAAGTGAGACCATTCAAGTTTTTTTTACATCACTGGGAGTTTCGCCTGTAAGGGGGCAGGCCGCGCTAAGGCAGCCAATGAGAAATCAGGCGGGTTTTTGGTTACTCTGAGGAAAGGAGAGGCAGCTCGGCCCTTTCCGGGAGAACCAACAAGCGAGATGGACCCAAGGTAATTTCTCCAGGAGCAGGGGAAGGTATGCCCTGCTACTTGTAACTATACATGCTTTTACATCACGGTCTGAAGGAATATAATCTATATTCCTTCATATATATATATTTTTTATTTCAACCTAGCATTTTCTGCCTTGATGGGCTAGGGATTTGTGTATTAGCTTGACTTTTAACTACTTGTAACTAAACATGCTTTTACATCACGGTCTGAAGGAATATAATCTATATTCCTTCATATATATATATTTTTTATTTCAACCTAGCATTTTCTGCCTTGATGTGCTAGGGATTTGTGTATTAGCTTGACTTTTAACTACCTGTAATAAATGTTATTATATTCAAAGCCTTTCCTCCTGGTCAGTAGAACTCTCATTTAACCCATATCATATTTTGTGATTAATAAATCAGAAATAGAGATTTTAGAGGTTACAGATGGCGGCCACGAAATCAAGACAGGACAGAAGGTGTTTGAATTTAATATCAAAATCGATGTAATAGAGATTAAGGCTAGTAGTTGAACTTAAATTGAGTCAGTTTGTTCAATCTATCTAGGGAAAAATACAGGTAAATATTTTTATTTTATTTTCTCTCTTGTGTAGTTTAGTTATATATTTTTTTTTTCTTGGTATTATATATATATTATATGATTATTTTGCTGAAGGTACTTAGTAGCTTGAACTTAAACTGAGTCAGTTTGTTCAATATATCTACTGTACTGTAGGTAAATTTTTTTTTTTTTTTTGTGGTTTAAAAAATGGTGGTGTTGCTGAAGGTACTTAGTAGATTGAACTTAAATTGAGTCAGTTTGTTCAATCTATCTAGGGAAAACTATAGGTATTAACTCTAAAAATGAGAGAGGATACACCACATATTTTGTTTTGCATAAATATCCCGTAAATTTTAATTGAACAAGTTCTTTGGATGTACCATTTACAAACCGGTTTTATGTAGTGGGGAGGAAGCAACTTGGCGGGAAAAAGTGTTATTTCTTTTTATTACTTTTTTTTTTTTTTAATGCTCACAAAGCTTAATTGCTCTCTCTAAACCATTGTTTGAGAGTGACATGTTTCATTGGAAAGACACCAAGTGAGTGGGGTCTTGGTTTCCTGTTGAAAAAGTTTCAACAGATTTCTAATTTAAATGGTCTGTCCACTAAATGCATAATATTTGTGTATAGGACAGGAGAGCAGTAATATTCTCATTGTTGTCAGTTAAAGTACAGGACTGTGGAAGTCTTGTTGCTGAATGCTGAAGCTAATATCTGAGAAAGATTATTAGTATAGGGTAAAATAAGGTGCATTTAGCATACTGTATTATACCCTGACTTTTTTTTTAGGATGAAACCTTACCACAAATTTGATATTCTGAGTTTGTGCTAGATTTTTTTTATTTTTTTGTCTAAACTGAATGGGTGAACTTTGGTGTAAACACGGATGTGTTTACCTTTCTATTGTAAACCAAGAGGGTTATTCACCCTATTTGATACTTGTGGCCCTACTATTGTTCCTATTGTCCCCTGGGCCTATTGTGTAGGGGGGTGTAGGCTAAAATAAGGTAAAATACAGGCTATTGTGAGTGGATTTGGGGTGTCTACAGTAATCTAAAAGATTGTTTTATTGAAAGCTGAAAATGTATAGATATATATATATCTATATATCTATATATATATATATATATATATATATATATATATATATATATGTTATTTAGTTTTATTTATTTTGTATTTTTTTTTTTTTTTTTCCTTTCCACTCCACTTTACTGTATTTTCAGGATTTTATTCGATTTTAATGTTCGTTTTCCCAACTTCGTTACAGTAATCTAAAAAGGACTGTATAGTACAGGGCAACATTTAACTTAAACTATTGACTGGTGGGTAGAGGATATAGGTTATTCGGATAGCCGCCCTGGGGTACACTCTCTCTCCCCCCGTGCCCATTTTTTTTTATTTTTTATTATTGCATACATATTTGCACATATCCATCAGTGGATATTGGAGACTGGCAAATTAGGGGTGGATGCTTATACCCCGAGGGTTTGCCCTCCCTTACACTCATTTTATTATCTCAGTATAGGCTCTGGGTTTATAATACACTGTCTAGGAGGGGGTCATAGGTATATGGTAGTACCACCAGCAATTAGGTGTCTACTTCCACCCCTCTCTCTTTATTATCGTACGGTCTAGTCAAGTACATTCTAATATCCTGGACTCACAGGAAGCGCCAATTTTCCCTATTTTGTACCAATCATTTAAATTTGCCTCTTAGGGGGTAATTTTTTTTTCTGGAAAGGCTGCATACCTGGATAACTTGTCCCTAAGCGCGGAGCTGTTTGTTGTTTTCAACATTTAACTTAAGCTTTAACTAGCTTACAAATTGTGCATATTATTTGTTGGTAATGGCAGCCATGTCCCGTCTAGAAGTCCGTAGCAACTTTTACTCTTAAACAGAACAATGTCACAGTTGCTACAAACAATTTCAATTCTTAAATGCTTAATGCTACGGCATCTACTTGTGCCTATGAAATTGGGGACAATAACGTATATGAAAAGTATGGGGGAAAGGAGGATATGGATCCTAATTCTACTTTTCCTGTGGCGATGGGAGAAATCGCAGAGCCACAAGAAAATCGAGAATGCACCATGGTCACAGAATTAGGAGCAAGACAAGTTCCCCAACATTGGCAAAATTAAAAATAATGCACACATAGGTGTGAGAAGTCTTAGTGACCAGAATAAGGCATCTTCTAGCACAGGGCAGTGTGGGCAATTTACACATACCATAGATTGTAATGCAATCATTCCGTCTGGAGTAGGTGTTAATTTTAACAACTCCTTGAAAGGTGAGAGCTCTGGGGTAAATATCCCTAGATCTCTTAGGAAGACAGGAAAGGTGGTCAATAAACCTAAAACCACACCAGTTGTTAAGGGATACCTTATTACTTTACAAAAGATAAAGTGCTATACATTCCAATCTATTAAAATAAATTATGTATGGTTTGCTTTAAAATAGGTTAGAAAAATTTGGGAAGAGATTAACAACTGTTGTCTATAAAGTTATTTGTTTTCAGGTTAAGTGAATTCCAGAAATGATATGTGCATATCATTTAGCTGTACAGATGCAAAATACGCCCCTAACAAGAAGGTAAGGTATAAAAGGCCCATTGTTTTTTTTTTTTTCCTCTTTCTCTTCTTTACTTTGTATTCTCCCAGAGGTCGGAAACGCCTAGCAATTCATTTGCAATTACCAAAGCCTTATACAGAATGTATGGGATGCATTTGAAATGAATGTGTATGGGTGAGCGATGGAATGCATGAGTAGGAACAGTACATGTATAAACTAAGATTTGTTTTTTTTTGATAGGGGGTGCACCCAATATTGTTTTATGGCCATCAATAAGTGTGATCACACTAATGCGCATGCGTTGTACTGTTTATGATTATTTTATAAATATTTGTTTTTTTTTCCCGTTTATAAGGAGCTCAATACTGGTACCAGTTTAAATTTATAACTTTTGGTTTTACAAGTTTAAATGTATTCGCGAATAAATAACCTGTGCACAGATATGAATTATTTTTAATTTTTATGTCCTTTCTGGGGGCTTACAGTGAAGATTCATTCACTCTGACACTTGGAAACTACATGATACATTACTTTGCACATTGTGGCATCTTAGGCATTCAGTAGGTCTTGTGTTGCGTGTTGTTTTCCCTTCCAAATTCACTCATGTGAAGATTATAGGTCTACATGTTGTATTCTTAGAACGTAAGTATTTATAAACCCTACAGATTTTTCCTATAATTTTTGGCTATCAGAGTTTAGATATGGGGTGGGTCCTGTACATTTTTGACTTTACTTACGGTTGATGGATTCATTACCTCTGCTGGAAGGCGGTTCCAAGCATCCACTACTAGTTAGGCCAGTATGAACCTCTCAGAGAGGTACAGTGAGATGTTATTAATGATTTTTAAGTTTTGTATTATAGGATAAATGCACAAACAAGGACGGATGATTGGACCCAGATGTGTACCCAAATACAAATAAGGACCTTAAAGAACATCATTTTTTTTTTTCTTTTTTTTTTTTGTATGTTCTTAGGAGAAGCCTTAAATATAATTAATTACAGGCCTAGCTAAATTCTAAACACTGGTTTGGGGCAGTCTGTTTCTGTTTTTGACTTGCAAATGGGTTTGCACTGAGAGTCAATTAATATGTTAATCACAACCGGGAGAGGGGGTTGCCTTTAGTATACCTACAATGCTAAAGGCAGTTTTTCAAATGTTTTTTTTTTTTTGGATTAACAAGACACAGATTTAAGCCTCTTCAACAAAGTTAAAGTTTGGGCCAGCATTCAATCTGTATGGTTTTATTATTTTGTTTTATTTTTTTTATTTTTTATTTTAATTTTATTTTATTTTTTTTATTATTTTAATTGTAATTTTTAATTTTTTTTTTTTTATCCTATTTTTTTTTTTTGTTTGATTTTCTTTTTTTTTTTCTCTTAAGGGAAAGGATTTTTTTTTTTTTTTGTTGGTTTTTTTATTTCTTTCCTATATCACCTTTTTTTTTTTTTTTATTGGTGATTCTTCAGTTTTGCGTGACTATGGTCAAATAAAAAAAAAAAAAGAGGGGAGTGAGTATGGGGAACACTACATGGAGAACATTTAAAGCGATTAGAAATGTTGATATAGAATATTAAGGCTTCCCTGTAGCATTTTGGGGATGGGCCAAGTCCCAACAGGTGTTAGTTTTCTCTTATGACATGGGATAATCGTTTTATATGAATTTAGGTCATGGTAGCTATTTATCATGACACTAGTAATATTAGGGTTTAACAACAGTCATGTGACTATTTTCTGTGTAAATGTGACATACAATCCTCTCTACAGTTCTAACAATTGGGCAGTCATCAGATGTGGTCATGGATATTGTTTTTTTTTTGTTGGTCAGGTTTTCCTTTGTGTGCCAGAATAAGTCAAAGAGCATTGCGTGAATATAATATAGATATACTGGAACTGGTGAGACTCATAGTGATTGGCAAATAGCAGGGAGTATAGTACAATTGTACTTAAAAGTATTTTAGTTTGATTGTTCCTGAAGCCACTAGTGACTGGTGACATCACACTTATCCATATTCTGAAATCAAGTTATTTTTGTCTGCGTAGATGACACTGCCTAATCTGCACATAAAACTCTCATAGTGGTGACCTCTTCTGTAGCCTGCTAAAGGCCGGACGGTACAGTAGCTACCCATGGTAGCCAAGGACGGAGCTATATGCCCAAATGTTTGGCACCAGCACTGAACATAGCTGCAGTAAAAGGAGCTAGTGGTGAGTTGCGATGGCAACAAGACCACCCTGGACACTTAAAGTGTCACACACACACACACACACAGTGGTATTCAGCAGAAGGTGGAGCAGAGTTACTTGCAGGCATATGACAATGGAGGAAGAAAGATGAGGGGTGAAATCAGAAACCTGGCATAAGGACGTAAACCTAAAACCTAAACCTAAAATTGTTACACATGTCACTGGGAAAAGGGTCTCACTTTATGTTGCAGTATATCTATGGCAATTAAAAGGTCCTTACTGCTCAGACTTACCAGACAAGCATTAATTTGAATACATATGTCCCAAATGTACTTGTGTATCTCTTTCTCTACCTCTGTCCACATTAATAAAGTAAAATCTTAGAAAGCCCGGATAGCTGTTCCAAAGGCCATTACTGTATGCTGTATCCAACTGGAATCACCATGGAAGGCTGTCCCAGAAGCAAGGGCAACATGACCAGATTGACATTATGGACTTTCGCACTATTATTATTGGACAGTTGAGAACAAGGATCCTCATGTTTTTTTTTTTTTTTTTATTTTTATTTTTCTTCCCCCTTCGTTTTTTTTTTTGGGGTGTGTTTTTTTTTTTTCTCTTTATTTATCATATGATTTTTCTGTTATTATTATGGACTTATTACATCCAGAACAAGTGATGACTACCGATACTGGGATCCAGAAATGTGAACTGTAGAGATGGAGAGTTTAAAAGTTTTGTTTATTCCCAAAGAAGTTTGATTTCATTTCAGAGGGCAAAGCCGAAAAGTTCCAAATATTAAAGAAAATTGCACATAAACCATTATTCTATGTGTGGCCGAGTCTCATATACTCAACTGGCCACAAGGGGCCATCTGTTGCCTGATGCGGTTATGTGAAATTTCCATTAATATCTGTGAAATATTATGAATATATCTCTTTTGCTTGCAGCTATGAAAGGTGAGCAAAAGCTCTCCTCCCAAGCTCTGGTCAATTGCAGACATGGCGGGGCCGATACTTGACACTAACAATGGTTTAGCCAATTCCATTGTTTGTCACCTATTCACTATAAACGACCCCATGCCGGGATAGGGAATGAAGTGAGACCATTCAAGTTTTTTTTTACATCACTGGGAGTTTCGCCTGTAAGGGGGCGGGCCGCGCTAAGGCAGCCAATGAGAAATCAGGCGGGTTTTTGGTTACTCTGAGGAAAGGAGAGGCAGCTCGGCCCTTTCCGGGAGAACCAACAAGCGAGATGGACCCAAGGTAATTTCTCCAGGAGCAGGGGAAGGTATGCCCTGCTACTTGTAACTAAACATGCTTTTACATCACGGTCTGAAGGAATATAATCTATATTCCTTCATATATATATATATATTTTATTTCAACCTAGCATTTTCTGCCTTGATGGGCTAGGGATTTGTGTATTAGCTTGACTTTTAACTACTTGTAACTAAACATGCTTTTACATCACGGTCTGAAGGAATATAATCTATATTCCTTCATATATATATATATATTTTATTTCAACCTAGCATTTTCTGCCTTGATGTGCTAGGGATTTGTGTATTAGCTTGACTTTTAACTACCTGTAATAAATGTTATTATATTCAAAGCCTTTCCTCCTGGTCAGTAGAACTCTCCTTTAACCCATATCATATTTTGTGATTAATAAATCAGAAATAGAGATTTTAGAGGTTACAAAAGCCACCCCAAAATAAAAAAAAATAAAAAAAAATGATTCTGGAGATCTGACGAATAAAAATATTATATTCATGAAATAAGGAAAAAGAATAAAGAAATACGTTTTGGAGAAGTCAGTGTGAATATGAGCAGCAAAAGAACTTCGTTCTTCTAGCATTAGAAAGAAAAAGAGAATGCGCGGGCGTGACCAAGATGGCGGCGTTGTAGGACGCATAGCTGAGGAGCTCTGCACCCATCGGGCGAACTAATCCTGTTTCCCGGTATTGGAACTCTATAAAAACTGCCAGAAACCCTCAGAGCTGTCCCCGGCAGGGAATGCGAAACATCCGGAGCAAACCTAAGGCTCACAAGCACGGGAATCCCCCTAAGACTGCCAGGCCTCCCTGAGGCGCAGCAGCACACGTGGCCACATCGCAGAGCATGGCGTCTCAGACGGAGGACTTGGAGCCTGCGCTGCTGGAGCAAGGCAAGTTTGAAGCCCTTATGCAGGCGATCACAGGATGTCAGTCCTCGCTGTCGACCCTTACCACTAAGATCGACACGGTAGGACTGATCCGCCAAGATTTTGACAAAATCCATCACAGGGTGTCGGAGGCCAAGCGACGGCTGGGCGGAACAGAGGATTTGGTCTGAGATCACTCAGCCACCCTGCTCACGCTACAGATCCGGGTCCGATCGCTTGAGTCTAGGGCCGAGGACGCAGAAAACCGTAATCGGAGGAACAATCTGAGAATCGTGGGCCTCCCCGAGGGATCGGAGGGCCCAGATCCGGCTGCATACATGGAGCGGCTGCTCCGCACACTTTTCCCCCAGGCTGCCTTCTCATCCTACTTCGCGGTAGAACGGGCCCATAGGATGCCGGCACAATGTGGGCCGCCAGGCTCCCCGCCTCGCACATTCATATTTTGCGTCTTAAACTTCCGAGATAGGGACCTAATCCTGAGAGAGGCCCGGAAGATGCAAGATGTCCGCCATGAAGCTGCACGCCTGATGTTTTTCCCCGACTTCTCGGTGGACACACAAAAGCTCCGAAAGTCGTTTGATGATGTTAAAAGGGCCTTGCGTGCCAAAGCTATAAAGTATAGTATGCTGTTTCCTGCGCGACTTCGGGTACAAGACGGGGAATCCACAAGGTTTTTTACCTCTCCAGCTGAGGCCTCTCAGTGGCTGAACACCCTGTCCTCCCGCTGACCCGGAGACCTACAGGGAGATCCCCTTGTTAATGTTCCAGTTATGTGAGTACTTTTTAGCTCTGTTTCTCTTTTTTTACATGCTCGGCTGTGGGGAGCCCCAAAGTTGAAATACCCTACCAAACAGGCTGGATATATTACCCCCTTCCAGTCCCGACAGGACATGGCCATTATAACCTGACATCCCATGGGGGGGAGTGTTGCCTCACATGAGACTGGGAGACACTCCCCACGAGGAAACTGTGTTTTAATAACTCTATTTCAGCCTGGACAGGCACCGGCTCACCCCCCCCCCCCCTCTTCTTCATGGACAGTATTGAATCTGAGGCCTGAACTCCTTCCCTCCCCACAGCCTATGGACCTATGCTTTCCCCGGGGGTGATGCGCCCCCAGGAGGGGACTGTTTGAGGTTTATAGTCTGCATTGTTTTTCTTCCTTTTCTAGAAGACTCCTCTATGCAAAGACTATTTTTTTATATATGTATATTTTTATTATTTTTTTGTTTTACCATTTTCCGTTTTCAGGGGTTTTGTTGTTTTTTTGTTCACACACAGGTATGCACTATGCTATGTTATGATGATAGGCACCACTACCTTTTTAGTTTCCAAATGCTTTACATTGTGCGGGGGGACATGTGCTGGGCCCTTCAGCTGAGGGATCCGAGTGCACCCCAGTGGCGGGGTAAATTCAATTTTCCGGATCTATTATGGCCCCTGTGACAATGGTCTTATGGAACGTCTGGGGGATGAACTCCCGCATTAAACGTTTATTAGTGTTTAACTTCCTCAAGCGTTATAACCCAGATATCTGCATATTGCAGGAGACTCACCTTATTGGCGGCAGGGTTTTAGATCTCAAAAAAACGTGGGTCGGCCACTATTATCACGCCACCTTCTCCTCATATGCCAGAGTGGTGAGTCTCCTAGTGGGTAAAAATTTGCCCTTCACGCTGCTGGACTTGCACTTGGATCCTGAGGGTAGATTTGTGGCCCTGCACACAGTTGTTGCTATGGTACCTATGGTGGTGGTGGGGGTTTATATACCTCTTCCGGCATCGCTGCTGATACTAAATAAGATAGCTAAATTTGTAGCAGGCTGTGGCACAGATAATGTGATCATGGCGGGGGATTTTAACATGCCTCCCTGCCCTAATTTGGACAGGCTGACTCCGGATACGGCTGTGGACTCCCCTCTTTTTAGGTGGATGTCCATGTTCGGTCTCACGGACGTCTGGCGATGGAAAAATCCCTCCCTAAGAGCATACACCTGCCAATCAGCCTCCTATAAAGGCCATGTCTCGCATTGACCTGGTACTTGCCACCAGCTCGGTTCTCCCCAAGGTGCAAGAGGTTTCCCACCTACCTAGAAGTATTTCGGACCACTCCCCACTACTTCTTAAACTTAACGTGAGGCCCGCTCCCACCGACTGCCTCTGGAGGCTATCCCGCTTTTGGGTCTCTGATGATCGTGTAGCCCCTGGGGCTGAGCTGGCTGTACAAGAGTTTTGGAATGCCAACCCACCTGTCACAACACCTGCAGAGAGCTGGGAATGTTTTAAATATCATGTTAGGGAACACTATCAGTCAGCTATTGCCAGCACCCGGCGCCAGACTGGAGAGGCACTTCTCCAAGCTGAGGGTAGGGCCGCTGCATTAGAGAGACTTGACCTAAAGTGTGCTGTGAGGGAGGTCTCCCTTCTTCATGTAACAGCCACCAAAAAACTACTGCTACACCAGGCCCAACGCATTTTCGAACAGGGTGAGCGGACTAGAAGGCTCCTAGCCTGGCTGTCCAAGGAGCAGACGCTATCGACCTCAGTGGCCAATATTAAGGATGGCTCCGGTCAATTGCTGTCTGATCCCCAAGAAATAAATAATTGCTTCGCCTCATTTTATGAGGATCTATATGCGTCTAGGGCTCGACACTCAGTTGCCGGGCTCAGAGCATATGTAGAAGCTGTTGACCTGCCCTATCTTACAGGAGAGACATGTGAGAGACTTGATGCTCCGCTCACCCTCAAGGAAATACAAAATGCTATTCAATCGCTGCAATCGGGGAAAACGCCGGGTGACGGCGGTTTCCCTGTAGAATTCTACAAGGCATATGTGGAAGCCCTCACCGTCAGACTGCTGCATCCTTTGAGGCTGGCTCTCTACCACCGACTATGACCAGAGCCGTTATTGTGGTAATTCCCAAACCTGGCAAGGACCCAGAACTTTGCTCCTCGTACAGGCCCATATCGCTCCTTAACGTAGATGTAAAGGTCCTACTAACCTGGAGGCTGAAATCCTGGGTTCATATTCGGAGCTCACTAACCTAGTATACAGGGACCCGAAGTACAGCCCCCAGGTTACTACCCCCATGAAGACAACGATTGGGGTTTGGAGGCAGGTGACGACACAACTCACCGAAGTGAATACCGTCTCCCCACATACCCCACTATGGGGCAACCCCACAATGCCGCACCTCCAGTCTGTCCCGGATCCGCAGATCTGGGTCAGATACAAGGTCTGGACATTGCGCCACATTTATAGGGGTGGACGTCTCCTCTCATTTGCTGATCTGAAAAGCAAACATCACTTACCCCCCTGGATGTTGTTCAGATACATGCAACTCAGGCATGTGGCGCACGCACAATTTCCCGAAGGGATAAACCTCGCTACCCAATCAGTTGAGTCTCTTCTGATGGCCTCGGAGATAGACCGCACATTATCCTCTGTATATCTCAGACTTATGTGTAAAGCTACATCTAGAATGACTACAATATTTAGCAAGTGGCAGGCAGACATCCCAGACCTCACTGAGGAGGACTGGTCGGAGGGTCTACAACAATGCACTCCCCTTATGATCTCGGGGCGCGACAGGTTCTAGACATGGGAGCCGTCAAAAAATGAGTTTTGCTTCGTTCCGTTCCGTTTCGTATAAAAAAAAAATCGTAATTGGTGTACGAAATTTAATTCGGATTCGTACGAAATACGAATTTCGTACGAATCGTTACAAATCGTTAATATCGTTACGAATCGTTACGAATATCGACACTCTATGAATAATAACGAATTATCCGAAAACGTATTAACGTTACATAAGTAACACAAGTCTATTGTCTATTGTTCACCAATCACTCAGAGGAAGTACGAAATCCGAAATTTCGTTTACGAATACGAAATTTCATATTTCGTACTTCCTCTGAGTGATTGGTGAACAATAGACTTATGTGTTATGTAACGTTAATACATTTTTGGATAATTCGTTATTATTCGTAGAGTGTCGATATTCGTTATACTGAATCTTGAATTCATTCGAATCATTCGTTATATCCGCTATCATTTCTTTCATATTAGTTGAAATTCATCATTTGGTAGTTTGGATTTGGATAATTTGGATCCGAAATTCGTAAACGAAATTTCGTATTTCGTACAGAATTCGTATTCGTAAAAATTCGTAATTCGGATTCGTACGAATGTACGAATTTCGAAAAATTTGTACAAAATTCCGATTCGTACGAAACTAATCGCACATGTCTAACAGGTTCGTGCAGCTGAAGTTCCTACACAAAGCGTGCTACACTCCCCAGAGGTTGGCTTCCATCTACCCGGGAGCTGACGATCAATGCCCCAAGTGCAGACAGTCGGTGGGATCCTTCTTTCACGTTGTGTGGGCATGTCCTGTCATCCAAACCTATTGGAGTGCAGTGGTGAGAGACATAAATGGTGTGACGGGACTACACCTGGAAGTAGACCCAATGATATTCTTGCTTGGCATAACGTTATTGGCCACTTTCAAACACACCAAACTGTTTGTATTTTACACAGCCTATCATGCCAGGAAATAAATCCTGTTCAAGTGGAAACTGGCAGACCCCCCTAAAGGCATGGAGGGCCCAGGTAAATGCTATACTACCCCTATATAAACTTACTTACATAGGCAGGAACTGCCCCCACAAGTTATACAGAATGTGGGCAGCCTGGGTCGAGGCTAAACACCTCACGGTTTAGGCCCCTCTGCCGCTCTCCTTATGAGACTCCAGCGAGCGAACAATGGTGATACAGCTCTCCCAATCGCCGGGTGAAGGTCCCAGAACAGTGATGACATTTGCATGGGCGTCAGGTGGCCCTTAGTGGTGCCCCCATGATTTTGTTTTCTGTTTTTGATTTTTGTTTTTTTATTTTATTCTTACCTGGTCCCTCCTTGCTCTCCCCTCATCTCCCTGTCTCCCCCCCTTTTCCTCCCCCCTCCCTATGTCCCCTACCCTCTCCCCCCCCCCCCATGTCCCCCCCTCCCACCCCTCCCTTCTTTTTGTCCTCCTGACTGATTCTGAACCTTGGAACCCAAATTGAACAATCGTATTCAATAAGTGCATGGCTTCAGATGAAGCCCGCAGTCTAGTGCAGATAGTGATTTTATAAAGTATGCAATAATTGTTGATTTCCTTGTGTTATCTCCTTGTTCAAGAACTGCAATCCTCCTCGCATGTATGTATTGCATTGCAGGATTTCTCTATGTATTTTTACCATTTATATATGCCTGTTATTTTCACGTGTAACATGTTATTACTTAATAAACATTACCTGTGTTAAAAAAGAGAATGCGCTGCATTAAACAATTTTTAACATTGCAGCGTGACGAATGTACTATATCGATTACGAACGCTAGTTTTACCTGACCAAGCATGCATGGCACTTTGGCCGCCGGACTTGGCTACACACAATCGGAATTGACGTGATCGGATTTTGTTGTCGGAAAATTTGAGATCCAGCTCTCAAACTTTGTTGGCCGCAAATTCAGATGGAAAATGTCTGATGGAGCCCACACACGGTCGGATTTTCCAACAACATGGTCCGATCAGACATTTTCCTTGGGAATTTCCGACCGTGTGTACAAGGCATTAAGGTGTCAGCTAGGGATGAGCTGAACACCCCCGGGTTCGGTTCGCACCAGAACCTGCGAACGGACCGAAAGTTTGCGCGAACATTCGAACCCTATTAATTACAATGGACGCGAACGTTCGAAATCAAAAGTGCTAATTTTAAAGGCTAATATGCATGTTATTGTCATAAAAAGTGTTTGGGGACCTGGGTCCTGCCCCAGGGGACATGTATCAATGCAAATTCTTTGCTTTGCTTCTTCTTGCTCTGGTCTTCTCGTCCGGCATTTTCTTCCATGGCGTTGGTGTCTCCTCTTGGGCCGCTCCGCGCAATGGGAGGCTCCCGCTATGTGAGACTTCACCTGGTGACCCCGCCCCCTCTGACGCACGGGGACATCATGGGGACTTCCCTATGGCTTTCCCCATGACGTCAGAGGGGGCGGGGTCACCAGGTGGCCCCGCCCTCCGTTATAAAAGACCTGTCAGACGCAGCGAAGCCTCACACAGCGGGAGCCTCCCATTGCGCGGAGCAGCCCAAGAAGAGACACCGACGCCGTGGAAGAAGATGCCAGACGAGAAGACCAGAGCAAGAAGAAGCGGATCGGAGGAAGAAGAAGATGAAAGCAGAAGATGGAAGAAGATGCCGGAAGGAGAAGATGAAGAAACCGAAGGATGAAGAAAGGAACAAGGAAGAAGACCAGAAGAAAGAAGATGAAAGAAGATTTTAATAAAGGAATTGTCAAAGACCGTCTCCTGTCATTTTTACATTTTTTGTCACTTTTTTGGTGAAATGGTAGGGGTACTTTTGTACCACCTTACCATTTCACACAGGGGGGGGCGGGATCTGGGGGTCCCCTTGTTATAGGGGGTTTCCAGATTCCGATAAGCCCCCCTCTTTTCCTGCTGCCTGCCAGGTTGCGTGCTCGGATAAGGGTCTGGTATGGATTTTGAGGGGACCCCACGCCATTTTTTTTTTGGCCGGGGTTCCCCTTAAAATCCATCCCAGACCTGAAGGGCCTGGTAATTGAATTTGGGGGGACCCCCACGCTTTTTTTTTTGTTTGTTTTTTTTATCAATGACTTTTTTTTTATCAATAACTTTCAATGAATGACTGTTCTCTGTGTTACGGGAGCCAGCAATTCATTAGCCGCAGATGGCTGCCTTAGATTACACAACAGGCCAGAAGGGTAAAGGTGGTTTAATGTGATACTGCAATGCTGTACTAACAGCACACACACACTACACTAATCCCCAGAATCACAGCAGATAATGTCAGCACTCAGCACTGCAGAATGAATCACAGGCACAGCAGATGTCACTGACACCGTCACTGACTAACGCCGGAACACATTACATGAGGCCGCCGGCGCCGCGGCCTTATATAGTGTGGGGCGTGTACTAAACCCCCTGAGCTATAATTGGCCACAGGCATCCTGCCTGTGGCCAATTATTGCTCTTCTCGCCGCTGGCTCTATGATTGGCCAAGCATGCGGGATCACAGTGCCTGCTTGGCCAATCATCAGCCAGCAATGCACTGCGACTGGCGCAGTGCATTGTGGACCGTTCGCATCACACGAATTTGATGCGAACGGCCCACATAGTTCTGGGCTCGACGAGCGGTCGAACGGCCGATGTTCGATTCGAACATGGGTTTGAATCAAACACCGGGCCCATCCCTAGTGTCAGCATACCAAGACATTTTGGACAATTTCATGCTCCCAACTTTGTAAGTTGGAGACATCCTGTAAGGATGTTATTCCATTGCTTAGCTTGGTATCATCTGCAAACACTGAAATTGTACTTTTAATTCCAACTTCTATAACATTTATAGATATGTTAAAAAGTAAGGGTCTCAGCACTGAACCTTAGGATACACCACTAATAACTTTAGACAATTCAGGGCATGAATTAATAATCACAACTCTCTGAATACAATCTTTTAACTAGTTTTCTATACATTTAAAAATTAATTATTCAAAGACTGTAGACTTTATCCACTTCCTGCCTGGCCAATGTATATATAGGGCTGTATGCCCTCCAGTTCCAGGAGAACATTGCCAGAGGTCCTCCCGCCTACATGCCTCATATGTGCCCCCCAGAGCTCAGTACCGGGCTTCTGTAAATGGCCCAGGTGCCATGTGATCGCTGTGACCAGTCACAGCAATCCTATGATCACAAGTATACAACTGTCATGAATGGATTTCATTTGTGACAGCATTTCTTACTATTTTGATCTTTGTGATTGCTTAAAGCATCACATCCCAGCCACGGCAGGTGTACACCCCCAGCTGCTGCCTCTGCAGCTAAAGGGGATAGCGGTTAGGGTTGCCACCTTTTCTTCAAGCCAAACCCGAACACTTTTGCGGCGCATGCCAATTTTTTTGTAGTACCCGCTATAGGATTGTAAAATACCTGGGACACCTTTTGGGTTACCCAAAGAGAGTAGTAATGAGGTGTGCTACAGTGAACAGTGGCTGTGGCCAAATTGCATTAACAGTAGGGGGACTTAAAGGGGCATGATTAAACAAAACAAAAGCATTCGTGTACCCATAAAATATGATTTAATTAAAAAAAGAAATGTCAGTTAGGGTCCTTTCACACGGGGCGGATCCGTAATGATCCGACTGATCCGACTGATAACAGGGCGGTCCCTGCACACTGTGCAGGGCCCGCCCTGTCAGTTCTCCGCTCTCCCCTATGGAGGATCGGATGAACACGGACCGTCTGTCCGTGTTCATCCGATCCGCTCTGCAGACGGATGAAAAAATAGGATTTTCCTCCGTCTGCAGAACCGGACAATTGCGGAGGCGGACAATAGCGGGTGTCAGCGGATGCTCATCCGCTGACACCCGCTGCCCCATAGACATGCATGTATGTCCGTTTTTCATCCAAAAACGGATGGATGAAAAACGGACATACGGTCCGCATGTGTGAAAGGGGCCTAAAAATATGGAACAAGCCTACCTTAAAAGTGGACACTGTCATCCAGTGGAGCAGTGGACGGCGTCTGTGGAGCAGTGGATGATGTCTGTATAGCGGAGTCTGTAATACCATGCTTTCTCCTGCAAAAGCGTCCCTGGTTGCTAGGACACCAATCCAGAGGCCCTCCATTCACTGTCTCTGGCGGCATCGGCGCCGGCGGCTGGGTGGGAGAGAGACAGCGCACAGACAGTGCAGTGTGACCCGGCGGCAGGACATAGCCCCGCTGGAGCGGGGGAAGAAGGGGGGAATGCGTGCTGTTTGGGGGTAGCTGACAGAGGAGGGGGGGTAGCTGACAGAGAGGGTGGGGGTAGCTTACAGAGAGGAGGGGGAGCTAACAGAGGGCAGGGGGTAGATGACAGAGGGCAGGGGGGAGATGACAGACGGGAGGGGGGAGATGACAGACGGGAGGGGGGAGATGACAGACGGGAGGGGGGAGATGGCAGACGGGAGGGGGTAGCTGACAGAGGGGGGGGTAGCTGACAGAGGAGGGGGGTAGCTGACAGAGGAGGGGGGGTAGCTGACAGAGGAGGGGGGGTAGCTGACAGAGGAGGGGGGGTAGCTGACAGAGGGGAGGGGGTAGCTGACAGAGGAGGAGGGGGGGGGGTAGCTGACAGAGGAGGGGGGTAGCTGACAGAGAGGAGGGGTAGCTGACAGAGGAGGGGGGTAGCTGACAGAGGAGGGGGGGTAGCTGACAGAGGGGAGGGGGGACGGCGTCTGTGGAGCAGTGGATGATGTCTGTAGAGCGGAGTCTGTAATACCATGCTTTCTCCTGCAAAAGCGTCCCTGGTTGCTAGGACACCAATCCAGAGGCCCTCAATTCACTGTCTCTGGCGGCATCGGCGCCGGCGGCTGGGTGGGAGAGAGACAGCGCACAGACAGTGCAGTGTGACCCGGCGGCAGGACATAGCCCCGCTGGAGCGGGGGAAGAAGGGGGGAATGCGTGCTGTTTGGGGGTAGCTGACAAAGGGGGTGTAGCTGACAGAGTGGGTGGGGGTAGCTTACAGAGAGGGAGGGGGTAGCTGACAGAGGAGGGGGGGGTAGCTGACAGAGAGGAGGGGGTAGCTGACAGAGGGGAGGGGGAGCTGACAGAGGGCAGGGGGTAGATGACAGAGGGCAGGGGGAGATGACAGACGGGAGGGGGGAGATGACAGACGGGAGGGGGGAGATGACAGACGGGAGGGGGGAGATGGCAGACGGGAGGGGGTAGCTGACAGAGGAGGGGGTAGCTGACAGAGGAGGGGGGTAGCTGACAGAGGAGGGGGTAGCTGACAGAGGAGGGGGGTAGCTGACAGAGGAGGGGGGTAGCTGACAGAGGAGGGGGGTAGCTGACAGAGGAGGGGGGGTAGCTGACAGAGGGGAGGGGGTAGCTGACAGAGGAGGGGGGTAGCTGACAGAGGAGGGGGTAGCTGACAGAGAGGAGGGGTAGCTGACAGAGGAGGGGGGTAGCTGACAGAGGAGGGGGGGGTAGCTGACAGAGGGGAGGGGGTAGCTGACAGAGGAGGGGGGGTAGCTGACAGAGGAGGGGGGAGATGACGGAGGGGAGGGGGTAGCTGACAGAGGGGAGGGGGGAGATGACAGACGGGAGGGGGGAGATGACAGACGGGAGGGGGGAGATGACAGACGGGAGGGGGGGTAGCTGACAGAGAGGAGGGGGGTAGCTGACAGAGGAGGGGGGGTAGCTGACAGAGGGGAGGGGGAGCTGACGGAGGGGAGGGGGAGCTGACGGAGGGGAGGGGGAGCTGACGGAGGGGAGGGGGGTAGCTGACGGAGGGGAGGGGGTAGCTGACGGAGGGGAGGGGGTAGCTGACGGAGGGGAGGGGGTAGCTGACGGAGGGGAGGGGGTAGCTGACGGAGGGGAGGGGGTAGCTGACGAAGGGGAGGGGATAGCTGACAGAGGGGAGGGGGAGCCGACAGAGGAGGGGGGTAGCTGACAGAGGAGGGGGGAGCTGACAGAGGGGAGGGGGTAGCTGACAGAGGAGGGGGGGTGGCTGACAGAGGAGGGGGGAGCTGACACGTGGGGGAGATGACGGAGGGGAGGGGGGTAGCTGACGGAGGGGAGGGGGTAGCTGACAGGGGAGGGGGTAGCTGATAGAGGGCAGGGGGTAGATGACAGAGGGCAGAGGGTAGATGACAGAGGGGAGGGGGTAGCTGACAGAGGGGAGGGGGTAGCTGACAGAGGGGAGGGGGGGTAGCTGACAGGGGAGGGGGTAGCCAGTGCCGGGACAAGGTCATCTAGTGCCCAGGGCAAAGATGCCAAACTGCGCCCCCCTTTCCCTTAGGGTTAGGCTCAGGGTGCCCCCTACCCCTGCAATATACCATTGCGCCAGGGGCAGCCGCCCCTCCTGCCCACCCCTTGTCCCGGCCCTGGGGGTAGCTGACAGAGGGGAGGGGGAAGCTGACAGGGGAGGGGGTAGCTGACAGAGGGGAGGGGGTAGCTGACAGAGGAGGGGGGGGTGGCTGACAGAGGAGGGGGGGAGCTGACACGGGGGGAGATGACGGAGGGGAGGGGAGGAGATGACGGAGGGGAGGGGGTAGCTGACGGTGGGGAGGGGGTAGCTGACGGAGGGGAGGGGGTAGCTGACAGAGGGGAGGGGGTAGCAGCTGACAGAGGGGAGGGGTAGCTGACAGAGGGGAGGGGGTAGCTGACAGAGGGGAGGGGGTAGCTGACAGAGGAGTGGGGGTAGCTGACAGAGGGGAGGGGGGTAGCTGACAGAAGGGAGGGGAGGGGGTAGCTGACTGAGGGGAGGGGGGTATCTGACAAAGGAGGGGGGTATCTGATAGAGGGGAGGGGGGAGCTGACGGAGGGGAGGGGGTAGCTGGCGGAGGGGAGGGGTTAGCTGACGGAGGGGGTAGCTGACGGAAGGGGTAGCTGACGGAAGGGGTAGCTGACGGAGGAGAGGGGGTAGCTGATAGAGGGGAGGGGGTAGCTGACAGGGGAGGGGGTATCTGACAGAGGGAAGGGGTAGCTGACAGGGGAGGGGGTAGCTGACAGAGGGGAGGGGGTAGCTGACAGAGGAGGAGGGGGGGGGTGGCTGACAGAGGAGGGGGGAGCTGACACGGGGGGGAGATGACGGAGGGGAGGGGGGTAGCTGACGGAGGGGAGAGGGTAGCTGACAGAGGGGAGGGGGTAGCAGCTGACAGAGGGGAGGGGGCAGCTGACAGAGGGGAGGGGGTAGCTGACAGAGGGGAGGGGGTAGTTGACAGAGGGGAGGGGGTAGCTGACAGAGGGAGGGGGTAGCTGACAGAGGGGAGGGGGTAGCTGACAGAGGGGAGGGGGTAGCTGACAGAGGGGAGGGGAGGGGGTAGCTGACTGAGGGGAGGGGGGTAGCTGACAAAGGAGGGGGGTATCTGATAGAGGGGAGGGGGGAGCTGACGGAGGGGAGGGGGTAGCTGGCGGAGGGGAGGGGTTAGCTGACAGAGGGGGTAGCTGACGGAAGGGGTAGCTGACGGAAGGGGTAGCTGACGGAGGGGAGGGGGTAGCCGATAGAGGGGAGGGGGTAGCTGATAGAGGGGAGGGGGTAGCTGCCAAAAGGAGGGGGGTATCTGACGGGGAGGGGGGTAGCTGACAGAGGAGGGGGTAGCTGACAGAGGGGAGGGGGTAGCTGACAGAGGGGAGGGGGTAGCTGACAAAGGAGGGGGGGGTAGCTGACAGAGGAGGGGGGGTAGCTGACAGGGGAGGGGGGGTAGCTGACAGGGGAGGGGGGGTAGCTGACAGGGGGGGTATCTGACGGGGGAGGGGGGGTATCTGACAGAGGGAGGGTATCTAACGGGGGAGGGGGGTATCTGATGGGGGAGGGGGGGTATCTGACAGAGGGGGGTGGCTGACAGACAGGCGGGTGGTAGATCAGATGCTAGAGAGACCTCACGGTGTCCTCACCTCAGCCAGGAGACAGCGCGCGCCAGGCAGGGAGGCGGGACTCCGGGCGATCACCCACAGTCTAGCCCGCCTCCACATTTGACCAGTCCACCAGGCCAATCACAAACCCTTTAGAACGCCGCCCGCACATGACATATTCAGACAATAACAGGGCGCCCGCTCCCGCTGCCCACTGCCCAGCTCTCGCACAGCACAGTGAGATAGTGTAGGTGAAGGTGGAGATTGAAGGTGGCGGGCACGGGAATCGGGATGCGCCGCTACGGCTATAGATGTTGCGGCCGGGGCCAGAGGATATGTGTCCGGGTTTCGGGCGGGTTGAAACCCGGGCACATGTGTCAAAACCCGGGCTGTCCGGGTCAAAACCGGACAGGTGGCAACCCTAATAGCGGTTGAGGGATGGTAAAACCATATTTCAACAGCAAGCCCTAATAGTGCAGCCAGTCACAGTTCTCCTATCACCACCACACCAGTCACAGTGTCGTCAGACCAGTTTAGCTAGAATGAGTGTTCCTGATTTGCCTTTTTATTACTCACACTTCTGCCTGTTGGCAGGACAGATATTTTGCCCGTATGGTGACTATGTTTCTCTCTGTGCCTGAACTGACCCATCTGCACGTATGACTGGTCAAGTTCTTGCAAGACACCAGTCCCATCCATCCCCCGTGGACAACTGCACTCCTGAAACCACATGAACTATTTATTCTTCCTTTCTTCAGCTTCCTGTACTTCCTGGTCAGTGAACATGGCATTCTTGGGGGCAGCCACGTATCAGTAGGCTAGGCTTGCTTGGCTTATAGAAACAGGAACTGCTAACAAGTGATGATACACAAAGCTATATTCCCTGACCACTCGTATAGATATATATAGGTGCAGGGCCGACATCAGTGTGGTAAAGGCAGTACTGAAGTAGGGGCCAGAGCATCCCAAGGAGCCTGGCTGCTTCACCTACAACACAGTAGCACATTTATCTATCAACTGCACCGCTGCGGTGCCTGGCCACTATAGAGAAAGAAGCCTCCTTTCACTCGCAGCCCCCCCCCCCCGTGTCGCCACTCTAACTAGCCCCTCAGCAGGTGATCGCGGCCAGCACTAGCTCCCCTTCCTTCTCTGCTGAGGCGGAGCCAGCTGGCTGCTGCTGGGTTCGTTTACACTGTGATTGGCTGGGACAAGGTCAGGGGGTGTGGTCAGTGCAGTGACCCAGCCCTATCAGGTGCATGCATTTCAGATAGGTACCAGAGAGTAGCACGGAGGGTAATTCACAAAAGTTGTGTGTGTGCTGCTGTGCCCCATGTGCTAACAAGCTGGCATGATTGAGTTGAATTGTGGAAAATGGATGAGGATGACTCTGGAAGCTCCTGGTGTGTGCTATTGCGGCTACTCTCCAGTCCATCTAGACTGCTGCTCCATTCTACCAGCCTGTGTGCAGTATACAGCATTTTTAGATGTAAGTGTTTTCAGAATAAATTGCAGTTTAGGTTTGATATATACTGATCTGGCACCCTCCTTTATTGTTTTCATACAATAAAAGCTAGTCCAGGAAACAAAAAACAACCAAAAATAAGTTTACTTAAAAAAAAAAAAAAGGTACTTTAAGTGCACTGTGTGTGGGCGCCAGACACAGTGCACTATTGGCAGCATGAGGTCTATGCAATCACATGATTGCAGGCGAGACACTTCATTTGGCTGCTTTTAGGAGTCCTTGTGGTGCAAAGCAATGCACCCCAACACTCCCATATTGCAGTCATTCTCCTTGTTGTTGTGTCTTCTATTGGCACCGCCGTAGGACCTGGGCGGTGCTTTCCTCAGAGCTGTGGCGTCACTTCCGGTTTCTCTGTGGCAGTGACGCGGCGGCTCCCTGAATGGAACGTACGGCCCGAGCAGTGCTTGGTAGGTTCAGAGAGCTCAGCTCAGTCAACCAAACTAAAGGAAATGGGATACAATTTCTTATGAGTCACAGGGATAAGAATCGCCCAGTTAATGGAGAAGGAATTGCAGAAAGATTCATCCATGAGCTTGAGGAGTCTACAAACACCTTCACTCTATCGGGAATGCAGAAAAGAGTGATGAGGGCTTGTACTACTGCGCAGTGTGGTACCAACAAGTACATCTTTGGACAAGGCACAGAGGTCAAGGTGCAGGGTAGGAGAACATTTCTTCTCATGACTTTGACTTTGAAGTGCATTTATTAATGTTATTAATATTCCTTTTAGTTATTTATATTGCTTCTTCATCCCCAATAACTCCAAAGAAAGTACATGAAGCCAACAAGGGTGAACAATATGGATAATAAAAATATATAAAAGCAGCGGTGGCCCGTCCATTGAGGGTGCATTGGCGCCGCCCCCTGTCTCCACGCCACCCCCTATATGAGTAATAGATAGATTCATGCATAGGGGGTGTTTTTTTGAAACACCTGATTAAATCAAAATAGCTTCAAAAATAGGGTGGGCTCAGAGCACAGAGCATTGCGCCATGAACCCACCTGGGTGTGTTAGAAAAGCAAATGAATATTCACTTTTCTAACACTGAACCGCCTCTCCGTCAATCAGGAAGCCTGATACCTATCACCTGATTGGCTGAAATGACAGGCAATCCTATTGGATGCCTAGCAGGAGGAAAGAAGAGATGCACGGTGGCAGCATGTCACAGGAGCCGCCGCCTAACCCACAGTTCACTGCTGCCTGACCCGCTGCCCATCCTACAGCTCGCCAACATCCCCAGCTACCTGACCCGCCACCAAAATGGGGTAAGTGCGAGCGGGTGGGGGGGTGCTAGTTAAATGCCGCTGGGGGGTCACAGTGGCTGCGTTTGAGGGGCACAGTGGCTGCAATTGATGGGCACAGTGGCTCCAATTGATGGGCACAGGGACTGCATTTGTTGGGCACAGTGGCTGCAATTGATGGGCACAGTGGCTGCATTTGATGGCACAGTGGCTGCATTTGTTGGGCACAGTGGCTGCATTTGATGGCACAGTGGCTGCAATTGATGAGTAAATGCCGCGTCCCCTCACCCTCCCGTCCCCCGTTCCATCTACTGAATAGATGCCCGGAACCAGCATTGAAACCGAGCAAGAGAGTGAGACAGACGAGAGTCGGTGCAGCTGTGTGGCAGCGCTGAGTGTGGAGTCGAGCACCGCCGTGACTGACTATTACTTTGATCAGTGCAGAGCGAGCGCGCGCGTGCAGTGAGCCATCTCAAGCTAGTCGGAGGAGGGGAGTAGCGGCAAGGGGGGTGAGAGACACCTGCCGTGTCTCCCTGGGAACCGCAAGACTGCCGATCACGGACCAGTTTACAAGCCAAGCCAGGAGGCTTAGTACTCTCCACATTAGCAGGATAAAGCTAGAACTGGGGGCAACTGTGAGAGGGCTTCCCCCGACCCCGGCATTGAGTACTCAAAGATCACCTGGAACCACGTGGGGCTGGCTGTTAGCCGTCATTACTCTAACCTGACGACAGTGCCTCTACTCAGCGTGGGTCAGCACAAGCCTATCGCCCGTTCTGCTGGACATTGGACTCCCCTATCACTACTGTTACCGCTCTGGATGGGTGAGAAATAGAAGTTTCTTATTTATAATACCTCTTGTCTTGATGCAACATAGAAATACAAAGGAATCCAAAGGTGAAGGCTTCTAATAAGGAAAAGCCAGGTCTCTGTGTTTTTTTTTTTTCTTCTTTTGGACTGTGTTGCTAAGTCTTGTCTTATATCTCCTGAGAGAATCAAAATTATGCGGACTTTGATTTAATATAACTCCACTTTTACTAGCAGGGGTAGTTTTATCTCCCCCCCCCCCCCCCCCCCCCGCTTGGACCAGGTCAAACAGGTACTAATTTTTGCTTGTGTTCTGCTTTGCTTTTTCTTTATACCCTTGGACTTACTCAATGGTGCCCCGTCAATCTATTTGAAATCCATATAAAAGCAAAACGTATGCCCTCACAGCGCACTACAAAGGCAAGCCAGGCGGCCAGCCAGGCAAGCCAGGCAGCAGCTAAACTGGAGAAATACGCCCATACTCCAGGTCAAGTGTCAGTTCAGACCCCCCCAAAAATCCCACCACAGAATCAGCAGGCCCAGCCTAATCGGATGGGTGGGGCTACAGGGGGAAGGAAAAGTCAAGGGCAGCTTCAAATATCAACACAAACTACACAGTTAACATCAGTGGAAGGGGCGAGCCGGGGGGGCAGCCCCAGGCTCAGGAAGGGGAGGGAGCCCTGGCACTAGGAAGGAAGCCAGACAATGTAGTGGGGTCTGAGCCAACTCTGAAGGAGGTACTGGAGGCTATTAATTCCTGTAGATCCTCCCTGAACGAGATTAATATTCAATTAAAAACAATACGTGAGGAACTTTCTTATGTCAGGAATGAGCTACAAAGGGTCCAAGAGAGGACTACAACCCTCGAGGATAGAATGAGCTTAGTGGAGGATGACTTGGCACCTTTAAAACGAGAAATGAGTGATATTAAAGATCTCCTGAATAAACAAGTTAATAAAATGGACGAGATGGACAACAGGATGAGAAGGAAAAATCTTTGTATAATAGGTCTTCCAGAACACTCTGAGGGTACAGACCCTGCCGCTTTCCTAGAAAAGTGGCTCAGCAAGATATTTGGTCAGGACTCTTTCTCATCGTTTCTTGCAGTAGAGAGAGCCCACAGGGTTCCCTCCAGAATTTCTCACTCCGGGGCCCCTCCAAGACCTTTCTTGGCAAAATTATTGTTTTTCAAAGACAAAGTGACGATAATCCGGAAAGCAAGGGAAATGGGCAATATTCTCTATAATGGCATGAGGGTGTCTATCTATCCTGATTATTCGCCAGATCTTCAAAAAAAGAGAGCTAAATTTGGGGAGGTAAAACATAAGCTACGCCAAGCCAACCTCACATACGCCTTGCTATATCCAGCAAAATTGAGAGTGGCGGCTCCTGGGGGGGCTATATTTTTCGATAACCCTGAAGAGGTGGAGGACTGGCTAAAAAAATTTAAAGGGTAACTCTCAGATGACTTGGACTAATCTGGGGTGCTGACAGTGTTTTTAGGGGGGTGGGTGGTAATGTCACTTTGTATTGGGTACTGGGGGGGGGGGAAGAGAGTGGCGACACACAGGGGCCCCCTTTTCTGTTTTTTCCCACTGTTTTGTCGCCTCTCTCTCCCCCCGCCCTTTTGGACGGGGGGAGGGAAGGGGGACGTTTTGTACGGGAGAAGGAGATCAGATGGCATCGAACGCCATGGTTTTAGGGGTGCAGCAGGATGTTCTCTTTGAGGTTGTGTTTAGTTTGTTTTTGTGGGGGAGTATTTTTTGTGTTTGGGGGGAGGGGGAAGGATGGCCAGTTTTGGAGAAAGGGAGGGTTAGGGAAGACAAAAGGCTATTGACACTAAGGTTTTTTGAAAAAAAGGTGTGTATGGGTAGGTCACAATAGAAGGCCCTCGGCCAAACCTAGGGAGGTAATGAATGATGGATGTAAACAGAGTGTTGGAAATGACAGTGGTGTATGTGTGGTTGGGAGGGTGAGGCACAACAAGTACACAAGATATAAGAATGTGTGGGAAAATTTTCTACAGTTAAAAAATCACGTCCACGGAACAAGTTTGATTAGTAAGACTTCACTAGTACTAAAAATAAGAAAAATTTGTTATGCAATAATGAGCACGAGATTAAGTAATAATGTTGGTGTATAAACTATCCAATATCACGGCCATGTATGATTAATGTAACATAAGAGATTAAAAAGAAGGTCACTATATGTTCTTGGAATGTTAGGGGGTTGGGAGACTTAGGGAAAAAAGCTGCAGTACGATCCATGGTTAGATCCTATGAGAGTTCTATATTATGTCTACAGGAAACCCATTTTACTAATACCTCCTCGTCCAGGTTAGGGTGGGGGGGGGGGGTTTACCCTACAGTTCCATTCGGTCCACTCATCCTTCTCTAGAGGGGTCAGTATTCTGATTGGGTCAGGGATCACATTTAATTGTATTCAAAGTAAGATTGATGATCAAGGACGGTATATTTTCCTACACTGCAAAATAGAGAATAGAGTCGTTCTGCTGGCTAACGTGTATGTTCCCCCTCCTTTTGATATTGAGGCCCTTTTGGACCTTGTCGAGTTTGTGCTGGAGAGGCCGGGTCTCCCGGTATTGGTCATTGGAGACTTTAATACGGTTTTGGACCTGACAATAGATAGATTTCCCCAGGGAACCCAACGGGGAGGGGTAGTGGATAGCCGTTTTCTTCGATTTTTGGAGGAAATAGGCCTGAGAGATATTTGGCGAGTGAAGAACCCCAGGATAAGGGGCTACTCTTGCTTCTCCAGCACACACTCCACACTGTCGAGAATAGACATGATGCTTGACAATGATGAGTTGATCACTATGGTAGATAAAATTAGGTATAGGACAAGAGGTCTTTCTGACCACGCCCCAGTGACAGCTTCAATTGAGGTAGGGATAAGAAGCACTTACCGGGAATGGAGAATTAACCCCTCCTGACTGGAGCTAATGGGAGAACCCCAAGTTGTTCTGGATCCCCTGAGGGAATGTATTGAGTTGAACAAAGGATCGGCTCCCCAGGGGGTAATCTTGGACACAGTCAGGGCTATCCTACGGGGATTGCTGATCCAGCAGATTTCAAAAATAAAAAAACAGTCAAGGAAAGGGGAGGAAATGGCAGCGAGAAAAGTAGTAACTGCAGAAGCTGAATATATAAATAATCCGACACCTGTAAATTTTATGATGTGGACAGAGGCACAAAGGGTTTATCGTTTAGTCTTGCTGGGTAAAGCAGAACAAAAATACATTTTTCAGAAACAAATTGCTTTTGGGGAGGGGGAAGGAATAAATAGGATGCTTGCCCATTTAATTAGAACCAACTTTCCTTCATCGATGGTTCTGGCGATTGATATTGGAGCGGATGGGACATCCACAGATACACCTGAGATTGTGGAAACTTTTCGATCCTATTATGAGAAATTATACTACTCTAAACAGGGGGATATGAAAGAGGAAATGGATAAATGTTTTGAGGGGTTGCCGGTCCCCTGTCTCTCTGAAGAGGACAGGGCTGTCTTAGACGGCCCTGTCACCCTGGAGGAGATACAGCGGACAGTCCAGGAAATGGCGGGTCAGAAGTCCCCCGGACCAGATGGCCTTCCCATTGAAATATTTTGCCTTATGGGGAGGTGCTTCTCCCCTAACTGCTGAAGGTATTTAATGCCTCGGCAGAGAAGGGAGAGCTCCCCATGTCAATGATGGAGTCGACCATAATTGTGATCCCTAAGGAGAGTAAGAACCCATGTTCCCCCGCCTCATATAGACCTATATCGTTATTGAACTCAGACATGAAGGTGTTAGCAAAGGTCTTGGCAGCTAGACTAAGTAAAGTTATTCATAAACTGGTTCTTCAAGACCAATCAGGATTTATCCCGGGAAGGTCTACCAGTATAAACATCAGACGGCTTTTTATGAATCTCCAAATACCCACGGATGAAAGGGGCAGTAGGGCCGTGCTTTCCTTGGATGCTGCCAAGGCCTTTGACACCTTAGAGTGGAAGTATTTGTGGAGAACCTTAACAGAATTTCGGGTTAGACCGAATTTTGTTAATTGGGTGAAATTACTATACGGTTCTCCTGGGGCAAGAGTAAAATTAAACAATGAATATTCCACCAGGTTTCGATTGCTGAGGGGGGCGAGGCAGAGGTGCCCATTGTCGCCCCTCCTCTTCGCCCTCGCGATCGAACCTCTGGCTCTCTCCCTGAGGTTATCCCCAGAAATAAAGGGCTTCAAACGAGGGGAGATAGAAGAAAAAGTGATATTGTATGCAGATGACCTACTTTTATTGCTGAATGACACACTAGGAGTCACTACGTGAGACCAAGTGCAGAATTAAAAATTTCGGCCTTTTGTCAGGATTGAGGATAAACTGGGAAAAATTATTACCTATTGACCCAATAGACAACCCCCTACCGCAGGCGGCAGAGCAGCTACAGTTAGTTCATCAAATAAAATATTTAGGTATAAACATCTCGAGAGACCCTAAAAAATGTGTTATAGAAAATCTGGTCCAACTTTTGAATAAATTCAATGGTAAGATTCAAATCTAGAAAAAAACTCCCCCTTTCAGTAGCAGGTCGTTGCAATTTAATAAAGATGGTGTTTATGCCACAACTTTTGTATGTACTCCATAACTCTCCAATATGGATCTATAAAAAAGTGGTGTCTATAAGGTAGACACCATATTTAGAGAGCTAATTTGGAAAGGGGGGATATCTCGGATTGGCCTTAGTACACTGCAACTTCCAACGCAGGACTTGTTGGCAAAAGTATGGGGAACGGCAAAAAAAATACTGGGATATAGTGGTCTTACAGACTATTCCCCTTTGTGGGAAAATAATAATCTGTGCGAGGTACAAAAAATGGGGACCATCAGAGAATGGGAGAGACTAGGTCTAAAATATATCACCCAGATTTACCACGAGGGAAAGATTAGAAGTTTCCAGGAGCTAAGGGATCAATTTGCCCTCCCAAGAAGTCCTTCTTCAGATACTTTCAGGTGAGGCATGCCCTTACTGAACAGTTTAAAGGGAAGTCATTAGAATGGACCAATATGCCTGTTCTACAGAATTTACTAGAGGCTGATATCCAAATTATATTTAAATTTATATAAGGGGAAGTGGGAAGGGCTCCAAATAAGCACACATAAAGTAAACTGGGAGAGAGATGTGGGAAACATCTCAGTCCCACAGTGGGAAAGGATACTCAAACTCGCCCCATGGGTCTCACTCTCCCCTCCCCAAAAGATATCACACCTCTTTTTCGTACACCGCGCATACTATACCCCAAAAAAACTGTTTAGGTTTGGTCGTAGGCAAGACGATACGTGTCCTAGATGTAGGAGACCGGGTGGAGATCTTGTCCACATGTTCTGGAGATGTCCAAAATTATATGGCTATTGGAAAGAAGTGGTGGATAAGATCTCCCAGGTATTTAACACTCACCTGGAGCTGGATCCCATTCTATGTGTACTGGGGGGATATGAGGGAGTGGGAAGGCCCAAGGGGGCCCAATTAGTGGTTCTGCAATGTCTCTTTCAGGCCAGGAAAATAATTGCCCAGAAGTGGCAGTCCTCTAGTCCCCAACAGCTAAGGAGTGGGAACAAAATATGGAAAGGGTGATTCTTAAAGAGAGAACTATATATATTAAACAAGGGAACCTTGATAAATTCCAACAGATATGGAAACTATGGAATGAGAAAGGAATGTGAACTCTTTTAGACAGTGCTAAGTAAAGATACCTAGTTGAATCAAGAAAAAAGAAGTAGTAATTTCTGGACGTACTAAAACTAAAAGAGAGCAGGAGTCGGAAATATGGTGCAGGGGGGAGTGAAAGTTGGAGTAAGAGAGTAAAAGCACTCATTAATTGATCAGCGTTCTGTGTTCAATTTGACTTTTGTAAGTGTGGTATATGTAAATGTGTATAATATGTATAATATGTAAATGTAAAAAATTGAAATAAAGATATAAAGTTAAAAAAAAATTGTATTTTTGTGTGATTTTGGCAAAATCGAAATAGATTATATCCACAGCCGGTCCTTTGCTTATTGCTTACCTCTTTATAAAAAAAAAAAATCTGATTTGTTTGACAAATTCAGTCTTTCATGAACCCATGCTGTCTATTGCTTAAAACATTGTTTTCTAGCAAAACTCTTCTATGTGGTATTTCATTAAACTCTCAAGTATTTTTTCAAACATAGACAATAAATTAACCGGTCTATAGTTACTTTATAAACACTTTGATCCTTTTTAACCTGTTGTCTCAAGGCACCCCATCCTTCATCTCATTTACTGGCTGTCTGTTGAAACCTAGGTCCTAAATGACAGGGGGGTTTCTGACCTGGAATTTCTTTTTTCACCTTGTGTGAACATAGGATTTTCATTCTGTCCTCCTTCCTACAATTGGGACTTGGCCCTTAATTACTCATAAAATACAGGCTTCAATCGTGTCCCTTCTATTGATTTCACTTACCTTGTAAAAACCCCTATTCAGTTTGTCTCATGGATCAGACCCCAAATACAGCACCCTGTGATTCCTTTGGATCTCAATTTTGTGTTCTATGCTCTGCAGAACCCACTTTGAATCCATTAGAATGTTATCCCTGCAAAGCAACCTGCTTGGTGGCTATTACGTCAGTCAGATGTGTTTCAGATTAGATGAGTTAGCATCTCCCTTTTAAGAGTAGCGTCAGGGGTCAAGTCCTGGGGAAAAGTGTGGGAACTCCCACCCAATATCCACCCCCCCCCACCAAAAAAAAAAAAATGATACGCTCATATGCATATATATTTCACAGAAAATACAGTGACTGCAAATGCGACATGCTACAGGGGATGACCAGACTGCAAATGCGACATACTACAGGAGATGACCAGCCTGCGAATGTGACATAATACAGGAGATGACCAGACTGCGAATGCGACATACTACAGGCGATGACCAGACTGCGAATGCGACATACTACAGGAGATGACCAGACTGCGAATGCGACATACTACAGGAGATGACCAGACTGCGAATGCGACATGCTACAGGGGATGACTAGACTGCAAATGCGACATACTACAGGAGATGACCAGACTGCGAATGCAACATACTACAGGAGATGACCAGACCGCGAATGCGACTACAGAAGATGACCAAGTAGCCAGTTTTAAAATTTAAACTTTCAGCAATGCACAGCTATACAGGGGGGGGTTAACAACATTGTCAGGGAGGGTTTAGTAATAGTGAGTCTATAGGCAGAAAGACCTACCTGGCCAGCCGGGCTCACCTCCCACACTCAGAGGTCTGGAGCTTTCCGCGGTAGGGGCAGGGCTTACATCAGTAGGGGCGGGAATATTCGTAGTCCAGGAGAGGAGATGCTCCGAGGCACATACAGACTACATAGGGCAGGGCAGGGTCAGAGCGTCAGTGGAACTTCCTGCCCCGCCCCTCCCTGCTGACAGAGCCTTCCTCAGCCTAAGCCGAGCCCAACAGCCGGCTATCTGCTAGAACACCAGTGCCGCCATCCAGCAGGCTGGCCGGCGCTGGGGGCTATATAAGTCCAGGAGGACGGGTGGTTTTTTTTTTCATGCGGAGGGAGGCTTTTTGCCACCCCTTCCCCCATGGCACCCATGGCACTTGCCATGGCTGCCATACCTTAGATACGCCACTGGCTCGGGCGGCTCTAGTCCTGCAAAGGGAACAGCGTTCCTGCTGTGAAAAAAGTGCAAAAAAAAAAACAATAAGCAATTCTCTCGCCCCTCCTCGCTCGTCTCTTCCCCTTCTTTTAACTTTATCCCTCTATCAACCTCTGAAATCTCTCCGTCTCCCTGAATGCCAGCCATTGCCCCCATGTCCTCTGGAATTTCGCCTCCGTATCTTGTGTTGTGTGTATGGCCTGCTCTATACTCCTTGTCCATTCTACCCGTCCTATCCATTCTTTCATGCTCGGGGCTTCCTGGATTTTCCAAAGGCATGGGATGAGGGCCTTGGCCGCATTCAGGAGGTACGGCGTTACCTCTAATTTGTATTGGGATAATCTCTTATCCGTGTCGTGAAAGAGGCATACCCATGGTTCTTTTTTTATCCTTTCCCCCGTTATGTCAAAGATGGTTTCTATTATTTTGTCCCAGTATACTTGTATCTTTGGGCACTCCCACCATAGGTGTGCGAAAGATCCCACTACTGGGCAGCCCCTCCAACAGGTTGGGGCAATATCTCCCCTGAGTTCGTGTGCTTTCTGAGGGGTTACGTACCACCTTGATAGCAGTTTGTATGACATTTCTAGTGTCTGTGTGTCTTTTGCTACTGTCATCTTAATTATTTTCTTCCTATGGGCATTATTACTTAAAGGGCCTATCTCACTTTCCCATTTTTCTAAAAAGGTTGGGTATCCATTATCTGCCTCCTGTATCAGTATTTTGTATATTTTTGATATCCTACTCTCTAGACATTGGGGAGTTTTCAATAGTTTCTCTAGGGGTCTCAGTTGTCTATTCCCTCTTAGTGGTTGTGGCAGGGTTTGTGCAAAGTGTTGAATCTGGGCGTGTCTCCATTTATCTAATGGTTTGTGTCCCCATTCCCGTGTGATTTCCTCGTAAGTAAATATTCTATTCCCTTCCATCACGTCTTCTAATCTAATGTCCTCTTTTTTGGACCACCTACTAAAATATAAATGTTCTTCCTTTCCTGGTCTGAAAAAAATTGTATCTAACAGTGATATTAATGGCGAATTACATTCCCATCCGTGTCTCTTGTTTATTCGGTCCCATGTTTTGAGTGTGTGCCTAGTGTAAAAATTTGTGTTTGGTCCTAAGTCTCGGTGCTGTGGTGGGATCCATATCATTTTCCCTAAATCTGTGGTACTTAGTGTCTTTTCTAATTCCACCCAACTCTTTACCTCCTTATTGTGGGTCCAATCTGCTATCCTAGAGATTACTATGGCTTCATAGTATTTTTTGAGATCTGGGGCTGCTAGTCCTCCTCTGTCTTTTTCTCTTGCTATCGTATTGAATGAGATGCGGGGCCGTCTACCCGCCCAAATAAATTTTAAAGTCATAGTTTTAAGTTTACTAAAATAGGTCTGTGGCAGGGGGATCGGGATCATTTGGAAGGTATATATTAGTATAGGGACTATAAACATCTTCATTGCGTATATCTTACCCATCCATGAGAGTGATTTATATTGTATCCTCTTTAGTTGCTCTTTGATTTTATTCAACAGGGGCATGTAGTTAGCTTCAAAAAGGTCACTTGGTTGGGCTGTTAATTTTATTCCTAGGTAGCCCAATTCATTTTTACACCACTTAAATGGTACCTTGGCTTGGAGTGCTTTCTGTTCTTCTCTGGGTAAGTTTAAATTTAAAATCTCTGATTTGGCCATGTTTATTTTGAAGTTTGATAGCTTCCCATATTGCTTTAGTTCCTTAAGGACTATGGGAATTGATGTTCTCGGGCTAGAGATATAGAGGAGCAAGTCGTCCGCAAATGCGGCCGCCTTGTATTCCCTCTCTCTCACTCTTATTCCTTGAATGTCCTGGTTTTTACGTATTGCCTTCAGTAGGGGCTCCAGGGTAATTATAAATAAAATTGGGGAAAGAGGGCAACCCTGTCTTGTCCCGTTAAATAGTTCAAGGGGACAGGACAGGGTGCCATTAACTCTAATTCTCGCGGTCGGGCGCCGATAAAGGGATTTAATCCATCCCATCATTTTCTCGCCCACCCCCACATATCTTAGTGTCTCGATCATGAACTTCCAATTAACTCTTTTAAAAGCCTTTTCGGCGTCGATGTACAAGAGTACCGTGGGTGTCCCTTTCCTCATGGCTTCCTGTATCAACAGTATAGATTTTAATGCATTGTCTCTCCCCTCTCTCCCCTGAATAAACCCCACTTGATCATTGTGGATCAGTTTTGGCAAATACCGCTTCAGTCTTTCTGCTATTATTTTGGAGAAAAGTTTTATATCTGCATTCAATAAAGAGATTGGTCTATAGCTCTCTACCGCTGCTGGGTCTTTCCCCTCTTTCAGGATCAGAGAGATATGTGCCAAAAGTGCTTCATCCCGAAACTTTACCTCTTCCCCTATTGCGTTGAAATATTCACATAATTTGGGGGCTAGTTGTTTACAAAATTTCTTATAATAGAAAATGGAGTAGCCATCGGGCCCCGGGCTTCCTCCGAGGGTAGTATTCTTAATTGCTCCTTCTACTTCCTCGATTGTTATGGGGGCTTCTAGAGCGCCCATCTCTTCTTTCTCCCCTCTTAGGAAGTCTAGGTCCCGTAGGTACTCCCTTATTTCCTCCCTTAGCCTGTCCTTATCTTCCCCCTTATGTCTTATGTTGTATAATGTGCTGTAATAGGAATGGAATGTACTAGCGATGGCCGGAGTGGGGATTTGCATTTCCCCCCTTTTATCTCTAATCATCGGAATAAAGGTCCTGTTCTTTTTTTCCTTCACCCTTCGCGCCATCCATTTTCCTGATCTGTTCCCCCATTGGTATTTTTCTTTATTTATATTAAGGAATGCCGATTTCCTCTCCTGTTCTAAGCACTCTTCTAGTTCCCTCTTTTTTACTGTTAACTCTTGTTTTTCAGGGATCCCTTTCGGCCTGGTATTCTGCTCTAATTCAAATATTTCTTTGTATAGCTGGGTTTTCTTTTTTATCCTTTCCCTCTTTTTCCCTGCTCCAATCCCGATCAGTATCCCTCTGATTACCGCCTTATGTGTCTCCCAGAGGGTGGGCCTGGGGATCTCTGGTGTGTCAACCAGTTCAAAGAAAGTTGTGAGCTCTTGTTCAATCCTGTTTATTGAGTCCTGATCTTGGATTAGGGAGTCGTTTAACTTCCAAGTGTTCCCTGGCCTTTCTTCCCCCTGTATCTCCAGCTGGATCATTACTGGGGCATGATCTGATATGGTGGTGGCTTTAATTTCTGCCTTTTTAAGGTATGGTGCTAGCTGGTGTTCTATTAGTATGTAATCTATCCTAGAGTAGGACCTGTGGACCGCGGAGAAATAGGTATAGTCCCGTTCTTTTGGGTTGGTGATCCGCCAAGCGTCTAATAACTGCCAACTTGCCAAAGCTTTCTTCACCGTTTTTTGTCTTTGTATTGTAGATCTATTCCCCCCCCCCTGAGGTGTCAACCTTGGGGTCCATACTCCAGTTTAAGTCCCCTGCTATGATCAAATAGCCCTCCTTGAATCCCTCCAACTTTTTCAAAACTTTCTCAAAAAATTTGTCAGGGTTCTTATTCGGTGCGTATATGTTCAAAATCGTGCATTTCAAATTAAATAATTTTCCTTTAATAACCAAATACCTTCCCTCTGGGTCTACCAGGTGCTCCTCTACTTCAAACCGAATTGTCCTTTCAAATCCTATAGCTATACCCTTTGAGTGTGGAGATGGGGAATCTCCGTAATACCATTTCGGGAATTGATATGAGGCCAATTGAATACCAGAGGTATGTGCAATGTGCGTCTCCTGGAGACATACTATTCCTGCCCCCAAAAATGTAAGTTCTTTGTTAACTTTGAACCTTTTTGCTTTTGTTTTTAAGCCCCTTACATTATAAGTGATCATATTAATCACGACCATCATTTGCTACCTGGTCTCTATTGCAGAGCATCTGGTTGGACCCAGGGGGTTTATAACTATTGAAGGGGTCAGAGCGAGCGAGCGAGTTAACATACCACAACCAAAAAGAAACCAAAAAAAAATGAGAAAAAAGAGGAAAAAGAAAAAAACAAAACCAACACCCCAGCCCTCCCCCCGATACCACCCTCCCTAACCTCCCTCCCTCCTTCTGAAACAACAGGCCTTCTAAGGCTGGGCAGAAAGTGAACGGACTTGACCACACACGATCACGCTAAAAGTCCGGCGGTTCACGCGATGACGTACAGCATGTACGACGGGACTATAAAAAGGAAGCTCAAGATCCAAAACGACACCCTTTGGGCACCGTTAACTAATCTCGTGTGTATCTCGTGTTAGTTGACGTTTGGTTAGAGACAATTTGCGCTTCTCAGACTTCTGCTTAATTTGCTCGCTTCTGTTGTTCAGTTTGTGCTTGTGAGGTTTGTATCTGTCTTTCAGTGTGTGTGGATCAGTTCCTACCTGTTCTCAGGCCGTTCTGGTCCACTCGTTCCTGTTCTTCAGGTCGTTCTTCATAGGCCTTGCTGTTCTTCAGTGCGTTCAGTTAAGTGTTTTGTTTGATCAGCCGACCGTTTTGAAGCCATGGAGTGTGGACGTACTCGGGAACGAGTTCGTGCTGTGCTGGGGCTCGGTGTTGCGGTTAACACTTTGGCCCGAGTCCCGTCCATGAACAGGGTGAGGAGGAGATCATGGACGAAGAATTGGCTGCGCCAGCGTGACCAATTGTCCCACATGCCTTTGCTCCATGAGATCCGTGAGAATAATCCTGATGATTTCAGGAATTATCTCAGGATGACGGACCCCATTTTTCACCGCCTGTTGGCTTCGCTGTCCCCTTTTATCAGCAGGCAGAATACCTGCATGCAGCAAGCCATCACTCCGGAGCAGAGGCTAGTCGCCACGTTGCGTTACTTGGCGACGGGGAGAAGCTTGCAGGACCTCAAGTTCATGACAGGCATCTCCCCCAGGCTCTGGGGATCATTATTCCAGAGACCTGTTCTGCCATTATTCACGTCCTGCAGGAGGAATACATTAAGGTAAGTTTTCTCATTTCAAATTACATATGTCTTGTATGTTTGCTAATGTAGTGCATCAATTTCATCATTAGCTAATTACCATGATAGGACTATTCTATGAATGTCCCCTATTCATGCCAGCATTTTGAAATTGTATTATTGTTTTTTTTTGGCGATTCACTTTTAGAAATTGCTTTTGAATTTCTTGTTTAGTGGGCCACATGCATATTTGCTTGCACCAACCTCCCCAGCATGGAATCTTGGGCCCATAAACACCCATAGCCTAGTCCCTTTATTAGAACTAAAATGTATCTTAACAGCTCCATTGTACTGCTTTACTCACCCCCCCTTTCACCCCCCTTGCCCCTCTTTTTTTAAATAGAGTTCATGTGTACTGTGTGACCTTATAATTAATTCCCCCCCCCCCCACCTTGTTAAATGTACTTCATGTGTAGTGGGTGACCTTATAATTAATTCCCCCCCACCTTGTTAAATGTACTTCATGTGTAGTGGGTGACCTTATAATTAATTCCCACCCCCCACCTTGTTAAATGTACTTCATGTGTAGTGGTTGACCTTATAATTAATTCCCTCCCCCCACCTTGTTAAATGTACTTCATGTGTAGTGGGTGACCTTATAATTAATTCCCACCCCCCACCTTGTTAAATGTACTTCATGTGTAGTGGGTGACCTTATAATTAATTCCCTCCCCCCACCTTGTTAAATGTACTTCATGTGTAGTGGGTGACCTTATAATTAATTCCCACCCCCACCTTGTTAAATGTACTTCATGTGTAGTGGGTGACCTTATAATTAATACCCACCCCCCACCTTGTTAAATGTACTTCATGTGTAGTGGGTGACCTTATAATTAATTCCCTCCCCCCACCTTGTTAAATGTACTTCATGTGTAGTGGGTGACCTTATAATTAATTCCCTCCCCCCACCTTGTTAAATGTACTTCATGTGTAGTGGGTGACCTTATAATTAATTACTCCCCACCCACATCCCCATTATTATCTTCTCTGGGCCATCAGAGGGGTCATCAATCAGAGAATTGGCCCTTATCTTTCTGTTTTTTTATTTTTTCAAGAACTACTTAAAAAAAATACATATGTTGCTCTAAATTGTTTGTTAATTTCTTGGATTTATTTTGGGGCTTTGGCTTGTATTTACTTATAATTGTATCTTTCGGTTTGACTCCACAGTGTGGCTTCCCAGTTTGCTGCCCGTTGGGACTTTCCCAACTGCGGAGGGGCGATTGACGGCAAACATGTCAAAATTGTGCCCCCACCCCATTCGGGGTCTTACTATTGGAACTATAAGGGGTTCCATAGTATTGTGTTGATGGCGTTGGTGTCGGCACAATATGACTTCCTTTATGTTGATGTGGGGAAAAACGGCCGGATGTCTGATGGAGGAGTCTTTAACCAGACGGAGTTCTGCCGTCGTCTCCAGACTGGTGGCCTGGAGCTGCCACCAGATGCGGAGAATGTGGAGGGACTCCCCTTTGTTTTTATAGCAGACGAGGCGTTTGGTCTGGGTGAACACCTGATGAGGCCATTTCCCCAAAGATCCCTCACCCCTGAGAGGAGGGTTTTTAATTTTCGGTTGGCCAGAGCAAGAAGGGTGGTTGAAAATGCCTTCGGCATTATGGCCAACCGTTTCAGATTGATGTTGACTTCTCTCCATCTGGCAGAGTACAAAATGAACACAATAATTCTGAGCTGCTGCATAATGCATAATTACCTACGGAAGCATTCTGCCAGCTACATGCTACCCATTGGATCTGAGGCCGGAGTGGAGGCCGAGATGACAGGGCTGGATAATCGCCGTCTTGGCTTGGCCCCCCAATCAGCACAGCAAGTGCGAGACAGATATGTCACTTATTTTAATGGTAGGGGGGCCATTGCAATGGCAGCAGACCCTTAACCCATTTTTTCTTGTTACCAAATAAATACATTGATTTCATAAAAAAATATTGTGGTTTTCGTATTGTTTGCTTTTCTTTTTAGCTGTTTTATATGTTGTCCTAGTGCACTTATTATAGTGCAAAACGTGTTTTGCCTTTTTTAAATAAGCCCCTTTGTCAATGAACCACAACATTTTTTGGTCAAACTGGTAGTATTGAAAAAGAAGAAGCCACACATATTGTTTAATTTGTGCAAACATTTTTTTTTATTACAGTGCACATCCAAACATTTTCCATTTTTTTTTTTTTTTTTTGGTTTTTTGGTTTTTTTTTTTTCCCTTTTTTTTTTTTTTTTTTTTTTTTTTTTTGGGTAATGAAATTTTTTTTACGAATTTTTTCGGAAATATTTTATATTTTTTGGGGGGATTTATCAATTTTTTTTTTTTCAAAAAATTAAAACATGGTTTAAAATATTTAAAACCTTAGTTCTTTTTTACAAATATTTACACTATATAAAACTATGGAACTTACAAAGTTCAACTGGTTGATGTCACCCATGTACAGTAGAAGCCAAATTTTGAATATGCACAGAAATTGAAATTCCAAATGGGTAGTGTCAACATGTGCTATCTTCCATCATGGGGAATCAATGGATGTGTTTTGTGTGTGAAAACCCTTCCTCTCACCTACTAGCATTATGATGAAGGGGTTTCAAACACAAAATGCGTACATTGAGATCCCATGATGGCACATAGCACATGTTGACACACCATGTGCATATTCAAAATTTGGCCTCTCAACTTGGAGAAAAAACGCATATTAAAAGGGGAATGAAGGACATGATTGATGCTTTGAACTGGAAAAGGGTTATTAGATTCTCCCCAAAACATCAATCATGTCCTTCATTCCCTGCTGCATGGTGGCCATCTGGTCCTGCATGAGTTCCATCTGCTTGCGCATGGTTTCCAGCTGCAGATTCCAGGCCATGATCTGGCCAATAAGCCTGTCCATGATCTGGCCAATAAGCCTGTGGGCACTGTCTGAGGAAAACGGCTCCGCAGCTTGGCCTTCCACAACCAGATCATCACCTAAAAGTTGGGTAGATAAAACCAAAGAAAAAAAAAGGTCAAAAACATGCAGACATGAATTAAGTAGCTCAATCTGTGTTCTCAGACACTCACTTGGTGGGGTGCAGATGTGCTCCACTTCAACCACCTCTTCTTCCTCCACATCCCCGCGTGGGCTTGGGCTAATTGCTTAATTAGGCTGGTGAGGCCGGGAGGTCCTGGGATGTCCTGAGTGAGGTCTGAGTCTTTTGCCCCCTATGGGAATGGAACACAAAGGTACACTTTTAATCACACTGATATTTGCGTGGCGAAATATGAATATTAAACATTGTTTCAAAGTGGTGTCCAATTATTAGCAGTTTGTTACAAGATCCTACTTCAATACATAATTGAAATCCCTATCTAATCCAACTCCAATACTTAAACCGGCCTTCAACCCTAAAGTTCAACTTCCGCTCATTGGATCCCTGCACCCCTCCGGTGTCTTATTTGGAACCTTTTAGGGGGGAGGGGTTGCAGATACCTGTGTAAGGCAGGTATTTGCACACACATCCGGCCCTAGACTCCCACAGAAGTATACGCCACATCCCGTCCCACCGTGCTGTCTGCTGGGACACACAGGGGTCCCAGAGCTAGCGCGGACCAGTCCTATTGCATTGCGCAACTGGCGCATGCCCAATAGGGAACCGGGAAGTGAAGCTGCAAAGATTAATTTCCTGATTCCAATATCAAAGATGGTGGCTGCAGCATCCAAGGGACGGTTTGGCCTTGGGTGCTGAGGTCGCTGGACCCTGTGACAGGTGAGTGTACTTATTCTAAAAGTCAGCAGCTACAGTATTTGTAGATGCTGACCATTTATTTTGAATTTGTAGCTGGACACCCTGCTTAACAGATGTAGCCCCCCCCCCCCCCCCAAACCATCCTCTGAAGTCCCTGTGTGAGTTACCCACAAAACCATTACTACAGTAGTAATAAGATTATTTGGTTGGGCAAGTAGGTGGAACAGCAGATGGTCTATCGCATCCCAGAAAATGTATAAAAGTTTTAACAGTAGGCCGTAATGTGCATAAAACAAAGGCCAATACCCCTAGGGGATGCTTGGAGTGAAGATAGACACTTGTAAACAGATGTATGCGTGTAATAAAGTAAACATTTATTCAAACAGTGTGCACAATAAGCAAGAAAATGCTCAGTAAGGCATGGTATGTTTACAACAGAAATAAAGTCGGTTGATACAGTTTATAACATGTCAAGGGAGCAAAACATACAAAGCATTATGACAAAGGTATAAACTTGCTTGGTACATATGGTAAGGAAGATGCCAACATGTTTCAGACTGTGGTCCTTTGTCAAGGCAATTGGGTATCCTTAGATTCTCATCTAAATAGATGGGGGGTCATAAAGTTAGTCTCAGTATACCAATACATTATATTTGCACTGTCAAGATCTATATTGCTGGAAGTGATTGATCTCATGGATAGAAAGACAATGAGGTACTCACATGTCCTGCCAATGCTCAATGATTTGTCATATGGGGGAGCCACTGAGCGTGGTATCCAAAGGTGCAGTAAAAACAAAGTGTACTTCGACACTAGGATATAAGGAACCTGCTGAAGACCCCTTCAGAATACAAGGTCCGGCATACAGGGTTTAGGGCAAGAAGCCCAAGTCCTGTATTAAACACAGTAGGTCAGCCAGTGTATCACTGTAAAACAGAGTAGAGGGGGAAATGGTAAGAAAAAGGTGGACAAAGTAAAAATGTATGGCTAAAATGAAGTAGGCCATGTATTTACCTGAGTATGAAGCGTGAGTAGTGGATAAGAGGTCATCTCTGGTCAGTCAGCAGCATAATACTGAAGCCAGAGTGTGGAAAGTTTATAAGGGGTCAAGTAATGAGCAACAGCTGAGGATGGGTGTGTATCACCATCCGAGATGCTTACGTTGGTTGGCTAATGTGTTTTGGGAGGCGGGCGCCAGGAGGCGCTAACATGACCTCCCAATGTGGACCTCTGACGGGGCGGCGCCGGGCGCGGCCGCGTCATCGCGGAGGTATCCACGGATACCTCCTTTGAACACGAGGCCTCCATATTGAGGGTAAGACTTCGCGCACGTGGCTACAAAAATAGCGTTTTAAAAAACGCTTATAAAAAAGCGAAATCCAAATCACGTTCTGCTTTACTTATTCCCAAACCAGTCGGGCCCTCCACACAACCACCTCTCAGAATCATAACAAATTACTGCCAACAACATAATGAAATTACTCAAATACTTCTCAAACACTGGCACATCATTTCTACAGACAGGGCACTTTCCCCCTTTGTCCCGCCCAAACCCTTGATCACTTATCGACGCGCCCCGTCTCTTCGCGACAAACTCATCACTAGTGAATACAAAAGTAGTAATAAATCCCAGAGACAGCTCAAGGGTACCTTCCCATGCGGCAATTGCAACTATTGTAAATATCTGCCTAAATCCAATTTACACAATGTTTTACCCAATGGTCAACGCCTTTTTCCTAAACACTATGTTAATTGTCGTTCTATTGGCATTGTTTACCTTTTGGAATGTGAATGTGGGTGCTTCTACGTGGGCAAGACCAAACTACCATTCTGGAAACGAATCTACGGACACGTTACCAGTATAAACCAAAGAGATCCTGATCTACCATTGGGACGACACACCTCTATAGTTCACCCTGACATTATCCCCAAAATTTCTTTCAGAGCTCTAGATCATATCCCACCTCCAAATCGAGGGGGCGATTACAACAAAGCGCTCCTTCAGAGCGAACTTCGTTGGATTTTTCACCTCAATGCCACCATACCCCCCGGCCTCAATGAAGCCTTCAATTTTAAACCCTATCTTGAGGGCTTCGAGACCGGAGTTTGTGAACTAGATCTTTAACCATGGTCCCCCACGTCCAAGCACCCATACCTAATTCTGTGACCTGTATCATTTGTACTATATGCACTTTGCAGCATGTAGGACTTCATGCCTATGTATTATATACTGTGTATGTATTGGTACATGTCTCTCCCTCTTCCCCAATGTTTATAAGCCATATACAATCCAAGGTTGTTACTTTCAACATTCTTGCATGTCCCCCACTGCTCATTTGCTAATACTTGTCCTATATGGACTAATTTCTCTATACCCTACCTGCCTTTCTTTCCCCCCTTCATGAGAATACCCGGCGCGGGTAAGACCAGGTGCGCGTGCGCGCCTGCTCCATTGCGCATGCGCCACCTCTCCGCCTTCCATCTAGACCAGCTCCCTGGTCCGCTTCCTGCTTGCGCTCCATCCTGGAGCGCACCAGGAGGCCGGCGCTTGTCTGTCCCGCGTCGGTGACGCCGGACGTGGCCGCGCCGCGATGACGCGGCCGCGCCCGGCGCCGCCCCGTCAGAGGTCCACATTGGGAGGTCATGTTAGCGCCTCCTGGCGCCCGCCTCCCAAAACACATTAGCCAACCAACGTAAGCATCTCGGATGGTGATACACACCCATCCTCAGCTGTTGCTCATTACTTGACCCCTTATAAACTTTCCACACTCTGGCTTCAGTATTATGCTGCTGACTGACCAGAGATGACCTCTTATCCACTACTCACGCTTCATACTCAGGTAAATACATGGCCTACTTCATTTTAGCCATACATTTTTACTTTGTCCACCTTTTTCTTACCATTTCCCCCTCTACTCTGTTTTACAGTGATACACTGGCTGACCTACTGTGTTTAATACAGGACTTGGGCTTCTTGCCCTAAACCCTGTATGCCGGACCTTGTATTCTGAAGGGGTCTTCAGCAGGTTCCTTATATCCTAGTGTCGAAGTACACTTTGTTTTTACTGCACCTTTGGATACCACGCTCAGTGGCTCCCCCATATGACAAATCATTGTGCATTGGCAGGACATGTGAGTACCTCATTGTCTTTCTATCCATGAGATCAATCACTTCCAGCAATATAGATCTTGACAGTGCAAATATAATGTATTGGTATACTGAGACTAACTTTATGACCCCCCATCTATTTAGATGAGAATCTAAGGATACCCAATTGCCTTGACAAAGGACCACAGTCCGAAACATGTTGGCATCTTCCTTACCATATGTACCAAGCAAGTTTATACCTTTGTCATAATGCTTTGTATGTTTTGCTCCCTTGACATGTTATAAACTGTATCAACCGACTTTATTTCTGTTGTAAACATACCATGCCTTACTGAGCATTTTCTTGCTTATTGTGCACACTGTTTGAATAAATGTTTACTTTATTACACGCATACATCTGTTTACAAGTGTCTATCTTCACTCCAAGCATCCCCTAGGGGTATTGGCCTTTGTTTTATGCACATTACGGCCTACTGTTAAAACTTTTATACATTTTCTGGGATGCGATAGACCATCTGCTGTTCCACCTACTTGTCCAACCAAATAATCTTTTTTCCATATATTGATGGTTACCCCATCGAAATCCCCAACCGGGCAATTGTAGGTGACACCTTATCTAATATTTTACTTATTTTGTACACTATACATTAGGTACTTCCTATTCTATCGTATACATTCTTTATTACACATAGTTACCCCTGCTCGTTATATCAAACATTTGCACAGTCATCTATTATTGTGAATTTCATCACATATTCCACACCTGGTTCCAATATGGCTCTGTACCTTGGAGACGAATGGGACACACGCATGTCCAACACCATGCATCACTTTGAGTCTAATGAGTATGTTCAGTCACAACTCAAGTATACTTTCCTCAACCTCACACACACCGTCCAAAAGAAGGCTTCCCTCTTTTGGCACATAAAATCTTTCAAAGAATACATTGCCCATGGCATTAACCCCTTTGGCCTCCGGGTACAAATCTTTCCTACTTTTCAGGACATTCGCCCGGATTTCAAGGTCTCCTGGGAAAATGTCCTGAAAAATTGTTCTAATGAACTTATGAAACTACTAATTACTGAATATGAGTCCCAAATGACTGCCCTAGATACTAAACTCGAACTGATCAATACACAGCTAGAGCAATTCCAGACACACCCTTTATATATTTCACTTGATGAGCAGTTAAAAACCCGTTTTGACAAATTTAATCATGACATTCTTGCGCAAAAGGATAAAAAATTCTTTCGCGACAAGAAAGCCTTTCATGAGGAACGTGCATACAAATGGAGCGACACCAATCGCATAAATCGCTCCGATACTTCTACACGCTCTGGCCCTAGGCCATCCAATCCTCGTTCTACCACTGACAAGACCTACACTTCTACTCACGTACCTCACAAACCTAATCTCCCCTTGGGCCTACGTAAGCCCAAACGTGGACGCACACCAAATTTTTCGAGTGACGATGTGTCTGACGTGGAGGGGACCCCCGGCGCCTCCCCCCTTGGGGACTCGCCGGTAGCCCCCTCTAATGTCAAGACACACAGATCGCACTCACTTCCATCTGCATCTCAGCGTGCAGATTTTTTAGACAAAATGCGAACTTCACTACAGACACACCAACAATCAACTTCTCTAAATCCAAAAACCAAACGACCAACACGTTAGAAAAATCTTCCAACAACATCATCAACCTTTCTTCTTATACACTTACTGTTCACGAAATCTCAGTTCTTGAAAAGGGACTTACGTTTTGTCCAACTTCACAGCTTGACAAGTTCACAGCCATTAAAGATATACATCTCTTTATCCGCAAGTTACTTTTGCACAGCATGTACACCCCCAATCCCTTTTCTGATAATGCTTTGCACACTGCTACTGAGACTACTGCTCTTCAGCAGCTCATTGAACTTCTGGAGGAAAACAATCCACCAGATCTGATTGACACTATCGATCTTGATAATGTGCTCAACAATTTTGAGGACGACATCCCTCCTTATAACTCACACCCTCCACACCACATCTCGCTCAAGAAAAAATCAAGCTTTTTTCCTTCACCTAGCACCAACCCACGTGCTGCACTATTCTTACAGTCAGTGACCAACGAAATTCGACATCTGCAAACCCATCCCACCCACCCCAAACAAAAAAACTTTACTTACAATCAACACCTAGCCTTACAAAACTTAAAAACTAACTCCTCGATAGTGATCAAACCGGCGGACAAGGGTGGAAACATTGTTGTCCTTAACAAATTAGACTACCTAGAAATGTGTCTTAACATACTACGTAATCGTGAATGGTATGCCATAATTCCCAGTACATCAATCAGGTCGTTCCAACGGGAGCTTTATACTCTTGTTGATGATGCCTTTAGACAACACATTATTGATAAACCTACTGCAGACTATGTCAGGACTAAATTTCCGAGAGAAGCAACATTTTATGCCTTACCTAAGGTACATAAAAACCTTCCCAGACCACCAGGCAGACCCATTGTCTCCGGACGTGGATGTCTCACTGACAACCTAAGCCGTTATATAGACAAACTACTCCAGCCTTTAGTACAGGCACTACCCTCATACATACGTGATACTACACATCTACTTCAGGACCTCTCGGACCTCCACGTCGATGCCAATACTGTCCTGGTTGCCATCGACGTCGAGGCCCTCTACAGTTCTATTCCTCACACCTTAGGACTTAAAGCTATTCAACATACTTTGTCTAATGCCAATCTTTACTCCCAAGAGTTATCTCTATTTATCATTAGAGCACTCAAATTTATCCTGACCCATAATTTTTTCTCTTTCAATGGTTCCCACTACCTCCAGGTACAGGGCGTCGCCATGGGCACTTGTTGCGCACCGGCGTACGCCAATCTGTACCTGGGGGAGTGGGAACGAGACCTATTTACTACTGATGCTGCCAGTACTTTTACCAAACATATAGCGTCTTTTCGTCGCTATATAGATGACATTTTGATTCTGTGGCAGGGCCCCATAGACACTTTACAACACTTTCTTCTATACCTTAATACCTCGAACTCTCTCAACCTCAAATTCACAATGACATACAGCTATAGCTCCATCTCTTTCCTTGACCTTACCCTTAGCAAGGACATACATGGCCAACTACAAAGCCAACTTTTCCGCAAACCGACTGCAGGCAACACTATCCTTGCAGCCTCCAGCTTTCACCCCCAACCCTTACTCAAATCTATTCCCTTTGCCCAATACCTACGTGCCCGACGTAACTTCTCCACGGATACCTCCTTTGAACACGAGGCCTCCATATTGAGGGTAAGACTTCGCGCACGTGGCTACAAAAATAGCGTTTTAAAAAACGCTTATAAAAAAGCGAAATCCAAATCACGTTCTGCTTTACTTATTCCCAAACCAGTCGGGCCCTCCACACAACCACCTCTCAGAATCATAACAAATTACTGCCAACAACATAATGAAATTACTCAAATACTTCTCAAACACTGGCACATCATTTCTACAGACAGGGCACTTTCCCCCTTTGTCCCGCCCAAACCCTTGATCACTTATCGACGCGCCCCGTCTCTTCGCGACAAACTCATCACTAGTGAATACAAAAGTAGTAATAAATCCCAGAGACAGCTCAAGGGTACCTTCCCATGCGGCAATTGCAACTATTGTAAATATCTGCCTAAATCCAATTTACACAATGTTTTACCCAATGGTCAACGCCTTTTTCCTAAACACTATGTTAATTGTCGTTCTATTGGCATTGTTTACCTTTTGGAATGTGAATGTGGGTGCTTCTACGTGGGCAAGACCAAACTACCATTCTGGAAACGAATCTACGGACACGTTACCAGTATAAACCAAAGAGATCCTGATCTACCATTGGGACGACACACCTCTATAGTTCACCCTGACATTATCCCCAAAATTTCTTTCAGAGCTCTAGATCATATCCCACCTCCAAATCGAGGGGGCGATTACAACAAAGCGCTCCTTCAGAGCGAACTTCGTTGGATTTTTCACCTCAATGCCACCATACCCCCCGGCCTCAATGAAGCCTTCAATTTTAAACCCTATCTTGAGGGCTTCGAGACCGGAGTTTGTGAACTAGATCTTTAACCATGGTCCCCCACGTCCAAGCACCCATACCTAATTCTGTGACCTGTATCATTTGTACTATATGCACTTTGCAGCATGTAGGACTTCATGCCTATGTATTATATACTGTGTATGTATTGGTACATGTCTCTCCCTCTTCCCCAATGTTTATAAGCCATATACAATCCAAGGTTGTTACTTTCAACATTCTTGCATGTCCCCCACTGCTCATTTGCTAATACTTGTCCTATATGGACTAATTTCTCTATACCCTACCTGCCTTTCTTTCCCCCCTTCATGAGAATACCCGGCGCGGGTAAGACCAGGTGCGCGTGCGCGCCTGCTCCATTGCGCATGCGCCACCTCTCCGCCTTCCATCTAGACCAGCTCCCTGGTCCGCTTCCTGCTTGCGCTCCATCCTGGAGCGCACCAGGAGGCCGGCGCTTGTCTGTCCCGCGTCGGTGACGCCGGACGTGGCCGCGCCGCGATGACGCGGCCGCGCCCGGCGCCGCCCCGTCAGAGGTCCACATTGGGAGGTCATGTTAGCGCCTCCTGGCGCCCGCCTCCCAAAACACATTAGCCAACCAACGTAAGCATCTCGGATGGTGATACACACCCATCCTCAGCTGTTGCTCATTACTTGACCCCTTATAAACTTTCCACACTCTGGCTTCAGTATTATGCTGCTGACTGACCAGAGATGACCTCTTATCCACTACTCACGCTTCATACTCAGGTAAATACATGGCCTACTTCATTTTAGCCATACATTTTTACTTTGTCCACCTTTTTCTTACCATTTCCCCCTCTACTCTGTTTTACAGTGATACACTGGCTGACCTACTGTGTTTAATACAGGACTTGGGCTTCTTGCCCTAAACCCTGTATGCCGGACCTTGTATTCTGAAGGGGTCTTCAGCAGGTTCCTTATATCCTAGTGTCGAAGTACACTTTGTTTTTACTGCACCTTTGGATACCACGCTCAGTGGCTCCCCCATATGACAAATCATTGTGCATTGGCAGGACATGTGAGTACCTCATTGTCTTTCTATCCATGAGATCAATCACTTCCAGCAATATAGATCTTGACAGTGCAAATATAATGTATTGGTATACTGAGACTAACTTTATGACCCCCCATCTATTTAGATGAGAATCTAAGGATACCCAATTGCCTTGACAAAGGACCACAGTCCGAAACATGTTGGCATCTTCCTTACCATATGTACCAAGCAAGTTTATACCTTTGTCATAATGCTTTGTATGTTTTGCTCCCTTGACATGTTATAAACTGTATCAACCGACTTTATTTCTGTTGTAAACATACCATGCCTTACTGAGCATTTTCTTGCTTATTGTGCACACTGTTTGAATAAATGTTTACTTTATTACACGCATACATCTGTTTACAAGTGTCTATCTTCACTCCAAGCATCCCCTAGGGGTATTGGCCTTTGTTTTATGCACATTACGGCCTACTGTTAAAACTTTTATACATTTTCTGGGATGCGATAGACCATCTGCTGTTCCACCTACTTGTCCAACCAAATAATCTTTTTTCCATATATTGATGGTTACCCCATCGAAATCCCCAACCGGGCAATTGTAGGTGACACCTTATCTAATATTTTACTTATTTTGTACACTATACATTAGGTACTTCCTATTCTATCGTATACATTCTTTATTACACATAGTTACCCCTGCTCGTTATATCAAACATTTGCACAGTCATCTATTATTGTGAATTTCATCACATATTCCACACCTGGTTCCAATATGGCTCTGTACCTTGGAGACGAATGGGACACACGCATGTCCAACACCATGCATCACTTTGAGTCTAATGAGTATGTTCAGTCACAACTCAAGTATACTTTCCTCAACCTCACACACACCGTCCAAAAGAAGGCTTCCCTCTTTTGGCACATAAAATCTTTCAAAGAATACATTGCCCATGGCATTAACCCCTTTGGCCTCCGGGTACAAATCTTTCCTACTTTTCAGGACATTCGCCCGGATTTCAAGGTCTCCTGGGAAAATGTCCTGAAAAATTGTTCTAATGAACTTATGAAACTACTAATTACTGAATATGAGTCCCAAATGACTGCCCTAGATACTAAACTCGAACTGATCAATACACAGCTAGAGCAATTCCAGACACACCCTTTATATATTTCACTTGATGAGCAGTTAAAAACCCGTTTTGACAAATTTAATCATGACATTCTTGCGCAAAAGGATAAAAAATTCTTTCGCGACAAGAAAGCCTTTCATGAGGAACGTGCATACAAATGGAGCGACACCAATCGCATAAATCGCTCCGATACTTCTACACGCTCTGGCCCTAGGCCATCCAATCCTCGTTCTACCACTGACAAGACCTACACTTCTACTCACGTACCTCACAAACCTAATCTCCCCTTGGGCCTACGTAAGCCCAAACGTGGACGCACACCAAATTTTTCGAGTGACGATGTGTCTGACGTGGAGGGGACCCCCGGCGCCTCCCCCCTTGGGGACTCGCCGGTAGCCCCCTCTAATGTCAAGACACACAGATCGCACTCACTTCCATCTGCATCTCAGCGTGCAGATTTTTTAGACAAAATGCGAACTTCACTACAGACACACCAACAATCAACTTCTCTAAATCCAAAAACCAAACGACCAACACGTTAGAAAAATCTTCCAACAACATCATCAACCTTTCTTCTTATACACTTACTGTTCACGAAATCTCAGTTCTTGAAAAGGGACTTACGTTTTGTCCAACTTCACAGCTTGACAAGTTCACAGCCATTAAAGATATACATCTCTTTATCCGCAAGTTACTTTTGCACAGCATGTACACCCCCAATCCCTTTTCTGATAATGCTTTGCACACTGCTACTGAGACTACTGCTCTTCAGCAGCTCATTGAACTTCTGGAGGAAAACAATCCACCAGATCTGATTGACACTATCGATCTTGATAATGTGCTCAACAATTTTGAGGACGACATCCCTCCTTATAACTCACACCCTCCACACCACATCTCGCTCAAGAAAAAATCAAGCTTTTTTCCTTCACCTAGCACCAACCCACGTGCTGCACTATTCTTACAGTCAGTGACCAACGAAATTCGACATCTGCAAACCCATCCCACCCACCCCAAACAAAAAAACTTTACTTACAATCAACACCTAGCCTTACAAAACTTAAAAACTAACTCCTCGATAGTGATCAAACCGGCGGACAAGGGTGGAAACATTGTTGTCCTTAACAAATTAGACTACCTAGAAATGTGTCTTAACATACTACGTAATCGTGAATGGTATGCCATAATTCCCAGTACATCAATCAGGTCGTTCCAACGGGAGCTTTATACTCTTGTTGATGATGCCTTTAGACAACACATTATTGATAAACCTACTGCAGACTATGTCAGGACTAAATTTCCGAGAGAAGCAACATTTTATGCCTTACCTAAGGTACATAAAAACCTTCCCAGACCACCAGGCAGACCCATTGTCTCCGGACGTGGATGTCTCACTGACAACCTAAGCCGTTATATAGACAAACTACTCCAGCCTTTAGTACAGGCACTACCCTCATACATACGTGATACTACACATCTACTTCAGGACCTCTCGGACCTCCACGTCGATGCCAATACTGTCCTGGTTGCCATCGACGTCGAGGCCCTCTACAGTTCTATTCCTCACACCTTAGGACTTAAAGCTATTCAACATACTTTGTCTAATGCCAATCTTTACTCCCAAGAGTTATCTCTATTTATCATTAGAGCACTCAAATTTATCCTGACCCATAATTTTTTCTCTTTCAATGGTTCCCACTACCTCCAGGTACAGGGCGTCGCCATGGGCACTTGTTGCGCACCGGCGTACGCCAATCTGTACCTGGGGGAGTGGGAACGAGACCTATTTACTACTGATGCTGCCAGTACTTTTACCAAACATATAGCGTCTTTTCGTCGCTATATAGATGACATTTTGATTCTGTGGCAGGGCCCCATAGACACTTTACAACACTTTCTTCTATACCTTAATACCTCGAACTCTCTCAACCTCAAATTCACAATGACATACAGCTATAGCTCCATCTCTTTCCTTGACCTTACCCTTAGCAAGGACATACATGGCCAACTACAAAGCCAACTTTTCCGCAAACCGACTGCAGGCAACACTATCCTTGCAGCCTCCAGCTTTCACCCCCAACCCTTACTCAAATCTATTCCCTTTGCCCAATACCTACGTGCCCGACGTAACTTCTCCACGGATACCTCCTTTGAACACGAGGCCTCCATATTGAGGGTAAGACTTCGCGCACGTGGCTACAAAAATAGCGTTTTAAAAAACGCTTATAAAAAAGCGAAATCCAAATCACGTTCTGCTTTACTTATTCCCAAACCAGTCGGGCCCTCCACACAACCACCTCTCAGAATCATAACAAATTACTGCCAACAACATAATGAAATTACTCAAATACTTCTCAAACACTGGCACATCATTTCTACAGACAGGGCACTTTCCCCCTTTGTCCCGCCCAAACCCTTGATCACTTATCGACGCGCCCCGTCTCTTCGCGACAAACTCATCACTAGTGAATACAAAAGTAGTAATAAATCCCAGAGACAGCTCAAGGGTACCTTCCCATGCGGCAATTGCAACTATTGTAAATATCTGCCTAAATCCAATTTACACAATGTTTTACCCAATGGTCAACGCCTTTTTCCTAAACACTATGTTAATTGTCGTTCTATTGGCATTGTTTACCTTTTGGAATGTGAATGTGGGTGCTTCTACGTGGGCAAGACCAAACTACCATTCTGGAAACGAATCTACGGACACGTTACCAGTATAAACCAAAGAGATCCTGATCTACCATTGGGACGACACACCTCTATAGTTCACCCTGACATTATCCCCAAAATTTCTTTCAGAGCTCTAGATCATATCCCACCTCCAAATCGAGGGGGCGATTACAACAAAGCGCTCCTTCAGAGCGAACTTCGTTGGATTTTTCACCTCAATGCCACCATACCCCCCGGCCTCAATGAAGCCTTCAATTTTAAACCCTATCTTGAGGGCTTCGAGACCGGAGTTTGTGAACTAGATCTTTAACCATGGTCCCCCACGTCCAAGCACCCATACCTAATTCTGTGACCTGTATCATTTGTACTATATGCACTTTGCAGCATGTAGGACTTCATGCCTATGTATTATATACTGTGTATGTATTGGTACATGTCTCTCCCTCTTCCCCAATGTTTATAAGCCATATACAATCCAAGGTTGTTACTTTCAACATTCTTGCATGTCCCCCACTGCTCATTTGCTAATACTTGTCCTATATGGACTAATTTCTCTATACCCTACCTGCCTTTCTTTCCCCCCTTCATGAGAATACCCGGCGCGGGTAAGACCAGGTGCGCGTGCGCGCCTGCTCCATTGCGCATGCGCCACCTCTCCGCCTTCCATCTAGACCAGCTCCCTGGTCCGCTTCCTGCTTGCGCTCCATCCTGGAGCGCACCAGGAGGCCGGCGCTTGTCTGTCCCGCGTCGGTGACGCCGGACGTGGCCGCGCCGCGATGACGCGGCCGCGCCCGGCGCCGCCCCGTCAGAGGTCCACATTGGGAGGTCATGTTAGCGCCTCCTGGCGCCCGCCTCCCAAAACACATTAGCCAACCAACGTAAGCATCTCGGATGGTGATACACACCCATCCTCAGCTGTTGCTCATTACTTGACCCCTTATAAACTTTCCACACTCTGGCTTCAGTATTATGCTGCTGACTGACCAGAGATGACCTCTTATCCACTACTCACGCTTCATACTCAGGTAAATACATGGCCTACTTCATTTTAGCCATACATTTTTACTTTGTCCACCTTTTTCTTACCATTTCCCCCTCTACTCTGTTTTACAGTGATACACTGGCTGACCTACTGTGTTTAATACAGGACTTGGGCTTCTTGCCCTAAACCCTGTATGCCGGACCTTGTATTCTGAAGGGGTCTTCAGCAGGTTCCTTATATCCTAGTGTCGAAGTACACTTTGTTTTTACTGCACCTTTGGATACCACGCTCAGTGGCTCCCCCATATGACAAATCATTGTGCATTGGCAGGACATGTGAGTACCTCATTGTCTTTCTATCCATGAGATCAATCACTTCCAGCAATATAGATCTTGACAGTGCAAATATAATGTATTGGTATACTGAGACTAACTTTATGACCCCCCATCTATTTAGATGAGAATCTAAGGATACCCAATTGCCTTGACAAAGGACCACAGTCCGAAACATGTTGGCATCTTCCTTACCATATGTACCAAGCAAGTTTATACCTTTGTCATAATGCTTTGTATGTTTTGCTCCCTTGACATGTTATAAACTGTATCAACCGACTTTATTTCTGTTGTAAACATACCATGCCTTACTGAGCATTTTCTTGCTTATTGTGCACACTGTTTGAATAAATGTTTACTTTATTACACGCATACATCTGTTTACAAGTGTCTATCTTCACTCCAAGCATCCCCTAGGGGTATTGGCCTTTGTTTTATGCACATTACGGCCTACTGTTAAAACTTTTATACATTTTCTGGGATGCGATAGACCATCTGCTGTTCCACCTACTTGTCCAACCAAATAATCTTTTTTCCATATATTGATGGTTACCCCATCGAAATCCCCAACCGGGCAATTGTAGGTGACACCTTATCTAATATTTTACTTATTTTGTACACTATACATTAGGTACTTCCTATTCTATCGTATACATTCTTTATTACACATAGTTACCCCTGCTCGTTATATCAAACATTTGCACAGTCATCTATTATTGTGAATTTCATCACATATTCCACACCTGGTTCCAATATGGCTCTGTACCTTGGAGACGAATGGGACACACGCATGTCCAACACCATGCATCACTTTGAGTCTAATGAGTATGTTCAGTCACAACTCAAGTATACTTTCCTCAACCTCACACACACCGTCCAAAAGAAGGCTTCCCTCTTTTGGCACATAAAATCTTTCAAAGAATACATTGCCCATGGCATTAACCCCTTTGGCCTCCGGGTACAAATCTTTCCTACTTTTCAGGACATTCGCCCGGATTTCAAGGTCTCCTGGGAAAATGTCCTGAAAAATTGTTCTAATGAACTTATGAAACTACTAATTACTGAATATGAGTCCCAAATGACTGCCCTAGATACTAAACTCGAACTGATCAATACACAGCTAGAGCAATTCCAGACACACCCTTTATATATTTCACTTGATGAGCAGTTAAAAACCCGTTTTGACAAATTTAATCATGACATTCTTGCGCAAAAGGATAAAAAATTCTTTCGCGACAAGAAAGCCTTTCATGAGGAACGTGCATACAAATGGAGCGACACCAATCGCATAAATCGCTCCGATACTTCTACACGCTCTGGCCCTAGGCCATCCAATCCTCGTTCTACCACTGACAAGACCTACACTTCTACTCACGTACCTCACAAACCTAATCTCCCCTTGGGCCTACGTAAGCCCAAACGTGGACGCACACCAAATTTTTCGAGTGACGATGTGTCTGACGTGGAGGGGACCCCCGGCGCCTCCCCCCTTGGGGACTCGCCGGTAGCCCCCTCTAATGTCAAGACACACAGATCGCACTCACTTCCATCTGCATCTCAGCGTGCAGATTTTTTAGACAAAATGCGAACTTCACTACAGACACACCAACAATCAACTTCTCTAAATCCAAAAACCAAACGACCAACACGTTAGAAAAATCTTCCAACAACATCATCAACCTTTCTTCTTATACACTTACTGTTCACGAAATCTCAGTTCTTGAAAAGGGACTTACGTTTTGTCCAACTTCACAGCTTGACAAGTTCACAGCCATTAAAGATATACATCTCTTTATCCGCAAGTTACTTTTGCACAGCATGTACACCCCCAATCCCTTTTCTGATAATGCTTTGCACACTGCTACTGAGACTACTGCTCTTCAGCAGCTCATTGAACTTCTGGAGGAAAACAATCCACCAGATCTGATTGACACTATCGATCTTGATAATGTGCTCAACAATTTTGAGGACGACATCCCTCCTTATAACTCACACCCTCCACACCACATCTCGCTCAAGAAAAAATCAAGCTTTTTTCCTTCACCTAGCACCAACCCACGTGCTGCACTATTCTTACAGTCAGTGACCAACGAAATTCGACATCTGCAAACCCATCCCACCCACCCCAAACAAAAAAACTTTACTTACAATCAACACCTAGCCTTACAAAACTTAAAAACTAACTCCTCGATAGTGATCAAACCGGCGGACAAGGGTGGAAACATTGTTGTCCTTAACAAATTAGACTACCTAGAAATGTGTCTTAACATACTACGTAATCGTGAATGGTATGCCATAATTCCCAGTACATCAATCAGGTCGTTCCAACGGGAGCTTTATACTCTTGTTGATGATGCCTTTAGACAACACATTATTGATAAACCTACTGCAGACTATGTCAGGACTAAATTTCCGAGAGAAGCAACATTTTATGCCTTACCTAAGGTACATAAAAACCTTCCCAGACCACCAGGCAGACCCATTGTCTCCGGACGTGGATGTCTCACTGACAACCTAAGCCGTTATATAGACAAACTACTCCAGCCTTTAGTACAGGCACTACCCTCATACATACGTGATACTACACATCTACTTCAGGACCTCTCGGACCTCCACGTCGATGCCAATACTGTCCTGGTTGCCATCGACGTCGAGGCCCTCTACAGTTCTATTCCTCACACCTTAGGACTTAAAGCTATTCAACATACTTTGTCTAATGCCAATCTTTACTCCCAAGAGTTATCTCTATTTATCATTAGAGCACTCAAATTTATCCTGACCCATAATTTTTTCTCTTTCAATGGTTCCCACTACCTCCAGGTACAGGGCGTCGCCATGGGCACTTGTTGCGCACCGGCGTACGCCAATCTGTACCTGGGGGAGTGGGAACGAGACCTATTTACTACTGATGCTGCCAGTACTTTTACCAAACATATAGCGTCTTTTCGTCGCTATATAGATGACATTTTGATTCTGTGGCAGGGCCCCATAGACACTTTACAACACTTTCTTCTATACCTTAATACCTCGAACTCTCTCAACCTCAAATTCACAATGACATACAGCTATAGCTCCATCTCTTTCCTTGACCTTACCCTTAGCAAGGACATACATGGCCAACTACAAAGCCAACTTTTCCGCAAACCGACTGCAGGCAACACTATCCTTGCAGCCTCCAGCTTTCACCCCCAACCCTTACTCAAATCTATTCCCTTTGCCCAATACCTACGTGCCCGACGTAACTTCTCCACGGATACCTCCTTTGAACACGAGGCCTCCATATTGAGGGTAAGACTTCGCGCACGTGGCTACAAAAATAGCGTTTTAAAAAACGCTTATAAAAAAGCGAAATCCAAATCACGTTCTGCTTTACTTATTCCCAAACCAGTCGGGCCCTCCACACAACCACCTCTCAGAATCATAACAAATTACTGCCAACAACATAATGAAATTACTCAAATACTTCTCAAACACTGGCACATCATTTCTACAGACAGGGCACTTTCCCCCTTTGTCCCGCCCAAACCCTTGATCACTTATCGACGCGCCCCGTCTCTTCGCGACAAACTCATCACTAGTGAATACAAAAGTAGTAATAAATCCCAGAGACAGCTCAAGGGTACCTTCCCATGCGGCAATTGCAACTATTGTAAATATCTGCCTAAATCCAATTTACACAATGTTTTACCCAATGGTCAACGCCTTTTTCCTAAACACTATGTTAATTGTCGTTCTATTGGCATTGTTTACCTTTTGGAATGTGAATGTGGGTGCTTCTACGTGGGCAAGACCAAACTACCATTCTGGAAACGAATCTACGGACACGTTACCAGTATAAACCAAAGAGATCCTGATCTACCATTGGGACGACACACCTCTATAGTTCACCCTGACATTATCCCCAAAATTTCTTTCAGAGCTCTAGATCATATCCCACCTCCAAATCGAGGGGGCGATTACAACAAAGCGCTCCTTCAGAGCGAACTTCGTTGGATTTTTCACCTCAATGCCACCATACCCCCCGGCCTCAATGAAGCCTTCAATTTTAAACCCTATCTTGAGGGCTTCGAGACCGGAGTTTGTGAACTAGATCTTTAACCATGGTCCCCCACGTCCAAGCACCCATACCTAATTCTGTGACCTGTATCATTTGTACTATATGCACTTTGCAGCATGTAGGACTTCATGCCTATGTATTATATACTGTGTATGTATTGGTACATGTCTCTCCCTCTTCCCCAATGTTTATAAGCCATATACAATCCAAGGTTGTTACTTTCAACATTCTTGCATGTCCCCCACTGCTCATTTGCTAATACTTGTCCTATATGGACTAATTTCTCTATACCCTACCTGCCTTTCTTTCCCCCCTTCATGAGAATACCCGGCGCGGGTAAGACCAGGTGCGCGTGCGCGCCTGCTCCATTGCGCATGCGCCACCTCTCCGCCTTCCATCTAGACCAGCTCCCTGGTCCGCTTCCTGCTTGCGCTCCATCCTGGAGCGCACCAGGAGGCCGGCGCTTGTCTGTCCCGCGTCGGTGACGCCGGACGTGGCCGCGCCGCGATGACGCGGCCGCGCCCGGCGCCGCCCCGTCAGAGGTCCACATTGGGAGGTCATGTTAGCGCCTCCTGGCGCCCGCCTCCCAAAACACATTAGCCAACCAACGTAAGCATCTCGGATGGTGATACACACCCATCCTCAGCTGTTGCTCATTACTTGACCCCTTATAAACTTTCCACACTCTGGCTTCAGTATTATGCTGCTGACTGACCAGAGATGACCTCTTATCCACTACTCACGCTTCATACTCAGGTAAATACATGGCCTACTTCATTTTAGCCATACATTTTTACTTTGTCCACCTTTTTCTTACCATTTCCCCCTCTACTCTGTTTTACAGTGATACACTGGCTGACCTACTGTGTTTAATACAGGACTTGGGCTTCTTGCCCTAAACCCTGTATGCCGGACCTTGTATTCTGAAGGGGTCTTCAGCAGGTTCCTTATATCCTAGTGTCGAAGTACACTTTGTTTTTACTGCACCTTTGGATACCACGCTCAGTGGCTCCCCCATATGACAAATCATTGTGCATTGGCAGGACATGTGAGTACCTCATTGTCTTTCTATCCATGAGATCAATCACTTCCAGCAATATAGATCTTGACAGTGCAAATATAATGTATTGGTATACTGAGACTAACTTTATGACCCCCCATCTATTTAGATGAGAATCTAAGGATACCCAATTGCCTTGACAAAGGACCACAGTCCGAAACATGTTGGCATCTTCCTTACCATATGTACCAAGCAAGTTTATACCTTTGTCATAATGCTTTGTATGTTTTGCTCCCTTGACATGTTATAAACTGTATCAACCGACTTTATTTCTGTTGTAAACATACCATGCCTTACTGAGCATTTTCTTGCTTATTGTGCACACTGTTTGAATAAATGTTTACTTTATTACACGCATACATCTGTTTACAAGTGTCTATCTTCACTCCAAGCATCCCCTAGGGGTATTGGCCTTTGTTTTATGCACATTACGGCCTACTGTTAAAACTTTTATACATTTTCTGGGATGCGATAGACCATCTGCTGTTCCACCTACTTGTCCAACCAAATAATCTTTTTTCCATATATTGATGGTTACCCCATCGAAATCCCCAACCGGGCAATTGTAGGTGACACCTTATCTAATATTTTACTTATTTTGTACACTATACATTAGGTACTTCCTATTCTATCGTATACATTCTTTATTACACATAGTTACCCCTGCTCGTTATATCAAACATTTGCACAGTCATCTATTATTGTGAATTTCATCACATATTCCACACCTGGTTCCAATATGGCTCTGTACCTTGGAGACGAATGGGACACACGCATGTCCAACACCATGCATCACTTTGAGTCTAATGAGTATGTTCAGTCACAACTCAAGTATACTTTCCTCAACCTCACACACACCGTCCAAAAGAAGGCTTCCCTCTTTTGGCACATAAAATCTTTCAAAGAATACATTGCCCATGGCATTAACCCCTTTGGCCTCCGGGTACAAATCTTTCCTACTTTTCAGGACATTCGCCCGGATTTCAAGGTCTCCTGGGAAAATGTCCTGAAAAATTGTTCTAATGAACTTATGAAACTACTAATTACTGAATATGAGTCCCAAATGACTGCCCTAGATACTAAACTCGAACTGATCAATACACAGCTAGAGCAATTCCAGACACACCCTTTATATATTTCACTTGATGAGCAGTTAAAAACCCGTTTTGACAAATTTAATCATGACATTCTTGCGCAAAAGGATAAAAAATTCTTTCGCGACAAGAAAGCCTTTCATGAGGAACGTGCATACAAATGGAGCGACACCAATCGCATAAATCGCTCCGATACTTCTACACGCTCTGGCCCTAGGCCATCCAATCCTCGTTCTACCACTGACAAGACCTACACTTCTACTCACGTACCTCACAAACCTAATCTCCCCTTGGGCCTACGTAAGCCCAAACGTGGACGCACACCAAATTTTTCGAGTGACGATGTGTCTGACGTGGAGGGGACCCCCGGCGCCTCCCCCCTTGGGGACTCGCCGGTAGCCCCCTCTAATGTCAAGACACACAGATCGCACTCACTTCCATCTGCATCTCAGCGTGCAGATTTTTTAGACAAAATGCGAACTTCACTACAGACACACCAACAATCAACTTCTCTAAATCCAAAAACCAAACGACCAACACGTTAGAAAAATCTTCCAACAACATCATCAACCTTTCTTCTTATACACTTACTGTTCACGAAATCTCAGTTCTTGAAAAGGGACTTACGTTTTGTCCAACTTCACAGCTTGACAAGTTCACAGCCATTAAAGATATACATCTCTTTATCCGCAAGTTACTTTTGCACAGCATGTACACCCCCAATCCCTTTTCTGATAATGCTTTGCACACTGCTACTGAGACTACTGCTCTTCAGCAGCTCATTGAACTTCTGGAGGAAAACAATCCACCAGATCTGATTGACACTATCGATCTTGATAATGTGCTCAACAATTTTGAGGACGACATCCCTCCTTATAACTCACACCCTCCACACCACATCTCGCTCAAGAAAAAATCAAGCTTTTTTCCTTCACCTAGCACCAACCCACGTGCTGCACTATTCTTACAGTCAGTGACCAACGAAATTCGACATCTGCAAACCCATCCCACCCACCCCAAACAAAAAAACTTTACTTACAATCAACACCTAGCCTTACAAAACTTAAAAACTAACTCCTCGATAGTGATCAAACCGGCGGACAAGGGTGGAAACATTGTTGTCCTTAACAAATTAGACTACCTAGAAATGTGTCTTAACATACTACGTAATCGTGAATGGTATGCCATAATTCCCAGTACATCAATCAGGTCGTTCCAACGGGAGCTTTATACTCTTGTTGATGATGCCTTTAGACAACACATTATTGATAAACCTACTGCAGACTATGTCAGGACTAAATTTCCGAGAGAAGCAACATTTTATGCCTTACCTAAGGTACATAAAAACCTTCCCAGACCACCAGGCAGACCCATTGTCTCCGGACGTGGATGTCTCACTGACAACCTAAGCCGTTATATAGACAAACTACTCCAGCCTTTAGTACAGGCACTACCCTCATACATACGTGATACTACACATCTACTTCAGGACCTCTCGGACCTCCACGTCGATGCCAATACTGTCCTGGTTGCCATCGACGTCGAGGCCCTCTACAGTTCTATTCCTCACACCTTAGGACTTAAAGCTATTCAACATACTTTGTCTAATGCCAATCTTTACTCCCAAGAGTTATCTCTATTTATCATTAGAGCACTCAAATTTATCCTGACCCATAATTTTTTCTCTTTCAATGGTTCCCACTACCTCCAGGTACAGGGCGTCGCCATGGGCACTTGTTGCGCACCGGCGTACGCCAATCTGTACCTGGGGGAGTGGGAACGAGACCTATTTACTACTGATGCTGCCAGTACTTTTACCAAACATATAGCGTCTTTTCGTCGCTATATAGATGACATTTTGATTCTGTGGCAGGGCCCCATAGACACTTTACAACACTTTCTTCTATACCTTAATACCTCGAACTCTCTCAACCTCAAATTCACAATGACATACAGCTATAGCTCCATCTCTTTCCTTGACCTTACCCTTAGCAAGGACATACATGGCCAACTACAAAGCCAACTTTTCCGCAAACCGACTGCAGGCAACACTATCCTTGCAGCCTCCAGCTTTCACCCCCAACCCTTACTCAAATCTATTCCCTTTGCCCAATACCTACGTGCCCGACGTAACTTCTCCACGGATACCTCCTTTGAACACGAGGCCTCCATATTGAGGGTAAGACTTCGCGCACGTGGCTACAAAAATAGCGTTTTAAAAAACGCTTATAAAAAAGCGAAATCCAAATCACGTTCTGCTTTACTTATTCCCAAACCAGTCGGGCCCTCCACACAACCACCTCTCAGAATCATAACAAATTACTGCCAACAACATAATGAAATTACTCAAATACTTCTCAAACACTGGCACATCATTTCTACAGACAGGGCACTTTCCCCCTTTGTCCCGCCCAAACCCTTGATCACTTATCGACGCGCCCCGTCTCTTCGCGACAAACTCATCACTAGTGAATACAAAAGTAGTAATAAATCCCAGAGACAGCTCAAGGGTACCTTCCCATGCGGCAATTGCAACTATTGTAAATATCTGCCTAAATCCAATTTACACAATGTTTTACCCAATGGTCAACGCCTTTTTCCTAAACACTATGTTAATTGTCGTTCTATTGGCATTGTTTACCTTTTGGAATGTGAATGTGGGTGCTTCTACGTGGGCAAGACCAAACTACCATTCTGGAAACGAATCTACGGACACGTTACCAGTATAAACCAAAGAGATCCTGATCTACCATTGGGACGACACACCTCTATAGTTCACCCTGACATTATCCCCAAAATTTCTTTCAGAGCTCTAGATCATATCCCACCTCCAAATCGAGGGGGCGATTACAACAAAGCGCTCCTTCAGAGCGAACTTCGTTGGATTTTTCACCTCAATGCCACCATACCCCCCGGCCTCAATGAAGCCTTCAATTTTAAACCCTATCTTGAGGGCTTCGAGACCGGAGTTTGTGAACTAGATCTTTAACCATGGTCCCCCACGTCCAAGCACCCATACCTAATTCTGTGACCTGTATCATTTGTACTATATGCACTTTGCAGCATGTAGGACTTCATGCCTATGTATTATATACTGTGTATGTATTGGTACATGTCTCTCCCTCTTCCCCAATGTTTATAAGCCATATACAATCCAAGGTTGTTACTTTCAACATTCTTGCATGTCCCCCACTGCTCATTTGCTAATACTTGTCCTATATGGACTAATTTCTCTATACCCTACCTGCCTTTCTTTCCCCCCTTCATGAGAATACCCGGCGCGGGTAAGACCAGGTGCGCGTGCGCGCCTGCTCCATTGCGCATGCGCCACCTCTCCGCCTTCCATCTAGACCAGCTCCCTGGTCCGCTTCCTGCTTGCGCTCCATCCTGGAGCGCACCAGGAGGCCGGCGCTTGTCTGTCCCGCGTCGGTGACGCCGGACGTGGCCGCGCCGCGATGACGCGGCCGCGCCCGGCGCCGCCCCGTCAGAGGTCCACATTGGGAGGTCATGTTAGCGCCTCCTGGCGCCCGCCTCCCAAAACACATTAGCCAACCAACGTAAGCATCTCGGATGGTGATACACACCCATCCTCAGCTGTTGCTCATTACTTGACCCCTTATAAACTTTCCACACTCTGGCTTCAGTATTATGCTGCTGACTGACCAGAGATGACCTCTTATCCACTACTCACGCTTCATACTCAGGTAAATACATGGCCTACTTCATTTTAGCCATACATTTTTACTTTGTCCACCTTTTTCTTACCATTTCCCCCTCTACTCTGTTTTACAGTGATACACTGGCTGACCTACTGTGTTTAATACAGGACTTGGGCTTCTTGCCCTAAACCCTGTATGCCGGACCTTGTATTCTGAAGGGGTCTTCAGCAGGTTCCTTATATCCTAGTGTCGAAGTACACTTTGTTTTTACTGCACCTTTGGATACCACGCTCAGTGGCTCCCCCATATGACAAATCATTGTGCATTGGCAGGACATGTGAGTACCTCATTGTCTTTCTATCCATGAGATCAATCACTTCCAGCAATATAGATCTTGACAGTGCAAATATAATGTATTGGTATACTGAGACTAACTTTATGACCCCCCATCTATTTAGATGAGAATCTAAGGATACCCAATTGCCTTGACAAAGGACCACAGTCCGAAACATGTTGGCATCTTCCTTACCATATGTACCAAGCAAGTTTATACCTTTGTCATAATGCTTTGTATGTTTTGCTCCCTTGACATGTTATAAACTGTATCAACCGACTTTATTTCTGTTGTAAACATACCATGCCTTACTGAGCATTTTCTTGCTTATTGTGCACACTGTTTGAATAAATGTTTACTTTATTACACGCATACATCTGTTTACAAGTGTCTATCTTCACTCCAAGCATCCCCTAGGGGTATTGGCCTTTGTTTTATGCACATTACGGCCTACTGTTAAAACTTTTATACATTTTCTGGGATGCGATAGACCATCTGCTGTTCCACCTACTTGTCCAACCAAATAATCTTTTTTCCATATATTGATGGTTACCCCATCGAAATCCCCAACCGGGCAATTGTAGGTGACACCTTATCTAATATTTTACTTATTTTGTACACTATACATTAGGTACTTCCTATTCTATCGTATACATTCTTTATTACACATAGTTACCCCTGCTCGTTATATCAAACATTTGCACAGTCATCTATTATTGTGAATTTCATCACATATTCCACACCTGGTTCCAATATGGCTCTGTACCTTGGAGACGAATGGGACACACGCATGTCCAACACCATGCATCACTTTGAGTCTAATGAGTATGTTCAGTCACAACTCAAGTATACTTTCCTCAACCTCACACACACCGTCCAAAAGAAGGCTTCCCTCTTTTGGCACATAAAATCTTTCAAAGAATACATTGCCCATGGCATTAACCCCTTTGGCCTCCGGGTACAAATCTTTCCTACTTTTCAGGACATTCGCCCGGATTTCAAGGTCTCCTGGGAAAATGTCCTGAAAAATTGTTCTAATGAACTTATGAAACTACTAATTACTGAATATGAGTCCCAAATGACTGCCCTAGATACTAAACTCGAACTGATCAATACACAGCTAGAGCAATTCCAGACACACCCTTTATATATTTCACTTGATGAGCAGTTAAAAACCCGTTTTGACAAATTTAATCATGACATTCTTGCGCAAAAGGATAAAAAATTCTTTCGCGACAAGAAAGCCTTTCATGAGGAACGTGCATACAAATGGAGCGACACCAATCGCATAAATCGCTCCGATACTTCTACACGCTCTGGCCCTAGGCCATCCAATCCTCGTTCTACCACTGACAAGACCTACACTTCTACTCACGTACCTCACAAACCTAATCTCCCCTTGGGCCTACGTAAGCCCAAACGTGGACGCACACCAAATTTTTCGAGTGACGATGTGTCTGACGTGGAGGGGACCCCCGGCGCCTCCCCCCTTGGGGACTCGCCGGTAGCCCCCTCTAATGTCAAGACACACAGATCGCACTCACTTCCATCTGCATCTCAGCGTGCAGATTTTTTAGACAAAATGCGAACTTCACTACAGACACACCAACAATCAACTTCTCTAAATCCAAAAACCAAACGACCAACACGTTAGAAAAATCTTCCAACAACATCATCAACCTTTCTTCTTATACACTTACTGTTCACGAAATCTCAGTTCTTGAAAAGGGACTTACGTTTTGTCCAACTTCACAGCTTGACAAGTTCACAGCCATTAAAGATATACATCTCTTTATCCGCAAGTTACTTTTGCACAGCATGTACACCCCCAATCCCTTTTCTGATAATGCTTTGCACACTGCTACTGAGACTACTGCTCTTCAGCAGCTCATTGAACTTCTGGAGGAAAACAATCCACCAGATCTGATTGACACTATCGATCTTGATAATGTGCTCAACAATTTTGAGGACGACATCCCTCCTTATAACTCACACCCTCCACACCACATCTCGCTCAAGAAAAAATCAAGCTTTTTTCCTTCACCTAGCACCAACCCACGTGCTGCACTATTCTTACAGTCAGTGACCAACGAAATTCGACATCTGCAAACCCATCCCACCCACCCCAAACAAAAAAACTTTACTTACAATCAACACCTAGCCTTACAAAACTTAAAAACTAACTCCTCGATAGTGATCAAACCGGCGGACAAGGGTGGAAACATTGTTGTCCTTAACAAATTAGACTACCTAGAAATGTGTCTTAACATACTACGTAATCGTGAATGGTATGCCATAATTCCCAGTACATCAATCAGGTCGTTCCAACGGGAGCTTTATACTCTTGTTGATGATGCCTTTAGACAACACATTATTGATAAACCTACTGCAGACTATGTCAGGACTAAATTTCCGAGAGAAGCAACATTTTATGCCTTACCTAAGGTACATAAAAACCTTCCCAGACCACCAGGCAGACCCATTGTCTCCGGACGTGGATGTCTCACTGACAACCTAAGCCGTTATATAGACAAACTACTCCAGCCTTTAGTACAGGCACTACCCTCATACATACGTGATACTACACATCTACTTCAGGACCTCTCGGACCTCCACGTCGATGCCAATACTGTCCTGGTTGCCATCGACGTCGAGGCCCTCTACAGTTCTATTCCTCACACCTTAGGACTTAAAGCTATTCAACATACTTTGTCTAATGCCAATCTTTACTCCCAAGAGTTATCTCTATTTATCATTAGAGCACTCAAATTTATCCTGACCCATAATTTTTTCTCTTTCAATGGTTCCCACTACCTCCAGGTACAGGGCGTCGCCATGGGCACTTGTTGCGCACCGGCGTACGCCAATCTGTACCTGGGGGAGTGGGAACGAGACCTATTTACTACTGATGCTGCCAGTACTTTTACCAAACATATAGCGTCTTTTCGTCGCTATATAGATGACATTTTGATTCTGTGGCAGGGCCCCATAGACACTTTACAACACTTTCTTCTATACCTTAATACCTCGAACTCTCTCAACCTCAAATTCACAATGACATACAGCTATAGCTCCATCTCTTTCCTTGACCTTACCCTTAGCAAGGACATACATGGCCAACTACAAAGCCAACTTTTCCGCAAACCGACTGCAGGCAACACTATCCTTGCAGCCTCCAGCTTTCACCCCCAACCCTTACTCAAATCTATTCCCTTTGCCCAATACCTACGTGCCCGACGTAACTTCTCCACGGATACCTCCTTTGAACACGAGGCCTCCATATTGAGGGTAAGACTTCGCGCACGTGGCTACAAAAATAGCGTTTTAAAAAACGCTTATAAAAAAGCGAAATCCAAATCACGTTCTGCTTTACTTATTCCCAAACCAGTCGGGCCCTCCACACAACCACCTCTCAGAATCATAACAAATTACTGCCAACAACATAATGAAATTACTCAAATACTTCTCAAACACTGGCACATCATTTCTACAGACAGGGCACTTTCCCCCTTTGTCCCGCCCAAACCCTTGATCACTTATCGACGCGCCCCGTCTCTTCGCGACAAACTCATCACTAGTGAATACAAAAGTAGTAATAAATCCCAGAGACAGCTCAAGGGTACCTTCCCATGCGGCAATTGCAACTATTGTAAATATCTGCCTAAATCCAATTTACACAATGTTTTACCCAATGGTCAACGCCTTTTTCCTAAACACTATGTTAATTGTCGTTCTATTGGCATTGTTTACCTTTTGGAATGTGAATGTGGGTGCTTCTACGTGGGCAAGACCAAACTACCATTCTGGAAACGAATCTACGGACACGTTACCAGTATAAACCAAAGAGATCCTGATCTACCATTGGGACGACACACCTCTATAGTTCACCCTGACATTATCCCCAAAATTTCTTTCAGAGCTCTAGATCATATCCCACCTCCAAATCGAGGGGGCGATTACAACAAAGCGCTCCTTCAGAGCGAACTTCGTTGGATTTTTCACCTCAATGCCACCATACCCCCCGGCCTCAATGAAGCCTTCAATTTTAAACCCTATCTTGAGGGCTTCGAGACCGGAGTTTGTGAACTAGATCTTTAACCATGGTCCCCCACGTCCAAGCACCCATACCTAATTCTGTGACCTGTATCATTTGTACTATATGCACTTTGCAGCATGTAGGACTTCATGCCTATGTATTATATACTGTGTATGTATTGGTACATGTCTCTCCCTCTTCCCCAATGTTTATAAGCCATATACAATCCAAGGTTGTTACTTTCAACATTCTTGCATGTCCCCCACTGCTCATTTGCTAATACTTGTCCTATATGGACTAATTTCTCTATACCCTACCTGCCTTTCTTTCCCCCCTTCATGAGAATACCCGGCGCGGGTAAGACCAGGTGCGCGTGCGCGCCTGCTCCATTGCGCATGCGCCACCTCTCCGCCTTCCATCTAGACCAGCTCCCTGGTCCGCTTCCTGCTTGCGCTCCATCCTGGAGCGCACCAGGAGGCCGGCGCTTGTCTGTCCCGCGTCGGTGACGCCACGACGCCGGACGTGGCCGCGCCGCGATGACGCGGCCGCGCCCGGCGCCGCCCCGTCAGAGGTCCACATTGGGAGGTCATGTTAGCGCCTCCTGGCGCCCGCCTCCCAAAACACATTAGCCAACCAACGTAAGCATCTCGGATGGTGATACACACCCATCCTCAGCTGTTGCTCATTACTTGACCCCTTATAAACTTTCCACACTCTGGCTTCAGTATTATGCTGCTGACTGACCAGAGATGACCTCTTATCCACTACTCACGCTTCATACTCAGGTAAATACATGGCCTACTTCATTTTAGCCATACATTTTTACTTTGTCCACCTTTTTCTTACCATTTCCCCCTCTACTCTGTTTTACAGTGATACACTGGCTGACCTACTGTGTTTAATACAGGACTTGGGCTTCTTGCCCTAAACCCTGTATGCCGGACCTTGTATTCTGAAGGGGTCTTCAGCAGGTTCCTTATATCCTAGTGTCGAAGTACACTTTGTTTTTACTGCACCTTTGGATACCACGCTCAGTGGCTCCCCCATATGACAAATCATTGAGCATTGGCAGGACATGTGAGTACCTCATTGTCTTTCTATCCATGAGATCAATCACTTCCAGCAATATAGATCTTGACAGTGCAAATATAATGTATTGGTATACTGAGACTAACTTTATGACCCCCCATCTATTTAGATGAGAATCTAAGGATACCCAATTGCCTTGACAAAGGACCACAGTCCGAAACATGTTGGCATCTTCCTTACCATATGTACCAAGCAAGTTTATACCTTTGTCATAATGCTTTGTATGTTTTGCTCCCTTGACATGTTATAAACTGTATCAACCGACTTTATTTCTGTTGTAAACATACCATGCCTTACTGAGCATTTTCTTGCTTATTGTGCACACTGTTTGAATAAATGTTTACTTTATTACACGCATACATCTGTTTACAAGTGTCTATCTTCACTCCAAGCATCCCCTAGGGGTATTGGCCTTTGTTTTATGCACATTACGGCCTACTGTTAAAACTTTTCTACAGTAGTAATACTATGTATCCTGACAATAATAAATAACCTTACAAGTCAAATAACCCACAGCCAGGTAAACGCAACCAACTTTCTAATGACAAACTAAATTTCAAAAAGTCTTCGCAAGATTCACGTACGAGTTCTAATAAAATCTTCGCAAGATTCACGTACGAGTTCTAATAAAATCTTCGCAAGATTCACGTACGAGTTCTAATAAAGTCTTCGCAAGATTCATGAACGAGTTCTAATAAAATCTTCGCAAGATTCACGTACGAGTTCTAATAAAGTCTTCGCAAGATTCATGTACGAGTTCTAATAAAATCTTCGCAAGATTCACGTACGAGTTCTAATAAAATCTTTGCAAGATTCACGTACGAGTTCTAATAAAATCTTCGCAAGATTCACGTATGAGTTCTAATAAAGTCTTCGCAAGATTCACGTACGAGTTCTAATAAAATCTTCGCAAGATTCACGTACGAGTTCTAATAAAATCTTCGCAAGATTCACGTACGAGTTCTAATAAAGTCTTTGCAAGATTCACGTGAATCTTGCGAAGACTTTATTAGAACTCGTACGTGAATCTAGGGGCCATTTTCTCCGTCGTAATCTTCCCTTTGGAGGATGTCCACCATCTCCACCATCTCTTCAAACGCCATATTGGTGGCCTTATATCTGCTGCTGGATGCAGATGTCTGGGGTTCTGGGCTTTCCTCCGCGCTACTTGCTGATAATGTGTCCGCCATCTTCATCTACTTATTCACCCACAATGCAACGAGGGGAAGCGGGGCGGAGAATGCTCGTCACAAGGAACGTCATGGGCGGGCGACGAGGAGGACGCAGGCGGACTTCGACGCGTGCGCAGTGTAGCGTGCGCAGTGTATATAAGGCTATTTGACGGCCACGTGTTTTTCGAACGGAAGTAGCGAGCGCTCTGGACGAAGGTAAGGGTTTCTAGGATACATCACTGTGGTTTATTGGGTTTTGGGCCTGCATTTTTTACTCATGTGTGGGTGCTGGTGCCTGGGTGTTGGTGGCTGGGTGTTGGTGCCTGGGTGTTGGTGGCTGGGTGTGGCTGTTGGTGGCTGGGTGCTGGTGGCTGGGTGTTGGTGGCTGGGTGTGGCTTTTGATGGCTGGCTGTTGGTGGCTGGGTGTGGCTGTTGGTGGCTGGCTGTTGGTGGCTGGGTGTTGGTGGCTGGGTGTGGCTGTTGGTGGCTGGGTGTGGCTGTTGGTGGCTGGGTGTGGGTGTGTTGTGTCATTTTTAAGAATAAAAACTGAATGTGCGTTTTTAGTAACATTTGTTGTTTTTGCCTTTTGTATTGCCATTACTAACAAAAACAGAAACATGTCAACATCCAGTCAAAATCCTTTTAAGGATCAGGGTTTTATGTCACAATTTATAACGCTATACCGCAAAAATACAAACCTGTGGGAGGTCAAAAACCCCTTATATGGAAATAGGGAAGGTAACACTGGGGCCACTTTTGGATTTTGTGAAGACTCGAGTCCCCAACGCAGACATCAAGTTTATTGAAGCCCGAATTTCAAGTTTGAGGCACATGTACAAGCGGGAGCGCAACAAGATTGCGGATTCACTCAGATCAGGAGCAGCAGCAGAGGATGTTTATGTACCCAAGTACTACAACCAACTGGGTTTTATAGGTGAAACCAGGCAATCACTGTCCACTCTTCGCTCCACCCTTCCCTCCACCCTTCCCTCCACTCTTCCCTCCACCCCAGCTGAGGCTTCTACGGAAGTAGAAGACCCCTCCACCTTGGAGCTAGCTGATGCGCCCAGCTGGAGCCAGGTATCTATTCTTTTGCCTAAATAGTGTTTGGGTGAATATTAATGTTGCAAATGTAAAGATTTGACTTGCTTACAAATGTATGTTTTAATCATAAATTCTATTATGCGGAACCACCTCCACTCCCACTCTATAACAGGCCGCTATGTCTTTTCACGGCTTACCGATTACCCGCTTCTTGTAGCTTGTCATTCATTGTCTAGGGGTCCCTTAGGTTAGTAACCATCAATTGCGGAGATCCATACTCCAAACACCTTTCATTTGGACAGATTTTGGAGGATTATTTAACAACGTTTAAACATTACACAGTGTCTCGGTTGTAAATTGAGGGCATGGGTGAAAAAGCTCAGGCACTTCTGAACTGCTGGCAGCCCAAGAAAGGTTATTAAGAAAGGCCAGAGAGTAGCCCCTCACAACTGGACACTTCACTTTTGGATATACCCTTGTCCGCAGATGTAGCAAACAACAAGTGACTTGGAACCAGCAAAGTGTCCGCCACACACTATGTTGTAAGGAAAGGGTGTTTTTTTGCAACAGTTCCGAGGTTACGTTTAGCTTTCAGCCGTTGCAGCAAAACAGTAGGGCATGGCAATTCACATCTCAGCTCCTAACAAGCAGCCAGCCCCACTGCCCTCCTCCGAAGAGCCCCCTCCCCCACACTTCAGAATCCTCCTTCAATTGCTGTGCCTCAAACTAGCCAGTTCTGAGGCTCGGGAACGGATGGATCCCCACCACAGACAACAAGGGCCTCTGGGGCTGGTCAGGGTGACCAGGCTTCCAGGGCCAGCAGACACTCCTGGGCCCAGGAACACTTGTGGGGTTGTTGCGGACCAGAACCAGGAATCGAAAGTGAAGCTCAAGCCTGAACACATGACCTCAGCATCTCAAATCCCGCTTCCCAAAATACACAGTGGGGCCAGACGCTTCCACTGATTGTGTCCGAGCAAATGTAACCTCATAATGTGTACAACCAGACTGTGTTGTGAGCCTGTCACAGGTGCCTCACCTCACCTAGGACCAGACAGAGAGGCCTATGCCACCTACTTGGCCAGCAGGTTGCAGCAAATGGAGAAGGGCCAACGGCAGCTGTGTGAGGGCCTATTTTATGCAGCTCTTCAGGGGGGTTTGAGGGGTGAACTGACTGCATCCACCCGCCTGACAGATGCAGGCCCGACAGCAACTCCTCCTCCTCCTCCTCCTTCTCCTCCTCCTCCTACCACAAGTCCGCCACCAGAGGTCCAGCCTCCAAGGAAGTGGAGAGGGAAGACTGCAGGGCAGCGTGGTGGGAAGGCTGCAAGGAAGAGTCGGAAGTGATTGCCTGGCTTCAGTCTGGTCTGACAGAAGACGCAGGCTGTTGTAGTGCCACAGCTTGGGGACATAGATGTCATCTGCTGCTGTTCCTGGTCTGTGTGATTCCTGGACAATCTTGTTGTGCTCCCTATTGTATCGAATATGCCCAATCTTGATTTTTGGGTTCACAAACTTGATATCTGCCGTGGGGGCAAAAAGCCTTCACAAAATCTCAAAGTGGCTCCAGTGTTGCCTTCCAATTTTGTTTACCCTTGTTTTAACCAGAATAAATGGTAATTTAATTTAAACCAAATCATGCTATATGTGTTTGTAATTGAAAAACATAGTTTATTTAGGAGTAGGCAGGTACATGTCTAAATAATATGGAGGTTATTTACAAAACGCACATTCATTTGACAATACAAGTGTAAAGTGCAACTTCAATTGCACTGCAAGTGCAGTCGCTGGAAATGTGAGGGTAAGATCTGAATTAAGGGCAAGCTCTGCTGATTCCCCAATTTAATCATGTGTAATCCAAAATACTTTTTCAAACCAAAAAAAATTAAAATATATATATATATATATATATATATATATATATATATATATATATATATATATATATATATATATATATATACACACATATATACATATATATATATATATATATATATATATATACACACACACACATATATATATATATATATATATATATATATATATATATATATATATATATATATATATATATATATATATATATATATATATATATATATATATATATATGTGTGTGTGTGTGTGTATATAATGAGATATATCTAGATCGAGATCTAGATATATCTCGCTCTATATATATATAAGTTCACTAAATAATGAGGAAGAAAAACGTTCAGGAGGACTCTGCGTGAATATATAAGCAGCAAGGCAAAAACATTCTTCAAGCACGATAACATACAAATTCCGCTGTAAGAAAATATCAAAGAATCAGCAGCGTGACGATTGTGCTAGCTTCAATACGAAGGCTAGTTTTACCAGACCGAGCGATTCCGTGACATACTTGCTACTGAGCATGCGTCCTTTTTGGTCCGCCGGACCATACTACAGACGGCCGTATTGTCCGCCGGACTGCCAAGTCCAAAGGATAATTTTAAAACAAAACTTAAAACTTTAGTCCGCCGGATTTTTTGAAAAAAAGTCAGTCGGAGGCCCACACACGAGGGGATTATCCGGTGGACTTGGTCCAGCGGACAATCCCGCGGGATAATCCCTTCGTGTGTACGCGGCATAAGTGTAGAAATACAGTTACATTTAATGAAGGTACAACATTTAGAAACTCACATGGTTGATGATTAAAACAGGCACATCTAAGTATGCAGGCATCCGGGGTAAAGCTGTCCACATAGACCATCCTCCTCACCACCACTGACATCACCCCTTCCACGCTGCGCTCCATGAGCGGAGATCGCTCTACTGCAAAGTAGCCTTCCCTGTCACGAATGTAGACTGACAGCGGTGAGAGCCGGCGGTGCAGAGGATGATCTATGTGGACCGCTTTCCCCCAGATGCCTTCATACTTAAGCCCCATACACACGGTCGGACAATCCGCGGACCAGGTCCGTCGGACCATGTCCGTCATACTTTGTCTGATGTTGGTTTTGCGTACACACGGTCGGACAAAGTTGTCGGAAAATCCGATCATTTTGAACGTGGTGACGTTTGTTGCCTACGACGGGACTACGTAGAGGCTAGTAGCCAATAGCTTTGGTCTTGTAATGTGATCTGAGCATGCGTAGCACTTTGTCCGGTCGGACAACCGTACACACGATCGGGTTTGGTGTGATCGGACCGGGTTGACGGCAAATCTTTCCAGCAGGAGATAAGACTTTGTCCGTCGGACAAACCGACGAACACTGTCCGATGGTGCATACACACGGTCTGATTTTTCAACAACCTTGTCCGATCGGACAGAATCCATGAAAAAGTCCGACCGTGTGTATGGGGCTTTAGATGTGCCTTTTTTAATCATCAACCATGTAAGTTGCTAAATGTTGTACCTTTATTAAATGTAACCATATTGCTACACTTAGATGCACCTCTCTTTTTTTTTTTGTTATACTCTCTAGTTCCTGCTGGATTTTGCTTCTAATCCCCTTGTGGAGGCTGCCATTTGTGGATGAACATTTTTAACGGTTACACAACCAAATCACATTGCTATAATCTTTTTATATGGACTATAAAATGTAAGACGTATATATAAATGGTTGTGGGAGAAATCATTTGAGTTTCCATTATTTCTAATGGGTTTGGATTACAAGCATGCTTCCGGAACGAATTAATCCAAGGTTTTACTGTATTTATTCTTTGTTCATATTAGACTACTTATAAAAACATTGACTTTTAGTAAAGTGATTTTTTTATTTTAGAGTGAGTAATTTTTATTCAATAAGGCCATTTGTTCCTAGCCCTGGCAGGGGACTACCAATGTTTTTATTTCTAAAATATTAATTTCTCATCCTCTTCATCTAGAGTAAGGATGAGCCAATGGTTTGGTCCAAACCTAGGTCCAGACCAAACGTTGGCTGTTGGGGTATTTGTATGAATGCCCAAACCTTCGCCTGTTTGGCCAGTGTCGAACATTATATATAGATGTGGTATTTTTATGGCTTCTGTACATGACCGCTTCCTGTTGTCAATGGTTGCCAGGTAAACAGCAGGTGCTATCACCTGCTGCATCTCTAGCAACCACTGACTGCACCTGAACATTGATTTACATGCCTGGGAATACCTGGCCACATAAGTAAAGAGGCTGTAACATAGCTAGTTTATAAGGATTAAAAAGACACAAATCCATCTAGGTTAAACTGTGTGTGTGTGTTTGTGTGTGTCTGATATTTATTCTCTAACAATTCCTATAGCCAATATTCTAAAGTACGCTGCGCTTTCAAACTTAAAATCCAAATAGTGAAACGAAAAATGTGATATATAACAACAGCAATAAAGTGATAACGTGCTAAAATACATACAATTCCAAATAAAGTGCTTTCATGCAGGATATGATAAAACGTACATATGGTGAGAAAAAAGCAATCTATAAAATCCTTAAACCAATATAATGGTGAACCAAACTATAAAAATCCTTATAAATATATATATATAAATAAATATATATATATGTGAGAAAAAAGTGCTACAATGTGCTGTGCAATCAAAAAAAGTTCAAAAGTGCTCCAATGTAATCCATGCGATTCAGTGGTTGCTGTGATATCAATCCAATATCAAGGTGCTGCATGTGCACTCAGGTGTTCCCCCCAGATAATGGCCGCTCACCTTAGAGCGTGTGACCTTGCTGATTAGGCTTGGTCAATACACGCATTGGAACCTGTAAATGGTTCAGTGTTAAATCCCGGATTCCTGTGGTGGCCTCATTCTGTGCTTCAATATGGTAATGGAGTCCCTTTTTTACCTCAGTAATACCAATAGAAAAAGGAGGACTTCATAGTGTAGTATATTAAAACTTTCATTCTCAACACAGTAAAAAATCCCTTGCAGGGTACTCACATTTGCATGGCGCGTCAGAGCGCCACTCTTAAATAGCATAAAAACAAGCTGTAGCAGCTGATATCAGGGTGGTATGCTGATCGTCCTTAGTGGGTGCACTGACTAGTGTTCCGTCCTGTCCCCTTCCCCTACGCGTGTCGATACAAGGGGTTAATTCGTATCTTCCTCAGGGGGTAATTCCTATAGCCCTTTATTTTCTGCTTTCTAATGAAGAAATCTAAAGTTTTTTGAAGATGTTGACACTGTTAGCTAATAGGGATGGTCCTGATGTTTGACTCAAATGTAAGTTCGACTTAAACATCGGGTGTTCGTTTGTTTGCAGTACAAACTAACATATGGGGCGTTCGCGGCAAATTCAAGCGCTCCATAATGCACTGCGAGATCGCAGTGCATTGACGGCTACTGATAGGCCAAAGCATGCACTTGACCTGCATGCTTTGGCCAATCACAGTGCGATGAGCTGTGAGAGCTATGATTGGCCAAAGGCCAACTATTTTTTTTTTTTACACTTTTATTTGTAACTGTAACGGTTGTAGTGGTTGTAACGGTTCGGTTCCAGGTTCGGGTTTCTCAAAATGTGATGGCATCTTTGGAGACCCTGTGAAAGTGTGTCCTAGTCTGTGCAGTGCTGTACCCTATGCTAATACTCCACTAGAGTGTGGTAGCGTTCAAAACATTCACCAATGCAAAGACCAGGATGGTCAGGACAGGAGGGACAATAATTGCGGGTGTCACACCTATATCCGCGCTTTTTACAGACACAACATTTGATTTGGGGGGCTCGTTGGGTAAGGATACCAGGGAGGACATACGGAAAATGCCTTTTATGCAGCCGGCTTACTGCATTTGGATTGGGAAGTTGGGCCACAGCATCGTCTGGAAACAGAAGGGCTGTGATGATCTCTTTCTGGAATTTAAGGAAGGATCCAGTTCATCCTGAAGCTTTGTATAGCACATAAGCATTCAGCAGAGCCAATTGAAATAAGTATACAGACACTTTTTTGTACCAGCGTCTGGCCTTATGGGCAACTAGGTATGGCGCCAACAACTGGTCATTGAGGTCCACCCCTCCCATATTAAGGTTATATTCGTGGACACAGAGGAGTTTTTCCACAACCCCAGTCACTGTAGGAATTTAGACCGTCGTGTCTGCTTGAAGGGAGGGCAAAACAAAAACATTCTGATTATTCCTCCACTCCACAGCGAGCAAATAATTACACTTCAAGCAGGCTCTCTCCCCCAGCCTAAGATGGCAATCTACAAGCCGCTGGGGTAAGCCCCGGTGATTAGATCGCATGCTGCCACATGCGCCAATTCCATGATCAAGCAAGTGACTAAAAAGTGTCATGCTCGTGTAATAATTGTCCACATACCCCTTTCCGAATAAGGGTGACACCAAGTCCCACACAATCTTTTTTTTTTTTTTTTTTTACAGTAAACCAAAAAAAGCTTTATTGAAAGTAATAAAGATACATAACAGCAATAACTTAGGCATTAAGGTACAGTACATTGCAAGTGTGACAGGGTACATGCAAGCAGGGTACAGCAATCGTGAGTGTAGAACTTTATTTAGCAACATATTGGAAATCCAAATGTATTTATAGGGTAGGCTGTGTAGAATGAATATAAGAACAACCGTGGGTGAATCCGCACCCCCACTGTTTCCCTCATCCAACACCATAGGGGGAAAATAGTATCTGTCGTTAGACTGGTAGCAGATTTTGACATCACTTTCACACAGATACTTCATCGCATGTGTCTGCATTATTCAGCCAGGCATCCCAAATTTTCCCGTACTTGTTCCCCTGTGGACATATATCTCTTTCTTATAAGGGAGGACCGTATTTATCGTGGCTATCCACTCCTGTAGGGATGGTGGTAGGGCCTGTAGCCATTTCCTAGCAATGATTAGCCTTGCCGTGAATAGCGATTCTTGAAGGAAAATCTTATGGAATTTGTCTGAATCAGGGTCAGGAAAAATGCCTAGTAGGCATTGCTTGGGGCATAGAGTTAAAGGTGAACCCATCTTGTCATGAATGAATCGTACAATATGGGTCCAATAGGCCTGTATCACCGGGCACTCCCAAATTAAGTGGAAAAAAGTGCTTTGCGGGCTCTGGCATCTGGGGCAGAGTGGGCTGTATTCTGGCTTGTATTTCGCTATCCTAATAGGCGTCGGGTACGTTCTGTGGAGTATGTATAATTGTGTGAGGCGGTCAGACAACTTGGTTGAAACTTTCTTGCAAGATTCCAGCGCATTCTCCCATTCGTCATCCTCCAGCTCCCCCACCTCACGCGCCCATCGCTCTTTCAATTTATATGCCAGTGTCACCGCCTGAGGTCTAAGGAGTGAATTGTATATCATAGAAGTCAGTTTGCGGTGGTCCTGTCCCTTAAAAATATGGACTAGGTCAAGACAATCAACCTTCGGTGAGTTCTCACGGAATTGCACTTGTAGAGCGTGGCGGAGCTGTAGGAAATGAAAAAGCATGGAATTGGGGAGATTGAATCTCTCCTTGAGCTGCTGGAAGGACCTTAGCACATCCCCCTGGTATAGGTCTGACAAGTAGTGCACTCCCTTAGCCTGCCACAGTGTTTGGGCTGGTACGGTCTGTAGTTCCCGCAGGCCTGAGTTGTGCCAGAGGGGTGTATGAAAATGTGTAGGTGGAATCCCAAGCCTGCGCCTCACCACCTCCCAAATCTTACAGTAATGGTATAGCAGCCCAGACCTGTCTCCCAATAGATCTCTGTTCGCATGGTCTTTGAATATAATCTGAAAGGGGTGGTCAGCGCCACAAGCATGTTGAGAGCATATTAAGGTTAGATAACGTTCTTTGTCAAGTTTATCTAAATGAAAAAAGTGTGAGAGCTGCAATGCCAAATAGTAGAGATTAAAGTCAGGTAGGGCTGCCCCCCCCGAGCTTAGTTGGGTTTTTTATTGCCTGCCATGACAGCTTGTGGCGGCTGGATCCCCAAACAAATGAGTTAAGGATGGCCTCAATGGATTTAAATATCTTCAGGGGTAGATAGGTAGGGGCGTGCCACAGTACATACAGAAATCCAGGAAGGAGGATCATTTTTATTAAATTGATTCGCCCCATCACCCCCAAAGGCAGTTTGGCCCAGACCTGGGTTTTTGATTTCATTTTCACTATGAGGGGTTCAATATTTTCTGTGGCGAATTCCCCAGGTGATCGGGTAATAGTGATACCGAGATACTTCAGTGAGCTGACTCTAAAGCCCCATACACATGCGCGGATTATCCGAGGACCAGGTCCGTCGGATCATGTCCGTCGTACTTTGTCCGATGTTGGTTTTGCGTACACACGGTCGGACAAAGTTGTCGGAAAATCCGATCATTCTGAACGTGGTGACGTTTGTTGCCTACGACGGGACTACGTAGAGGCTAGTAGCCAATAGCTTTGGTCTTGTAATGTGATCTGAGCATGCGTAGCACTTTGTCCGTCGGACTACCATACACACGATCGGATTTGGTGTGATCGGACCTTGTTGTCAAAAAATCTATCCAGCAGGAGATAGGACTTTGTCCGTCGGACAATCCGACGTACACTGTCCGATGGTGCATACACACGGTCGGATTTTTCGACAACATTGTCCGATCGGACAGAATCCATGCGAAAATCCGACCGTGTGTATGGGGCTTAAGGAGTGGGGAGGAGGCCTGTACACAAGTAGGAGCCCCTACGTCCAGTGGAAGCATTTGGGAAATTGTCCCAGTTGATGGTCAGGCCGGAGTGGGAGCCGAAGGTCTGAATGGTTGCAAGGGCGGCCTGGAGAGATGGACCCGAGTCAGCCAGATATAGCAGCATATCGTCTGCGTAAAGGCTGAGCTTCTCCTCCATCCCCCCGAGCCGCAGACCTCTTATTCCTGGGTGGTTTCTAAGGGCGGCGGCGAGTGGTTCCACTGCCAAGGCATATAGTAATGGGGATAGGGGACAGCCCTGGCGTGTACCACGGGTCAGAGGGAAAGGTTCCGAGATTCGGCCATTGATCAAGATCCTGGCACAAGGGCCCTGATAAAGGAGGCGTATCCATTTGATAAAGTTGGGCCCGAATCTGAAACGTGACAGGCATTCCCACAGATATCCCCACTCGACAGAATCAAATGCTTTGGCGGCGTCTAAAGACACCACCACTCTGGAGCCTATTTGATCGTGTCGAGCCTGGATATTCATGTTGAGTCTGCGCAGATTGCAGGCCGTGTTTTTCGCCGGCATGAACCCAGTCTGATCCGGATGGATCAACATTGAGATCACCCCGTTCAGGCGTAACGAGAGAACCTTGGCCAGGATCTTGACATCCAATTGAAGTAGTGAGATTGGGCGGTAGGATTCAGGGAGGTCTAAGTTTTTACCTGGTTTAGGAATTAAGACAATATAGGCCTCTCTCATGGAAGGGGGGAGGGTTTCAGAATTAAATATGTGGTTAAACAATTCGTGCAATTTTGGGACCAGGGTCTCGGCATATGTGGAGTAGAACTCGAGGGGAAGGCCGTCTGAGCCCGGGGCCTTGGAGGTATTGAGCAGGGACATCGCTTTTAATATCTCCTCAGAGGTAATAGGCCCGTCAAGGGATTCAGAATGGGATTGCCCGAGTACAGGTAGATCTATGTCATAGAGCATTGCTGCCGTCTCCTCAGCGGGCCTATCCACCGCGGATGAGTATAGGGATGCGAAGAACGATCGGAACTCCCCAGCCACCTCGTCTGGGTCAGTGAGAATAGCTCCATCCGCAGCGCGAAGGGAGATTACCACCGGTGGCTTGTGGTCTAGGTGGGCCAGGTATGCCAGTAGGCGTCCCGATCGTTCCCCGCACTCATATGACCTCTGCCTAATATAGAATATGTTCCTAGCAGCCTTTGCAAAATGAAGGTTATTCACCTCTCTAGCTTGCATTTTTAACCGGTTGGTCGTGTCGAGAGAAGGGTTGTTGGTAAAAGCTCGTTCCGCATCCGCTAGTGATTTCTCTGCTTGTTCGACGGCATGCGACAACGTTTTTTTATATCTGGAAATATGTTGGGAAAGAAAAAAGCGGGCATGGGACTTAAAAGATTCCCAGACTATCTCTGGTGACGCTGTGTGTTTGTTGGTCTGGAAGTAAAATTCCCATTCATCTCCTGCCAGCTCTAGACTCGGGACCACCCCCAACCAAAAAGGATTAAGCTTCCAGTTGTAGGATGTGCGGGGTGTATCAAGCCGAATCTCAACCCAGTATGAAGCGTGGTCGGAGATGACTAGGGGATTAAAGCCTACCTTGCCCAGCCTAGGGAGAAGGGTGCGGGACACTAGTATGTAATCAATGCGGGACATTGTGTTGTGCGTTGTCGAGAAGCACGGGTACTGTCTATCCGATGGGTTGCAGTGACGCCATGTATCAATCATATCAAGGTCCATTAAAAGTCTGCCAAATCTGGTGTACGAGTGGTCAGAGGGATTTTGAGGGGGCAATGTCAGCCTGTCCATATTTTTGCTAAATACATTGTTAAAATCCCCCAGCCATATTGCGGGGACCATAGGGAATTGTGACATAAATGCCACTCCCTCCGTCAGAACCGCAAACTGGAAGGGTGGAGGTATGTATATAGCAAGTAATAAAAGCTCCAGTCCATTTATTTTGGCATGCAGGAAGAGGTATCTGCCTAATGGGTCGGAGTTGATCAGCAGTGGGGTGAAGTGCACTGACTTGGCCACCAATACAGCCACTCCTCTGGAGTTATTGGTATCTGGGGCTTGGTACGCCCAACCTATCCATGGTCTCTTGAGCGCCATCATGAGTTGTCCTGTTAGGTGGGTTTCCACCAGCACCATTATGTCAGCCTTCTGTTTTTTAAGATAAGATAGGACGGCCCCCCTTTTTGGTTTGGCCCTAAGACCCCTGACGTTCCACGTAATGCATTTTAAACTGGGCATGTCAGCAAATCCAAACATAGGGTCTCCGGGCTCGCCCCCCCCGCGTGCGAGTGCCACAGGCCCCCCCAAATGAATGGGAGGCCCATGACACTGCACGCGAGATGCGCGTGACACAGAGAGCACGTACCATTATCCCCAACATATGAATCGCATTTACCCATTCGCATAGAAATAATTTGTGTACCACAGAACATTACTGTCTGCCTATTACCATCTATAGTCTGCTGCATAAGTTTCCAGCAAGTAAAGCATATACTGAACCGAACATAAAACGTAACATTACATTGTTTAAACACACTGGTCTGCCCTGACCCAAGACACAACGGAGCGATTGTTGTCCCATCACAACAGGGCCGGGCAGAGCAGGGAAACCTTCTTAGTGGTGCATAACAATTAGTGCAATCTTTTTCCAGGGCATTCAGGCCCAAAAAGGCCCATAAAACAAAAATTAAAACTAGTGGGACGATTATCCGCTGCGGGTCGGACAATATCGTGAGGGGGTCGTCACCCAGGGACGAGCATTTAGGATATCCAGTTCGGAGGGCTAGGGAGGATAAGAAAAAACACGCTGCATTCCTGGGTAACATTGCGGGGGGTAGCTTGCATTAATAGTCAATAACATGGGGTTGCCTTCACGATGCAAACGGGCAGGGGTACTCCATTAGTAAGGCACATAGAGGGGCATGGGGAAGTATGAGGGGAGAGGGGCCGTACACCGAAGTGGGCATTTGGTTGAGTCAAGGGATATCACAAAAAAAAGTGTCAGAAAGGCCTCGAGGGTACAGTACCTGAGAGGGGGTCCGGGTGGGCCCCCAAAGTAGTTTCCATCCGGATAGGGTCAGAGTATCAGTGCCCTTGCGGGGAGTCAAAATCTTCTGTGGTCTGAGAGCACTTCAGGAGCGATCTCGTGCAGGTGCTGCGCCATTCTCCAGCCACGCAATGACCGCTTCTGGGGTGTCAAAAAAGTGTGCTCTATCCTCACCAGCCACCCGGAGTCTGGCCGGGAAGAGCATCGCGTAGGAGATGTGACGGGTCCGCAGCCGACGCTTGGCTTCTATAAAAAGGGCTCTTTTCTTTTGGACCTCCGCCGAGAAATCCGGGAAGACTTTGATGTCAACGTTCTTCTTGTAGGGGATATTGCCCTTCAGCCGCGTGAGGCGGAGCACCGCGTCCCGGTCCCGGAAATTTAGTAACTTGGCGATGAAGGTTCTGGGTGGTGCGCCAGGAGGGGGAGGCTTAGCTGCTAGCCTGTGCGCCCTTTCCACCACAAATGAAGTGGAGAATTCCGCCCGGCCAAACGTAGTTATGAGTAGGTTCTCAAGAACGATGGGGGGTCAGATCCTTCCTCTCCCTCAGGCAGGCCGACGAATCTTAGGTTACACCTGCGGAGGCGATTCTCCATATCATCTTGTTTTGCCATGACCGCTGTGAGCTGATGTTGGAGTCGCTCGGACGCGATCTGCAATGGCGGCACCTCGTCCTCCACGTGACTGATGCGGGTCTCCGTTTCGGTAACCCGCTCCCTCAGCCTCTGCATGTCTTGTCGGAGGAGGGAAACGTCAATCTTGACCTCCTCCATCTTGCCCATAAGTGCACTTTTGCAATCAGATATCGCCTCGAGCACTCTGGAGTCAGAGGCAGAGGCAGGTGCTGTTGATGAGCCGGCGCCATTTTCCTCAGTGGCCTCCTTATCTGTATGGTGGTATTTAGCCAGCTTAGCAGAGGCATCCGACTTTGATTTAGGAGGTGACATGGTCCTCTGTCGTGTAGGGTACTTTGGCACCTTGATGCAGGTAGTTTTGGACGGCTGAGGCAGCCCCAGGATACTCAGAAGCGGATGTTTAGCAAGCGGAGCTCCCGTCTAGTGTTCCTCACGCCATGCCGGTCAGGCCACGCCCCCCCACACAATCTTACAAGCACTCCGTATGTAGTCTTGACAGTTCTCCGGCTCTACATGACTATCTCTTCCCTTGTAAACCATAAAACAATATGTATAGCCTGTGGCCCTGTCACAGAGCTTATACATTTTGAGCCCATATCTGGCACGCTTGCTGGGAAGATACTTTTTGAAAGACAAGTGGCCAGAAAACGTAATCAGGGACTCATCAATGCAGACAACTTGATCGGGAGTAAACAAGGCTGAAAACTGTTGGTTGAAGTGGTTTACGAGAGGCCGAATTTTGTAGAGCCAATCATATCCAGGGTCACCCTGAGGACGACAGAGTTCATTATCATCGAAGTGCAATTGGGTCAATGGACCAATATGACCGCAACTCATTCTTTTCAGTTATGCCCATGAGGAGGGATAGGCCCAGAAAGGTCTAAATTCGGAAACCGTAGTAGGTTTCCAGTCTCTGGCAAGGGTCAAATGGGGATTAGCGGCGATGAATTGACAGCATACTAATTGCTTTGGTCCACAATAGATCTATAGAGATCTTCCGTGAAAAACAGTGAATAAAAATCAATTAATGTAAAATCAACTGTTTCCACCTGAATTCCGCATTGGCCAGTAAATGGGGGAAGTACGGGTGCTGCCGAAGTGGTGGGCTCCCAATTAGGATTGGCAAGTGCAGCAGGAAGGGTACTATGGACTTGATGGGCCTGTCTTTGTCTTCTTGGTGGCTGCGGGACACTAGTTGTGCTAGCCACCTCACCAGCTTGAACTGCACTTATGGGACTCGCCACGTCACCATGTGATACTGCGGTGCTGGTTTGACTACGACCAGGGTGTACTAGGCCATTTGCCAGTTCACCAGAAGGATGAGCGGCACTAGTACTGGCTCTCTGCTCCATACGAGAGCCCTGCGGTTCTTGCACCTCAACAACAGCAGAAGAACGGGGTCGGGTACATCTGACCTTGGCAGGGACCACAACTCTGTTGTCAGAGCTTTCAGAGCTGTCAGGGTGACACTGCTGTCTACAGGATCGTATTCTGAGCCTGAATCTGACAGATGGGTGACTCATAAACGTGTAGGCCTCTTCACTAGTGTACCTTCGATTTGATATTTTTGTCTCTAAATTTACTGGTACACTAGTGAGACTCACAGGAAAAATATCTTCTGACTGTCAGCGACTGATTCAAATGCTACCAAAAAAACTGTTAGCATTTGCATAGATCAGGCCTGACTCTGCCAATGCTGCTGTGTGTTGTGTTTTTGTAAGTGACAGTAATCGATTGATACTGCAGTTGGGTGGGCTGGGCTGGGCTGGGCAGAGGGGCTAAATGCTGGTGCTAGCAGGTATCTGGGCTGATCTGCTAACGCTGCGTTTTTGGGAACTCTAAACTATTGGGGATGCTAATATAGTTCTGATCAGATCAAAGATATCAATCCGTTCAGACACTATACTACTAAGGGAGGTGTATGGTGCGTGTGTGAGTGTTAGCGCTACTGGTACTAATCTGATGCTGCCTGGGGCGACGCAGACCCTGACTGACGCTAAAACATAACTGATATCACCCACCAGGTGATCAGGGGGTTAAACCTTTATTGGGTAATATACGGCGGGTGTCCTGACGCTATAAAAAAACAAACAAACTAACCAGCGTCACCCGTAACACTAATACGGTGATCACTGGAGACAGGGGGTGAAAGAGTTAACCAGGGGGTTAAAACCTTTATTAGATAATATATGGGGTACCTTCCACTATAAAACCTGACAGTGAAACTAATCAACTAACTGACTAACTAGCATCACCCATGACACAAATACGGCGATCAGAAAAAAGCTCTATTAGTGACACTGGCGACAGGGAGTGACAGGGTTAACTGGGGGCAATCAAGGGGTTAAACCTTAATTAGGGGGTTTAGGGGGGTACCCTAGACCTACCTGGGCCTACTACTAACTGCCTTAATACTTATTACCGTCACAAATGACACCAATGCCGTGATCAGTGAAAAATCGGAGGGGGGGCCATCGGGGGTGACAAGTGTACCTATGTGTACTGGTGTTAGTGTAGTGTTGGTGCAACTCACTGTTAGACGTTCTCTCTCCTCTCACTGTTATCGAAAAGACTCCACTAGGAGAGATGACATCACTTCCCTTGTCTGTATTTACACAGGCAGGGGAATGATTTAATTTGTTAGGACCGATCAGCAGGTCCAGGACATAAATCATTGTACGGGACCTGAGAACTGATCGGTCCTCTAACTAATCCGGCCGCCGCAGGCACCGGGGGGCAACGATCGCGTCCATCGCCCACTGGGAGGGAGGGACATACTGGTACGCCCATTTGCCCACCCATGCCATTCTGCCGACGTAAATTGGCGTGTGGCGGTCGGCAAGTGGTTAATGAAAATAAGTGGAAATATGATCCAGGACTACTCACTCTTGGCTGTATCATGATGTCCTTAACATATTATGCTTAATTGCTGGTGGCGCAGTGGGGCTTTTAAAGAACATCTCAATTCCCCTTCTTGTGTCCTGGAATGATCAGAAGTTAAAAAAAGTTCCTAAACATTTTAATAATTTACGTTTCAAAGCAGTTAAAGGAGATGTAAAGTCTCAAGGTTTTTCACCTTAATACATTAAGGTAAAAATCCTTCTGTGCTGCAGCTGCCCCCCCAGATCCCCCTTTTTTCTTACCTGAACCCAATCGTTCCAGTGAAGAGAACGAGCCCAGCAGCTTCAGCCACTGTCTCGGTCCCCATTTGATAGCTTGATGGCAGCAGGAGCCATTGGCTCCCGCTGCTGTCAATCAAATCTAGTGACACGGGAGTGGGGGGTGGGGCCGAGGCTTGCTGTCTGTGTCAATGGACGCAGCAGCAGGACTCGGGAGCGTGTCCGCACGGGTGCCCTCATGGAAAGTGGCTCTCCGTGGGGGCACACGATGAAGAGAAGGATCACCGCCAGGGTTCCACAGAAAAGGAGGATTGGGGGACGCTCTGTGCAAAACCTTTGCCTAGAGCAGGTAAGTATGACATGTTTGTTATTTAAAATAAAATAAAAACAAACCTTTACAATCACTTTAAGCAAAGTGTATGTTAAATAATGTATTGGAAAGTCACCAAGACCTTTTAATAGCTAATGTTCCACTCTTAAAATATGTAGGACACCTGCCTCCTTCATGCTATGCTAAAGGAGTGCATTACATGCTCCAATGCCTAAAGAATTTAGAAAAATAGCAAACAAAAGCTGTTAAATACAGTTGTCTCAGACCCTTTTTTACAGTGACATTGAAAACGAGAAGAAATTTTTGCAATGAAAGCATTCAACGGTTATTAACTTAGCACACTTATCTGACCACCTGCATTAACCATTCCTACTCACCTTGATCAGAAAACGAAAGTTAACTTTTACTGGTCTGTTGAACAGCAGGAACATGTTCTTATAAAACACCTCTTAATTACTTCCTAAAACTTTCAACAGGAGGTGAGCTAACACCATTGTTTTGTTCAAGCGTGCTTTGTTAATTTGATTTAAAGAAAGTTGGCTGTGCTTTATATCAGTGGTCCCCAACCTTTTTGGCACCAGGGACCGGCGTTGTTGAAGAAAATTGTGCCAAGGCGGGGGGGGGGGGGGGTGTATGCAGCTTTTTGCGGGCAATTTATCTGGGAAATGGATGGTGTTGGCGCTTTAATCATCCCGGCACCATCATTGATATGATGTCAGGATGATTGAAGCGCATTATTTCTATTATTACATTGTAATATACAATGAAATAGTTCAACTCACCATAATGCAGAATGTGCCAGAGTGTCACTTGCCACGTCACCTACCACCAAATGCGGATTGTCACTTGCCACGTCACCTGCCACCAAATGCAGCTTGTCACTTGCCACGTCACTTTTTACCAGATGCAATTTGTCCCTTGCCACGTCCTCTGCCACCAGTTGCTTTTTTTGTCCCTTGCCACATCACCTGCCACTAAATGCGGATTGTCACTTGCCACGTCGCCTGCCTTCATATGCAGCTTGACACTTGCCATGTCGCCTGCCACCACATGAATACATGAATTTAGTCACTTGCCACATCACCTGCCACCAGATTTGGATTGGCACTTGCCATCAGATGCAGCTTGTCATTTGCCACATCGCCTGCCACCACATGAAGATTGTCACTGCAGTGGTGGCAGCACAGGTGTGCGCATTAGTTCAGAGGCAAGCCTGGAGTAGTAGGTAGTGAGGGAGAACAGCGGTAATGGGGGGGGGGGGCGCGGGTAGTGAGAGATGATCTCATCTCTCTGCTCCCCTGCCTCACCTCCAGCAGCGTATTGGTATTCTGCCTCACTGTCGGCGGAGGAGCAGTGATGCGGGCTGGCAGCGAAAGATGATCTCATCTCTCTGCTCCCCGCCTCACCTCCAGCATTGTAGCAGTCTCGCTGTGAGTGTGGAAAAGCGGCGAAGCAGGCGGCGGTGAGAGATGTCATCTCTCTGCTCGCTCCGCCGCCGCTTGTCAGACAGTGCAGCCTTCGCGGCCCGGCTGCAAACAGGCCACGGCCCGGCGGTGGGCCGCGGATCGGGGGTTGATGACCCCTGCTTTATATGATATAGTTATGACAGTCAAACTAATCATAACTAACAACTTTGTATTTCAAAAATACATTAAATTGGTCCAATGTGCTATGTTAAATATTAGCCAATGAACATGAAAACATGTTGTCGAGACAAGTAAAGTTACCGTAAAGGAAACTATCAATAAAAATACACATATACTAAATAAGAAAATATATAACAAAGTTTATGCTTTACTGTTAGCACAGCTTCACTTTTTCTTTACTTACTATATTTATTTTATTATTGTTATTACAGAACATTATCTGAAACTCATCTCATTTTATGTCAATCTTCTGTAGATAAACAAAGACATGTTCACTGTTTTAAACCTTAATGAATATGTCTTCATAAGTTAAAATGCTATGACTGTTCAAAAAATTAGGGCTGTATCTACCATAAAAATAGCATTTTTTTTAGAGAGCAAAACCTCTTAAATAGGGTTCTCACCTTGCCTTCCTACTAGAATGAGCACTGAAGGTTTTTTTTGAACATACTGGTTACAATTTGGTTGTACAATAACAATACATTTTTTTTCACCAAAAAATGTGCATTCATTATTTTTCCCCCCAGAAGCATGCAAAGCATTGCACCGTGATCAGCGGATCTCAGGTGCAATGTCCGACTCCTGCTGACTCATCCTCCAGCTTTCTGCCCTTACCTGTATGTGCTTTCTGTTTGAAAGCTAGAGGAAGTATCAATGGAATATGATTTTGAATCTGACAGTGGGTGAGGGGGAGAAGAACCCCCTCTCACTGTCACAAGGGAATTGGGGGTTGAGCGGGGTGGTGATGGACCAACTTAAATAGTAAATTTTAAATATAGGTGTAATATGCGCCAAAGGTGAAATTAACCTTTATTTTTTTTTAAAGTATAGTTCAAGAGCCTATATGATTGCATATACATTTAATGGATTACACTCCATTAGTGTAATATTAATCTTAAATCAGATGTCTTACATATGTGGCTGATATTATACTTTAGTTGATTTAAATGTTATTTTAGAAGAAAATAAAGTTAACAGTTTGACCAATCCACATTATTAGTATAATATTGTATTTTAATTCACATGTAGTATTTCAGGCACCTGCACCAAATCAATGCAAAGTCAGTTTGGTACATTGCTATCCTAGAATGGCTCATGTCTTTGGGACAAAATAAAGATAGCAGTACCAAAGGAGTTTGTCAACATTGTTTCTAAAGAGCTTATTTGTTATAACTTCATCAGTATTTAGGTAAATCCTTTGAGCATCCACCTTTCTTGGATAATGATGTTTATTAATGCCGCCCTCCTAAAAAAACACTGCTCTGCAAGGATGTGTTACTAGCAAAACTGGACTGGTCTTTGGTGTACCTGTCCTGTAATATGTAGATTTATTGAATATATAAATAAATAAATAAATAAATAAATAAATATATATATATATGTGCAAAAATGCTATATGAAAATCAATAAATGAATATATATATATATATATGTGTGCATAGATGTGAAAAAATTATATTGGTGATGTGCAAAATGATCTTGATATAATGTGGATGTACAGTAGTCCTTATACATACATTATTAACAGCTGCCGCTTAGAAACATAGAAATATAAAAGAATACAAAAAACATTGGGTGGACTGCGCTTCGTCCCCTCAAATAGAATTTTGTAGCAGCGCTATTATTAAGATTTCTCAAATTGATGTGAAAAATCAATATATACACTCTAAGTAAGGTGACCATATGCTAAAATAAATATTTATAAGTTATATATAAAAAAATATAATAAATATATGGATCAGGTGAGAGTGATAAAAAACAATAAGTGAATCAATAAATAAAGGTGGACCATACATATGGTGAAAAGATAATAAATAAATAAAATATATAAATATGTGTCTAAAGTCCACATAAAAAAAGTGCTTGCCAATCTGATCAAGCAAATATGCAGAAATATAACAAGTGACAGTTCCCGGTTGGTGTAAACAAACAGTTCAAAATTGATAATCCTCGAGTGATCCGACCACGATCTGACGGCTAATTCTTCAGAATGTATTGATCAAAGGATGCTGGATTGAAGGTCTGAAAATCTGGTCTTACAACCGCGCTGGTGGAGATTAATGATCTGATGCTGGAGGAGAAGGCCCATATTGGTTTAACTACAGGCTTACTAAAAGTTGTTTTCTGGTGAGTGCAGCCCCATAAGGGGACGATTCCCACACGAGGTGAAAGTGTATGGTGGTCGTATCACTCGAGGATTATCAATTTTGAACTGTTTGTTTACACCAACCGGGAACTGTCACTTGTTATATTTCTGCATATTTGCTTGATCAGATTGGCAAGCACTTTTTTTATGTGGACTTTAGACACATATTTTTATATTTTATTTATTTATTATCTTTTCACCATATGTATGGTCCACCTTTATTTATTGACTCTCACCTGATCCATATATTTATTATATTTTTTTATATATAACTTATAAATATTTATTTTAGCATATGGTCACCTTACTTAGAGTATATATATTGATTTTTCACATCAATTTGAGAAATCTTAATAATAGCGCTGCTACAAAATTCTATTTGAGGGGACGAAGCGCAGTCCACCCAATGTTTTTGGTATTCTTTTATACATCCACCTTTCTTGTTTATCTATACATAATAGGCTAATACAAGGCTTATAGGGCAAGCCCTGTATTAGGACACATGGGCGTATTGGGTCACTGAGGTCACAAACAAGCCCCACACTCCATGGGTGTTCAACTGCAGGGTGGGGAATGCCCACGGTGCTGCTATTTTGGCAAGCAGGGTTGCGATCATGTGGCAGCTTCCCATAGGTTCTGCTGAACTAGGTTCAAACCAAGTTCAGACTGAACCTAGCTAATTTCTAATGGTGACCTTGGAGGACTTCAGATGGATCCTCAACATTAAAAAGTAATGTAATACTGACATATAATCACACACATGGGTTGGACTTGATGGACTTGTGTCTTTTTTCAACCTCACCTACTATGTAACTATGTAATGTTTGGTTCTGCCACATCCTTTGGAGTACTTGGGCTTTCTAGTGAATCCATTTAAGGCCAATGTCTTACTGCCCTGGGAGCTTTTAATTAAACTGCAAACACAGGTTCGGCAACTTCAGTCCAATGTAGGTCTTCCCTGTGGATCTTGAGAGTGCTGGAATTTATGGTATACACCTTCAAAGTGGTTCCATTTGCCCAATTCCACTCCATAACTTTGCAAGGAAACATTCTAATATCATGGGGCAAATGCCATCTTCCTTTGGGCCAGTCACTCCTCACTGAACAATGAACAGTTGATCAGCTTGTCTGTGTTGTTTTATTGAGGGATTTAACTTGGATGGGGTAAAGGGGACATAGGATGCCCAGATAATTGACTTTAAACGAATGAAAGATATTTGGAATCTGTATTTGCAGTCTCTAAAGCTCCATACTCCTCCAGTACATCACTTATGAGTCACTCTGCTTCCTCTAGTGGACAATGCTTGATTCCTGGCACAGCTAGCACATGGTTAGGCCCCACTCTGAATAATGCTCAACAGATAAGGATTCGCCATTTGCTGGCAGGTCCATTTGGTGTAGCAACCAATAGCAACTGAAAAGAGTCTTTTTGTGCTAGCTGTGTTTTAGGTGGACTACTGGTCCCAGTCAGTCCTGTGCAGACTGTGCCAACCCTTCCGGCTGCAGCAGCCTATCTCAAACGCTAGCAACATCACAGTCTCTCCCTCTGGCTCTACATCCACTTCTGGCATGTCTCTCCCAGATCTTCTGACTGTGCCTGTCACTCAAGAGAAGAAACAGTTTGGGACTTTATATGAGGACATTAGAATGTACCTCCGTCCACGAAATTTGGATATATGAGAAAAAAGGTTTAGGACTTTATGTGAAGCATGCAGCCAGGGAGGCAACACAACATAATAATACTAATGATGATGTCTGGTGGATAAACCACATTTGCAACCATATATCTTGCATAATACCAGAATACATACAATATAATATAATATAGTAAAACAAAGAAACATTAATTCCATAACATTGTACATAGTAGCAAAGTAACATAATGGGATAGCAGCATTATATAAACAAAAAAAATAGCTGCACTGCTAAAGGTGAGCTGAATAAATGATTCTATAATTTAAAAAGTAAACATAAGTAAACATAAATGAATATAATCTTGAATAAACCAAAAAATTGCACCCTAAAGAAAAATGAATGCAGAGTGTCCAAAGAAAAAAGTCCTTATGCAATGACTCAAGCAAAATAATCAAAAACAGTTCCATAGAAACAGAGCAAATTCTTCCAATGACTGGTCCTCTGTATTGTGCTTGAATGGTGACAACACTCTCTATCACCCGAGAAAATAGTGAAATGATATAGAAAGAAAAAATCCTCCACCACTGAGAAAGACTGCCGCTTACCAGATGTTGAGATCTCTTGTTTAACCACTTGCTTACTGGGCACTTAAACCCCCCTCCCTTCCAGATCAATTTTCAGCTTTCAGCGCTGTCGCACTTTGAATGACAATTGCGTGGTCATACAGCACTATACACAAATGAAATTGTTATCATTTTTTCCCCCCAAATAGAGCTTTCTTTTGGTGGTATTTGATCACCTCTGCGATTTATATTTTTTGTTAAAAAAATTTAAAAAGACAGAATTAAAAAAAAAAAATGTTTTTTTTGTTATAAAAATATAAAATGGGTAATTTTTGTCCTTCATTGATGTACGCTGATGAGGCGGCAGTGATGGGCACCGATAGGTGGCAGTGATGGGTACTGATGGGTGGCAGTGATGGGCACTGATGGGTTACACCGATAGGCAGCACTTTTAGGTGGCACTGATTGGCAGCATTGGTGGGCATTGATAGGTGGCACTGGTGGGCATTGACAGATGGCACTTGTGGGCATCGACAGGTGGCACTTATGGGCATTGACAGTTGGCACTTATGGGTATTGCAAGGTGGCACTTATGGACATTGCAAGGTGGCACTTGTGGGCATTGCAAGGTGGGACCGATGTCGCTTTAAGATAAGCCGGTGATCAGCTATTTTTTCTCCTCCGCTGTCAGCGTGAGAATGAAAAAAAAACGATCACAAGCTTTTGTTTTTATCATGTGATCAGCTGTCATTGGCTGACAGCTGATCACATGGTAAGGGGCCGGGACCCGCTCCTTACTCAGATCGCTGATCACCCGAGTCTCAGTGACTACAGCGTGCAGGGAGCGTGCACAGGGGAGGACGTCATATGATGGCCTCCCGGGAATTGATATCCGCGCTGTGGCCGTCATTCGGCCATAGCGTGGATGTCAAGTGGTTAAGGAGAACAATAAGGCTTATGGCTTTTTCCCCAGCCCCGGGTCTCTTTGGGTGGTGCAAGGAATTTCACTGGTATTGAGCAGGATACCCTCAATAAATGAACCTCCTCAGGAGATTTATAGCATACATGGGAGGGTCTTCTGAACCGGGAGAGGCTGAACCTGAACAGGATGGATGGTGGATGGAGAAAAAAAAAAGTAAATAAAGAAAAAAAAAAATGAAAAATAAACTTTAAAAGGGGTCAGGGGCGAGGACAAAAAAAAAATATATAACTATTGTAGGGAGACCGTTTGTTGTTTGGAGCAGGGACAGTCTGTGTAATCACTAGCTACTATTAGGTCCACAAAAGTCCTTTTAAGGACTGGTATAGGTGTACAGTATATAGGGGTGTAATACACGTATAATATACTTTCAAATATAGAAAGCATATTATAGTTCACTGCAGTGCTGAGCGATTCGGCAGCTGTCTTTTCTCAGTATAGGGAGAGAGTTTGCTGTTTTGAGCAGGGACAGTCTGTGTAATCACTAGCTACTATTAGGTCCACAAAATTCCTTTTAAGGACTGGTATAGGTGTACAGTATAGGGGTGTAACACACTTATAATATACTTTCAAATATAGAAAGCATATTATAGTTCACTGCAGTGCTGAGCGATTCGGCAGCTGTCTTTTCTCAGTATAGGGAGAGAATTTGCTGTTTTGAGCAGGGACAGTCTGTGTAATCACTAGCTACTATTAGGTCCACAAAATTCCTTTTAAGGACTGGTATAGGTGTACAGTATATAGGGGTGTAACACACTTATAATATACTTTCAAATATAGAAAGCATATTATAGTTCACTGCAGTGCTGAGCGATTCTGCAGCTGTCTTTTCTCAGTGTAGGAAGAGCGTTTGCTGTTTGGAGCACGGACAGTCTGTGTAATCACTAGCTACTATTAGGTCCACAAAAGTCCTTTTAAGGACTGGTATAGGTGTACAGTATATAGGGGTGTAATACACGTATAATATACTTTCAAATATAGAAAGCATATTATAGTTCACTGCAGTGCTGAGCGATTCGGCAGCTGTCTTTTCTCAGTATAGGGAGAGAGTTTGCTGTTTTGAGCAGGGACAGTCTGTGTAATCACTAGCTACTATTAGGTCCACAAAATTCCTTTTAAGGACTGGTATAGGTGTACAGTATAGGGGTGTAACACACTTATAATATACTTTCAAATATAGAAAGCATATTATAGTTCACTGCAGTGCTGAGCGATTCTGCAGCTGTCTTTTCTCAGTGTAGGGAGAGAGTTTGCTGTTTTGAGCAGGGACAGTCTGTGTAATCACTAGCTACTATTAGGTCCACAAAATTCCTTTTAAGGACTGGTATAGGTGTACAGTATATAGGGGTGTAACACACTTATAATATACTTTCAAATATAGAAAGCATATTATAGTTCACTGCAGTGCTGAGCGATTCTGCAGCTGTCTTTTCTCAGTGTAGGAAGAGCGTTTGCTGTTTGAAGCAGGGACAGTCTGTGTAATCACTAGCTACTATTAGGTCCACAAAAGTCCTTTTAAGGACTGGTATAGGTGTACAGTATATAGGGGTGTAATACACGTATAATATACTTTCAAATATAGAAAGCATATTATAGTTCACTGCAGTGCTGAACGATTCGGCAGCTGTCTTTTCTCAGTATAGGGAGACAGTTTGCTGTTTTGAGCAGGGACAGTCTGTGTAATCACTAGCTACTATTAGGTCCACAAAATTCCTTTTAAGGACTGGTATAGGTGTACAGTATAGGGGTGTAACACACTTATAATATACTTTCAAATATAGAAAGCATATTATAGTTCACTGCAGTGCTGAGCGATTCGGCAGCTGTCTTTTCTCAGTGTAGGGAGAGAGTTTGCTGTTTGGAGCAGGGACAGTCTGTAATCACTAGCTACTATTAGGTCCACAAAATTCCTTTTAAGGACTGGTATAGGTGTACAGTATAGGGGTGTAACACACTTATAATATACTTTCAAATATAGAAAGCATATTATAGTTCACTGCAGTGCTGAGCGATTTTGTAGCTGTCTTTTCTCAGTGTAGGGAGAGAGTTTGCTGTTTGGAGCAGGGACAGTCTGTAATCACTAGCTACTATTAGGTCCACAAAAGTCCTTTTAAGGACTGGTATAGGTGTACAGTATATAGGTGTTTAATACACTTATAATATACTTTCAAATATAGAAAGCATATTATAGTGCATTTCTACTGTGCAGCATTGTGACTGCTGAGTGGTTCTGTAGCTCTTTTGTCAGTGTAGGGAGAGGTTGCTGTGTGTCGCAGGGACAGATTGTAGCGACACAAATCGCTAACAAATATAGGTCCACAAAAGTCCTTTTAAGGACTAGTATAGGTGTACTATTTGGTGTGCAGTATATAGGGGTGTAATACACGTATAAAATACTTTCAAATATAGAAAGCATAGTATAGTGCATTTCTACTGTGCAGCATTGTGACTGCTGAGCGGTTCTGCAGAGATACTACAAAGAGTGACAAACGCAATTAGAAAAAAGTATTATAACTGGTGTGATAGACCAGTGGCCCCCCAAAACGACAGATTGAAGCGGGGTGTTAAATACCTTCTTCCACATATACTGCACTTCTCTAGAGACTTTTGTCACAGGGTCATTTAAAAAATGACAGGCAGAGGAAGAGGCAGGCCCTTCCACAGGGGTGGTAGCGGTAGGGCAGGAGCACCAGGCTTGAGCCAAAGTGGGAAGTTGCAGAAGGTGCGTTACGTCAAAGGACGCACCAGACTTGGTTGAGTGGCTCACTCAGCCTTACTCTTCTGCACCCTCCTCATCCTCTCTATCTGCACCCTCTTCACTCTCTGCTGTGTGCACCCCCAAAGACACTACCACCAACACCACCACATACCCTCCGCTTGAGTCACAGGAATTATTTTCCGATCCATCACATGACATTTCCGATGCGCAGCCATTCTTGCCATTGGATCAGGAAGAGGAGGTAGCAACAATGCCACTCAACAGTCTGACGACAGTACACAGATCAGCCCAAGGAGGTTGGTCCCCGCTGTAGCTGCCTACTCCGAGATCTCTAATTATAGTGGTGGGGAAGGTTACGTCAATGATGATGTGTCTAGGGATGTCACGTGGGTGCCCACAAGAGAGGAAGAGGAGGGGAGTTCAGAGGGAGAGATGGACCAGCAGATAGGGAGGAGAAGCAGGCGGAACTTACATTGCACAGGAGGGACAAACCAGACTGCTAATGTATCAGGAGCAAGCCATCAACCATGTACGGTCACATCTGGCGCTCCCAGGACGCCGGCACATGGCTCCGCAGTGTGGGCTTTTTTTAACGTGTCCACTGCTAACAATAGTGTTGCCATCTGCAGTCTTTGCAGTCAATGCATAAGTCACGGTAAGCCCAACACTCACCTAGGGATGACCGCCTTAAGAAGGCACATGAACTGCCATCACGAGCCCAGTGAGAGCAACGCCGTCATAACCCACAAAGCCACACTCCAGGCTCTCACCGTCCAGCCTCTTCTACTTCTCCTTCTCCTCTCTCCTCAGAATTGTCCTCCACTCCACCTTCCATCATGCCGTCCTCACGTTTTTCTGGAAAAAGGCAGGCTTCCGTGGGCCAAATGTTCGAGCGTAAAAAAATGATGACCCCGGATAACCCTCTTGCCCAACGGTTGACCGCTGGCTTGTCAGAACTGATAGCCCGCCAACTACTGCCATATAAACTGGTGAATAGGGATGGGCCCGGTGCTCGATGCGAACCCATGTTCGCATCGAGCACCGGGTGTTCGCTCGCCCGGCGAGCCCAGAACTATTTTGGCCGCTCGCATCACGTTCGTGTGTTGCGAGCGGCCCCGCAATGCATTGCGGCCGGCGCGGCCGGCGCAGTGCATTGCTGGCTGATGATTGGCCAAGCATGCACTGTGACCCCGCATGCTTGGCCAATCACAGCGCCGGAAACTCGAAGAGCCATAATTGGCTACAGGCAGGACGCCTGTAGCCAATTACAGCTCAGGGGCTTTAGTACACGCCCCCTCTTATAAAAGGCCGCCACGCTGTCGGCGCCGGTCACATGCTGTTCCGGCGTAGATAGAGCAGGATCGTTCTGTGTCACTCTGCTAGATTTAGTTAGAGAGATTTACTTAGAGAGATTGAGTTAGATAGATTCATTTAGAAAGATTGATTTAGAAAGAGGGGCTTGTAGTGTGTTCGTGGCAGGCAGGCACTGGCAGGCAGTGGCAGCAAACAGAGCTCCTATATTTTGTTCCCAGAAGCACCTATAGGACTTGTAGTGTGTTCGTGGCAGGCAGGCAGAGCTCCTATATTTTGTTCCCAGAAGCACCTATAGGACTTGTAGTGTGTTCGTGGCAGGCAGGCACTGGCAGCAAACAGAGCTCCTATATTTTGTTCCCAGAAGCACCTATAGGACTTGAAGTGTGTTAGTCCCATCACACAGAGCTATATTTTCTTCCCAGAAGCACCTATAGGACTTGAAGTGTGTTAGTCCCATCACACAGAGATCATATATTTTGTTCCCAGAGGCACCTATAGGACTTGAAGTGTGTTAGTCCCATCACACAGAGATCATATATTTTGTTCCCATAGGCACCTATAGGACTTGAAGTGTGTTAGTCCCATCACACAGACCTATATTTTCTTCCCAGAAGCACCTATAGGACTTGAAGTGTGTTAGTCCCATCACACAGAGATCATATATTTTGTTCCCAGAAGCACCTATAGGACTTGAAGTGTGTTAGTCCCATCACACAGACCTATATTTTCTTCCCAGAAGCACCTATAGGACTTGAAGTGTGTTAGTCCCATCACACAGAGATCATATATTTTGTTCCCAGAGGCACCTATAGGACTTGAAGTGTGTTAGTCCCATCACACAGACCTATATTTTCTTCCCAGAAGCACCATAGGACTTGAAGTGTGTTAGTCCCATCACACAGAGATCATATATTTTGTTCCCAGAAGCACCTATAGGACTTGAAGTGTGTTAGTCCCATCACACAGAGAGTTCCTATATTTTGTTCCCAGAAGCACCTATAGGACTTGAAGTGTGTTAGTCCCATCACACAGAGATCATATATTTTGTTCCCAGAGGCACCTATAGGACTTGAAGTGTGTTAGTCCCATCACACAGACCTATATATTTTCTTCCCAGAAGCACCTATAGGACTTGAAGTGTGTTAGTCCCATCACACAGACCTATATTTTTCTTCCCAGAAGCACCATAGGACTTGAAGTGTGTTAGTCCCATCACACAGAGATCATATATTTTGTTCCCAGAAGCACCTATAGGACTTGAAGTGTGTTAGTCCCATCACACAGAGATCCTATATTTTGTTCCCAGAAGCACCTATAGGACTTGAAGTGTGTTAGTCCCATCACACAGACCTATATTTTCTTCCCAGAAGCACCTATAGGACTTGAAGTGTGTTAGTCCCATCACACAGAGATCATATATTTTGTTCCCATAGGCACCTATAGGACTTGAAGTGTGTTAGTCCCATCACACAGACCTATATTTTCTTCCCAGAAGCACCTATAGGACTTGAAGTGTGTTAGTCCCATCACACAGAGATCATATATTTTGTTCCCAGAAGCACCTATAGGACTTGAAGTGTGTTAGTCCCATCACACAGACCTATATTTTCTTCCCAGAAGCACCTATAGGACTTGAAGTGTGTTAGTCCCATCACACAGAGATCATATATTTTGTTCCCAGAGGCACCTATAGGACTTGAAGTGTGTTAGTCCCATCACACAGACCTATATTTTCTTCCCAGAAGCACCCATAGGACTTGAAGTGTGTTAGTCCCATCACACAGAGATCATATATTTTGTTCCCAGAAGCACCTATAGGACTTGAAGTGTGTTAGTCCCATCACACAGAGATCCTATATTTTGTTCCCAGAAGCACCTATAGGACTTGAAGTGTGTTAGTCCCATCACACAGAGATCATATATTTTGTTCCCAGAGGCACCTATAGGACTTGAAGTGTGTTAGTCCCATCACACAGACCTATATTTTCTTCCCAGAAGCACCTATAGGACTTGAAGTGTGTTAGTCCCATCACACAGACCATATATTTTCTTCCCAGAAGCACCATAGGACTTGAAGTGTGTTAGTCCCATCACACACAGACCTATATTTTGTTCCCAGAAGCACCTATAGGACTTGAAGTGTGTTAGTCCCATCACACAGAGATCCTATATTTTGTTCCCAGAAGCACCTATAGGACTTGAAGTGTGTTAGTCCCATCACACAGACCTATATTTTCTTCCCAGAAGCACCTATAGGACTTGAAGTGTGTTAGTCCCATCACACAGAGATCATATATTTTGTTCCCAGAAGCACCTATAGGACTTGAAGTGTGTTAGTCCCATCACACAGACCTATATTTTCTTCCCAGAAGCACCCATAGGACTTGAAGTGTGTTAGTCCCATCACACAGAGATCATATATTTTGTTCCCAGAAGCACCTATAGGACTTGAAGTGTGTTAGTCCCATCACACAGAGACCTATATTTTGTTCCCAGAAGCACCTATAGGACTTGAAGTGTGTTAGTCCCATCACACAGACCTATATTTTCTTCCCAGAAGCACCCATAGGACTTGAAGTGTGTTAGTCCCATCACACAGAGATCATATATTTTGTTCCCAGAAGCACCTATAGGACTTGAAGTGTGTTAGTCCCATCACACAGAGATCCTATATTTTGTTCCCAGAAGCACCTATAGGACTTGAAGTGTGTTAGTCCCATCACACAGACCTATATTTTCTTCCCAGAAGCACCTATAGGACTTGAAGTGTGTTATTCCCATCACACAGAGATCATATATTTTGTTCCCAGAAGCACCTATAGGACTTGAAGTGTGTTAGTCCCATCACACAGACCTATATTTTCTTCCCAGAAGCACCCATAGGACTTGAAGTGTGTTAGTCCCATCACACAGAGATCATATATTTTGTTCCCAGAAGCACCTATAGGACTTGAAGTGTGTTAGTCCCATCACACAGAGATCCTATATTTTGTTCCCAGAAGCACCTATAGGACTTGAAGTGTGTTAGTCCCATCACACAGACCTATATTTTCTTCCCAGAAGCACCCATAGGACTTGAAGTGTGTTAGTCCCATCACACAGAGATCATATATTTTGTTCCCAGAAGCACCTATAGGACTTGAAGTGTGTTAGTCCCATCACACAGAGATCCTATATTTTGGTCCCAGAAGCACCTATAGGACTTGAAGTGTGTTAGTCCCATCACACAGACCTATATTTTCTTCCCAGAAGCACCCATAGGACTTGAAGTGTGTTAGTCCCATCACACAGAGATCATATATTTTGTTCCCAGAAGCACCTATAGGACTTGAAGTGTGTTAGTCCCATCACACAGAGATCCTATATTTTGTTCCCAGAAGCACCTATAGGACTTGAAGTGTGTTAGTCCCATCACACAGACCTATATTTTCTTCCCAGAAGCACCCATAGGACTTGTAGTGTGTTAGTCCCATCACACAGAGATCCTCTATTTTCTTTGCAGAAGCACCCATAGGACTTCTAGTGTGTTAGTGGCATCACACAGAGCTCCTATATTTTCTTCTCAGCAGCACCCACAGGACTTCTAGTGTGTTAGTGGCATCACACAGAGCTCCTATATTTTCTTTGCAGAAGCACCCATAGGACTTCTAGTGTGTTAGTGGCATCACACAGAGCTCCTATATATTCTTCTCAGCAGCACGCACAGGACTACCGACTACAATGGCTGGAAGACCGCCAAGGGGAGGCAGAGCGTGCAGAGCCAAGAACACAGGCCAGGCAGGCTCTGTTTCTAGTGGACGTGGCCGTGGACGTGGTCGCGCATCGTCATCAGCACGTGGCCATGGGACACGCGCGTCTTTGTTTTCGGCAGCTGGACATGTGGAGCCGCATCATGCTGAAGGCTTGGTAGAATAGATGACCAAGCCCTCCTTATCCTCCTCATCCTCTCTCACCCAGGCTCAGGGTACTGGCAGAGCAGCTGCCAATGCGTACTCAATGGCATCATCAGCCACCCCTTCCCTAGACCCACCATGTCCTCCTGAGGAGTCCCCCGAACTCTTTGAGCACAGTGTTGGGTACATGCTCCAGGAGGATGCCCAACGATTCGAAGGCTCGGATGATGATACCCAGCTTGAGGAATCTGGCAGTACTGTTCCACCAGCTGCAGCTTACTGCCAGGTTTGCTCTAGTGGTGAAGAGGGAGGGGATGATGAGGTCACTGACTCCACGTGGGTGCCTGAAGGGAGAGAGGATGAGGAGGAGGACGAGGAGGAGGAGGATGCGGCGTCACATGTCCAACGAGGCAGGATGCCCCCTGGAGGCCAGGTAGAGGCCAGCACAGCAACTGTACAACACCGCAGAGCTCCGCCTGTGCAGGGCGCTGCCTCTGCACGTTATCAGAAAAGTTCTTTGGTGTGGGCCTTTTTTGAGACGAGTGCATCAGATCGCACCACTGCTATTTGCAATATTTGTCTCAAGCGTATCTCGCGTGGCCAAAACATCAGCCGCTTGGGCACCACAAGCATGACCAGACATATGTCGACCTGCCATGCAGCTCGTTGGCAGGCACACATAAAAGACCCACACCAAAGAACTAAGCGGACCTCTCCTTGCTCCTCATCAGCTGGGATCTCCATCCCCACTACACCTTCAGTCCTCTCTGAAAGCTGCTCTGAGAGGACTGAAGGTGTAGAATTAGGTGTGTCACAACCAAGTACTTGCAGTACACCGACGTCCGATTGCAGCAGGCAAATTTCCCTGCCCCAGCTGCTGGACCGTAGAAAGAAGTACACTCCCAGCCATCCACATGCCCAGCGGTTGAATGCTAGCTTGGCTAAATTGCTAGCACTTCAACTGCTGCCTTTTCAGTTGGTAGACTCGGCCCCCTTCCGTGAGTTTGTTCAATGTGCGGTTCCTCAGTGGCAGGTTCCCAAACGCCACTTTTTCTAACGGAAGGCGATTCCGTCTCTCTACCGGCATGTGGAAGGCAATGTCCATGCCTCGCTGGACAGGGCGGTCAGTGGTAAGGTGCATATTACCGCTGACTCATGGTCCAGCAGGCATGGACAGGGACGGTACCTTTCTTTCACGGCCCATTGGGTCACTCTATTGGCAGCTGGGAGGGATGCAGGACAAGGTGCAGTAGTGTTGGAGGTTGTTCCGCCACCACGCCTCCAAAACGCTACTACTGCTACTGGTTGTGACACACCTCTCTCCTCCACCCCCTCCTCTTCTTCTTCCTCCAGTGCTCTGTCCTTGGAACCAGCGGTGCTCCGTAGGCGTACAAGGGGCTACGCAAGTACGCAGGCAAAAAGATGCCATGCCGTGCTTGCGCTGGTGTGTTTGGGGGACAGGAGCCACACTGGGCCAGAGGTTCTGGCAGCTCTGCAGGGGCAGGCCGAGAGGTGGTTGACGCCACGTCAGCTTAAGCCAGGAATGGTCGTTTCTGACAATGGCACCAACCTCCTCTCCGCCCTGCGACAGGGGCAGCTCACCCATGTGCCCTGCATGGCTCACGTCCTCAACCTGGTGGTGCAGCGGTTCTTGGGCAGGTTCCCAGGCTTACAGGATGTCCTGAGGCAGGCCAGGAAAGTCTGTGTGCATTTCCGCCGATCTTATAATGCCAGTGCTCGGCTGACTGAGCTGCAAAAGGAGCTGAACCTGCCCAAGAACCGCCTAATATGTGACATGCCCACCAGGTGGAACTCAACGTTGGCCATGCTGCAGCGACTGCACACGCAGCAGAGGGCCATCAATGAGTACCTTTGCGACTACGGCACCAGGACAGGGTCAGGGGAGCTTGTTTTTTTTTCCCCACGTCAGTGGAGCATGATCAGGGATGCATGCACTGTCCTCTCACCATTTGAGGAGGCCACGAGGATGGTGAGCAGTGACAGTGCATGCATCAGTGACACTGTCCCTCTTGTCCACCTGTTGGAGCATACGCTGCGTGGGATAATGGACAGGGCACTTGAGGCAGAACAGAGGCAGGAAGAGGAGGACTTCCTTGCCTCTCAAGGCCCCCTTTATCCGGACAGTGTTCCTTCTGTCCCACCCATCACACAGGAAGAGGATGAGGAGGAGGAGGAGGAGGAGGAGGAGGATTGTGTGAGCATGGAGGTGGAGCCTGGCACTCAGCATCAGCAGCAGCAGTCTTTTAGGGATGATGTACAGTCCCAACAAACCAGTGGACTTGTACGTGGCTGGGAGGAGGTGGCTGGCGATCATGTCATCCTCAGTGACCCAGAAGACTCCGGACCGAATGCCTCAGCTAACCTACGCTGCATGGCCTCCCTGATCCTGCAAAGCCTGCGGAAGGATCCTCGTGTTCTTCGGATCAAGGAGAGGGACCATTACTGGCTGGCCACTCTCCTTGATCCGCGGTACAAGGGTAAGGTTGCGGACCTTATCTTGCCGTCGCAGAGGGAGCAGAGGATGAGACATCTCAGGGAGGCCTTGCAGAAAGGTCTGTGCAACGCGTTCCCAGAAACTGGGAGGTTACAAACTCCTGGTCCTGGGCGACGAGTTGCTGAGGCTTCGGTCAGTAGCAGAAGGAGCGGTGGGGAAGGTGGACGTCTGATCGATGCGTTCAGACAATTTTTTAGTCCGCAGCCCCAAGGTATGATCGGTTCCAGCAACCATCGCCAGCGTCTGATATACATGGTGCAGGAATACCTTGGGGCAAGGTCAGACTTGGACACCTTTCCCACCGAAAATCCTCTGGCTTACTAGGTCCTGAGGATGGATCACTGGCCAGAGCTTGCACAGTATGCAATTGAGCTACTGGCCTGTCCTGCCTCCAGCGTTCTTTCCGAACGCACATTCAGTGCTGCTGGAGGATTTGTCACTGATCATAGGGTGCGCCTGTCCACCGCCTCGGTTGATCGACTGACCTTCATCAAAATGAATCAGTCTTGGATCACCACCAGCTACCAGGCACCTGAGGCGGATATAACCGAATAATTTATAATGTCACATCCCTTCAAGACTGCCTATGCTGATGCTGAGTGACTGTCCTCTTATGTTCACTGACTATCCTCTTCCTCCTCCTCAATGATCCATGCCACCACACCAGTGCCTAAGGCACAATTTTTCAGCCCCTGTTTAACAGGGGCGTGTACTTACAATTTTTTAAAAAAATGCTTCGCAACACGTGTGACTGCTGTGCTCCAAGTACAGTATCTGTGAGGGGTTGCAGTGTTGTGGCACCAGCACCAGTGCCTAAGGCACAATTTTTCAGCCCCTGTTTAACAGGGGCGTGTACTTACAATTTTTTAAAAAAATGCTTTGCAACACGTGTGACTGCTGTGCTCCAAGTACAGTATCTGTGAGGGGTTGCAGTGTTGTGGCACCAGCACCAGTGCCTAAGGCACAATTTTTCAGCCCCTGTTTAACAGGGGCGTGTACATACAGTTTTTATAAAAAAATGCTTCGCAACACGTGTGACTGCTGTGCTCCAAGTACAGTATCTGTGAGGGGTTGCAGTGTTGTGGCACCAGCACCAGTGCCTAAGGCACAATTTTTCAGCCCCTGTTTAACAGGGGTGTGTACATACAATTTGTATAAAAAAATGCTTCGCAACACGTGTGACTGCTGTGCTCCAAGTACAGTATCTGTGAGGGGTTGCAGTGTTGTGGCACCAGCACCAGTGCCTAAGGCACAATTTTTCAGCCCCTGTTTAACAGGGGCATGTACTTACAATTTTTTAAAAAAATGCTTTGCAACACGTGTGACTGCTGTGCTCCAAGTACAGTATCTGTGAGGGGTTGCAGTGTTGTGGCACCAGCACCAGTGCCTAAGGCACAATTTTTCAGCCCCTGTTTAAAAGGGGCGTGTACTTACAATTTTTTAAAAAAATGCTTCGCAACACGTGTGACTGCTGTGCTCCAAGTACAGTATCTGTGAGGGGTTGCAGTGTTGTGGCACCAGCACCAGTGCCTAAGGCACAATTTTTCAGCCCCTGTTTAACAGGGGCGGGTAATTACAATTTTTTTAAAAAAATGCTTCGCAACACGTGTGACTGCTGTGCTCCAAGTACAGTATCTGTGAGGGGTTGCAGTGTTGTGGCACCAGCACCAGTGCCTAAGGCACAATTTTTCAGCCCCTGTTTAACAGGGGCGGGTAATTACAAATCTTGATCTAATAGTTCACAGCAGGGCCCATTCCTGCGCCCACCAAGAGTAACTATGAGGGCCTACAGTCTTGTGGCAACACCGTCCACCACCACCGCCAAAGGCCCAATTTTTCTGCCCTGTTCATCAGGTGCTTGCAATTACAAATCTTGATCTAATAACTCACAGCAGGGCCCATTCCTGCGCCCACCAAGAGTAACTATGAGGGCCTACAGTCTTGTGGCAACACCGTCCACCACCACCGCCAAAGGCCCAATTTTTCTGCCCTGTTCATCAGGTGCTTGCAATTACAAATCTTGATCTAATAACTCACAGCAGGGCCCATTCCTGCGCCCACCAAGAGTAACTGTGAGAGCTTACAGTCTTGTGGCAACACCGTCCACCACCACCACCACCCCCAATTTTTCTGCCCTGTTCAACAGGTGCATGCAATTACAAATCTTGATCTATTAACTCACAGCAGGGCCCATTCCTGTGCCCACCAGTCTTGAGGCTACACCAACATCTAATAGGGCAAATTTCTGCAGAGTATATACGCCAGGCCCCTACTTTCAAACATCCAACTTACAAACGACTCCTACTTGCAAATGGAAAGGAAAACAGGAAGTGAGAGGAAATCTACCCCTAGGAAGGGAAATTCTATCCTGTTAGATTTAATTTGGGAAAAAGGTATCTCCTCTCTACTGATACTTTATCACCAATCCTTGTTTCAATTAAAACCCCACTTTTTCCAAAAACATTTGTCATTGGGACGGAAAGTGAGGTGACATGTTCTGAACAGATGTGCAAAGACAGCAAATGTTACAGGGGTGATAACCCCTCCCTATGTTCTCCAAAAAGCTTAAAAATAGATTTTTTTGGGATGGAGCTACACTTCATAATGTACCTGTTCAGATTCTACTTAAGAACAAACCTAAAGCCGCAAGTGGTTTTAAATGGCTTCTTTTTTTCCTTTACAAATGTCATTTTGTGCAAGGACAGTTCTAAACACGGGAAACACATGCCACTTCACAGGCATACTTTAGACACCCCCCAGGTACCATATTTAAAGGAAAATTTCACTTTTTTTTTCACTTTATGCATCATTAAAATGACTGCTCCCGAAAAAACGTTAGTTTTTAAAAGTTCTTTTTGCATTGATATATGTCCCCTGGGGCAGGACCCGGGTCCCCAAACCTGTTTTATGACATTAACATGCATATTGGCCGTTGTAATTAGCACTTTTGATTTCGAACGTTCGCGTCCATTATAACGTATAGGGTTTGAAAATTCGCGCGAACTTTCGGTCCGTTCGAAGGTTCTGGTGCGAACCGAACCCGGGGGTGTTCGGCTCATCCCTACTGGTGAACTCGGAGGCCTTTCGAAAATTTGTGGCCATTGGAACACCACAATGGAAGGTCCCAGGAAGGAAGTATTTCTCACAGAAGGGCATCCCAGAGCTATATGGCCATGTTCAGCGGCAAGTGAATGTATCTCTGGCACACAGTGTCGGTGCCAAGATACATCTGACCACAGACATGTGGTCTAGCAAACATGGGCAGGGAAGGTATATAACTTTTACTGCCCACTGGGTGAACCTTCTGTCTGCCGTCAAGCATGTAACCCGTGGCACCCGTGTAGATTTGGTTTTACCGCTACTTCTTCTCCTCCTCCTACTCCATCCTCCCTCTCCTCCTTTTCCGCTGCTACTGTCTCTTCCACTGCGCCGCCCAAGATCCCCAGAACCTATTCGACATGCCAGGTGAGACGTTGCCATGCTGTGCTGCATCTGCTGTGCCTGGAAGCCAAGAGCCACACTGTCCCTGCACTCCTTTCAGCTTTGCGTTCACAGGCAGATCAGTGGCTAATACTACTCAATTTGACAGTTGGTAAAGTGGTGTGAGACAACGGTGCCAATCTGCTGAGCGCGTTGAAACAGGGAAAAATTACACATGTGCCATGCATGGCACACATCTTAAACTTGGTCGTGCAGCGATTCGTTGTCAAAAACCCTGGGGTCCAGGAAATCTTGCGGCAGGCAAGGAAAATCTCGGCCCATTTCAGAAGATCTTACATGGCCATGGCTCACCTTGCTGACATTCAGCGGCGACACAATCTGCCGGTGAGACGTCTTATTTGTGATTGCCCGACGCGATGGAACTCAACCTTCTATATGCTTGATAGGCTGCTCCAGCAGAAACGTGCAGTTAACAACTACCTGTATGAACTCTGTGGCAGAACAGGTTCTGGGGAGCTTGGTGTTTTTACACAGCGCCAGTGGCTGCTCATGCACGACGCATGCAGACTTCTGCGGCAATTTGATGAGATCACCAAACTGGTCAGTCGCAGCCATGGCCCCATCAGTGACATTGTACCTTACGCCTTCTTTATGGAGCGTGCATTGCGTTGTGTCATTGATCAAGCCATCGAGGAGCAGGAGCAGGAAGATGAGGAAGTCACACTGCTGGATGAAATCCCAGGGGGGCTACTCTATCTGAGACAAGTCAACAACAGGAGTCTGAAGAGGACTCAGAGGAGGATGGTGCTGGGGCGGATGAGGAGGAGCAAGAAGAGCATGCTTTAAACCTTTCTGGGATCCCTGTTGTTGTCCATTAATGGGGGGAGGAGAACGAGGAGGACGACATTATCCTGGATGATGAGCAGGAGCCAGGCCACCACACTGCTTCCAGTTTAGTGCAAATGCTCCAGTTTTTTAAGAGGGACCCCCGTATAAAAAGCATAAAGGTCAAGGACCAGTACTGGGTGGCAACATACTTAGACCCCCGGTACAAACAAAAAATGGCGGAAATGTTACCACCATCACAGAGGGCTGACAGAATGGAGCACTTCCAGGCTTTGCTTAGAGAAATGCTGCATTCTGCTTTTGCGTGCGCTGGCAGAGGAATTTCCACTCCCAGAGAAAGAGTTGCGGGTACCAATCCAACAGCGCCTGCAAGAAGAGAGCGGTTTGAAGATGTGTTGGTCACTTCTTATATGAGATCATTCTTTCAGCCGACCCATTGACAGGTGTCATTCGGATCCAGCATCAGGGAACACCTAGACTGACAGGTGTCCGACTACATCGGGTTAACGGCCGATGTGGACGCTCTGAGAAGTGATGAACCCTTGGACTACTGGGTGGGCAGGCTTGACCTCTGGCCAGAGCTTGCACAATTTGCAATGGAACTGTTGGCTTGCCCCTCGTCCAGTGTCCTGTCCGAAAGGACGTTCAGCGCAGCAGGGGGATCGTGACCAATAAGCGCACTCACCTAGCTCACGACAGTGTTGACTACCTCACATTTATAAAAATGAATGAGGCATGGATCTCGGAGGAATTCAGCACATGTGACCAGTAGACCATGTATATGCATAACTCTATAAACGATTTATATAATCTAGCACACGGTCCTTTTTTCTCAGTGCTGGTGTCAGTGCTCTTTATCTCGGTGCTGGTGTCAGTGCTCTCTATCTCGGTGCTGGTGTCAGTGCTCTCTATCACGGTGCTGGTGTCAGTGCTCTCTATCACGATGCTGGTGTCAGTGCTCTCTATCTCGGTGCTGGTGTCAGTGCTCTCTATCTCGGTGCTGGTGTCAGTGCTCTCTATCGCGGTGCTGGTGTCAGTGTTCTATCTGGGTGCTGGTTTCAGTGTTCTATCTCGATGCTGGTGTCAGTGTTCTATCTCAGTGCTGGTGTCAGTGAGGGAGATAGCAGCGGAGAAGCCAATCAGCAGGCAGTGCCAGCACCATGGCTGAGGATCAGCACAGGACTGGCACCTCCGGACCACCACAGTGGAGCCCCGCATAGGTGGGGTAAAGGCCGGGCAGAGGGAGGGGTCAGGGGCTCAAGCACAGGTTGGCACACTGGGACACTGGCACAGGACTGTGCTGCCCTGACTGTTGCACTGATCATCTCCTGCACCCCCTGGCTGTTTAGCCCATGTTCGTTTAGCCTGGCGGCCTGACCTTGCCTCTCCTCCATGGCCTTTATGCGCTCCTGAATTGACAAAATTTCAGATTCACTTAATACTTCTGGTATGTCAGTGTCCATGTTGTGGGACTATGTGTGCACAGCTAGTAAGTATTTTGTGGCTGCAAATATGACCTGGAGGTTTTTAATGTTCGTCTGATCGCATTCACGAACCGTCCCGTCAGAAGTTCGTCCATCACTACTCATCAGATCCTTTTTTCCACCTTCATACTTCATAATATAATTATTTTACTTGTATTCAATTGATTAATTCATGTTCAGAGTTCAATAATTGCTTATAAAGCAGTTTAGATCCAAATGTATATTTAGGCCTTTGGGGCATAATGTATTTGTCAAAAATATCCATTCCGTTTCTTGGCGTGATATTTCCCTCACCATATTTGCTCCTCTCTGGGGCACAGTTTGTTTATCCCCCAGAATTTGAGGCCTACTGGATTCCTATTATGTTTATTTCTAAAATGTAGTGCTACACTGTGTTCTTTGTATCCAATAGTGATATTATAAATATGTTCTGATACTCTTTTTGCTAGTGTGTGTTTCGTGTGTCCAATATACATAAGGCTGCATGGACATTCGAGAGCATATATCACATGTGTGGATGCACATGAAATAAATTCCTTGATTTGGAACTCTTTGCCATTAGCAGTAGAGGTAAAATTAGTCAAACCTCTTAAATGTGTGGAAACTTGGCTACACGCCTTGCATTTCCTACATGCATAAAATCCAGTTTGGTCCCAAAACATATTTATTCTCTTTGGTGGGTCCAGGACTTTTTTTACTATTTGGTCTCCAAACGATGCATTCTTTCTATATATAAAAGGTGGTCTGTCAGGTAACTCCCTACAAAGCACCTAATCCATATTTAAGATGTTCCATTGTCTCATTATTATAGCTTCAATATCCCTATGTTGTTTATGAAATTGAGAAATAAATCCCCATTCATGTTTCATATCTTGCTGTCTATTTCTGGGTAACAAAAGCATTTCTAGCAAATTAGAGCCTACTTCCTCTATTAATTTTTCTAACGGTTGGGTCTTGTATCCTTTTTCTATAAAACGTTGCTTTATATGTGTATTGTCGGAAACCGACAATTCCTTATAGCCGCCAGTACTTTTAAATAATTTTTTTTTGTCTTTAGAAATGCCATTTTGATCTCGGACTGTTCTAAACACGGGAAACATGCGCCACTTTACAGGCATACTATAGACACCCCCAGGTACGAAATTTAAAGGAATATTTATCTTTTATTGATTCACTTTAAGCATTATTAAAATCACTGCTCCTGAAAAAACGGCCGTTTTAAAAAAAAAAAATTGCAGGACCCAGGTCCCCAAACACTTTTTTTGACAATACCATGCATATAAGCCTTTACAATTATCACTTTTGATTTCTCCCATAGACTTTTAAAGGGTGTTCTACAGCTTTCGAATTTGCTGCGAACACCCTAAATTGTACGCTATTCTAGACATGGGAACTGTCAAAAAAAATTTTTCGTTTCATTCCGTTTCGTATATAAAAAAAATCGTAATTCGTAATTCGTGTACGAAATTCCGTTCTAATTCGTACGAAATACGAATTTCGTACGAATCGTAATTTTTTTTTAGAATCGTTACGAATCGTTAGTAAAGTTACGAATCGTTACGAATCGTTACGAATCGTTAACGCGGCTAATGAATTGTCGGTTCCTGTAACACAGAGAACAATTTGAATCCAACTACAAATATCGAATTTCAATTTCAAGTTACGAATCGTTACGAATCGTTAACGCGGCTAATGAATTGTCGGTTCCCGTAACACAGAGAACAATTCGAATCCAACTACAAATATCGAAATTCAACTAATACGAAAGAAATTATTATAGCGGATATAACGAATGCTTCGAATGATTCGAATGAATTCGAGATTCAGTATATGTAATATTGAGAACTGTTCCTGCACAAAGTGTCATTTTTGCAGGAAAAAAAGCTATTTAAAATCACTGCGGCTAATGAATTGTCGGCTCTGTAACACAGAGAACAGTCATTCATTGATAAAAAAAAAAGTGTGGGGGTCCCCCCAAATTCAATAACCAGGCCCTTCAGGTCTGGTATGGATATTAAGGGGAACCCCAGCCAAAAAAAAAAAAAAATGGCGTGGGGTCCCCCCTAAATATCCATACCAGACCCTTCAGGTCTGGGATGGATTTTAAGGGGAACCCCGGCCAAAAATAATAATAAAAAATGGCGTGAGGTCCCCCTCAAAATCCATACCAGACCCTTTATCCGAGCACGCAACCTGGCAGGCCGCAGGAAAAGAGGGGGGGCGAGAGCGCCCCCCCTCCTGAACCGTACCAGGCCACATGCCCTCAACATTGGGAGGGTGCTTTGGGGTCCCCCCCAAAGCACCTTGTCCCCATGTTGATGAGGACAAGGGCCTCATCCCCACAACCCTGGCCATTGGTTGTGGGGGTCTGCGGGCGGGGGGCTTATCGGAATCTGGAAGCCCCCTTTAATAAGGGGACCCCCAGATCCCGGCCCCCCCTGTGTGAAATGGTAAGGGGGTACAATAGTACCCCTACCATTTCACCAAAAAAGTGACAAAAATGGTAAAAATGACAGGAGACGGTCTTTGACAATTCCTTTATTAAAATCTTCTTTCTTCTTTCTTCTGGTCTTCCTTTCTTCATCCTTTGGTTTCTTCATCTTCTCCTTCCGGCATCTTCTTCCATCTTCTTCTTCCTCCGATCCGATTCTTCTTCCTCCGGTCTTCTCGTCCTTCTCTTCCGGCATCTTCTTCCATGGCGTCAGCGTCTGTTCTTCTGTCAGGCCGCTCCTCGCAATGGGAGGCTCCCGCTGTGGGAGGCTTCGCTCCGGCTGACAGGTCTTTTATAACGGAGGGCACCTGGTGACCCCGCCCCCCTCTGAGGCACGGGGACGTCATGGGGACTTCCCGAGCATGCAACCTGGCAGGCCGCAGGAAAAGAGGGAGGGACGGAGCGAAGCCTCACACAGCAGGAGCCTCCCATTGCGAGGAGTGGCCCGAGAAGAGACGCCGACGCCATGGAAGAAGATGCCGGACAAGAAGGACAAGAAGACCGGAGGAAGAAGAAGCGGATCGGAGGAAGAAGAAGATGGAAGAAGATGCCGGAAGGAGAAGATGAAGAAACCAAAGGATGAAGAAAGGAAGACCAGAAGAAAGAAGAAAGAAGATTTTAATAAAGGAATTGTCAAAGACCGTCTCCTGTCATTTTTACCATTTTTGTCACTTTTTTGGTGAAATGGTAGGGGTACTATTGTACCCCCTTACCATTTCACACAGGGGGGGGCGGGATCTGGGGGTCCCCTTGTTAAAGGGGGCTTCCAGATTCCGATAAGCCCCCCGCCCGCAGACCCCCACAACCAATGGCCAGGGTTGTGGGGATGAGGCCCTTGTCCTCATCAACATGGGGACAAGGTGCTTTGGGGGGGACCCCAAAGCACCCTCCCAATGTTGAGGGCATGTGGCCTGGTACAGTTCAGGAGGGGGGGCGCTCTCGTCCCCCCTCTTTTCCTGCGGCCTGCCAGGTTGTTGCGTGCTCGTATAAAGGGTCTGGTATGGATATTTAGGGGGGACCCCACGCCATTTTTTTTTTTTGGCTGGGGTTCCCCTTAATATTGTAACGCCGAGCGCTCCGGGTGTCCCATCCATCCCGGAGTGCTCACGGCATCCTCTGTCCTGCAGCGCCCCGGTCAGCTCCCCTGACCGCAGGCGCTGCTCTGTCTCCGGGATGCGATCCACGGCCCGCCCGGGGATCGCATCCCGCTCCTCTCACCTGTCCCCACCTGCTCCTTCCGGCGCCCGCGCCCCAGCTCCCTAGGCGCGCGCGCGCGACACTGCCTTCACTTAAAGGGCCAGCGCACAATTGATTGGTGCCTGGTCCAATTACCGTTTCACCAGAATCCCTCATAAACCCACTTCCCCTTCCTGTCCTGGCCGGATCTTGTGTTGCCTTAGTGCTCAGTGAAAGCGTTTTGTGTTTGCTCCCACTTGTGTATCCAGATCTCTGCTGTTGCCCCTGACTACGAACCATTGCCACCTGCCTTGACCTTTTGCTACGTTTGACCTCGCCTCTGCTTAATCCTTGTGTACCGCGCCTGTCTCAGCTGTCAGTGGGGTCGAGTTGCTATTGGAAGACACGACCTGGTTGCTACCGCCGCTGCAAGTCCATCCCGCTTTGCGGTGGGCTCTGGTGAAAACCAGTAGCAACATTAGAACCGGTCCTCCAATACAACCCGTGCTATCGCCTCATTGGCATAGGGGATCCACCTCCTGTTTCCCGCCATACCCGGAGCGTGACAAATATCCATAGCAGACCTGAAGGGCCTGGTTATTGAATTTGGGGGGACCCCCACGCTTTTTTATTTTTTTTATCAATGAATGACTGTTCTCTGTGTTACGGGAGCCGACAATTCATTAGCCGGCAATAGCCGCAAGTGATTTTAAATAGCTTTTTTTCCTGCAAAAATTACACTTTGTCATTCGAATCATTCAAATTCATTCGAATCATTTGTTATATCCGCTATAATAATTTCTTTCGAATTAGTTGAAATTCGATATTGGTAGTTTGATTCGAATAATTTGGAGCTCAAATTCGTAAACGGAATTTTTCCTGCAAAAATGACACTCTGTCATTCGAATCATTTGAATTCATTCGAATTCATTCTAATTCATTTGAATCATTCATTATATCCGCTATAATAATTTCTTTCATATTAGTTGAAATTCGATATTTGGTAGTCGCATTCGAATAATTTGGCGACGAAATTCGTAAACGGAATTTCGTATTCCGTACAAAATTCGTATTCGAAAAAATTCGTACTACGGATTCGTAAATTCGTACGAATTTCGAAACTAATCGCACATGTCTACGCTATTCAGCCAATGTTCAAGTCAAACTCATGTTTGACAAGAACATAAAGCTCATCCCTAATGAGCACTTATAGGAGGTGCTGATAGGCAGAATTGATCGGCACTAAAAAGCGGCATTGATGAGCACTGATAGGCAGCATCGATGGGCACTAATAGGTGGCATTGATGAGCACTGATAGATGGCACTGATGATTGGGGCACTGATTATCAGTGTAAACAATTTACTGACATTCTTGACAGTTAACGGGAGTCCTTTCCTAACACAGACACAGCGTGGGAGGAAAGGGCTGCAGATAACTGGAAAGTCTGTTTACATGTAAATCCGCTGTGATTGCGCTGGATGCATGTCCCAGGGGGCATGCGGGAAGCACGGTTTTGGGAGAATGTCCATGGACACCCTCCCAAAAATGGAAGCCCGGGGCTTGGATGGAAGGGTTTCTTGTACCAGGGCCCTAAAGGTTCTAGTTACGCCTCTGGCTTGTTGATAGTAGAGATGGGCTGATCACCCCCAGTTCGGTTCGCATCAGAATTCTCAAACATTGCAAAAGTTCAAACCCAAACGACAAACCCTATTAAAGTCTATGGGATCCGAATTTGAAAAAATAAAAGTCCCCATTTTGAAGGCTTATATGCAAGTTATTGGCCATAAAAAGGGTATGTGGGCCTGGCTACTGCCTTGGGGGAACATGTACCAATGCACATTTTTTTTTTAAAAAGATAGTTTTTAAAGGAGCAGTTATTTTAATGATGCTTAAAGTGAAACAATAAAAATTAAATTTTTCTCTAACCACTTCACTACAGGGCACGTTCACCCCCTTCATACCAAGGCCAATTTACAGCTTTCAGTGCTGTCTCATTTTGAATGACAATTGCGTTTAAATTGCTGCAATTAAATCGTTGCAATTCAATTTTCATAATTTTTTTGCCACAAATAGAGCTTTCTTTTGGTGTTTTTTTTTTTTCTGCGCTACGAATAAAAGTTGACCGAAAATTTGGAAAGAAAACGTTTTTCTTTGTTTCTGTTACAAAACTTTGTAAATGAGTACATTTTCTCCTTCACTGATGGGCACTGATGAGGTGGCGCTGATGGGCACTGATGATGAGGCACTTACAGTTGTGTTCATAAGTTTACATACCCTGGCAGAATTTATGATTTTCAGAGAATATGAATGATAACACAAAACGTTTCTTTTACTCATGGTTAGTGTTTGGCTGAAGCCATTTATTGAGATATATAGGAGCAAGGTTTGGGACTTTCTATAAAACATGCAGCCAGGGAGGCAACACAACATAATGATGTCTGCAAGGTAAACCATAATAATAACCACCATATAACTTGCATAATAAAAAAACATCCAATATAATAAAATACAGAAACATTGTATTCCATATTATAGTTACATAGTAATATAGTGACATATTGGCATAGCAACATATTGGTATAACAATGGTAACATCGTAAAAACGCCAGGCTAATTGTCATACAAGTGCTTGTCTCCATAGTATAAAACATAATTGAAATTGGTAGAATCCACTGGAACATATTGTTGATAATATATAAAAGTAAAATGGGTGGCATCTAATAGCTTGACGTGTTTGTTTTGTGGCTAAACGGCCACTCTTCAGGAGCAGATGCGGTGTAGATATCTATAAGGGTATTAAAGGTAATTTTTACATTGGGTAATGTATAGAAGGAATTGTACAACAGTAAGTCCCCTGCTAATACTTACAGACCAACCATGAGTCTGGACACATGCATGGGAGGGCTGATGATCTGCCCGGCCAGGCTCTTGCCCTCCAATGCCTGTGCCCAGACTCATGGTCCTTTGCCAATTCTTTTGCTTTCCCCATGACTCAGAATCCAGAAACCTTAGTGCAACACTGGATGAAAGATGCAAGGGTCTGGCAGGAGTACAGAAACTCACTGACCTTTGATACAGACACACTAATTACAAGCAAACAGATCACAGGTGAGGATTGTTACCTTTAACCACTTGCCTACAGGGCACTTAAACCCCCCTCCTGCCCAGACCAATTTTCAGCTTTCGGTGCTCTCACACTTTGAATGACAATTACTCAGTCATGTAACACTGTAACCAAATGATTTTTCTGTCCTCTTTTTCATACAAATAGAGATTTCTTTTGGTGGTATTTGATCACCTCTGGGTTTTTTTTTTTTTGTGCTATAAATTAAAATTTTGAGAAAAAAATTTTCTTTCTTTGTTTCTGTGATAACATTTTGCAAATTATTTATTTTTCTTCATGAATTTTGGCCACAATTTATACTGCTACATATCTTTGGTTGAAATAAACCAAATTAGTGGATATTATTTGGTCTTTGTGAAAGTTAGAGAGTCTACAAGCTATAATACAAATCATAAAAAATGTATCACACCTGATGTACTGGTGGCCTATCTCATTTCTTGCGACCCTAACAAGCCAGGAAAGTACAAATACCCCCCAAATGACCCCTTTTTGGAAAGTAAACATTCCAAGTAAGTAAGTAAGAGGCATGGTGAGGTTTTTGATGTTGTAATTTTTTCACACAATTCTTTGTAAAATTAAGATTTTTTATTTATTTATTTTTTTCCACAAAATTTTCATTGTAATAGGTTATTTCTCTCACATGGCATGTGTATACCACAAATAATGCCCCAAAATACATTCTTCTACTCCTCCTGAGTATTACAATACCACATGTGTGGGACTTTTTCACAGCCTAGCCACATAGAGAGGCCCAACATGCAGGGAGCACCATCACGTGTTCTAGGAGCATAAATTACACATCTAACTTGTTGACTACCTATTACACTTTTGAAGGCCCTGGAGCACCAGGACAATGACATATGACACTGACGTGGCACTGATGACAGATGGCACTGATATGTGGCACTGATGGCGTGTGACACTGATGACAGATGGCACTAATGACACGTGGCACTGATGACAGATGGCACTAATATGTGGCACTGATGACACGTGACACTGATGTGGCACTGATGACAGATGGCACTAATACGTGCCACTGAAGACAGATGGCACTAATACGTGGCACAGATGACAGATGGCACTAATACGTGACACTGATGACAGATGGCACTGATACATGGCACTGATGACACGTGGCACTGATGACATGTGGCACTGATATCAGAGGGCACGTGACACTGACAGGTGGCACTGATAACAGATGGCACTGATACATGGCACTGATGACAAGTGACACTGATAACAGATGGCACGTGACACTGACAGGTGGCACTGGGAACAGGTGGCACTGGAGACAGTTGGCACTGGAGACAGATGGCCCTGATAGGTGGCACTGGGGACAGATGGCACAGGTGGCACAGGTGGCACAGGTGGTACTGGGGACAGATGGCACTGATAGGTGGCACTGGGGACAGATGGCACTGGGGACAGATGGCACTGATAGGTGGCACTGGGGACATTTGGCACTGGTGACAGGTGGGCATGTTTATTGTGTGTGTTTCACTGTGTTAGTGTGGCACTATGTGTTCACTCACGTTTCACTGATGCTGCAGCGCGGAAGCTCTCCCTCCTCACACGCGTTCTCTGTGTGAGGAGGAAGAGCCGGCAATAAGAGATGATCTCATATGTTTACAACCCTCCCTTACTCTATCCAAAATGAAAAAAAAAGTGCTTTCTATAGTTCTACTTTAAGCACAAATATCTGATAATTTTATGGAGAGATATGACCATGCCAATGGTGCAGCAAAAAACATATAGCACAGTGAGGAAGGTTTGTGGTCCAAGATGAGAGGACAATCAATTAGAAGCGCCTCCCCCCCACAGTTGTGGAATTCCAGCCGCCCGCATACCGGAAGCAGTACGGCCACTTTATGGAGCGCTAGACTAATTTGCCTCTCAGCCCAGTCCTCCCCATAAGACTGGTTCTACGCTAACAGTGTAGCGCAAGCCGGCAGGGACTCTTTCCGTGCTGCCCCCCTGCAAAGTGCTGCCCTAGGCCTTGGCCTTGTCAGCCTAGGCCAGGATACAGCGTTGGGCAGCACTGATCAGGAGGCACTGGCAGGCATCACTAGCTGTATGGAGACATGGCGGCACAACAAGCTGCATCACTGAGCCTTGTCCTGCATCCTTCAGAGTTGCAAGCAGAGTTGCCCAGTGTGCTGTGAACTAAATATATTGTCCCGGACCATGCTTGTTGGACCTCAGCAGAAACGTGGGCTTTGCAGCTGACTGCCTTGCTCAATGATGCCACACTATTGCCTTCCATGATGGTACAGAGCTGGGCATTTTTTTGCTGCAGCAGATGGGGCAGAGAGTGCCATCCCTAATGGGCATTGATTGGCACTGATTGGCATCCGTGGTGTGCTCTAGTGGGCATACCTGGTGGTCTGCAGTGGGCATCCCTGGTGGTCTCCAGTGGGCATCCTCGATGGGTCTGTACTGATAATCAACGATTATCAGCGCAGACCCCCCTGTCAGCAGAGCAGCCGATCGGCTCTCCTCTACTTGCGCCTGTCTGCGCGAATAGAGGATAAGCTGATAAACGGAACTTACTGGTTACCATGTGATGAGCTGTGATTGGACACAGCTGATCCTATAGAGGTACTCTTGATGAAAGCTAGAGTTAGCCTTGCTGTAAAAAATTGAAATTTGATGCCCCGATCACACATTTGCGGAAAAATTGGTGTTGGCGGTGCCTTCACGCCATAACCTTCTAGAGGTACTCTTGATGAAAGTAAGAATTGGCCTTGCTGTAAAATATTGAAATTTGATGCCCCTGTCAAACAGGTGTGGAAAAATTGGTCTTTGGGTGTTGGTGGTGCCATTGCACTGTAACCTTCTAAAGGTACTCTTGATGAAAGTAAGAATTGGTCTTGCTGTAAAAAATGTAAGTTTGATGCCCCGGTCAAACAGTTGCAGAAAAATTGGTTCTTGGGTTTTGGTGGTGCCTTCACCCCGTGACCTTCTAGGGGTACTCTTGATGAAAGCAAGAATTGGCCTTGCTGTAAAAAATGTAAATTTGATGCACCTGTCAAAGAGTTGCAGAAATTTTGTCATGGGTTGTAATTGTACCCATACCAAAAACGTACAGTATTTATCGGCGTATAACACGCACTTTTTCCTGGGCTGTCCACCTCGGATGCCACCCATTGGGAGAGTGTTGGGCCGGCCGTCCCAACCCTTCCTGGCCCTGGGACTGCGCTGCCATACTTCAAAAAGTTAAGAAAATACCACTGCCAGCCCCCTCCCACGAACTGCCCCCCTCGCATCACCCCCAATGCAAACTGTAGCCTGAAGTACCTCATGCAACGCTGCTCGTTCTGGACGCTCTCCTCCTCCCACTTCACCTCCTCTTCGATTGTAGCTTTTCACGAGAGAGCGGCATCAATTGAGGCACACAGAAGCCCCCATCCACAATGAGAGTGACACAGGAGGAGCAGCACACGAGAAAGGGCTATCAGCAACACCTTCTTAACCCCCAAAGGTATGCTGGCAGCGCTGTCTGACTGGGGGTCTCCTGGGAGTGCAGGGGGGCTTTATAATGAAAGGAGTCTGTGTACTGTGCAGGGAAAGGAGTCCATGTACTGTGCAGGGAAATTAGTCCGTGTGCTGTGCAGGGAAAGGAGTCCGTGTGCAGGGAAAGGAGTCCATGTACTTTACAGGGAAAGGAGTCTGTGTGCTGTGCAGGGAAAGGGGTCCGTGTGCTGTGCAGGGAAAGGAGTCCGTGTACTGTGCAGGGAAAGGAGTCCATGTACTGTGCAGGGAAAGGAGTCCATGTGCTGTGCAGGAAAAGGAGTCCATGTACTGTGCAAGGAAAGAAGTCTGTGAACTGTGCAGGTAAAAGGGTCCGTGTGCTGTGCAGGGAAAGGTGTCTGTGTGCTGTGCAGGGAGTCTGTGTGCTGTGCAAGTGGTCTATGTGCTATGCAGGGAAAGGTGTCCATGTACTGTGCAAGGAAAGAAGTCTGTGAACTGTGCAGGTAAAAGGGTCCATGTGCTGTGCAGGGAAAGGTGTCTGTGTGCTGTGCAGGGAGTCTGTGTGCTGTGCAGGTGGTCTATGTGCTATGCAGGGAAAGGTGTCCATGTGCTGTGCAGGGAAAGGAGTCCGTGTGCTGTGCAGGGGGCTGTGGAATTTTTTTTCCTGAAACTTGCCTATTAAAGTCAGGGTGCGTGTTATACGCCTGTGCGTGTTATGTGCCGATAAATACGGTACTTCAAGATAAAATCAACACCCACAAAGCTAGGCAGCATAGACAATCTTGCAGAGATTTCAATAACACTTAGCCCCCTTTCACACCTATGCAAATTAGATGTGGCTTACACTGCATCCAATTCGCAGGACATTTTAAAATACATTTTAAAATACATTCAAATGAATGTATCTTGTTCACATATGTGCCTTGCATTCGCACTGCGCATTGCACAAAAAACGTGTGCTTTTTCTGGGCATTGCGGTGGCTACAATTGATGGGCACAGTGGCGACATTTGATGGTACAGTGGTGGCGTTTGATGGTACAGTGGCTGCAATTGATGGGCACAGTGGCAGAATTTGATGGGCACAGTGGCGACATTTGATGGCACAGTGGTGGCGATCGATGGTACAGTGGCTGCAATTGAAGTTTTTATTTCAGAATTTTTCAGTTTGCTTGCGCCCCCCTAAAATTTTGAGCACCAGCTGTCACTGGTTTATATGTGCATATATATATATATATATATATATATATATATATATATATATATATATATATATATATATACTGTGTGTTTTTATATAAAAATGAAGAAATCGGTTCCTTTATATGCAGCCACCCACTTGTGACTGGTCCCTGGTGTTCCAACATCAGGGTCGGAGTAAAGAGCTTTGTCCAGAGGCCGGGGGGCCCTCCATGGTTTCTTGCATCGGGGCCCTGAGGGTTCTAGTTACGCCACTGAGTGGAGATGTTGTAACAGTATAAGTCCAGGTACCAAGTACCTTCAGGATATGCGTGTATCACCACATTGTCTGCCAGGTGCTCCCAAGCTGGAAAATAGATTATATATGCACAGCGTGGACTTAGGTACTGAATAAATTAGTCCAGGAGGCCTACTTTGATGGAAGAGATCTGTTAGTGAGAGATGAACCAATTTATGGTGGACTGTAGATGCATTTGCATAAGTTAACCAGATACAGTTCTTAGTTCAGCACTAGGGATGAGCTATCTGTTTGAGTCGAACATTATGTGGCAGTTACGCCAAATTCGAGCGGCACGTCACACCCCATAATGTACTGTGTCATTGCAGTGCATTGCTGGCTGATGATTGGCGAAGCAGGCACTATAACCTGCATGCTTTGGTCAATCACAGCGTCATCAGCAAAAAGAGACATAATTTGCCAAAGCCAGGGTGCCTTTGGCCAATTATGGCTTAGGGGGTTAAGTCCACGTCGGCCTTGTGTAGTGTGTTCTTGGCAGAGAGAGATAGAGAGTTAGAGAGAGAGAGAGAGAGAGAGAGAGAGAGAGAGTGTAATTTCATTTACTTTGAGCAGGCAGTTGATTCAGTTACCTGCAGTGTATTTACTATGTATATATATATATATATATATATATATATATATATATACACCCCGGTTTTGTGTGTGTATATATATATATATATATATATATATATATATATATACACTGTATCCAGTTTAGCTAGATCTCACTGCAGACCGTTCCTCCTGGTGTACTGTTTCTAATATACTTCAGGCAGGCAGTTGATTCAGTTATCTGCAGTGTATTTAGTATATATATATATATATATACATCCCGGCTGTGTATATATACACTGTATCCAGTTTAGCTAGATCTCACTGCAGACCATTTCTCCTGGTGTACTGTTTCTAATATACTTCGGCAGGCAGGCCAGGCAGGTTATTCAGTGATCTGCAGTACATATAATATATATACAGTCTCCAACATATATATATCCACTGCATTCTAGTCTAGCCAAGCCTATATCTGACTGCAGGCCATTGCTGGTGTACGTTTTCAAATACACTTTCAGGCAGGCAAGTGATTGAGTGATCTGCAGTGCATTAAATATATATACAGGCTCCAACATATATATTTCCACTGCATTCTAGTCTAGCCAAGCCTATACCTGACTACAGGCCATTCCTGGTGTACATTTGCAACGACACTTTCAGGCAGGCAGGCAGCTGATTCAGTGATCTGCAGTGCATAAAATATATATACAGTCTCCAACATATATATATTCACTGCATTCTAGCCATGCCTATATCTGACTGCAGGCCATTGCTGGTGTACATTTTCAAATACACTTTCAGGCAGGCGGGCAAGAGATTCAGTGATCTGCAATGCATTAAATATATATATATAAGGTCTCCAACATATATATATCTACTGCATTCTAGTCTAGCCAAGCCTATATCTGACTGCAGGCCATTCCTGGTGTATGTTTTCAACTACACTTTTAGGCAGGCAGGTTATTCATTGATCTGCAGTGAATAAAGATATATATACAGTCTCCTACATATATATACACTGCATTCTAGTATAGCCAAGCCTATACCTGACTGCAGGCTATTCCTGGTGTAATTTTTTTTGTAAACTTCAGGCGGTGTTTTGCTAATCCAATTTTACAGCATGTCTGGAAGGCCACTAGGGATGAGCTTTGAGCTCGAGTCAAACTCATGTTCGACTCGAACATTGCCTGTTCACCCGTTCGCCGAATAGCAAACAATTTGGGGTGTTTGCAGCAAATTCAAAAAGCCGCGGACACCCTGTAAAAATCTATGGGAGAAATCTAAAGTGCTAATTTTAAAGGCTTATATGCAAGTTATTGTCATAAAAAGTGTTTGGGGACCTGGGTCCTGCCCCAGGGGACCTGAAGGGCCTGGTAATTGAATTTAGGGGGAACCCCACGCTTTTTTTTTATCAATGACTTTCAATGACTGTTCTCTGTATTATGGAGAGCCGACAATTGATTATAGCCGCGAGTGCTTTTAAATTACTTTTTTCCTGCAGAAATGACACTTTGTGCAGGGACAGTTCTAAGCACGGGAAACGTGCGCCCCTTTACAGACATACTATACAAACCCCCTAGGTACGAAATTTAAAGGAATATTACACTTTTATTGTTTCACTTTAAGCATTATTAAAATCACTGCAAGTTGTTTTGCATTGATACATGTCCCCTGGGGCAGGACCCATGTCCCCAAACCCTTTTTAGGACAATAACTTGCATATAAGCCTTTAAAATTAGCACTTTTGATTTTGAACGTTCGAGTCCCATAGACTTTAATAGGGTTCTAAAGTTCACACGAATTTTAGGTCTGTTCGCAGCTTCTGGCGGGGGGTGTTTCGGCTCATCCCTAAAGGCCACCAAGGAAAGGCAGATGTACATATGCCACTAAAAGAGGGCAAGCAGGGTCTGTGTCTACAGCCAACAGTGTTGGTCGTGGACACGGTGCATCCTCAGCATGTGGCCGTGGGGCACGATTTGTCCTTTTTTTCAACAGCTGGCAGTGTTGAGCTACAACATGCAGAAGAGTTGGTAGAGTGGATCACAAAGCTGTCCTCATCCTCCTCATCCTCTGTCACCCAGGCTAAGAGAAGTTTGGCTACCAATGCAGCTGCCAAATCGGCCTATTCCATCGGCCCAATGGCATCAGTCACTCCTTCCCTAGCCCCACCATCATGTCCTGAGTAGTCCCCTGAACTGTTCAACCACAGTGTCGGGTACATGATGCAGGAGGATGCGCAGCGCTTTGAAGGTTCCGATGATGCTACCCAAGTTGAGGATGAAGGCAGTAATGTGAGCCCAGAGAGAGCCCAAGGACAAGAAACTGGCAGCCATGTTCCCCCAGCTGTAGCATACTGCCAGGTTTGCTCCAGTGGCGAGGAGGGAGGGGATGATGAGGTCACTGACTCTAAGTGGGTGCCTGATAGAAGAGAGGAGGAGGAGGATGCACATCTCCAACAAGGCAGGATGCCCTCCAGGGGCCAGCTTAAGGACAGCCAACCAGCTGCATCACACCGCATAGCTCCGCATGTGCAGGGCGCTGCTGCTGCTAACTGTCGTTTTTTCAAAAGTTCTTTGGTGTTGGCCTTTTTTGAGATGTGTGCAGCAGATTGCACCGTTGCTGTTTGCAACATATGTCTGAAGTGTATCAAACGTGGCCAAAACAGCAGCCACTTGGGCACCACATGCTTGACCAGACATATGTCGAGCTCCCATGCAGTCCGTTGGCAACAGTACTTAAAAAACTCACACCAAAGAACAATAAGGACCTCTCCTTGCTCCTCATCAGCTGTGATCTCCAACCTCACTATACCTTTAGTCCTCTCAGAGACCTGCACTGAGAGGAATAAATGTGTAGAATTAGGTGTCCCAAGCACTTGCGGGCAATCTGCTACCGGTACACCTAAATCCGATTGTAGCAGGCAAATTTCCCTGCCCCAGTTGCTAAACCGTCTGAACCGGCTGAATGCTAGTTTGGCTAAATTGCTAGCACTCAACTGCTGCCTTTTCATCTGGTAGACTCTGCCCCCTTTCGAGAATTTGTGGAATGTGCGGTACCTCAGTGGCAGGTTCCCAAACACAATTTTTTTCTCGGAAGGCCATTCTGGCTCTCTACTGGCATGTGGAATGTCCTGGCCTCGTTGGACAGGGCGGTCAGCTGTGAGAGGAAAATTATAAACAGATTCAACTTAAGCAAGGTATTTCGGACTTTAAATGAGGTAATCGGGGCTGTTCGGGTCCCCTCCTCCATCCCTATTCAGTATTAAGAGGAAGGGCAAGGGGTGGGACTTTATATGAGGCACACGGAAGCAAAAACAAAGGTTTGGGTAAAAGACAGATTTTACTTTTCAATCAGTTTTTATTGAATTTCATAACATACAGTAAAGATGCAAATTAGACATTGTATGCCGTTAAAATAAATGAACTCAGAATAGCACTTAAATAATGTCAACTCAATTATCAATGAAGTGTTACAGAACAAGAATTACTGTTATTAAAATGCTACAAAACGCAATACATTCAATATAGAAATATAAGATCAATATAGTAACATAAGATCAAATAGAAGTATATGTCCTCTAGACACCCCCATGGGGACTACACTGTGTCTAAGAGGAGAACGTTGCCACAATACTAGAACTTATCCAGGAACCTGTGTCCATACTCTAGAACCCAGAGGCAAAAGTGTATATCAATCTGTTAGATATGAGTGTTACAAAAAGTTAGTAATAGTCGACCATTGTTCCCATGATGCCCACTTGGTTTTTTCCTTGGGTAATTTACCCTCACTGGATGCCATCATTAATTCATAACTATAATGTAGGTTTACGGTATCTAAGAGGTGAGTGATAGAGGGAGTTGTATCTGACTTCCATAATCTGGTTATAGTTAACCTAGCTGCCAATAGGATATGTGTCGTCACATGACGAAATGAAAAGGGTATGTCTTCAATGGATAAATTCAGGATAGCTAGACCCGGAGACATTGGTATATCTATCTGGGATATATCTTTTAAGAGAAGAAAAACAGTTTTCCAGTATTCCTGTATGAGGGTACATTCCCAAAATATGTGGAATATGCTTCCTATGTTGGAATTACATCTCCAGCACTTATTAGATAATGTGGGATAGAATGTTGCCAAGCGAGAAGGCGTCAAATACCATCTAAGGGACAATTTTTGTGTGAGTTCCCACAACGCAGAGCTTTTCGTGGATTTGTATACACTTCGTGAAGCTTGTTCCCATTGTGATTCTGTATAAGTCGTTGCTAGATCATTTTCCCAGTATGTATGTGGTGTGGATTTAGTAAATACACGCTTTTGGTTCAGGGTGTTGCATACAAGTGATATACCCTTCTGTTTAGGAAATTCAAAGTGCAGGTATTTCCATATTACTGAAGAAACTGTATATAAGAGAGGTTTGATTTTGTTAAGGCATTTCAGAAGTTTGGAATATGCAATAAAGTCTGATTCAGGCAAGTGAAATTCATTTTGGAGGGTTGAAAAGGATTTTGGGTTTGAGTCATGAAATAGTTGATTTATGAATGAGATTTTTTGGTTAGACCAATGGGATGTAGATAATTCAGGTGAGATGTGGTTTAAGACTTCTATAGGTATCGGTATCTGTGTAGTAGTGGGTTCTTGATGGATAGTTTGGGTTAGAATTTTCCATGCTCTGACCGTGGCTATCATGGTAGGGGGAAATGCTTTTGGTATTTTAGTGTCTAAACAACCAATTTTTTAAACTAGGACGAAATAGTAAGGAAAGTTCTATATTGCACCAGTTTTTATTCGGATCTTGCTGAAACCACTCAGTTGCTTGAGCTATGATCGCTGCAGTGTGATAATCTGTAAAATCTATTGAACCTGATCCTCCCGCTAATTTGTGTATCCTAAGTATAGAATGAGCGCATCTAGGTTTGTAATTACCCGCCCCTGTTAAACAGGGGCTGAAAAATGAGCGCATGTTAAACAGGGCTAGGCACTGTGCTGGTGCCACAACACTGCAACACGGCCCTCACAGAGACTGGTTGCGAAGCATTTTTTAAAAAAATTGTTTTGTACGGCCCTCACAGAGACTGTACTTGGAGCACAGCAGTCACACGTGTTGCGAAGCATTTTTTTAAAAAATTGTGCTTAGGCACTGGTGCTGTGGCATGGATCATTGAGGAGGAGGAAGAGGATAGTCAGTGAACATAAGAGGACAGTCACTCAAATTCGGTTATATCCGCCTCAAGGTGCCTGGTAGCTGGGGTGGTGATCCAAGACTGATTCATTTTGATGAATGTCAGTCGATCAACCGAGGCGGTGGACAGGCGCAACCCTATGATCAGTCACAAATCCTCCAGCAGCACTGAATGTGCGTTCGGAAAGAACGCTGGAGGCAGGACAGGCCAGTAGCTCAATTGCATACTGTGCAAGCTCTGGCCAGTGATCCATCCTCAGGACCCAGTAAGCCAGAGGATTTTCGGTGGGAAAGGTGTCCAAGTCTGACCTTGCCCCAAGGTATTCCTGCACCATGTATATCAGACGCTGGCGATGGTTGCTGGAACCGATCATACCTTGGGCTGCGGACTAAAAAATTGTCTGAACGCATCGGTCAGACGTCCACCTTCCCCACCGCTCCTTCTGCCACTGACCGAAGCCTCAGCAACTCGTCGCCCAGGACCAGGAGTTGTAGCCTCCCAGTTTCTGGGAACGCGTTGCACAGACCTTTCTGCAAGGCCTCCCTGAGATGTCTCATCCTCTGCTCCCTCTGCGACGGCAAGATAAGGTTCCGCAAACCTTACCCTTGTACCGCGGATCAAGGAGAGTGGCCACCAGTAATGGTCCCTCTCCTTGATCCGAAGAACACGAGGATCCTTCCGCAGGCTTTGCAGGATCAGGGAGGCCATGCAGCGTAGGTTAGCTGAGGCATTTCGGTCCGGAGTCTTCTGGGTCACTGAGGATGACATGATCGCCAGCCACCTCCTCCCAGCCACGTACAAGTCCACTGGCTTGTTGGGACTGTACATCATCCCTAAAAGACTGCTGCTGCTGATGCTGAGTGCCAGGCTCCACCTCCATGCTCACACAATCCTCCTCCTCCTCCTCCTCCTCCTCCTCCTCATCCTCTTCCTGTGTGATGGGTGGACCAGAAGGAACACTGTCCGGATAAAGGGGGCCTTGAGAGAGCAAGGAAGTCCTCCTCTTCCTGCCTCTGTTCTGCCTCAAGTGCCCTGTCCATTATCCCACGCAGCGTATGCTCCAACAGGTGGACAAGAGGGCAGTGTCACTGATGCATGCACTGTCACTGCTCACCATCCTCGTGCCTCCTCAAATGGTGAGAGGACAGTGCATGCATCCCTGATCATGCTCCACTGACGTGGGGAAAAAAAACCAAGCTCCCCTGACCCTGTCCTGGTGCCGTAGTCGCAAAGTACTCATTGATGGCCCTCTGCTGCGTGTGCAGTCGCTGCAGCATGGCCAACGTTGAGTTTCCACCTGGTGGGCATGTCAGATATTAGGCGGTTCTTGGGCAGGTTCAGCTCCTTTGTTGCAGCTCAGTCAGCGAGCACTGGCATTATAAGATCGGCGGAAATGCACACAGACTTTCCTGGCCTGCCTCAGGACATCCTGTAAGCCTGGGAACCTGCCCAAGAACCGCTGCACCACCAGGTTGAGGACGTGAGCCATGCAGGGCACACACATGGGTGAGCTGCCCCTGTCGCAGGGCGGAGAGGAGGTGGTGCCATTGTCAGAAACGACCATCCTGGCTTAAGCTGACGTGGCGTCAACCACCTCTCGGCCTGCCCCTGCAGAGCTGCCAGAACCTCTGGCCCAGTGTGGCTCCTGTCCCCCAAACACACCAGCGCAAGCACGGCATGGCATCTTTTTTGCCTGCGTACTTGCGTAGCCCCTTGTACGCCTACGGAGCACCGCTGGTTCCAAGGACAGAGCACTGGAGGAAGAAGAAGAGGAGGGGGTGGAGGAGAGAGGTGTGTCACAACCAGTAGCAGTAGTCGCGTTTTGGAGGCGTGGTGGCGGAACAACCTCCAACACTACTGCAACCTTGTCCTGCATCCCTCCCAGCTGCCAATAGACCCAAGTGACCCAATGGGCCGTGAAAGAAAGGTACCGTCCCTGTCCATGCCTGCTGGACCATGAGTCAGCGGTAATATGCACCTTACCGCTGACCGCCCTGTCCAGCGAGGCATGGACATTGCCCTCCACATGCCGGTAGAGAGACGGAATCGCCTTCCGCGAGAAAAAAGTGGCGTTTTGGGACCTGCCACTGAGGAACCGCACATTGAACAAACTCACGGAAGGGGGCCGAGTCTACCAACTGAAAAGGCAGCAGTTGAAGTGCTAGCAATTTAGCAAGGCTAGAGCATTCAACCGCTGGGCATGTGGATGGCTGGGAGTGTACTTCTTCTACGGTCCAGCAGCTGGGGCAGGGAAATTTGCCTGCTGCATTCGGACGTCGGTTGTACTGTCCTCTCAGAGCAGCTTTCAGAGAGGACTGAAGTATGGGGATGGAGAGAATGAGCGCATCTAGGTTTTGTACCGTAACACAACCCAATGGCCCTAGATAAGAAAAAATATGAGTGCCACTAACACTGAGGTCTAACCCCTCAGTCCACGCTGTGCTTCTGCAAAGAACGCCCCTGTTAAATAGGGCTGAAAAAATTGTGCCTAGGCACTGGTGCTGCCACAACACTGCAACCGGCCCTCACAGAAGAAAATATAGGAGCTCTGTGTGATGCCACTAACACACTAGAAGTCCTATGGGTGCTTCTGCAAAGAAAAAATAGGAGCTCTGTGTGATGCCACTAACAACACTAGAAGTCCTGTGGGTGCTCCTGCTGAGAAGAAAATATAGGAGCTCTGTGTGATGCCACTAACACACTAGAAGTCCTATGGGTGCTTCTGCAAAGAAAATATGAGGAGCTCTGTGTGATGCCACTAACACACTAGAAGTCCTGTGGGTGCTGCTGCAAAGAAAATAGAGGAGCTCTGTGTGATGCCACTAACACACTAGAAGTCCTATGGGTGCTTCTGCAAAGAAAAAATAGGAGCTCTGTGTGATGCCACTAACACACTAGAAGTCCTGTGGGTGCTGCTGAGAGAAAATATAGGAGCTCTGTGTGATGCCACTAACACACTTGAAGTCCTATGGGTGCTTCTGCAAAGAAAATAGAGGAGCTCTGTGTGTGATGCCACTAACACACTAGAAGTCCTGTGGGTGCTTCTGCAAAGAAAATAGAGGAGCTCTGTGTGATGCCACTAACACACTAGAAGTCCTGTGGGTGCTGCTGAGAAGAAAATATAGGAGCTCTGTGTGATGCCACTAACACACTAGAAGTCCTATGGGTGCTTCTGCAAAGAAAAATAGGAGCTCTGTGTGATGCCACTAACACACTAGAAGTCCTGTGGGTGCTGCTGAGAAGAAAATATAGGAGCTCTGTGTGATGCCACTAACACACTTGAAGTCCTATGGGTGCTTCTGCAAAGAAAATAGAGGAGCTCTGTGTGATGCCACTAACACACTAGAAGTCCTGTGGGTGCTTCTGCAAAGAAAATAGAGGAGCTCTGTGTGATGCCACTAACACACTAGAAGTCCTATGGGTGCTTCTGCAAAGAAAAAATAGGAGCTCTGTGTGATGCCACTAACACACTAGAAGTCCTGTGGGTGCTGCTGAGAAGAAAATATAGGAGCTCTGTGTGATGCCACTAACACACTTGAAGTCCTATGGGTGCTTCTGCAAAGAAAATAGAGGAGCTCTGTGTGATGCCACTAACACACTAGAAGTCCTGTGGGTGCTTCTGCAAAGAAAATAGAGGAGCTCTGTGTGATGCCACTAACACACTAGAAGTCCTGTGGGTGCTGCTGAGAAGAAAATATAGGAGCTCTGTGTGATGCCACTAACACACTAGAAGTCCTATGGGTGCTTCTGCAAAGAAAATATAGGAGCTCTGTGTGATGCCACTAACACACTAGAAGTCCTGTGGGTGCTGCTGAGAAGAAAATATAGGAGCTCTGTGTGATGCCACTAACACACTAGAAGTCCTATGGGTGCTTCTGCAAAGAAAAATAGGAGCTCTGTGTGATGCCACTAACACACTAGAAGTCCTGTGGGTGCTTCTGAGAAGAAAATATAGGAGCTCTGTGTGATGCCACTAACACACTAGAAGTCCTATGGGTGCTTCTGCAAAGAAAATATAGGAGCTCTGTGTGATGCCACTAACACACTAGAAGTCCTGTGGGTGCTGCTGAGAAGAAAATATAGGAGCTCTGTGTGATGCCACTAACACACTAGAAGTCCTATGGGTGCTTCTGCAAAGAAAAAATAGGAGCTCTGTGTGATGCCACTAACACACTAGAAGTCCTGTGGGTGCTGCTGAGAAGAAAATATAGGAGCTCTGTGTGATGCCACTAACACACTAGAAGTCCTATGGGTGCTTCTGCAAAGAAAATAGAGGAGCTCTGTGTGATGCCACTAACACACTAGAAGTCCTGTGGGTGCTTCTGAGAAGAAAATATAGGAGCTCTGTGTGATGCCACTAACACACTAGAAGTCCTATGGGTGCTTCTGCAAAGAAAAAATAGGAGCTCTGTGTGATGCCACTAACACACTAGAAGTCCTGTGGGTGCTGCTGAGAAGAAAATATAGGAGCTCTGTGTGATGCCACTAACACACTTGAAGTCCTATGGGTGCTTCTGTGAAGAAAATATAGGAGCTCTGTGTGATGCCACTAACACACTAGAAGTCCTATAGGTGCTTCTGCAAAGAAAATAAAGGAGCTCTGTGTGATGCCACTAACACACTAGAAGTCCTGTGGGTGCTGCTGCTGAGAAGAAAATATAGGAGCTCTGTGTGATGCCACTAACACACACTAGAAGTCCTATGGGTGCTTCTGCAAAGAAAATATAGGAGCTCTGTGTGATGCCACTAACACACTAGAAGTCCTGTGGGTGCTGCTGCTGAGAAGAAAATAATATAGGAGCTCTGTGTGATGCCACTAACACACTTGAAGTCCTATGGGTGCTTCTGCAAGAAAATATAGGAGCTCTCTGTGTGATGCCACTAACACACTAGAAGTCCTATAGGTGCTTCTGCTGAGAAGAAAATATAGGAGCTCTGTGTGAAGCCACTAACACTCTAGAACACCTGTGGGTGCTGCTGAGAAGAAAATATAGGAGCTCTGTGTGATGCCACTAACACACTAGAAGTCCTATGGGTGCTTCTGCAAAGAAAATAGAGGAGCTCTGTGTGATGCCACTAACACACTAGAAGTCCTGTGGGTGCTTCTGCAAAGAAAATAGAGGAGCTCTGTGTGATGCCACTAACACACTAGAAGTCCTATGGGTGCTTCTGCAAAGAAAATAGAGGAGCTCTGTGTGATGCCACTAACACACTAGAAGTCCTGTGGGTGCTGCTGAGAAGAATATATAGGAGCTCTGTGTGATGCCACTAACACACTAGAAGTCCTGTGGGTGCTTCTGCAAAGAAAATAGAGGAGCTCTGTGTGATGGGACTAACACACTTCAAGTCCTATAGGTGCTTCTGGGAAGAAAATATAGCTCTGTGTGTGTGATGGGACTAACACACTTCAAGTCCTATAGGTGCTTCTGGGAAGAAAAATATTGCTCTGTGTGTGTGATGGGACTAAACACACTTCAAGTCCTATAGGTGCTTCTGGGAAGAAAATATAGCTCTGTGTGTGTGATGGGACTAACACACTTCAAGTCCTATAGGTGCTTCTGGGAAGAAAATATAGCTCTGTGTGTGTAATGGGACTAACACACTTCAAGTCCTATAGGTGCTTCTGGGAAGAAAATATAGCTCTGTGTGTGTAATGGGACTAACACACTTCAAGTCCTATAGGTGCTTCTGGGAAGAAAATATAGCTCTGTGTGTGTAATGGGACTAACACACTTCAAGTCCTATAGGTGCTTCTGGGAAGAAAATATAGCTCTGTGTGTGTAATGGGACTAACACACTTCAAGTCCTATAGGTGCTTCTGGGAACAAAATATAGGAGCTCTGCCTGCCTGCCACGAACACACTACAAGTCCTATAGGTGCTTCTGGGAAGAAAATATAGGAGCTGTGCCTGCCTGCCACTAACACACTACAAGTCCTATAGGTGCTTCTGGGAAGAAAATATAGCTCTGTGTGTAATGGGACTAACACACTTCAAGTCCTATAGGTGCTTCTGGGAACAAAATATAGGAGCTCTGCCTGCCTGCCACGAACACACTACAAGTCCTATAGGTGCTTCTGGTAACAAAATATAGGAGCTCTGCCTGCCTGCCACTAACACACTACAAGTCCTATAGGTGCTTCTGGGAAGAAAATATAGCTCTGTGTGTGTAATGGGACTAACACACTTCAAGTCCTATAGGTGCTTCTGGGAACAAAGTATAGCTCTTTGTGTGTAATGGGACTAACACACTTCAAGTCCTATAGGTGCTTCTGGGAAGAAAATATAGCTCTGTGTGTGTGATGGGACTAACACACTTCAAGTCCTATAGGTGCTTCTGGGAAGAAAATATAGCTCTGTGTGTGTGATGGGACTAACACACTTCAAGTCCTATAGGTGCTTCTGGGAACAAAGTATAGCTCTTGTGTGTAATGGGACTAACACACTTCAAGTCCTATAGGTGCTTCTGGGAAGAAAATATAGCTCTGTGTGTGTGATGGGACTAACACACTTCAAGTCCTATAGGTGCTTCTGGGAAGAAAATATAGCTCTGTGTGTGTGATGGGACTAACACACTTCAAGTCCTATAGGTGCTTCTGGGAAGAAAATATTGCTCTGTGTGTGTGATGGGACTAACACACTTCAAGTCCTATAGGTGCTTCTGGGAAGAAAATATAGCTCTGTGTGTGTAATGGGACTAACACACTTCAAGTCCTATAGGTGCTTCTGGGAAGAAAATATAGCTCTGTGTGTGTAATGGGACTAACACACTTCAAGTCCTATAGGTGCTTCTGGGAAGAAAATATAGCTCTGTGTGTGTAATGGGACTAACACACTTCAAGTCCTATAGGTGCTTCTGGGAAAAAAGTATAGCTCTGTGTGTGTAATGGGACTAACACACTTCAAGTCCTATAGGTGCTTCTGGGAAGAAAATATAGCTCTGTGTGTGTGATGGGACTAACACACTTCAAGTCCTATAGGTGCTTCTGGGAAGAAAATATAGCTCTGTGTGTGTGATGGGACTAACACACTTCAAGTCCTATAGGTGCTTCTGGGAACAAAGTATAGCTCTTTGTGTGTAATGGGACTAACACACTTCAAGTCCTATAGGTGCTTCTGGGAAGAAAATATAGCTCTGTGTGTGTGATGGGACTAACACACTTCAAGTCCTATAGGTGCTTCTGGGAAGAAAATATAGCTCTGTGTGTGTGATGGGACTAACACACTTCAAGTCCTATAGGTGCTTCTGGAAGAAAATATTGCTCTGTGTGTGTGATGGGACTAACACACTTCAAGTCCTATAGGTGCTTCTGGGAAGAAAATATAGCTCTGTGTGTGTAATGGGACTAACACACTTCAAGTCCTATAGGTGCTTCTGAGAAGAAAATATAGCTCTGTGTGTGTGTAATGGGACTAACACACTTCAAGTCCTCTAGGTGCTTCTGGGAAGAAAATATAGCTCTGTGTGTGTAATGGGACTAACACACTTCAAGTCCTATAGGTGCTTCTGGGAAGAAAATATAGCTCTGTGTGTGTAATGGGACTAACACACTTCAAGTCCTATAGGTGCTTCTGGGAAGAAAATATAGCTCTGTGTGTGTGATGGGACTAACACACTTCAAGTCCTATAGGTGCTTCTGGGAACAAAATATAGCTCTGTGTGTGTAATGGGACTAACACACTTCAAGTCCTATAGGTGCCTCTGGGAACAAAATATAGGAGCTCTGCCTGCCTGCCACGAACACACTACAAGTCCTATAGGTGCTTCTGGTAACAAAATATAGGAGCTCTGCCTGCCTGCCACTAACACACTACAAGTCCTATAGGTGCTTCTGGTAACAAAATATAGGAGCTCTGCCTGCCTGTCACTAACACACTACAAGTCCTATAGGTGCTTCTGGTAACAAAATATAGGAGCTCTGCCTGCCTGCCACTAACACACTACAAGTCCTATAGGTGCTTCTGGTAACAAAATATAGGAGCTCTGCCTGCCTGTCACTAACACACTACAAGTCCTATAGGTGCTTCTGGTAACAAAATATAGGAGCTCTGCCTGCCTGCCACTAACACACTACAAGTCCTATAGGTGCTTCTGGTAACAAAAATATAGGAGCTCTGCCTGCCTGTCACTAACACACTACAAGTCCTATAGGTGCTTCTGGTAACAAAATATAGGAGCTCTGCCTGCCTGTCACTAACACACTACAAGTCCTATAGGTGCTTCTGGTAACAAAATATAGGAGCTCTGCCTGCCTGCCACGAACACACTACAAGTCCTATAGGTGCTTCTGGTAACAAAATATAGGAGCTCTGCCTGCCTGCCACGAGCACACTACAAGCCCCTCTTTGTCAATCAATCTTTGTAACTGAATCTATCTAACTCAATCTCTGCAAGTGAATCTCTCTCTCTACCTAACTAAATCGAGCAGAGTGTCACAGAAACAGCCTGCTCAATCTGCGCCGGAACAGCATGTGACCGGCGCAGACGGCGTGGCGGCGTTTTATAGGGGGGGGCGTGTACTACAGCCCCTGAGCTGTAATTGGCTACAGGCGTCCTGCCTGTAGCCAATTATGGCTCTTCGAGTTTCCGGGGCTGTGATTGGCCAAGCATGCGGGTCACAGTGCATGCTTGGCCAATCATCAGCCAGCAATGCACTGCGTCGGCCGCGCCGGCCGCAATGCATTGCGGGGCCGCTCGCAACACACGAACGTGATGCGAGCGGCCAAAATAGTTCTGGGCTCGCCGAGCGAGCGAACGCCCGGTGCTCGATGCGAACGTGGGTTCGCATCGAGCACCGGGCCCATCCTTAATCCTAAGTATAGAATGAGCGCATCTAGGTTTTGTACCGTGCCAAATACATTGGTTGAGTATCGTTTGAAGTGACTTAAAGTAATATTTAGGAATAGGAATAGGAATGGTCCTAAACATGTATAAAATTTGAGGTACCGTATATACTCGAGTATAGGCCGACCCGAATATAAGCCGAGGCACCTAATTTTAACACAAACAACTGGGAAAACTTATTGACTCGAGTATAAGCCTAGGGTGAGAAATGCGCAGCTACTGTAAGTGGAAAAGAGGGTCAACGATGCCCATTTGCAGCCTCACTGTGCCCATGCAGATGGACACAGTTGACCAATTTGGGGCCCTGTATCTCAGGGTCACTTAGTGCTAGGAACCCCATCTTTAGATATGTTGTAGTGCTAATTCCACTGGGTTGGAATACAACATTTGGGGTTCCTAGCTCCAAGTGTCCCCGAGATATGGGGCCCCAAATTCGGGTCAGAAAATGTCAAGCACTTTTCTGCAGCAGAGAATGACATTTTCCGAACCGATTTTGGGGCCCCGTATCTCGGGGCCACTTAGTGCTAGGAACCCCATATTTGGATATGTTATAGTGCTAGGTCCACTGGGTTGGCACACCAAATTTGGGACTCCTAGACCCAAGTGGCCCCTAGATACGGGGGCCCCAAAGTTGGGTCGGAAATTTTTTTTTTTTGCTGCAGAAAAGTGCTTGACTCGAGTATAAGCCGAGGGGGGCACTTTCAGCACAAAAAAATGTGCTGAAAAACTCGGCTTATACTCGAGTATATACGGTAAATGCATCATCTTGAACGCCGCTAATCTGCCAGACCATGACAGTTCCATTTTAGCTAATTTCTGAGATTCAGTACGTAATTTATCTAAGAGAGGCTAGAAGTTTGATGAAAAGAGGAGTTTAGTGGTTCTAGTGAGTTGAATACCTAGGTAAGAAATGCTGTGTTCAGACCATGTGAAGGGGTATTGGGCTTGTAATAGTAATTTAGTGGTGGAATTCAATTTGAGATCTAGTATTTGTGATTTAGTGACATTTAGTTTGTAAAATTATATTCTAAAACGTCTCGGGCTGCTGCTAAGGAGGAGGTAGGATTTGATAATATTAAAATCACATCATCAGCAAAAAGACTAATCTTATGAGTAGTGTTGCCAACAGTTATGCCTGAGATGTTCGAGTTTGTGCGTATGTGCTCAGCTAAAGGTTCTATAGTTAGATCAAAAATTAAGGGCGACAATGGGCAACCCTGACGGGTACCGTTCGAAATTTGGAATGGATGAGATATCATATTAGCCGAAAAAACTTGAGCAGCTGGGCAAGTATATAGTGCCATGATAGCATTATAAATATTGTCTTTAAACCCAAATTTCATGAGAACTTTCTGTAGATAGGTCCAGTGCACCCGATCAAATGCCTTCTCTGCATCTAAAGAAAGAAGCAGAGAAGGTGTTCCACTGGAATTTACGCAATGGATTAAGTCAATCATGCGACGCGTCGCGTCTGATGCTTGCCTCCCTTTAATAAATCCTGTTTGGTCTTTGTGAATCAGGTCTGGCATAATCTTCATTAAGCGTCTAGCAATAGTTTTGGCGTATATTTTTAAATCAAGGTTAAGTAAGGAGATTGGCCGGAAGTTTTGTGGGGCAGTCGGATCTTTTTCAGGTTTTGGGAGAGTGATAATTAATGCGTTTAGCGATTCTACAGGGAATTTGGAAGAATATGCAGCTTGGTTAAGAAATTTCAGCAAGTGTGGAATCAAATAGGTAGAGAATTGTTTGAAGTATTCCCCTGTAAGGCCATCCGGGCCTGGTGTTTTGTTACAAGGCAGTGATGAGATGGTAGCTAGAAGTTCTGGTGCTGAAAAAGGAGCATTTAAATAAGACAATTGTGTTTCTGTCAGAGTCGGTAAATTTATCTTATGGAGAAAGTCATCAATTTCCTCTGGGGATGGTTGGTGGGATGTAGGGTCATTCTTGAGATTATATAGGTCACTATAGTAATCGCTAAAAGCATTCGCAATGTCTTGTGGATTAGATAGCTTCACTTTCGAGTGTGGGTGGAATAAGAAGGGAATTTTAGATTTAACTCTAGCCCCTTTGATACGTTGTGCTAATCTTTTTCCTGCCTTATTGGATGTGGAATAAGAGATGGCTTTGAATTTGCGTTGCATATGTTCGTATGTATGGAGAAGAAGCAGCCTGAGTTCCTGTCTAAGCGACATTAATTGTGCTAGTGTAGTGGGACATGCAGATGACTTATGGTCTGCCTCCAAATGAGCAATTTGGGAAGTAAGGGAGTCTATTTGTTGTGTTCTTTTTTTTTTGTGAATGGAGCCCAGTTTTATAAGAACACCTCTCATTACCGCTTTATGCGCGTTCCACACCACGGCAGGATCCCCCACTGAATCAGCGTTTAATTCAAAATATTCTTTCAAATGAGTAGCAATTTCTTTGGAGTATGTAGCATGTTGTAATATGAAATTATTGGCTCTCCATAGAAAAGAGTTCCGTTGAGGAGACGTATCATCAATAATCATCGAAATTGGGTTGTGGTCTGACCATGTCATGGTGTGGATAACAGAGGTAGTCACCTTTTGTAATAACAATTTATCAACAACAAACATGTCAATTCTGGAATACGACTTGTGTTGCGGGGAGAAATAAGTATAATCCCTCTCTGATCCATGGTGGCATCTCCAGACATCGTAAAGATCAGACGATGTCAGGATTTGCCCCAGGGGAGAGGGTCTTCTCTTATCCGCTGAAGTAGTGCCCATATAAATATCTGCAACCATATTAAAGTCTCCGCATACAAGGAGATATCCTTGTTGTAACTCTTTAATTTTGATCAAAGTCTTTTTGATAAAATTTGCCTGTCTAGAATTGGGAGCATACAAGTTGAGTAAGGTATATTTAGTTCCATTAATCATACAGATTAAAATAAGAAAACGACCATTGGGGTCACCTATTTCTTTTATGAGGTGGAAGTCAGTGTCTTTCTTGATTGCTACAAGCACTCCTCTCTTCTTGGAAGAGAAATTAGAATAGAAAATAAGGGGAAATTTGTTACTGCGACATAAAGTGGCTGAAAGTGGGGTCAAGTGTCTCTTGGACACATAAGATATCACTATCAAGCTTTTCAGCAGTATGCCACAAAGATTGTCTATTTGCTGGGTGGTTGAGACCCTTGGCGTTCAAGGATACTATGGTGAATGGCATATTTACTGTTGTGGCTAAGTGATGGATCATGGGAGACTATAACACTTACAGTTTGCAGATATTTCTTGGTGTATACAGTAAATTCAGTTCCTTTCGGCTTATCAGGATACCTGGGTTCCGTAACTAGATGTATTTCTATAAAACCTGGAATGAAATTACAATTATATATAACAGCTATTTAAAAATATAGCAAAAGATATGAAAACAGGATGCAGCAGATTTGTGTCAAGCACAAAAAAAAAGCAAAGAGTCAGCTTTTACTGCTGCAGTGTGGAACAGTTAATACCAAAGGCAAGAGAGATCAAACAAAATTCCTGGAGGGGACGCTATAAACGTAGTTAGCGGACCGCTCAGGAGCCAGATACTTCCATAGGTTGATGATTCCGGGATCTTTGATTGTAGTGATATGTTGAAGGATGTTTTGGAAGAAGCGAAGTTTCATCTTTGTGGTATTCCGGGATTATTCCCCATTCTTTCAAAAGTTTCAAACCCTTGTGTAGGTCATTTATTATATGAGTGGATCCGTTTTTGGAGACAATTAGTGTGGCCGGGTAGCGCCATTTGTATAGAATCTTATGGTTTTGCATTCCTTTAGTTATGGGGTTCAAATCTCTACGTAGTTAAAGCATATATCTTGATAAATCAGGAAATATTTGAACACCCTCAAACGGACGTGGTAGAGGGCCTTTCAATCTGGCTTCTGACATCATTTTTTCTTTAATATGGAAAAAATGGATCCTCATAAGTATATCTCTAGGCACTGATGCAGCCAGGTGTGAAGGTTTTGCAATTCTGTGTATTCTGTCAATTATAATGTCACGTGGCGTAACTTCAGGTAGAATAGTGCGTATAAGTTCTTTGGCGTATTTGGGTAATTTTGGAGTTGTTATATTTTCGGGGACCCCCCTTAACTTGACATTGTTTCGTCTAGAGTGGTCTTCCAAATTTGCTAATTTGCCCCTTATCCACTCTTGTTCATCTTTTACCTCATCAATAGAATCAATGATGTCATTCACTGTGGAGGAGCATTTCATCATACCTTTCTCAATAGTGGATACTCTGTTATCTATTAGACTGACATCTGTAGTGAGTTTAGTGAATAGAGTGGATAAATCAGTCACAAGAGAGGAATGCAGTGATATTAACACCTCTTTCAGTGTAGTGTCAATAACAGGCTGACCGCAGGTTGGGAAGGATGCTATTGAGGAATGTAAGGCCTGGTTAGATTGTAGTGGAATAAAAGCCTGGGGCTCAATTTCTGAGTGAGGTGGTCGCTGTGCTAAAGCATCCATTCTCATTTTTGCCTTACCTGGGCTGTTCATTAAGGGATCCCCCTCTGTGTCATTGTCATGGGAGCTAGACATCTCCCTGTTTGGTGAGTCACCAGAAATTTTTGCCTGACTGACCAGTGCTTCAGGAGGGTACAGGAGTGTGGTGAGCTTTTGGGGCTTGTGGTCCCCAGTTCTCTTACGGGACATTGTTGTGGATCACTACTGGACTAATGTGGGGAAGTTTTTGTACAAAAATACCGGCTCCAGCGGTCCCTAATCGTTCCGGTTCGTCTCCCTCACAGCAGAGCTCAGCACTAAGTGTCCATCTCTCTTGCCGGCTGGCCACGCCCCCCCAAAAGACAGATTTTAATAGCTATGAATAGTCACATATTTCCATATTATTGCACATATTTGTATATTAATATTTTCAGTTTCATAAAATTTCTTTCTCAGTGTGAATGCTGACTGTCTATATATACAACCAATTAATTGGATATTATATATCCATATTTTGACAACCTTATTACTTGCATCATACCTGTGCATTGGGGGCATTGGGCAGCGTCTGTCTCGTGACTGTGCCTCTCTTGTCATGTTCCGGGGTTGCGACATGCACTGGGGTTTTTTCCTCCCGCCCTGTTACAACGTAGGGCGGTTGGGATCTCCTCCACTGCGTGTCGACGACATATATGGCGCACTTGCGGCGCGCATGTACCGGCTCCCGTGCTTTTCCATCCCCGACTGCAGGGGGGTTGTGGCCGACGCCTGCAGCTGTCTAGCCTGATTGGTACGGCGGGCAGCGGCATGGTGTCTCCCCCGTGTATCTCGAATGCATGACGTTGGGGGCAGGTAGGTTGGCGGCGCTCTTTGCATGGGCTTGTTCCCCCTTGCAGGGTCTCACATCTCTGTCCACTTTCATGATTTCTCATTGCAACCACACCCAACTTGGCTCTTTTATCCTCATCAACGTATCACCCCATACTTACACACTCGCATCTTTCAATCTTTCTATTGTATCACTTTCAACATTCCCTTATCACTTTTTTCTCACTGGCTATTTTTTCGGTCACTGGTACCCCGCTCATTATTATTTCTTTTCCTTTTTCTTTTTTTTCTTCCAACTTTATTTCTTCTCTTCTTATCTCCTTTTTCTCTTTACTGATTTTCTCAGCTTCTAATCCTCTTTTCCCATTTGTATTACTTTTTACCTCATACACTGCTCACCACTTCACTATCCTACACATTCAGACTTTTGTTTTGCTTGTTTATTATGCAGAGGCCCCTTTTTGAGCCAGTTCACATTTCAACACCTTATTCAGTCACTTCTCATATTTCGCTCTGCCTGGGGTGCAGTTTGTGCTTTTTGGGTGCCGCCCGTGCCTGCTCCCTCAGCCCCGCCCCTGGCAATTTTGGCCGGCTTGACTTTCAGCATGCTCCATGCGCAGGTATGTATGCAAGTTTGTGGTTCAAATGTGGATATGTTGGGGGACAGCCCTAATAGTGCATTTGTCCACTTTTTTCTATATTACTTAAAATATGGTTGTTTCTTCTCTATTTTTTAGGTTATCATTACGGTCTTGCTCCTGACGAGTGACAACAAGGTCACGAAACGCGTAGAGCTCACAACTACCGTTTTGTATATATAATTTTTAACAAAGTATGGACGTTCCTATTTTTGACCAATTCATCTTTGTTTTCCCTGCATTTCCCCAAAGTGACACTACAATGTGTCATATGTCTACATATAATTGATGATTATTGACTATCAAGTGTCGTATGTATTTATAATGAAGTCCGCGTCGGAACATGTAATTTTATGAAACTGAAAATATTAATATACAAATATGTGCAATAATATGGAAATATGTGACTATTCATAGCTATTAAAATCTGTATTTTACCCAAACCTTTGTCTTTGCTTCCGTGTGCCTCATATAAAGTCCCACCCCTTGCCCTTCCTCTTAAGGTTCAACTTAAGAACAAACCTACAGTCCCTATCTTGTTTGTAACCCGGGGACCGCCTGTATACTGCTGTTCAGAATATATAGGGCCTCTTTTTTAATTTGGGTGCGGGGTTCCCCTTAATATCCATACAAGACCCAAAGGGCTGCTTAATGGGCTGAGGGGGTTACCCATGCCGTTTGTCTCAATAATTTTCATACATATTGCCGGGACCCGACATTACATTACAGTCACAAGCAGTTTTAATGACTTTTATTCCTTTAGAAATTTAATTTTGTGCAGGGACTGTTCTAAACACGGGTATACGCCGCTTTACAAGCATACTATAGACACCCCCCAGGTACGATATTTAAAGGAATATTTCACTTTTATTTTTTCACTTTAAGCATCATTAAAATCACTGCTCCCCAAAAAACGGCAGTTTTTAAAACTTTCTTTTGCATTGTTACATGTCCCCTGTGGCAGGACCCGGGTCCCCAAACCCTTCTTAGGACAATAACTTGCATATTAGCCTTTTAAATATTACACTTTTGATTTTCTCACGTTCGAGTCCCCTAGACTTTACTGGTGTTCAAATGTTCGTGTAAACTTTCGGTCCGTTCGCATGTTCTGGATGCGAACCATCCTAAATTCTCCCAGAGGTTCTCCCCCCAATGTATAGATTGCATTCATATTTTTGCCACCCAAATGCGTTTTTTTACATTTTTCTACATTAGGGATGAGCCGAACACCCCCGGGTTCGGTTCGCACCAGAACCTTCGAACGGACCGAAGTTTGCGTGAATTTTCGAACCCTATTCGTTATAATGGATGCGAACGTTTGAAATCAAAATTGCTAATTACAACGGCCAATATGCATGTTAATGTCATAAAACAGGTTTGGGGACCCGGGTCCTGCCCCAGGGGACATATATCAATGCAAAAAGAACTTTTAAAAACTAACGTTTTTTCTGGAGCAGTCATTTTAATGATGCATAAAGTGAAAAAAAAAAAGTGAAATTTTCCTTTAAATATGGTACCTGGGGGTTGTCTAAAGTATGCCTGTGAAGTGGCATGTGTTTCCCGTGTTTAGAACTGTCCTTGCACAAAATGACATTTGTAAAGGAAAAAAAGAAGCCATTTAAAACCACTTGCGGCTTTAATGTCATGTCTTGTCCTGGCCGCCATATGGCTTAAAATCCTTGAGAAAAATGGCATGGCTACCCCATCAAACCCCAGCCCCTTTGGGTCTTGTATGGATATTAAGGGGGACCCCGCACCCAAAATAAAACCCTATACCTACAACCCTATATACTCTGAACAGCAGTATATAGGTGGTGCAAACAAGACACGGACTGTAGGTTTGTTCTTAAGTAGAATCTGAACAGGTACATTATTAAGTGTAGCTCCATCCCAAAAAAATCTATTTTTAAGCTTTTTGGAGAACATAGGGAGGGGTTATCACCCCTGTAACATTTGCTGTCTTTGCACATCTGTTCAGAACATGTCACCTCACTTTCCGTCCCAATGACAAATGTTTTTGGAAAAGTGGGGTTTTAATTGAAACAAGGATTGGTGATAAAGCATCAGTAGAGAGGAGATACCTTTTTCCCAAATTAAATCTAACAGGATAGAATTTCCCTTCCTAGGGGTAGATTTCCTCTCACTTCCTGTTTTCTCTTTCCGTTTGCAAGTAGGAGTCGTTTGTAAGTTGGATGTTTGAAAGTAGGGGCCTGCCGTATATACTCTGCAGAAATTTGCCCTATTAGATGTTGGTGTAGCCACAAGACTGGTGGGCACAGGAATGGGCCCTGCTGTGAGTTAATAGATCAAGATTTGTACTTGCATGCACCTGTTGAACCGGGCAGAAAAATTGGGCCTTTGGTGGTGGTGGTAGTGGTGGTGGACGGTGTTGCCACAAGACTGTAAGCCCTCACAGTTACTCTTGGTGGGTGCAGGAATGGGCCCTGCTGTGAGTTATTAGATCAAGATTAGTAATTGCATGCACCTGTTGAACAGGGCAGAAAAATTGGGCCTTTGGTGGTGGTGGTGGTGGTGGACGGTGTTGCCACAAGACTGTAGGCCCTCATAGTTACTCTTGGTGGGCGCAGGAATGGGCCCTGCTGTGAACTAGTAGATCAAGATTTGTAATTACACGCCCTTGTTAAACAGGGGCTGAAAAATTGTGCCTTAGGCATTGGTGCTGGTGCCACAACACTGCAACCCCTCACAGATACTGTACTCTTAGCACAGCAATGAGACCTGTTGCAAAGCATTGCCTAAAAATTGTAATTACCGCCCCAACAGGGGCTGAACAATTGTGCCTTAGGCACTTGTGCCACAACACTGCAACCCCTCACAGATACTGTACTTGGAGCACAGCAGTCACACCTGTTGCAAAGCATCTTTTTAAAAAATTGTAATTACACGCCCCTGTTATACAGGGGCTGAAAAATTGTGCCTTAGGCACTGGTGCTGGTGCCACAACACTGCAACCCCTCACAGATACTGTACTCTGAGCACAGCAATGAGACCTGTTGCAAAGCATTGCCTAAAAATTGTAATTACACGCCCCAACAGGGGCTGAAAAATTGTGCCTTAGGCACTGGTGCTGGTGCCACAACACTGCAACCCCTCACAGATACTGTACTTGGAGCACAGCAGTCACACTTGTTGCGAAGCATCTTTTTAAAAAATTTTAATTACACGCCCCTGTTATACAGGGGCTGAAAAATTGTGCCTTAGGCACTGGTGCTGGTGCCACAACACTGCACCCCTCACAGATACTGTACTCTCAGCAATGAGACCTGTTGCAAAGCATTGCCTAAAAATTGTAATTACACGCCCCAACAGGGGCTGAAAAATTGTGCCTTAGGCACTGGTGCTGGTGCCACAACACTGCAACCCCTCACAGATACTGTACTTGGAGCACAGCAGTCACACCTGTTGCGAAGCATCTTTTTAAAAAATTGTAAGTACACGCCCCTGTTATACAGGGGCTGAAAAATTGTGCCTTAGGCACTGGTGTGGTGGCATGGATCATTGAGGAGGAGGAAGAGGATAGTCAGTGAACATAACAGGACAGTCACTCAGCATCAGCATAGGCAGTCTTGAAGGGATGTGACATTATAAATTATTCCGTTATATCCGCTTCAGGTGCCTGGTAGCTGGTGGTGATCCAAGACTGATTCATTTTTATGAAGGTCAGTCGATCAACTGAGTCGGTGGACAGGCGCACCCTATGATCGGTGACAAATCCTCCAGCAGCACTGAATGTGCGTTCGGAAAGAACGCTGGATGCAGGACAGGCCAGTAGCTCAATTGCATACTGTGCAAGCTCTGGCCAGTGATCCATCCTCAGGACCCAGTAAGCCAGAGGATTTTCGGTGGGAAAGGTGTCCAAGTCTGACCTTGCCCCTAGGTATTCCTGCACCATGTATATCAGATGCTGGCGATGGTTGCTGGAACCGATCATACCTTGGGGCTGCGGACTAAAAAATTGTCTGAACGCATCGGTCAGACGTCCACCTTCCCCACCGCTCCTTCTGCTACTGACCGAAGCCTCAGCAACTCGTCGTCCAGGACCAGGAGTTTGTAACCTCCCAGTTTCTGGGAACGCGTTGCACAGACCTTTCTGTAAAGCCTCCCTGAGATGTCTCATCCTCTGCTCCCTCTGCGACGGCAAGATAAGGTCCGCAACCTTACCCTTGTACCGTGGATCAAGGAGAGTGGCCAGCCAGTAATGGTCCCTCTCCTTGATCCGAAGAACACGAGGATCCTTCCGCAGGCTTTGCAGGATCAGGGAGGCCATGCAGCGTAGGTTAGCTGAGGCATTCGGTCCGGAGTCTACTGGGTCACTGAGCATGACATGATCGCCAGCCACCTCCTCCCAGCCACGTACAAGTCCACTGGTTTGTTGGGACTGTACATCATCCCTAAAAGACTGCTGCTGCTGATACTGAGTGCCAGGCTCCACCTCCATGCTCACACAATCCTCCTCCTCCTCCTCATCCTCATCCTCTTCCTGTGTGATGGGTGGGATAACACTGTCTGGATAAAGGGGGCCTTGAGAGGCAAGGAAGTCCTCCTCTTCCTGCCTCTGTTCTTCCTCAAGTGCCCTGTCCATTATCCCACGCAGCGTATGCTCCAACAGGTGGACAAGAGGTACAGTGTCACTGATGCATGCACTGTCACTGCTCACCATCCTCGTGGCCTCCTCAAATGGTGAGAGGACAGTGCATGCATCCCTGATCATGCTCCACTGGCGTGGGGAAAAAAAAAGCCAAGCTCCCCTGACCCTGTCCTGGTGCCGTAGTCGCAAAGGTACTCATTGATGGCCCTCTGCTGCGTGTGCAGTCGCTGCAGCATGGCCAACGTTGAGTTCCACCTGGTGGGCATGTCACATATTAGGCGGTTCTTGGGCAGGTTCAGCTCCTTTTGCAGCTCAGTCAGCCGAGCACTGGCATTATAAGATCGGCGGAAATGCACACAGACTTTCCTGGCCTGCCTCAGGACATCCTGTAAGCCTGGGAACCTGCCCAAGAACCGCTGCACCACCAGGTTGAGGACGTGAGCCATACAGGGCACATGGGTGAGCTGCCCCTGTCGCAGGGCGGAGAGGAGGTTGGTGCCATTGTCAGAAACGACCATTCCTGGCTTAAGCTGGCGTGGCGTCAACCACCTCTCGGCCTGCCCCTGCAGAGCTGCCAGAACCTCTGGCCCAGTGTGGCTCCTGTCCCCCAAACACACCAGCGCAAGCACGGCATGGCATCTTTTTGCCTGCGTACTCGCGTAGCCCCTTGTACGCCTACGGAGCACCGCTGGTTCCGAGGACAGAGCACTGGAGGAAGAAGAAGAGGAGGGGGTGGAGGAGAGAGGTGTGTCACAACCAGTAGTAGCATTTTGGAGGCGTGGTGGCGGAACAACCTCCAACATTACTGCACCTTGTCCTGCATCCCTCCCAGCTGCCAATAGAGTGACCCAATGGGCCGTGAAAGAAAGATAACGTCCCTGTCCATGCCTGCTGGACCATGAGTCAGCGGTAATATGCACCTTACCGCTGACCGCCCTGTCCAGCGAGGCATGGACATTGCCTTCCACATGCCGGTAGAGAGACGGAATCGCCTTCCGTGAGAAAAAGTGGCGTTTGGGAACCTGCCACTGAGGAACCACACATTGAACAAACTCACGGAAGGGGGCCGAGTCTACCAACTGAAAAGGCAGCAGTTGAAGTGCTAGCAATTTAGCCAAGCTAGCATTCAACCGCTGGGCATGTGGATGGCTGGGAGTATACTTCTTTTGACGGTCCAGCAGCTGGGGCAGGGAAATTTGCCTGCTACAATCGGACGTCTGTGTACTGCAAGTACTTGGTTGTGACACACCTAATTCTACACCTTCAGTCCTCTCAGAGCAGCTTTCAGATATATAGACTGAAGATATAGTGGGGATGGAGATCCCAGCTGATGAGGAGCAAGGAGAGGTCCGCTTTGTTCTTTGGTGTGGGTCTTTTATGTGTGCTTGCCAACGAGCTGCATGGCAGGTCGACATATGTCTGCCCATGCTTGTGGTGCCCAAGCGGCTGATGTTTTGGCCACGCAAGATACGCTTGAGACAAATATTGCAAATAGCAGTGGTGCGATCTGATGCACTTGTCTCAAAAAAGGCCCACACCAAAGAACTTTTGTGATAACGTGCAGAGGCAGCGCCCTGCACAGGCGGAGCTCTGCGGTGTGGTACAGTTGCTGTGCTGGCCTCTAGCTGGCCTCCAGGGGGCATCGTGGGTTCAAATCTAACACCGGCTCATCCCTAATCCCCAGTAGTCACAGTTGTTGCCCCAGTAGTCATCTGTGACACATATGTATGTGGACCTGGACCTAGGGGTATCCCAGTACATGTTACATTGCCATGGAACTGAAGGGCAGAGGACTACAGTGCAGTAGTCAAATATGAAGGTAGCTACTTGTGTATTAGAAGAATTATACCAGAATTGAATCACACCATCTTTTCATTTGATGGCCACCTCTTGTGCTTGCACAACAATTACAATGAAAAGGATATATAAGATCATGATTTGGTCTCCTCGGTCTCTTCCTCAGGTACAGGAACTCTCTTGCAGTGGGAGGCGTGTATCCACGTATTTTTTCCGGCTACCTTGACTGATGTGGCAGTTGTCAGGAGAACCTGGAAAGGACCATCATATCTGGGTTCAAGAGTATGTTTTCTCACAAACTTCTTTATCAGTATCCAGTCGCCAGGGACTAACTTGTGGGTCCCTGTATCTAGTTCGGGATCTGGAATGGAAGAAAACACCTACCAACGGATGCGGGTTAATTCTCGAGATAAAGCAGTCACATAATCAGTTAACACACCAGATTGGAGTTGTAATTGTTGTGGGTAGTAAAACCACGATCAGGGGGCTGAACCAAATAGTATCTCATAGGGTAATAGACCATGGTTTCCACTTGGAGTGTACCTGACACTAAACAAAGCAATGGGCAGGCTATCTGGCCAACTCATCCCTGTTTCTTGAGACATTTTTTGCATCCTAGATTTTACTGTGCCATTTAATCTCTCTACCTTCCCACTGCTCTGGGGGTGATATGGGGTTTGGTCAATCTATATTCTTTGGAAGGGGTATTGGGCTTTTGCTAGATGTTTCAAAGGTACTTTTTCTGTTTTTCCTGGATTGCATTTCGCACAGATAGTGCATGACTTGCAGAAATTACTTGTAAGTGGGGTAATTCCTGGGGCTTAGTAGAACTCGTTAATCAGGACGTTAATCAAGGTTTTTGACAGATGAGAGGCCCCGTGGGCCCACTGTACCACTGCAGGAAACATTGACCGTGGCCAGGGGCGTAACTAGAAATCACAGGGCCCCATAGCAAAATGTTGTATGGGGCCCCCCCTGTAAACAGTCCCCCCCACAAAAAAAAATTAACTGTGCAAAACAGATGACAGTCTCCCACTCCCTTCCTACCTCTTGTCTAGACTTCAGAGCCTCCTCATGTGCCGAAAACAATGTCCCTTCACAGGCGCGCTCGAGCGTTCTGCCCCGTCCACTCTGCTCTGTGCTCCTGCTGTATGCAGCTGCGTGTGTCGGGACACGGCCGGACTCGAGGGGCCCGGGAGGCTTAACAGTAAACTTACATTCCTCATCCTCACCTGGACAATTTTTTTGTCAGTGGGCGGAGTCTTATTAAAATTAGGGGTGGACATTTGTTTGTAGGTGTGGCCTAGTGGGGAAAGAAAAATGCGTTGCGGAAAGCGCGCCATGGCAAGGTATGGGCTTGGTTTAATCGTACTATTGGGTGTGGCTTAAAGGGGCGTGACTCAAAGGGGTGTGGTTAGAGTCTGAGATGAACGAGGGATGGAGGGAGAAACAAAGAAAGAAAGAGAGAGGAAGGAAAAAAGAGGAATGAAGGGACAGCAGGCCCAGATCCTACACCACAATAGAAATATGTGTATTCTAGAAAGTTTAACAATCAGCAGATAAAGATATTCCAAACACCTGGTGTTAGCGCTTCAATCATCCCGGCACCATGGTTGTTATGGTATCAGGATGATTGAAGCGCATTATTTCTATTATTACATTGTAATATAAAATGAAATACTTCAACTCACCATAATGCAGAATCAGAATCAGTGGGAGCCCTGAGTGTGTCACTTGCCACGTCGCCTTCCACTAGATGCCATCAGGTGTCCCCAGCGGAGTGCTTCCTTACATATCAGGTGTCACTGTCCCCAGCCAGCGGAGTGCTTCCTTACATCTCAGGTGTCACTTCCCCAGCCAGCGGAGTGCCTCCTTACATCTCAGGTGTCACTGTCCCCAGCCAGCGGAGTGCTTCCTTACTTCTCCGGTGTCACTGTCCCCAGCCAGCGGAGTGCTTCCTTACTTCTCAGGTGTCACTGTCCCCAGCCAGCGGAGTGCCTCCTTACATCTCAGGTGTCACTGTCCCCAGCCAGCGGAGTGCTTCCTTACTTCTCCGGTGTCACTGTCCCCAGCCAGCGGAGTGCTTCCTTACTTCTCAGGTGTCACTGTCCCCAGCCATCGGAGTGCCTCCTTACATCTCAGGTGTCACTGTCCCCAGCCAGCAGGGTGCCTCCTTACATCTCAGGTTTCCCCCCCCTCTCCAATTGGAGCCCTTATATATATATATATGTATATATATATATATATATATATAACAGCAGTGTCTCTGCTACCATTACTGAAGGCCAAGGGGGGAACAAAATAGAGGCGGAGCCGGCCAGCTACAATAGAAATGTAGCTGCAGCACTGCCCACCCCCACCCCTTTCCACAGCAGGTTACAGATGACAGACAGACCGGGGCGGGGTGTGGGCGGAGCCACAGCTCTTTTTCTATTGTAGCCACTCGGCAGGCTCTCCTCTCGTCTCTTAACTGTGGTCTTCTGGAAAATGGCGGCCGGCGGAGACAATATCTCCTCCGGCCGCGGACCTCTAGCGGTGGGCAGCGAAAAAGAGAAATTTTAATGGCACCTAGGACCGGACCGCACCTGGCTGCGGGCCCTACTAGGCTGCGGGCCCCATAGCGAATGCGTGTGTCGCTATGGCGGTAGTTCCTCCACTGACCGTGGCAGACACGGTCTTTTGTTTAATTCCATGATTTCCTCAACTTCTGTGGCTCCTTTCTTGATCCACACTTCTCTTTCTTCTTTGTCAGCTGCCTCCTGTTGCTTTTTGAGAAGGGTTCTGTCCACAGGAGAGTTTTGTAGGATCATGGTGGTTTGTACAGCTTCTTCAGGGGGGTCTATCGGGTCATCCAGGATGGGTGTATTCACTCTGCTGACTACTTCTCGCGTCTTATTGGCAGCATGTTTTGCAGCGGTATCGGCCAGGTGAGTGCCCCGTGCTTCTTGCGATACCAGCTTACCGTGTGCTTTCACCTTAAGTATAGCCACTTGTGCTGGAAGGAGTAGGGCATCCATTAAGTCTTTGATAGCTGCACTGTGTTTTACGGGTGTGCCTGCTGCTGTTAGGAATACTCGTGTTTTCCAGATAATGCCAAAATCTCAGGCCACTCAGAGAGCATATCTTGAGTCTGTGTAAATGTTGGCTCTTTTCCCTTCTGCCTATTTACATGCCATGGTTAGGGCTTGGAGGTCCGCTTCTTGGGCAGACACGGAACGGGGTAATGCTGCCGCTTGGAGAAATGTGTATTCGGTGGTCACTGCTTATCCTGTGTGATACCGTCCAGTGTCATCTGCATACCTGGAACCATCCACAAAAATTGTCAAATCAGGATTTTTAAGGGCTGTCTCACTGACTGTTGGCAGATGTAATGTCTCCATCTTCATCACTTCAAAGCAGTCATGAACGGTGAGGTGACGGTCATTTTCCAAAGAGGTTCCCCCCTCGAGAAGAGGAAGCAGAGTGGATGGGTTGAGAATATTACATTGGAGGATGGTGATGTTATCGGGGAGAAGTAAGGCACACTGGAGTCTGAGGTGCCTTTGTGAGGACAGGTGTTTGGGCTGTACTTGATTTAGTATAGCAGTTATGTCATGAGGGCCCAGGAGGATCAGGGGATGGCCCAGCACAAGGTCAGAGATCTTGTCCAAAAGAGCTTGAGCTGCAAAGATGGCTCTGAGGCAGGAGGGTCCCCCCCTGGCCACTGAGTCCAGCTGACAGGAGTAATACCCGATGGGTTTAAGTCTGTTGCCATGGGCTTGAGCTAGAACTCCTGTGGCATGTCCCTGTCTCTCTGAGACAAACAGTTTGAAGGTTTTTTCATAGTCTGGTAGGCCCAATGCAGGGGCCATGGAGAGAATCTTCTTCAGAACTTCAAAATTGTCCACAGCTTCTGGGGTGAGTAAGAAAGGATCATATTTCAGGGCATCATAGATGGGTTGCATCAGGAGGGAAGCTTCTGGGATCCAAGAACGACAGTAAGAGATCAATCCCAGGAAAGCATGTAGAGGCTTCGACTTGCTTTGAAATGGATGCTGATTGGGCTGGTTTTAAGGCATACTGTGGTTGTCTGGGCAAGGGGGCTCCAGGTTTTTTTTTTTTTTTTTTAACTTTATGTCTTTATTTCAAAATTTTTTTACAAATACAATTTATACACAATCTCATTCATCTCTCTTACAAAGATCATATTAAGCAAAAAATCATTAAACGTGTTTGGGTGGGATCTAACTCATTCACACCGCCTTGCTTTCACCCCCCACCTCTCACATCCATCCTCTCACTCTCTGCCAGTATCGGTTCATCCACTTAGTTCTTTTTAAACTAATTTGGTTTGGTTGGCACTATCTAAGGCATTCTCATGTTCCTTTCTCAATCCATGGATTCCATAGTAAATGGAATTTAGCAAGGCTCTCTCGTTTTATATATGTAGTTCTCTCCTTCATGATCACTCTATCCATATTTTGCTCCCACTCATCGACTGACGGAGGGGTAGAGGACTGCCATCTCCGAGCAATTAGCAACCTGGCCTGAAAAAGACAGCGCAAAACCGCAATCTGAACTTCCCCAGGCTTGCCCCCTCCCTCTCCTCCCCCAAGAACACATTGGATGGGGTCTAGCTCGAGATGGGTATTGAATATCTGGGAGACCTTGTCCACCACCTCTTTCCAATATCCATTTAATTTTGGACATCTCCAAAACATGTGGACAAGATCTCCCCCCAGTCTCCCACATCTAGGGTATTTATCATCTTGCCTACGACCAAACCTAAAGAGCTTGTTTGGAGTGTAATAAGCACGGTATAATAGAAAAAGATGTGACATCTTCTGAGGGGGGGAGAGTGAGACCATTGGGGCAAGTTCAAGTATCCTTTCCCATTGAGGAGCTGAGATGATTCCCACGTCTCTCTCCCACTTTACTTTGTATGGACATAGTTGTGTACCTTCCCTGTTCCCCTTATATAGATGTAAATATAGATTGGATATCATCCCCTTATGGGATCCTGTCCCTGCCACACTCTGTAATACCTGCATATTAGTCCACTCTGGTGGTTCACCTTTAAACTGTACAGCCAGGGCATGTCTCACCTGCAGGTATCTAAAGAAAGACTTCCTGGGGAGAGAAAAATGTTCTCTGAGGTCCTGGAAACTTCTAATCATGCCCTCATGATAGATCTGAGCAATATATTTTAAACCCCTTCTCTCCCACTCTCTGACCGTCCCCATCTTTTGAATTTCGCACAAATTAACATTCTCCCATAACGGGGAAAAAACTGTAAACCCTCCATATCCCATCATTTTTTTTGCAGTACCCCAAACTTTAGCCATCAAGTTCTGGGTAGGGAGCCCCTTCTGGAAGGCCCCTGCCTCCAGAGTCTCCATCAAAGACTTATGTGGGGATTTATAGAGAAGGATCTTCCACTCTGGCCCCTCCTTCTCAACCTCGCATCCCCCGATATGTTGCAGCTGAGCCGCTAAAAAATATCTAAAAGGATGCGGCAGGGCAACTCCTCCTGACCCAATTGGAAGTTGTAATGTTTTAAGACTAATCCGGGAGGTCCCCCCTTTCCAAACTAATTCTCTAAATATGGTGTCCACCCTGTTAAACCACTTTTTATAAATCCATATTGGAGAGTTGTGAAGAATATATAAAAGTTGTGGCATAAGCACCATTTTTATTAAATTACACCGACCTGCTGCAGACAGGGGGAGTTTTTTCCAAATTTGGGTTTTCCCTTTAAATTTGTTCAAAAGTGGGACCAGATTTTCTATAACAAATTGTTTAGGGTCTCTTGAGATGTTAATACCCAGATATTTGATTTGCTGAACGATTTGGAGTTGGATTGCCTCGTGTGGAAGGGGGAGGACTATAGGGTCTATGGGAAGTAGATGTGATTTGTCCCAGTTGATTCTCAGTCCTGATAGGAGGCCAAAGTCTTTGATTTTGCCCATGGTCTCGCGTAGTGACTCCTGAGTGTCGTTAAGCAGTAAAAGAAGATCATCTGCGTAGTAGACATGGGATCCGTCAAAAAAATACGTTTCGTTTCGTTCCGTTTTATTTCGTATCCAAAAAATTCGTAATTCGGATTTCGTATACGGAATTTAATTCGGATTCGTACGAAATACGGATTTCGTACGAATCGTAAGAATCGTTAATTTGGTTAACGAATAGCGACACTCTACGAATAATATCCGAAAACGTATTAAGGTTGCATAACAACAGTCTATTGTGTGTGTGTACTGTGTAGACAATAGCTCTGCCTATGCCTAACGTTATTCTAATGGATTTGTAAATTCGTTACTTTTTTTGGTTTGTTGATTGGTCATTTTACATGTCTCTCTTTCTCTTACAATGGCGCTGTCTAACGTGCTTCGAATGTATTCGTACATTCGTAACTTTTTTTTTTGTTTGTTGATTCGTAATTTTCCGTGTCTCTTAAAATGGCGCTGCTTATGCTTAACGTGCTTCGAATGGATTCTTAAATTCGTTACTTTTTATTGTTTGTTGATTTGTCATTTTACGTGTCTCTCTCACAATGGCCCTGTCTAACGTGCCTCGAATGGATTCGTACATTCTTAACTTTTTTTGTTTTTGTTTGTTGAGTCGTCATTTTTCGTGTCTCTTACAATGGTGCTGCCTAACGTGCTTCGAATGGATTCTTAAATTCGTTACTTTTCTTTGTTTGTTGATCTGTCATTTTACGTGTCTCTCTCTCTCACAATTGCGCTGTGACTGTCTAACGTCCTTCGAATGGATTCGTAACTTTTTTTATTTGTTTGTTGATTCGTCATTTTACGTGTCTCTCTGACTCTCTCACAATGGCGCTGTCTAACGTGCTTCGAATGGATTCTCAAATTCGTTACTTTTTTTTGTTTGTTGATTTGTCATTTTACGCGTCTCTCTCTCACAATAGCGATGTCTAACGTGCTTCGAATGGATTCGTAACTTTTTTTTTTTTTGGTTTACTGATTCGTCATTTTACGTGTCTCTCACTCTCTCACAATGGCGCTGGCTAACGCGCTTCGAATGGATTCGTACATTCGTAACTTTTTTCTTTTTGGTCGTTGATTCGTAAATTTACATGTCTGACACAGTGGCGCTGCGGCGCTGCATGCGTCGAATGGATTCGTACTTTTCTAATACATCGCTGTTATTCGTAACTATTCGAAATCTCGTTTATTCTTTACTTTCGTTTTTGACATGTGCCTATAGTCTCCGCCCCTGGATGTAGTTTTGAGAGGCCGGCCCCTGGATGTAATTTAGAGAGACCGTGTGACTCCGTGTGACTGTAGTGTAGTGAGGGAGGAACAGAGAGAGAGCAGAGCAGAGAGCAGAGCAGAGACTGAGAGCAGAGAGAGTGGTATTGTTGGAGTTGTGGTTGTTGTTTTTGTGTGGACTGAATTTGTGATTTGTGTGGAATTAGAATGTCTGGGAGTGAGAATGTATGTGTGAGTGAGAGTGTTGGTTTGAAAGTTGTTGTTGTGAGTGAGAGTGGAGAGGACTCAGGGGATCGGATGAGTGGAGGGGAGCGCCGGATGAGTGGAGGGGATCGGATGAGTGGAGGGGAGCGCCGGATGAGTGGAGGGGATCGGATGAGTGGAGGGGAGCGCCGGATGAGTGGAGGGGAGAAGAGTGGAGGAGAGAGGAGTGGAGGGTCAGGGGGTGGAGGGGAGCACAGGAGTGGAGGGGACTGGAGTGGGGGTGAGAGGAGGATCAGTGGGGGGTTGAGGAGAGAGGAGGGAAGAGTAGAGAAGAGGAAGCGTAGTAGAGAGGACAGGGAGAGGAAGCGTAGTAGAGGGGACAGGGAGAGGAAGCGGGGAGGGGACAGGGAGAGGAAGCGCGGAGGGGACAGGGAGAGGAAGCGCGGAGGGGAGAGGAGGCGTGAAGAGGAGACGAAGAGTGGAAGGGAGCATGGCCATGGAAGTGGAGTGGAGCGGGAGCGGGAGCATGGCCAAAAAAAGAGGCGTATGCCCCCCCCCCACATCAGAAGATGAAATGTCTGACACCGGCGATCACCAGCGAACCAAACGCAAGCAGCAGCAGAAGACGATGACGTCATCAACAGGGGGCCAGTCTTTACCCCCCAGGAAAACGCTGCTCTGGTGGCTGCTGTTAGGAGGGACAAGGCCACATTGTTCAGCCTCAACGTCCCTACTGCCCAGAAGACAGCAGCCTGGGATCGAGTCCGGGACTCTGTGAATGCCCTGTCCAAGGTTCGCAGGACCACCGCTGGTGTCAGGCACAGGTAATAATTATTCAAATATTATATCACTCTTAGAACACACCCCATATTTGTGAAAAAACACACACAGTAGGCTTTGAGTAATAAACTGATTTGAACGTAACACAAATATATTTAATATATTTATTTGACACAGACAGACACAGAAAAGTAACATGTAAAATAAAAATAATATTAACGTGTGTATATTTACTAAATATACTATTTTCATTTGCAGATTTTATGATTGTCGGGCCTCTGTCCATAAAAAAATTGAGAGGCAGGCCACTGGAGGAGGCAAGACTGTCTTATTTAGACAGTGGGAGGCAGAGCTTAAGGATGGCCTCCTACTTCACGAAGATGCCCCGCCCCCTGGAGTGAGCACTGCCAGTGCCAGATCCGCCGCCAAGCACCAGAGACTGAGAGCTGGTGAGTAAAATAAAATCTATCATTATATATTGCAGTTATATGGTTGTTGTTTGCAGCTCACTATATTTTTTATGACTACGGCATGTGAGACTTACGTTTTGCTTTACATTCATGTTTTCCAGATCGATCAATGTCATCATCCGTGGAGGAGGGAACAGGAACAGCTGCTTCTGCTTCATGCCCCCCTCAATATTCTGGCAGTGGTGAGTACCTACTACCTACCTAACCAACACAAAGCAAACATAATAACAAACATCTATTTAACCACTTCAGCCCCCGATGATTTTCCCCCCTTCCTTACCAGAGCACTTTTTGCGATTCGGCACTGCGTCGCTTTAAGTGACAATTGCGCGGTCGTGCGACGTGGCTCCCAAACAAAATTGGCGTATTTTTTTGAACACAAATAGGGTGGTATTTGGTGGTATTATTTGATCACCTTTGCGGTTTTTATTTTTTGTGCTATAAACAAAAAAAGAGCAACAATTTTTAAAAAAAAATCAATATTTTTTACTTTGTTTGTCATAAAAATTATCCCCCAAAAATATAAAAATAAATATTTTTTTCCCTCAGTTTAGGCCGATACGTATTCTTCTACATATTTTTTGTCAAAAAAATTACGTTAAGTGTATATTAATAATTGGTTCGCGTGATCACGGACATATGTACGCAAATGATCATGTACAGATGACTGTGTGCAGGTGATCACGGACATATGTGTGCAGATAATCATTGACACATGTTATTTTACCGGGACATATGTGAGGGACATGTGTTTTTATTATTTTGGGACATGTGTTTTTATTAGGGGACATGTGTGTTTTGGGGACATGTGTGTTTACACTGTGGGGACACTACACTGGTGATCAGTGAGTAAAAAGCTGTAAAAACAGCTAATACTCACTGATCACCAGCCGGCTGGAGCGATCCGCTCTCCTCTCCTCACCAACGACTTCCGTGTGAGGAGAGGAGAGCCGATTGCCTAGCAAACGGCTGTTTGTTTACATCACATGACGGCTGTGATTCGACACGGCCCTCATGTGATCAGGAGGGCCAATCACCGACCCCTCCTGCCGATCCGAGATGCGCCGTGTCCGGGTGACACGGCCGCATCGGGATCGCGCCACTGCGCTGGCATGCGCGCGATCCCTCTACTTCAGAAGGACGTTCCATAACGTCAGATCAGAAGTAGACGGCTCCCACCCGGCCGTCTATGTACAGTGGCCGGGTGGGAAGTAGTTAAGTACCGTAGTTTATCGCGATTCCAAGAGCGTTTGCAATTTTAAACCATAACATGTTCGATATCTATCTATTTTACTTGGAGTAACATCGACTATCGCAATATCCCCAAAAATTGGGCTAAATACATTTACTGTAAAAAAAATTTTTTTAATTCAGTTAATTTCTCACCTAAAATTGCTTTTGAAAGGCCGCTGTGCAAATACACACTCAGTGCACATATATATATATAATTATAATGTTTGTGGTTCTCAGTAATTTTCTAGAAAAAAGTTTTGATTTTAAATTGTAAACAATAACTGTCATAAATAGGCTTGGTCCAGAAGTGGTTACCATAACTCTTTATTCTATCTTAACAGAAAGCCTGAGCCGCCATATCCCAGACCCTCCAGCATCAGCTCCTTCTGCCAGGAAGCAACGCCCCATTTCTCCTCAACGTAAGTACTAGAATACGCAAGCTGCCAATATAAAGAAAAAAGGACACAAGGCACCATCATCCACAGTCCACACTAAGTTCACAAACACATAAAAAAAGCTACAACCATCCATTTTTAAGTTCATACACACAGCACACACCCCAAACTAGGGGTCTACCGATTAATGGTGGCCCCTTTTTTTGTAATTATCGTTGACAAACTTACCAATATAGTGCTTCAAGGTGTTGTACTCGGGTGATGCTTGCAGCGGCAGACATCACCCGTCCGGTGCCGTTTTTTAACAACCAATGTGGCTAAGCACTAGCAGCCGCTTGTCTGTTATTACAAACAGCTGGAGGGGAAGTCCTCCCCAGAAGTGCAGTCGCTGTAAATCTGAGGAGAAACTCTGAATTGAGGGGAAGCTCTGCTGATTTTATCTTCCAATAGTGTACAAAAAAACATTCTGTTTTTTTTTTTTTCCCTTGCATGACTGTCCCCCTCAGATCTACAGCGACTGCACTTCCAAGTGCACTTGTAGTGGAAAGTGTATTTTCCTTTAGTAAATAGACCCCACTGTTACTGTTAGTATTGTAACCTATAATTGTTTATTCTATTACTACAATATTTGGAAATGCATCTGATCTTAGTATCTGAACGCCACTACAATCAGACAGCCATCAGTAACAGTAAGTTAGTAACTAGGGTGGAACTTAGAAAAGAGTAGTGAAAATAAATTATTTGCTATATATTATAAAGAGAAAAACAAACCTATTTTTATTGAAAGCGTTTGTTTAAAAAAAAAAGAAACCTGTTCCCTTAAAAACTTAAGGAAGGACCACCCGCCGCAGTTATATGTCGGCTGTTTGAAGAGGACCACCATTGTTATGGCAGCAGATAGCTGCCATAACCCCGGTATCTTCTTCAGCGGGCGGTCCTCTTTCAGATAAAATTGGTTACTGCGGCGGACTTGCCGCAAGTTCACTTTTATCAGGGGCCAAAGAGGCGGTGGAGACGATCAGGTCCACTTCTGCCCTCCAATCTTAAAGGGTTTTTTTTTTGGGTGGGGGAGAAGAATATGACATTTCTTTTTATATTCATTTTTTATTGTATTTTTGTGTAAATATGAGATCTGAGGTCTTTTTGACCCCAGATTTCACATTAAAGAGGACCTGTCTTTGTTTTTTTCTATTACAAAGGATGTTTACAATACATTCCTTGTAATAGGAATATATGTATATGTTACACAAATAGTATTTATTTTTTAAAGGACAATGTCAAAATAAAAAGGAATAAAATATGTTTTTATTATAATCTCTAGAAATCAATTTCTTTGAATGCTAGCATCAACATTGGCTATCTCGTCTATTTCAGATCAACAAGACCTGTCAGATGGGATTTCGCTCCGGGATGAGACCGAGCTGACCCCTTTGGCCCAGAAGCATACTCTAGGGCCACAGGAAGCTGCCCCCCCTGTACGTCCTCCACTGCCTCACCCTCTAGAGGAGCAGCCAGTGCCGCAGTTGCCACCACCGACACCGAGTCAGACAACTGTCCTGCTAACAGAGATGCGGAGGCTGGCCAAAGCCAACAAAAAAATGCAGAGGGAGAATCGTAGGTTGAACCGGACCCTCCACCGTGCCATCAGAAACCACACTGATGATATGGAGAGGATGTGGGTCCGGTTCAACCAACAACAGAACCAGGCAATGGAGCATTGCAAATTATGTTTGCTGGAAGCAATTTCCAGACACAATGCTCCATTGTCTGGTACTAGCTCTACCACCACCATGAGCAGCCGAGAAGCCTCTCCAACATGAAACCATCATCCACTGCGTGCTCCAGGACCATAGCTATTTTGTTTGTTTGTTCTGTTCAAATCTAATATATTATTTTATACTTTTATTTTGTGTGTAAAAATAAAGTTGTTTTGAAGTAATAAAACCAGCAGTCTTTAGTGCTTGATTTTGTTGAGGGAGGTGTTTATGTTTACAGCACACTAGACATAGACACACTGTGATAAGCCACATTGACACAGAAATAAAAAGTTCCCTCCTCCGCCTGCTCCGCAACTCAAAAGGAGTGTTGCAAAGCGAGCTGTACATTCTGTCCCCCACCCCATCCCATTCCCCATCCAAGGTAGCCAGGCAGACATATAGGACAGAATAAGGTGACAGACACTACTGTACAACTGAACATAGAAATGTTTATTAGGTCTCTCTAAAGCATAAAGCAACTCCAACAATAAATTATTAATAACTTAACTTAACAGTAGTTAGTGCAATGGCAGAAAACAAAAACACTCCCCTTCCCCCACCCAAACATATTGGGGCACATCAGGGCATATTGGGGCACATCAGGGCATACTGGGGCACATGGCATATTATTGGGGCACATTGGGGAACATCAGGCCACAGCGTTTACCAGCTTGTGGATTAGTATAATTACATTTGGCACATTGAACAACAATTGAATGGGTATAAATATTTTTTGGGCATTTAAGAAACTTTGATTGTGGGGAGGGACAGTGTCCAACTAAAGAGTCTAAGACCAAGAGGCCATCTCTGCTGCAGAGTGCAGACAGTCAGTCAGTTCAAGGAATGTCCAGAGTAAGGGAGGGGTACCCCAGCTTTGGCAAATTTATTTTCAAAAATGCTAACTGCTCCATTAGCTGGGGGGACAACTGTGATCTTTGGGGTGACAGGATGTTTCCCGTCACAGAAAACACCCGCTCACTCTGGACACTTGTTGGAGGGCAGGACAGTAGCTCCTTGGCAATATCTGCGAGGGCAGGCCACTCCTCGCTCTTCTCCTGCCAAAAAGACATAGGATCTGTGGTGGGGTGCACTGGTGGGGATGACAAATATGTCATGACAACCTCCTTTGATGAAATGCGTTTCTTGGGGCGCACTATGCTGCTGGAGGTTCCCATTAGGGTGTCAAATGCCTCAGTCAAGACGGAAGAAGATGCTCCGCGACCGCTGGCAGGAGCTCTGCTGCTCACTTCAGAATCAGTAGATGCTGTTGCATGGGAGAGGGGGTTTTCAATATCTTCTTCCTCCTCTTCCTCCTCTCCCAGCTCTAGCGGCCTTACTAGCTGCCTTTCCCTCTGACGCACCCTGTCAATCAGTCTGTCCCGCCATGTTGTGAGAGCACTGCACTGCACAGCCATTTTGACCTTGCAACGAGGGTCACACATGGCAGCCAGCATCAGTTCTGGGCAAGAGGCGGTCAAATCCTGCGTGCGCCTGCCCAATTCCAAGAGAAATGTCTTGAGCAGAGCCAACACATCAGGTTGAGGGACACCACCAGGCAAAGGTTCCTGAGCTGACATGAACCGCTCCAATTTACTCTGAAGGTGGTTAAAAAGCGGCAGCACATTAGCAATGCTGGCATCCTCGCGGCTCAGATGTTCTGTCACAGAGAGGAATGGTTTGAGGACTGCCACAATCTGCCCAATTATGGCCCAGTCCTCCCTGCCTAAAGGTCTCTCTATGCCAATATTATGTTCGCAGGCCATGGCATGGAGAGCCTTCTGCTGCTCAAGGATGCGTTCCAGCATTGCTAGGGTTGAATTCCACCTAGTCCCCACATCCTGTTTTAGGCAGTGTTCTGGAAGGCCTGCCTTCCTCTGTTCCAACCTGAGGAGGTGGCTGTCCCTCACACTTCGATGGAAGTGGCCAGCCATCTTCCGGCAAGAGTCCACCACTTTGGACAGCCTTCCATCGCTGCCAGAATTAGCCTCCATCAATCGAAAGCTGTCGGTTACCACCTGGTGGAGAAGGTGGGCTGAGCAGCGCACACCCACAAATCTGCCATCCCTTACAGCCTTCACCATGTTGCTGCCTCCGTCTGTCACAATATAGCCAATCCTGTAGCTGCTGTTGCTGTCAGTGTCTGCCTGAAACCACTGCAACAACATTTTCTGCAGGGCTTGCAGGATATTTTGCGCTGTATGCTTCTCATCAAGCACCTCAGCGTGCAGGAGAAAAGAACGGTGCCCCTCTTTGTCAAGTGCTGATGACGAGGATCCAGATGACACCTTGCCCTGCCACCAATGTGCCGTCAGGGACAGGAAGGCGTGTCGGGCACTAGATGCACTCCACAGGTCAGTGGTCAGGTGCACTGCCTGTCCACCTGCCTTTCTAATCTCGTCCTTCAGCACCCCAACACAAGACCTGTATAAGGCTGGCACCACAGTTTGGCTAAAGGTCTTTCGTGATGGCACACGGTACTGTGGTGCAACAGCCTGCATCAACTGCCTGAAGGGCTCACCTTCTACCATATTGAATGGTGCTCCTCCAACTGCAATAAGCTGGCCGATCAGGCGTGTAATCTTCCTAACCTGTGCCTGAGACATTCCTTTTGCACTGTGAAAGCCACCAAAATCTTCCAGGGTGGCCTGGTGGCTGGTATGGGTTGGATGTGGGGTGGTGGTGCTGGTACTTATGGTGGTGGCTGTGGTGGTGCCACTATTGGTATTGGTTCCTCTTTTGGTGTTTGGAGGGGACACAATTTTCTCCCCTAACAGCACAGCCTGGTGGTGCACACGCATGTGCTGGTTCATCCCGCTGTTGCTGAGATGCCCTATGTCTCGGCCCCGGCTGATGTCCCTGCCACAATGCTTGCATTTGGCCTTCTGACCAACGCCAATTTTGGTGAAATGCAGCCAAACGCTGGAACGGCAGCCCGCACCAATGACACTGCCCGCAGTGCCTGGTGATGGAATCACATCCACTGCAGTGGTTGGACTGTCTTTCTGAGGTTCAGCAGGAGGAGCAGGATGAAGAAGAGAATGTGATTGTGATCTGAACATCACGGGTATTTTGGGTGCTGTTGCTGTGGTTGCATTGGCCGATGATGCTGGAGGCTTTGAAATAACGGCAGGGGACTTATAAGGGGAGAAAAGTAGTGGGGAGTCAGGGGAGATATATTCTCCTGGGCTGTCGCTGGGGCCAACATGGGTAGATGCAGATGCCGATGGTTGGTAATCAAAGTTCTCCATGTGAAAACTTGTTTCCATCTCTTTCTCTTCTTCTACTTTGCCAGGGGAAGACTGATGATCTTTACAATGTGTTGTAAGCTGAGTCTCCTCAGGCTCCTGCTTGCTTATCTCGAAGCTCCCTGGAGTGCTGATAGTGATAACATCATCATGAGCTTGTTCAGCCTGGGCCTTCTCACATGTCTCATGCAGCATGCTGTCCAAGATCTCCATCTTTGGCTGCACAAAGGTGTGTGCACTGGGAAGTTTACCTTTGGTCTGCCCTCGTCCTCTTCCATAAAAGGTACGAGTGGGCATGCTAGTGCTACCAGCAGCAGTGCTTGTACAAGGTAAGTCCTCCTGGAACAGCTGGCGACGTGATGTCTGCTGTTTGGCAGGCTCTTTCACTCCTCCTGGTCGCCTCAACTTCATGGGAGGTGAGCTGAGCTCAGGGGGCGCAGAGACAGAACGTCCCACCTGCTGCTGTTGTACTTTACGCCGGCTCGAAGCTCTTCCTCTCCCAGCAGCAGCACTCTTTCTGCCTTGATCTCCTTGTTTGCTGCTCATTTTGCCTTCCAAGTCAAAAAAAGACAAAAAAAAAAGATGAGCAGACTAAAACAAAAATCTGGAGCAAAAGAAGAAATCCAATAGCAAAATAAGCTATCAAGGATAATAATCTTGCAGACTCGAACAGATATCAGGGCAAATGAATATCAAAAATCCAAGGATCACGACGATATTTGAGCAGATGCACTGGCACAAATAGTTGACTGTATGATCTGCTCCACAAAGAGAAGTCATATGATCAGGGCGTGCCCTCTGCCCTGCCCTGTAGGCCTCAGCATCACAAGAAAACCTCTGATGTGATTGGTCAACCAACAGTCACATGTTTCTGTAGTAAAGAAATTTGGACCAACAAAGAATTCGTTATTATTCGTACACTGTCGATATTCGTTATACTGAATATCGAATTCATTCGAATCATTCGTTATATCCGCTATAATAATTTATTTTGTATTAGTTGAAATTAGATATTATTTGGTAGTTGGAGCCGAAATTCTAATCATTCGTTATATCCGCTATAATAATTTCTTTCGTATTAGTTGAAAATTAGAAATTCGATATATTTGGTAGTTGAATTCGAATAGTTTGGAGCCGAATTTCGAATCACTCGTTATATCCGCTATAATAATTTCTTTAGTATTAGTTGAAATTGAAATTCGATATATTTGGTAGTTGAATTCGAATAGTTTGGAGCCGAATTTCGAATCACTCGTTATATCCGCTATAATAATTTCTTTAGTATTAGTTGAAATTGAAATTCGATATATTTGGTAGTTGAATTCGAATAGTTTGGAGCCGAATTTCGAATCACTCGTTATATCCGCTATAATAATTTCTTTAGTATTAGTTGAAATTGAAATTCGATATATTTGGTAGTTGGATTCGAATAAATTAAGAATAATTTGGATCCGAAATTCGTAAACGGAATTTCGTATTCCGTACAGAATTCGTATCCAAAAAAATTCGTAATTCGGTTCCGTACGAATGTACGAATTTCGAAAAATTCGTACGAATTTACGATTCGTACGAAACTAACCGCACATGTCTACTGCGTAGAGAATCACTTTTTCCTCTGAGTCTCCTCGTTTGAACCCTTTTATTTCTGGGGATGATCTCAGGGAGAGAGCCAAAGGTTCGATTGCGGGGGCGAAGAGGAGGGGCGACAAAGGGCACCCCTGCCTCGTCCCCCTCAGCAATCGAAACCTGGTAGAGTGTTCATTATTTACTTTCACTCTTGCCCCCGGAGAGCCGTATAGGAGCATTACCCATTTAACAAAATTCGGGCCCACCCGAAATTCCGATAAGGTTCTCCAGAGATACTTCCATTCAAGAGAATCAAAAGCCTTGGCGGCATCCAAGGAAAGGACAGCCCTGTTGCCTCCATCTTCCACGGGTAGTTGGAGGTTTAAAAAAAGGCGTCTAATATTTAAACTAGAAGACCTACCAGGAATAAATCCTGATTGGTCTTGATGCACCAATTTATGAATAATTTTATTTAACCTGGCTGCCAGGACCTTTGCTAACACCTTAATATCTGAGTTCAGAAGCGCAATAGGTCTATATGAAGCGGGGGAGAGTGGGTTCTTATTCTCCTTAGGGATCACAATTATGGTCGATTCCATCATTGATTTGGGTAGCTCGCCTTTCAGTGCCGAGGCATTAAAAACCTCTAACAATTGGGGGAGGAGCACCTCCCCATATTTACGATAAATTTCAATGGGAAGGCCATCCGGTCCTGGGGACTTCTGGCCTGCCATTTCCCGGACGGTCCGCTGTATCTCCTCCAGGGTGACAGGGCCATCTAACATGGCCCTGTCCTCCTCAGAGAGACAGGGGACCGTCAGCCCCTCAAAGAATGAATCCATTTCCTCTTTCATATCCACCTGTTCAGAGTGGTATAACTTCTCGTAGTACTCCCGAAAAGTATCCACAATCTCAGGTGTATATGTAGATGTCCTACCCGCCCCTGTGTCAATCAATGGAACCATCGATGAGGGAGAATTGGTTCTAATTAAATGAGCGAGCATCCTACTAATTCCTTCTCCCTCCCCAAAGGCGACTTGTTTTTGAAAGATGTATTTTTGTTCTGCTTTACCCAACAGGACTACACGATAGACCCCTTGTGCCTCTGTCCACGTTCTAAAATTTGCAGGTGTTGGGTTACTTATGTATGCTGCTTCTGCAGATATTAGGGTGTTCCCTGCTATTTCCTCCCCTTCTCTTGACAGTTTTTTTGTTTTTGTTTTAATTATACCATAATTGGTGGTACCTTTAGGTGTCCTATGTCTTCGGCCGAGTGGACCATAGGTGTGTAGGGACTCGGTCTAAGACTTCTTTTGGGACTTCACCTTCGCTTTGCACGTCTAGGGACAGTAGGAGAGGGATAGGCACAACGCTGAGGCATCATCAGTAGTAAGTGGTGTAGTAACTAGGATAGACATGGGAACCGTCAAAAAATTAGTTTCGTTCCGTTTCGTAAAAAAAAAAAAAATTCGTAATTTGTGTACGAATTCCGTTCGAATTCGTACGAAATACGAATTTCGTACGAATCGTTAAAAAAATTTGAATCATTACAAATCGTTACGAATCGTTAATAATCACTCGCGGCTAATGAATTGCCGGTTCCCGTAACACATAGAATAATTCGAATCCAACTACCAAATATCGAATTTCAACTAATACGAAAGAAATTATTATATCGGATATAACGAATGATTCGAATGAATTCAAATGATTCGAATGTCAAAGTGTCATTTTTGCAGGAAAAAAAGCTATTTAAAAACACAGTCAATCATTGAAACCAAAGAATGAAGAAAGGAAGAAGGAAGACCAGAAAAAAGAAGATTTTAATAAAGGAATTGTCAAAGACCGTCTCCTGTCATTTTTACCATTTTTGACACTTTTTTGGTGAAATGGTAGGGGTACTTTTGTACCCCCTTACCATTTCACACAGGGGGGGGCAGGATCTGGGGTCCCCTTGTTAAAGGGGGCTTCCAGATTCTGATAAGCCCCCCACCCACAGACCCCCACAACCAATGGCCAGGGTTGTGGGGATGAGGCCCTTGTCCTCATCAACATGGGGACAAGGTGCTTTGGGGGGGTCACAGACCCCCAAAGCACCCTCCCAATGTTGAGGGCATGTGGCCTGGTACGGTTCAGGAGGGGGGGGCGCTCTCGTCCCCCCTCTTTTCCTGCAGCCTGCCAGGTTGCGTGCTCGGATAAGGGTCTGGTATGGATTTTGAGGGGGACCCCACGCCATTTTTTTGGCCGGGGTTCCCCTTAAAATCCATCCCAGACCTGAAGGGTCTGGTATGGATATTTAGGGGGGACCCCACGTAATTTTTTTTTTTAAATTTGAAGTGGGGTTTCCCTTAATATCCATAGCAGACCTGAAGGGCCTGGTTGTTGAATTTGGGGGGACCCCCACGCTTTTTTTTTTTTTTTATCAATGACTTTCAATGAATGACTGTTCTCTGTGTTCTTAAATAGCTTTTTTTTTTTCCTGCAAAAATGACACTTTGTCATTCGAATCATTCGAATTCATTCAAATCATTCGTTATAACCGCTATAAACATTTCTTTCGTATTAGTTGAAATTCGATATTTGGTAGTTGGATTTGAATAATTTGGAGCCAAAATTCGTAAACGTAATTTTTCCTGAAAAAATGACACTTTGTCATTAGAATCATTCAAATTCATTCAAATCATTCGTTATATCCGCTATAATAATTTTTTTCGTATTAGTTGAAATTCGATATTTGGTAGTTGGATTTGAATAATTCGGAGCCGAAATTCGTAAACGGAATTTCGTATTCCATACAGAATTCGTATTCGAAAAATTCGTACTACGGATTCGTACGAATGTACGAATTTCGAAAAACTAATCGCACATGTCTAAATAAGGATACTGCCATCAGAATGGAAGCCTGAAGTCTAGATAGGACATCGGCCCCTAGCAGATTTAGGGGGCATGTGGATGAGACCACAAATCTTGCTAGTAGGTCAGGGTAATTTCCAACTTGTAGGGGGCAGGGTAAGGGGCTTTTTCTGGGCGTTCCCAAAAATAGGAAGGAGGTGTCGGGTAGTTCTTCTGCCCTAATAACGCTTCTGGCTGCGCCTGTGTCACATAAAAATGTGGTGGGATGACCCTCTATGGGTAGGGTTATTTTTGCAAGAGGGCCTCCTGTGTTTTAAGAAGATACCATGGTAGGGGCAGGTGACACAAGCTTGCCTGAATCCTAGCGGAGGAGGTTTGCGTGATCCGAAGAGGGCTGGGGCGGTGGACGAAGTGAGATGTCATGTCCTTGTCGCTCACCGTGATTGGGGTTTATTTGTCTGTAGGTATACTTTGGGGCACTTCGACATTCTCTTTTGAAGTGACCAGGTCTACCGCAGCTGAAACAAACGCGTGGAGTTGGCATTGGTGGGCGCGGGTATGGTGTGTCAGAGGCCATCATGAGAGGTGCTACTTTTTTATTACCCTGTGAGGACTCTAAGCCTTTTGCTACCAGCAACAATTTGTCAAGATCCATCACTCTATACTCTGGGCGTGACAGTATAAGACCCTTTCGGATTGACTCTTTAAGACCCGAAACAAATGCGGCAGCTAACGTGTTTATGTGCCTTGGTTAACACACTAAAACCCAAATCAGTAAACACATGTGTAATTCTGCTGTAATATTTCTCAACTGATACACCCTTGTCTTGTGTACCTCTTGTATGTTCATGGCTTGATCTGCCAAGCGATCTTGAGCCCAGGTTTTTAGTTGGTTTATGAACTCACATCCTGAGGCATAACTGGTATCATCCAGACTATTCTCATCAAAACACTTTTGCATCACCGGCCAGTAAGCATCTCCAGTGCTTATTTCACAAAGGCTCACCAAATCTCGCCATGCAGCAGAATATTTTTTTTGGATTTGTTGGACCTTTCTGTAGAACGGCATGGGTAGTTTTTCTGGATCCGGTAAGCTAGCGACAAGAGTCGCAGTTTGAGATGGGTTAAAGTATGCATATATTTGGAGAGCTCCCGGTGGTGTAGCCCACCTCCCTGTGTCTCCAGTCTCTTTCCCCATGTTATGTGTCATGTGTCTGTGATCCTGGCGGTCCCTCAAATCTTTCCGATCAGGGATTTTTAATAACCGTTGTGCTAATGTGTTGGGTCGTGAGGGATGTTGTGAGCCATCAGTAAGTGACCAGGTCGAGTCGTCGAGTTGCCATCCACAAAGTCGGTCACTGAATTGTGAACCCAACCCAAACATGCGGGATGTGTCATTGAATGCCCCTTTCAGAATCGCGCCCCGTCCGCGTCCAGGCATATTGTCAAGGTCGGTGTGACCAAGTGGGGTAAAATAACTTTGGTCGGGACCTCCTAATCCTTGGTCTGGCGGTTTGGGACTTTGGGCCAGGGACCAGACCAAGGACCAAAGACTAGAACATATGAAATAGACATTTTATCATTTAACTTTATAACCACCTCCATTACATCCATTTCAGGACGTTGAGACAGAAGTGTGCCCACTCCAGTCTCGAATGCATCAACCTCAAAAATGAAGGGTAGCGTAGGATCAGGATGTGCCAACACAGGAGCTGAAACAAATGCAGCCTTGAGAGACTTGAAGGCTTTAATGGAATCTGGAGACTAATTTTGTTGGCTACCATCCTTTCTGGTCATATTAGTCAGTTTTCAAGAAACTATTAGATAAGCACCTGAACGACCGCAACATACAGGGATATACAATGTAATACTGACATATAATTACACACATAGGTTGGACTTGATGGACTTTTTTTAACCTCACCTACTATGTAACTATATTTATTATAGCAAAAAGTAAGTAATTTTTTCAAAATTGTCGCACTTTTTTGTTTAGAGCAGAAAAAATTAAATACCACCAAAAGACAGCTCTTTTAGTGGGGAAAAAAGGACGCAAATTTTGTTTGGGTACATCATTGCATGACCGCGCAATTGTCAGTTAAAGCGACAGTGCCAAATTGTAAAAAGTGCTCTGGTCAGGAAGGGGGTAAAGTCTTCTGGGGCTGAAGTAGTTATTTCACCCTTGTGAGAAAATGAATACACATGCATTCAAATGGAACTCCTCTTCACCGTGCACTGTGCAAAAGCACTCACCAGATCATATTGACTCGCTTAATGGTGTGACCTTACACCAATACATCAAGTCTCAGGAGAAGCGTGCCTCATCATCCGACCATCAGCTGTTGTCTGGAGATATCCCTTTCAACACTCCCACTAATGCCTCCAATGGATTCACTTATAACCTCATATAATGAAAAAGCAGAAAGGAGACATCTCCCAGAACATAAAACCATTTTTTAGCAACCAAGAGAGTTAAAATTGCACTTTTTTACACCTACAGCTTTATAAAATAGATATGTACTGTATATACTGTAAACAAGAAGGAAACGCTGCCGGCTCATCCAGCATGCATTCCACCGAAACCATAAGTGATGTAACAGAAGTCCCGCTCTACACGTTTCGTCATTAATGTGTTACATCTTCAGGAGCAGTTTTGTATTTTGTGTGAAATACAAAATGTAAGCCCTCACTCTTGGCCACATTTGGCTATTTGCAGTAAAACATAAGCTAAAACCTTTGATTTTACTGTTTTGTTCATTTGACAATAGCAGCATGGATTTAGTGATCACTAAGATCACAACTGAATTACAGGTGATCTTAGCATTTTTTCCATCCTTCTCAACAGTGCCATCATTTTGGGTAATATTAGACATTTTACCTCCCAGGAGAATTTTTATTATTGACATTAAGGGCAAAGTGCAAATAGTTTCCTATTCCACCCCCAACCAACCTATACTCACCTTTCCCAACTTCCTCCACCACAGCCTTGGGATTTAACACCTCTGTAAGCTCTATTTTGGATGGAGTTGGGCCCTATACAGGGTTAATTATGTCATCCTCTTCATTTGGTGATAGTGTTCAGGTCTGATGATTGACCATTCAGAGTTTTTTTTTTTTATGAAATTCATCCAGGGATTCTGGGAAGAATGCATCCTAAATATACCAAAATGTTTGAAAACTGAGCTATCAGGACAGCCAGGTACAAAAGGTAGATTCCAGGAATAATTAGGATATCTATGTAAGCATCAGAGATAGGCCTTTACCCAATGATCTGTCAGTCAGTGGTGTCTGCTGAGGTGTAACTAGATTTAACTGATGGTACATTAACATTTGTATTTCATTTCATGTTGGTTTGAGTGGTTATAGTGATTAATAGTATTCATGTAAACATTCAGATTTGGTCTTCTTGCTTTCATCAATACAAAATTAACTAAATAACTTTTCTAAATCTAGCTATAACTTTACTGTGGAATCCCCAGAAGTATAACACATAAAACATAATGGAGCTGTGTTATTCATGAATGTATTTTTGTCTTTCCGTGATGCATGTGGGTTCAATTACAATTCATGTTTGCTTACTCAAACATTTTCCCCTTTAATTGCATGCCTATTTTCTTGCAATTTAAACTGAGCACGAACACAACTTTACCATCTGCCATACCTATAATGCAGTTCCCTTATATATACAGAAGGCCACATGAACCTGTAATGGAGCGTTGTGCAAAAAATATTTTATTTAGAATCACATAAAACTCAAAGGTTGTACATGTGACTTTCCAGTTATTGTTGAGCTTGTATAGTTTTTTCTATCATCCAATATTTACTCCAAGCATTATCTTTTTCAAGGCTTTCATAAAATAAAGTTTCTGTAGGCAATAAAATTAGATTTTTATACTTAATGTAGAATCTTTTTCTTAAATCCACTGAGGGATACAGGAATTCAGAAATTTCTGAAACAGTTGGGTTTTAAGCTGGCATCTACAGGAGTTTTGGACGCTGTTAACAGAAAAAATAGTGAAGGCCAGATCCTGTAAAACCCTGCCTCTAGCTGCCTCTACCCATCATGCATCAGTTTTATGCAAGCAGTACTTAAGACCAATACAAAAAGATGGTGGGAGCTGCATTCCTCAATGGACTTCAATTTTTTTTTATTATATTAATTACAGAAATCTTATTTTTTTTTTATCATCCATTGAGGGGCACAAGAATTCAGAAATACTGAAACAGTCAGGATATCTAAAACCATTTGGACTGAGGAACAGGCAACAGCAACTGATGTATCTAAGAAAGAACCAGGGGCCATCCAGTCTAAAGCCCCATACACACGGTCAGACTTTTTCATGGATTCTGTCCGATCGGACAATGTTGTTGAAAAATCAGACCGTGTGTATGCACCATCGGACAGTGTACGTCGGATTGTCTGACGGACAAAGTCTTATCTCCTGCTGGAAAGATTTGCCGACAACACGGTCCGATCACACCAAATCCGATCGTGTGTACGGTTGTCCGACCGGACAAAGTGCTACGCATGCTCAGATCACATTACAAGACCAAAGCTATTGGCTACTAGCCTCTACGTAGTCCCGTCGTAGGCAACAATCGTCACCGCGTTCAGAATGATCGGATTTTCCGACAACTTTGTCTGACCGTGTGTACGCAAAACCAACATCAGACAAAGTATGACGGACATGGTCCGACGGACCTGGTCCACGGATTGTCCGACCGTGTGTATGGGGCTTAAGGCTGACAAAAGCATTAAACATTCAACCCAAGGCATCAGGGAAAAACAGCTCCATGAAGGAGATAGAAACTCTTTGAAAGTCATCCAATCTCATCAGAAATATTCAGGATATGGAACGATCTAGAAAATACCCAATCGGGATGGTTAAGGACCTAAAGAGTTGGAGACAACCCAAGTATCTGTCAAACAAAAGGGGATAAACTGATGTAAGAAGTATCCCCCAACAAAATAGGAAGGAATGGGAAGACATACACCCCACATTGTGCCACAACACCAGAAAACATTAGGATGACCAGGCCTATCCACAAGGGCACCCGACTGTTTAACAAAAACCTAAAAGGCAAAACCCACCGCAAGACACGTGAACCTAATTTAGGACATTGGAATACAAATCCTCCAACTTACCATGATCCAACAAAGCTTCTACATCTGTGGAATGAGGGGGTAGAAACTTGGCAAGAGAGCTAAGACTGATCATCTGATAAGGACAGATGCAGAGAAGATATTTTTTGCCACAGTAGAAGGGCCTGACTCAAAATAATCCAAAACTGTGAGGACCCACAGATCTCCCATGGGGGATTTCTGCAGGAGAATTGCAGCAACAACTGTCTGCTGATGTTCTAAGCGAACACCAAGTCCTCCAAGATAAAGCACACTCAAGTGCACAAATCTTTATCCTCAGAATGGAGACTGCAGGATGGAGAGGCACAGAAGGTAAACAATTTGCCTCCAAAAGGAACCATGTTGTTTAAAAGAGTAATATCCTCAAAGTTGTCCAGTGAAAAGACTAGGGCCCTTGCCCTGTCCCACAGAAAAATCTGACAGTGCATATCAGGGACCATTAGATCCATAGGGACTGCCTGCATGTGTAAGTTACAGTGCTGTCAATAACTATCACTGCCCTTAATGGGTGGGTCAGAACCGTGCTAGGGAAGGGTGCAATGTAAACTGGTCCCTACTGATACTGTTACTCAGCCTGTGTAAAAACACAGCTACCTGCAGCAGCCCCAAAAGCATGCTGGAGGGCAGATGGAAAGATGCTTTTTCCAAGTATTTTGCCTGTGAACTAAATGGTGTATCATGAGCATTGTAAAATACTGTACATGCCTGTTGGCTGAATGAAAAAAGATTAAAAAAAAAGCCTAAAAGATTCCTTCACCCAAACTATTGTGTGGATGAATAAATTCTGCTCGGATTTTGCATTTTGACACCTGAGCAGCAGCTGCATCTGACTGGAGTCAGCCACTGTTCAGATGATAATTTTCTGCTCAGCCCCTTAGATTTTCCAATTGAAGGATGTCAGGCATGAGTGACCAACAGGGCCACTTAATAGATGATTTTCATCCAGTTCATCAGAAACCATCTGAAATTATTAGTGTATGGCCGGCTGTACTGTTAATGTAGGACAGAGGGTCATACCAGTTAACGCAAACTGGGATCCAAGCAGGGAATTCAACATCCTATCATGTGAGGTCCCCAGAAGTATGTATACCTTTGACTCTTCTAGTTGTATCTCTGTTAATGCCAGATTTTAATAAAATGCTTATCAGGAGAAATGGTCTGGCACAGTCTTAGGTGGGGCTTAAGACTTTTCTAGGTGATTTCAACCCACATAGAGAAAGCCCTCAAACAGTGGGTATTTGCAGACACGGGAGCTTTAAAAGACCCAAGCCCTGAATACTATGCACTGCATCATTAAAGTGGATGTAAACCCCAATTTTTTTTTATGTCATAATGTAGAGAATAAGATTTTCTTTCATTTGAGCCCAGTCTTGCCACACAGATTTACTCCAGCTCTGAGCAATCCTCTTTTATTGTTCAGTTAGAGAAATCTTGAAAAGTCTTAAAAACTTTGTCAAAAACGCCCCCTTGCTGTGAGTGACAGGTGATTTACATATAATGCACGTTAAAATTTTTAGCGAAAAAAATTAGTTTTTTTTGTTTCGTTTTTTTCGTTTCCGTTGATTCATAACGATTCGTAAATTCGTAAGTCGTCGGTGTTCGTATTCGTAACGATTCGTACATTCGTAAGTAGTCGGTGTTCGTATTCGTAGCGATTCCTACATTCGTAAGAGTTATTTTTCGTTGATTCGTTTTTCTGTTAGTTTAATTTTCATTCATTTGTTTATTTGAAATTCGGACGCATTCGTAGTTATTCGTACATTCGTAACATTCGTAGATTCGTAATCGGAGCATAATTCATAATTTTATGTAATGTGTATGCTATTATTAGATTTTAAGAGACACAAAATTACGAATCGAAAAAAAAAAGTTACGAATGTACGAATTTTTTCGTTCAATCCATTCGAAGCACGTTAAGCAACGCCATTGTAAGAGACACGGAAAATTACCAATTCAACAAAAAAAAAAAGTTACGAATGTACGAATTTTTTCGTTCATTTTCGTTGTTCCTGTTTTAGTTTTTCGGATTTTCTTCATTCGTACATTCGTTGTTTCTAATTAGTTTTTTTTCGGATTTTCGTTGTTTTTCGGATTCGATCGATTCGAACGATTTGTTAATCGGATTTGTTCGATTCGAACGATTCATTATTCGTTAACATTTTTTGCGAATCATTTGTTCATTCGTTCGAAAACATACGAACGAAAATAACGAAAAAAAAAGAAAAGCGAAAAAAAACTAAACGAATTGCACATGTCTACTCATTTTTGAAGTCTTGATTGAAGTTACTGAAGAAGTAACTAAGTGGCAAGTGGAGAGTCCTCAAAGAACTCAGTCAGGTTATAACCAGACCACTACTCCTAATTAGGGATGGGCCCGGTGCTCGATTCGAACCCACGTTCGAATCGAGCACCGGGCGTTCGCTCGCACGGCGAGCCCAGAACTATTTGGGCCGTTCGCATCACATTCGTGTGATGCGAGCGGCCCCGCAATGCATTGCGGCCGGCGCGGCCGGCGCAGTGCATTGCTGGCTGATGATTGGCCAAGCATGCACTGTGACCCCGCATGCTTGGCCAGTCACAGCGCCGGAAACTCGGAGAGCAATAATTGGCTACAGGCAGGACGCCTGTAGCCAATTACAGCTCAGGGGCTTTAGTACACGCCGCACCATTTAAAAGGCCGCCACGCCGTCGCCCCCGGTCACATGAGTTCCGGCTTTAGGAGAGATCAGTCTGCTGATTCTGTCTTTGCTTGATTGCTACTGAAAGATTTGCTCTTCTTTGCTAAACCATTGGCTATTTCTTTGCTAAACCATTGCTACCTAAGTCATTGATCGTTCATTGCTGCTGATTGCACAGTTAGTGTGTTATTAGCTGCTGCTGGGGATTAGTCTGGTGCGTGCTTACTGTTAGTACAGTATTGCAGTAGTACCAACCGCAGTGCTGTTAGCACAGCATTGCACCCCAACAGCACCCATAGGACTTCTAGCGTGTTAGTGGCAGCAAACAGAGCTCCTATATTTTCTTCTCAGCAGCACCCATAGGACTTCTAGTGTGTTAGTGGCATCACACAGAGCTCCTATATTTTCTTCCCAGAAGCACCCATAGGACTTCTAGTGTGTTAGTGGCATCACACAGAGCTCTTATATTTTCTTCCTAGAAGCACCCATAGGACTTCTAGTGTGTTAGTGGCATCACACAGAGCTAATATATTTTCTTCCCAGAAGCACCCATAGGACTTCTAGTGTGTTAGTGGCATCACACAGAGCTCCTATATTTTCTTCCCAGAAGCACCCATAGGACTTCTAGTGTGTTAGTGGCATCACACAGAGCTCCTATATTTTCTTCCCAGAAGCACCCATAGGACTTCTAGTGTGTTAGTGGCATCACACAGAGCTCCTATATTTTCTTCCCAGAAGCACCCATAGGACTTCTAGTGTGTTAGTGGCATCACACAGAGCTCCTATATTTTCTTCCCAGAAGCACCCATAGGACTTCTAGTGTGTTAGTGGCATCACACAGAGCTCCTATATTTTCTTCCCAGAAGCACCCATAGGACTTCTAGTGTGTTAGTGGCATCACACAGAGCTCCTATATTTTCTTCCCAGAAGCACCCATAGGACTTCTAGTGTGTTAGTGGCATCACACAGAGCTCCTATATTTTCTTCCAGAAGCACCCATAGGACTTCTAGTGTGTTAGTGGCATCACACAGAGCTCCTATATTTTCTTCTCAGCAGCACCCATAGGACTTCTAGTGTGTTAGTGGCATCACACAGAGCTCCTATATTTTCTTCCCAGAAGCACCCATAGGACTTCTAGTGTGTTAGTGGCATCACACAGAGCTCCTATATTTTCTTCCCAGAAGCACCCATAGGACTTCTAGTGTGTTAGTGGCATCACACAGAGCTCCTATATTTTCTTCCCAGAAGCACCCATAGGACTTCTAGTGTGTTAGTGGCATCACACAGAGCTCCTATATTTTCTTCCCAGAAGCACCCATAGGACTTCTAGTGTGTTAGTGGCATCACACAGAGCTCCTATATTTTCTTCCCAGAAGCACCCATAGGACTTCTAGTGTGTTAGTGGCATCACACAGAGCTCCTATATTTTCTTCCCAGAAGCACCCATAGGACTTCTAGTGTGTTAGTGGCATCACACAGAGCTCCTATATTTTCTTCCCAGAAGCACCCATAGGACTTCTAGTGTGTTAGTGGCATCACACAGAGCTCCTATATTTTCTTCCCAGAAGCACCCATAGGACTTCTAGTGTGTTAGTGGCATCACACAGAGCTCCTATATTTTCTTCCCAGAAGCACCCATAGGACTTCTAGTGTGTTAGTGGCATCACACAGAGCTCCTATATTTTCTTCTCAGAAGCACCCATAGGACTTCTAGTGTGTTAGTGGCATCACACAGAGCTCCTATATTTTCTTCCCAGAAGCACCCATAGGACTTCTAGTGTGTTAGTGGCAGCACACAGAGCTCCTATATTTTCTTCTCAGCAGCACCCATTTTTTATACTATATACACTACCGACTACAATGGCTGAAATATCGCCAAGGAGAGGCAGAGCGTGCCGAGGCAAGAACACAGGGCAGGCAGGCTCTGTTTCTAGAGACAACAGTGCTGGCTGTGGACGTGGTCGTGCATCGTCATCAGCACGTGGCCATGGGACACGCTTGTCTTTGTTTTCGGCAGCTGGACATGTGGAGCCGCATCATGCCGAAGGCTTGGTAGAATGAATGACCAAGCCCTCCTCATCCTCCTCATCCTCTCTCACCCAGGCTCAGGGTACTGGCAGAGCAGCTGCCAACGCGTACTCAATGGCATCATCAGCCACCCCTTCCCTAGACCCACCATGTCCTCCTGAGGAGTCCCCCGAACTCTTTGAGCACAGTGTTGGGTACATGCTCCAGGAGGATGCCCAACGATTCGAAGGCTCGGATGATGATACCCAGCTTGAGGAAGGCAGTAGTGTGCGCGCAGAGAGAGGGGATGCTGAAGGACAGCAATCTGGCAGTACTGTTCCACCAGCTGCAGCTTACTGCCAGGTTTGCTCTAGTGGCGAAGAGGGAGGGGATGATGAGGTCACTGACTCCACGTGGGTGCCTGAAGGGAGAGAGGAGGAGGAGGAGGAGGATGCGGCGTCACATGTCCAATGAGGCAGGATGCCCCCTGGAGGCCAGCTAGAGGCCAGCACAGCAACTGTACCACACCGCAGAGCTCCGCCTGTGCAGGGCGCTGCCTCTGCACGTTATCACAAAAGTTCTTTGGTGTGGGCCTTTTTTGAGACGAGTGCATCAGATCGCACCACTGCTATTTGCAATATGTGTCTCAAGCGTATCTCGCGTGGCCAAAACATCAGCCGCTTGGGCACCACAAGCATGAGCAGACATATGTCGACCTGCCATGCAGCTCGTTGGCAAGCACACATAAAAGACCCACACCAAAGAACAAAGCGGACCTCTCCTTGCTCCTCATCAGCTGGGATCTCCATCCCCACTATATCTTCAGTCCTCTCTGAAAGCTGCTCTGGGAGGACTGAAGGTGTAGAATTAGGTGTGTCACAACCAAGTACTTGCAGTACAACAACGTCCGATTGTAGCAGGCAAATTTCCCTGCCCCAGCTGCTGGACCGTCGAAAGAAGTATACTCCCAGCCATCCACATGCCCAGCGGTTGAATGCTAGCTTGGCTAAATTGCTAGCACTTCAACTGCTGCCTTTTCAGTTGGTAGACTCGGCCCCCTTCCGTGAGTTTGTTCAATGTGCGGTTCCTCAGTGGCAGGTTCCCAAACGCCACTTTTTCTCACGGAAGGCGATTCCGTCTCTCTACCGGCATGTGGAAGGCAATGTCCATGCCTCGCTGGACAGGGCGGTCAGCGGTAAGGTGCATATTACCGTTGACTCATGGTCCAGCAGGCATGGACAGGGACGTTATCTTTCTTTCACAGCCCATTGGGTCACTCTATTGGCAGCTGGGAGGGATGCAGGACAAGTTGCAGTAGTGTTGGAGGTAGTTCCGCCACCACGCCTCCAAAATGCTACTACTGGTTGTGACACACCTCTCTCCTCCACCCCCTCCTCTTCTTCTTCCTCCAGTGCTCTGTCCTCGGAACCAGCGGTGCTCCGTAGGCGTACAAGGGGCTACGCGAGTACGCAGGCAAAAAGATGATATGCCGTGCTTGCGCTGGTGTGTTTGGGGGACAGGAGCCACACTGGGCCAGAGGTTCTGGCAGCTCTGCAGGGGCAGGCCGAGAGGTGGTTGACGCCACGCCAGCTTAAGCCAGGAATGGTCGTTTCTGACAATGGCACCAACCTCCTCTCCGCCCTGCGACAGGGGCAGCTCACCCATGTGCCCTGTATGGCTCACGTCCTCAACCTGGTGGTGCAGCGGTTCTTGGGCAGGTTCCCAGGCTTACATGATGTCCTGAGGCAGGCCAGGAAAGTCTGTGTGCATTTCCGCCGATCTTATAATGCCAGTGCTCGGCTGACTGAGCTGCAAAAGGAGCTGAACCTGCCCAAGAACCGCCTAATATGTGACATGCCCACCAGGTGGAACTCAACGTTGGCCATGCTGCAGCGACTGCACACGCAGCAGAGGGCCATCAATGAGTACCTTTGCGACTACGGCACCAGGACAGGGTCAGGGGAGCTTGGCTTTTTTTTCCCCCACGCCAGTGGAGCATGATCAGGGATGCATGCACTGTCCTCTCACCATTTGAGGAGGCCACGAGGATGGTGAGCAGTGACAGTGCATGCATCAGTGACACTGTACCTCTTGTCCACCTGTTAGAGCATACGCTGCGTGGGATAATGGACAGGGCACTTGAGGCAGAACAGAGGCAGGAAGAGGAGGACTTCCTTGCCTCTCAAGGCCCCCTTTATCCAGACAGTGTTCCTTCTGTCCCACCCATCACACAGGAAGAGGATGAGGATGAGGAGGAGGAGGAGGATTGTGTGAGCATGGAGGTGGAGCCTGGCACTCAGCATCAGCAGCAGCAGCAGCAGTCTTTTAGGGATGATGTACAGTCCCAACAAACCAGTGGACTTGTACGTGGCTGGGAGGAGGTGGCTGGCGATCATGTCATCCTCAGTGACCCAGAAGACTCCGGACCGAATGCCTCAGCTAACCTACGCTGCATGGCCTCCCTGATCCTGCAAAGCCTGCGGAAGGATCCTCGTGTTCTTCGGATCAAGGAGAGGGACCATTACTGGCTGGCCACTCTCCTTGATCCACGGTACAAGGGTAAGGTTGTGGACCTTATCTTGCCGTCGCAGAGGGAGCAGAGGATGAGACATCTCAGGGAGGCTTTGCAGAAAGGTCTGTGCAACGCGTTCCCAGAAACTGGGAGGTTACAAACTCCTGGTCCTGGACGACGAGTTGCTGAGGGTTCGGTCAGTAGCAGAAGGAGCGGTGGGGAAGGTGGATGTCTGGCCGATGCGTTCAGACAATTTTTTAGTCTTCAGCCCCAAGGTATGATCGGTTCCAGCAACCATCGCCAGCGTCTGATATACATGGTGCAGGAATACCTAGGGGCAAGGTCAGACTTGGACACCTTTCCCACCGAAAATCCTCTGGCTTACTGGGTCCTGAGGATGGATCACTGGCCAGAGCTTGCACAGTATGCAATTGAGCTACTGGCCTGTCCTGCATCCAGCGTTCTTTCCGAACGCACATTCAGTGCTGCTGGAGGATTTGTCACTGATCATAGGGTGCGCCTGTCCACCGACTCGGTTGATCGACTGACCTTCATAAAAATGAATCAGTCTTGGATCACCACCAGCTACCAGGCACCTGAAGCGGATATAACGGAATAATTTATAATGTCACATCCCTTCAAGACTGCCTATGCTGATGCTGAGTGACTGTCCTGTTATGTTCACTGACTATCCTCTTCCTCCTCCTCAATGATCCATGCCACCACACCAGTGCCTAAGGCACAATTTTTCAGCCCCTGTACAACAGGGGCGTGTACTTACAATTTTTTAAAAAGATGCTTCGCAACAGGTGTGACTGCTGTGCTCCAAGTACAGTATCTGTGAGGGGTTGCAGTGTTGTGGCACCAGCACCAGTGCCTAAGGCACAATTTTTCAGCCCCTGTTGGGGCAGGTAATTAACAATTTTTAGGCAATGCTTTGCAACAGGTATCATTGCTGTGCTTAGAGTACAGTATCTGTGAGGGGTTGCAGTGTTGTGGCACCAGCACCAGTGCCTAAGGCACAATTTTTCAGCCCCTGTATAACAGGGGCGTGTAATTACAATTTTTTAAAAAGATGCTTCGCAACAGGTGTGACTGCTGTGCTCCAAGTACAGTATCTGTGAGGGGTTGCAGTGTTGTGGCACCAGCACCAGTGCCTAAGGCACAATTTTTCAGCCCCTGTTGGGGCGTGTAATTACAATTTTTAGGCAATGCTTTGCAACAGGTCTCATTGCTGTGCTCAGAGTACAATATCTGTGAGGGGTTGCAGTGTTGTGGCACCAGCACCAGTGCCTAAGGCACAATTTTTCAGCCCCTGTATAACAGGGGCGTGTAATTACAATTTTTTAAAAAGATGCTTCGCAACAGGTGTGACTGCTGTGCTCCAAGTACAGTATCTGTGAGGGGTTGCAGTGTTGTGGCACCAGCACCAGTGCCTAAGGCACAATTTTTCAGCCCCTGTTGGGGCGTGTAATTACAATTTTTAGGCAATGCTTTGCAACAGGTCTCATTGCTGTGCTAAGAGTACAGTATCTGTGAGGGGTTGCAGTGTTGTGGCACCAGCACCAATGCCTAAGGCACAATTTTTCAGCCCCTGTTTAAAAAGGGCGTGTAATTACAAATCTTGATCTAATAGTTCACAGCAGGGCCCATTCCTGCGCCCACCAAGAGTAACTATGAGGGCCTACAGTCTTGTGGCAACACCGTCCACCACCACCACCACCACCACCACCAAAGGCCCAATTTTTCTGCCCTGTTCAACAGGTGCATGCAATTACAAATCTTGATCTAATAACTCACAGCAGGGCCCATTCCTGCACCCACCAAGAGTAACTGTGAGGGCTTACAGTCTTGTGGCAACACCGTCCACCACCACCACCAAAGGCCCAATTTTTCTGCCCGGTTCAACAGGTGCATGCAAGTACAAATCTTGATCTATTAACTCACAGCAGGGCCCATTCCTGTGCCCACCAGTCTTGTGGCTACACCAACATCTAATAGGGCAAATTTCTGCAGAGTATATACGGCAGGCCCCTACTTTCAAACATCCAACTTACAAACGACTCCTACTTGCAAACGGAAAGAGAAAACAGGAAGTGAGAGGAAATCTACCCCTAGGAAGGGAAATTCTATCCTGTTAGATTTAATTTGGGAAAAAGGTATCTCCTCTCTACTGATGCTTTATCACCAATCCTTGTTTCAATTAAAACCCCACTTTTCCAAAAACATTTGTCATTGGGACGGAAAGTGAGGTGACATGTTCTGAACAGATGTGCAAAGACAGCAAATGTTACAGGGGTGATAACCCCTCCCTATGTTCTCCAAAAAGCTTAAAAATTGATTTTTTTGGGATGGAGCTACACTTCATAATGTACCTGTTCAGATTCTACTTAAGAACAAACCTACAGTCCGTGTCTTGTTTGCACCACCTATATACTGCTGTTCAGAGTATGTAGGGTTGTAGGTATAGGGTTTTATTTTGGGTGCGGGGTCCCCCTTAATATCCATACAAGACCCAAAGGGGCTGGGGTGGGGGGGGGGGGTGAGGGGGTAGCCATGCCATTTTTCTCAAGGATTTTAAGCCATATGGCGGCCAGGACAAGACATGACATTAAAGCCGCAAGTGGTTTTAAATGGCTTCTTTTTTTCCTTTACAAATGTCATTTTGTGCAAGGACAGTTCTAAACACGGGAAACACATGCCACTTCACAGGCATACTTTAGACACCCCCAGGTACCATATTTAAAGGAAAATTTCACTTTTTTTTTTTCACTTTATGCATCATTAAAATGACTGCTCCCGAAAAAACTTTAGTTTTTAAAGTTCTTTTTGCATTGATATATGTCCCCTGGGGCAGGACCCGGGTCCCCAAACCTGTTTTATGACATTAACATGCATATTGGCCGTTGTAATTAGCAATTTTGATTTCGAACGTTCGCGTCCATTATAACGAATAGGGTTCGAAAATTCGCGCAAACTTTCGGTCCGTTCGAAGGTTCTGGTGCGAACCCAACCCGGGGGTGTTCGGCTCATCCCTACTCCTAATCATTATTTGGAAAAAGGATGCCCTTAGGGGATTGTACGGGTAGGAGTAGGAACAGAAGTACCAGAGTATACCACAGTATATAAAAAATATAAACACATTTTATTACACAATAGCAATTACAAAATACATTTTAAATATTCCTAAAAACATAGGCTATGTATTACATATACAGTTGCATGTTTGTTGGATCACATATGAACTCCAGAACTCATGCAGGTGATGTGATCACACAAAATCCCTACATGTTTCGGAAAAACGGGGCAATAGGGATAACAGTATTTGTTTCCTTCCTCAGGGGTTAAGCGGAAGCAAACTGTTTATGTACTTTCAGTATCCTTATTGAAATAGTGCACAAGCCACATTGAAGAGCGACAGAGCCTCAGGTCTCCAAAAATGCTAAGTAGCAGTGTTGTATCAGAAAATGGAATTCGGCCAGTTCAAAAGCTGATCATCAAATTAATGGAAAAACAAGAGCATTAGGCTGGAGCATTCCCAGACTATGCTTTAGGATATGCTGTGGTATATGTTGTCCCCACCATTAAGCAGCAAATAAAATCTCACAAGGAACAGCCATAAAGTCAGGGAAACGCCAGTCTTGTTTAGCGTGCTCAATGTATGACCGAATCCTGGCGATGCAGCTACTTTTTGGAGACCTGAGGCTCCGTCGCTCTTCAATGTGGCTTGTGCACTATTTCAATAAGGATACTGAAAGTACATAAACAGTTTGCTTTTTCACAATGATTTTTGGGGAGGAGGGGGTTGGGGCAGTGGACAGTGTTGGTAGGGCAGTGGACGGTTTCAGTATTTTTTTATTAATACATCTTGTACATCTTGCGGCATGTATGCGTTCCTTGATCATCCAATCGAGGGTGAATACTGCTGTGCAAAATGTAAATGCATTGTTTCCCTGGAAGCCCAGGTTCTGAATCTGGGGAAGCAACTGTCAGCACTGAGAAGTCCCTCCATACTAAAGGAGAGCCAGGAACGTACACGGCAGGTGCCAGCAGGGGCCAGCACAGAGGCGGGTGGAGACAAAGAGGTGCAGGCACTAGCAAAGAGTAGATGGGTGACAGTCAGGAAGGATAGAGGGGGAAGTGCCAGGGAGGCTGATCCAGGGCTGGAGCATCCCAAAAAGTACGCTCCATTTCAAAAGAGCCAACTTCCCTAAACTACGAACTTTGCTAGAAGGCATACATTGGGATAAAATATTAGGAACAAAGAACACGGAGGAGAGATGGGTTTGCTTTAAGAGCATATTAAATAAGGGCATTAGCCAATGCATCCCATTGGGTAATAAATGAGTGAACAAAAGTCCTGAATCGCTTAACTCTAATGTAAAAATGCATATAAAATAAAAGAGGAGGCCTTCAAAAAATACAAGGTTGAGGGATCATCAGCATTCAGACTTTATAAAGAATGCAACAAGAAATGTAAGGGTGCAATAAGGACGGCTAAGCTAGAACATGAAAGACACATAGCGGAGGAGAGCAAAAAAAAATCCCACAAATTCTTTAAGTATGTAAACAGTAAAAAAGGGACCCATAAAGAATGAGGAAGGACATCTGGTTACAAAGGATGGGGAGATGGCGAAGGTATTGAATTTATTCTTCTCCTCAGTCTTCATGAGGGAATCGGGGGGCTTCAGTAACCAAAACTGCAGTGTTTATGCTCATGACACATCACAGGAAGCACCTCCATGGTTAACAGAGGACAGAATTAAAATTAGACTTGGGAAATTTAACATTAATAAATCACCGGGACCAGATGGCTTGCACCCGAGGGTACTTAGGGAACTCAGTCAAGTAATTGCCATTGGAGAAAAGAAAATGTAGCACCAATATTTAAAAAGGGCCCAAAATACATCCCTGGGAATTACAGACCAGTTAGCCTAACATCAATAGTATGTAAACTCTTGGAGGGGATGATAAGGGACTATATACAATATTTTACTAATGAGAACGGTATCATTAGCAGTAATCAGCATGGATTTATGAAGAATCGTTCTTGCCAAACCAATCTATTAACCTTCTATGAGGAGGTGAGTTGCCATCTAGATAAAGGAAGGCCCGTCGACGTGGTGTATCTGGATTTTGCAAAAGCATTTGACACAGTTCCCCAGAAACGTTTGCTGTTTAAAATAAGGTCCGTTGGCATGGACAATAGGGTGAGTACATGGATTGAAAACTGGCTACAAGGGCGAGTTCAGAGGGTGGTGATAAATGGGGAGTACTCGGAATGGTCAGGGGTGGGTAGTGGGGTCCCCCAGGGTTCTGTGCTGGGACCAATCTTATTTAATTTGTTCATATACGACCTGGAGGATGGGGTAAACAGTTTAATCTCTGTATTTGCTACTAAGCTAAGCAGGGCAATAACTTCTCCGCAGGATGTGGAAACCTTGCAAAAAGATCTTAACAAATGAATGGGGTAGGCAACTACATGGCAAATGAGGTTCAATGTAGAAAATGTAAAATAATGCATTTGGGTAGCAAAAATATGAATGCGATCTTTACACTGGGGGGAGAACCTCTGGGGGAATCTAGGATGGAAAAGGACCTGGGGGTCCTAGTAGATGATAGGCTCAGCAATGGCATGCAATGCCAAGCTGCTGCTAACAAAACAAACAGAATATTGGCATGCATTAAAAAGGAGATTCATTCCAGAGATAAAAAGATAATTCTCCCGCTCTACAAGACTCTGGTCTGGTCGTACCTAGATTATGCTGTCCAGTTCTGGGCACCAGTCCTCAGGAAGGATGTACTGGAAATGGAGCGAGTACAAAGGAGGGCAACAAAGCTAATAAAGGGTCTGGAGGATATTAGTTACGAGGAAAGGTTGCGAGCACTGAACTTATTCTCTCCATTCGCGCCAAATTCAAATGACGCGTCACAGCCCATAATTCACTGCTTATGATTGGCCAAGCATGCACTATGACCCGCATTCTTTGGCCAATCACAGGGCAAAAAAAACGGAGAGCCGTTATTGGCCAAAGCCACCCACACCAAAGAACAAGGCGGACCTCTCCTTGCTCCTCATTAGCTGGGATCTCCAACCCCCCTATACCTTCAGTCCTCTATGAAACCTGCACTGGTGTGTCACAGCCAAGTACTTGTGGGCAATCTGCTATCGGTACACCGACGTCCGATTGTACCAGGCAAATTTCCCTGCCCCAGCTGCTGTACCACCGAAAGAAGTTCGCTCCCAGCCACCCACATGCCCAGCGGTTGAATGCTAGCTTGGCTAAATTGCTAGCACTTCAACTGCTACCTTTTCAGTAGGTAGACTCTGCTCCCTTCCGTGAGTTTGTGAAATGTGTGGTTCCTCAGTGGCAGGTTCCCAAACACCACTTTTTCTCACGGAAGGCGGTTCCCGCTCTCTACCAGCATGTGGAAGGCAATGTCTTGGCCTCGCTGGACAGGGCGGTCAGTGGTAAGGTGCATATTACCGCTGACTCATGGTCCAGCAGGCATGGACAGGGACGTTACCTATCTTTCATGGCCCATTGGGTCACTCTTTTGGCAGCTGGGAAGGATGCAGGACAAGGTGCAGTAGTGTTGGAGGTTGTTCCGCCACCATGCCTCCAAAATGCTACTACTGGTTGTGACACACCTCTCTCCTCCACCCCCTCCTCTTCTTCTTCCTCCATGGCCTCTTCCTTTGCTTTGTCATCGGAACCAGCGGTGCTCTGTAGGCGTCCAAGGGGCTACGCAAGTACGCAGGCAAAAAGATGCCATGCCATGCTTGCGCTGGTGTGTTTGGGGGACAGAAGCCACACTGGGGCAGAGGTTCTGTCAGCTCTGCAGGGGCAGACCAAGAGGTGGTTGACGCCATGCCAGCTTAAGCCAGGAATGGTGGTTTGCGACATTGGCACCAACCTCCTCTCTGCCCTTTGACAGGGACAACTGACCCATGTGCCCTGTGTGGCTCACATCCTTAACCTGGGGGTGCAGCGGTTCTTGGGCAGGTACCCAGGCTTACAGTATGTCCTGAGGTAGGCCAGGAAAGTCTGTGTGCATTTCCGCCGATCATATAATGCCAGTGCTCGGCTGGCTGAGCTGCAAAAGGAGTTGAACTTGCCCAAGAACCGCCTTTATATATGACATGGCCACCAGTTTGAACTCAATGTTGGCCATGCTGCAGCGGCTGCACATGCAGCAGAGGGCCATCAAAGAGTATCTGTGCCACTACGGCACCAGAACAGTGTCAGGGGAGCTCGTTTTTTTTTCACTACGCCAGTGGAGCATGATCAGGGATGCATGCACTGTCCTGTCACCATTTGAGGAGGCCACAAGGATGGTGAGCAGTGACAGTGCATGCATCAGTGACACTGTACCTCTTGTCCACCTGTTGGAGCATACGCTGAGTGGAATAATGGACAGGGCACTTGAGGCAGAACAGAGGCAGGAAGAGGAGGACTTCCTTGCCTCTCAAGGCCTCCTTTATCCAGACAGTGTTCCTTCTGTCCCACACATCACACAGGAAGAGGATGAGGAGGAGGAGGAGGGGGATTGTGTCAGCATGGAGGTGGAGCCTGGCACTCAGCATCAGCAGCAGCAGTCTTTTAGGGATGATTTACAGTCCCAAGAAACCAGTGGACTTGTACATGGCTGGGATGAGGTGGCTGCGGATCATGTCGTCCTTAGTGACCCAGAGGACTCCGGACCAAATGCCTCAGCTAACCTACGCTGCATGGCCTTCCTGATCCTGCGGAAGGATCCTCGTATTCTTTGGATCAAGGAGAGGGACCATTACTGGCTGGCCACTCTCCTTGATCCACGGTACAAGGGTAAGGTTGCGGACCTTATCTTGCCGTCGCAGAGGGAGCAGAGGATGAGACATCTCCGGGAGGCCTTGCAGAAAGGTCTGTGCAACGCGTTCCCAGAGACTGGGAGGTTACAAACTCCTGGTCCTGGACAACGAGTTGCTGAGGCTTCGGTCAGTAACAGAAGGAGCGGTGGAGAAGGTGGCCGTCTGACTGATGCGTTCAGAAATTTTTTAGTCTGCAGCCCCAAGGTATGATCGGTTCCAGGAACCATCACCAGCGTCTGATTTACATGGTGCAGGAATACCTAGGGGCAAGGTCAGACTTGGACATCTTTCCCACCGAAAATCCTCTGGCTTACTGGGTCTTGAGGATGGATCACTGGCCAGAGCTTGCACAGTATGCAATTGAGCTACTGGCCTGTCCTGCATCCAGCGTTCTTTCGGAACGCACATTCAGTGCTGCTGGAGGCTTTGTAACCGATCACAGGGTGTGCCTGTCAACTGACTCGGTCGATCGACTGACCTTCATAAAAATGAATCAGTCTTGGATCACCACCAGCTACCAAGCACCTGATGCTGATGTAACAGAATAATTTTCTTTGAAATATCAGATACCTTCAAGACTGCCTATGCTGATGCAGAGTGACTATCCTGTTATGCTGAGTGACTATCCTCTTCCTCCTCAATAATCATGCTGATAGCTTGAAAGAACATTTTTGGTTCTGGGCACCGCCACCAGTGCCTAAGGCCCAATTTTTCTTCCCCTGTTCAACAGGCGCATGCAATTACAATTCTTGATCTAATAATTCACAGCAGGGCCCATTCCTGCGCCCACCAAGAGTAACTGTGAGGGCTTACAGTGTTGTGGCAACACCACCACCACCAAAGGCCCAATTTTTCTGCCCCTGTTCAACAGGGAATGCAATTACAATTCTTGATCTAATAATTCACAGCAGGGCCCATTCATGCGCCCACCAAGAGTAACTGTGAGGGCTTACAGTGTGGTGGCACCAGCACCACCACCAAAGGCCTAATTTTTCATACCACTGTTCAACAATGGTATGTAATTACAATTCCTGATATAATAGTTCACAGCAGGGCGTTCCAGCGCCCACCAAGAGTAACTGTGAGGGCTTACAGTGTTCATCTAAGGGGCACAATTCTGCAGAGTATATACAGCAGGCCCCTACTTTCAAACATCCAACTTACAAACAACTCCTACTTGCAAACGGAAGGAGACAACAGGAAGTGAGAGGAAATCTACCCCTAGGAAGGGAAATTCTCTCCTGTAAGAGTTGTGACGGTATGCGAGGTCAGATACACGATCATAGTTACATTTCACCTCGCATTCGTTACATTGTAAGGGACTAAACCAGAATCCGGCCCGGGTTTTCCAGCCTCTGTGGCAGGCTGTGTTCCGGTCCAGATGTTCTGGTCCACTGGAGCCCACAGTCAGCTGGACTTAAATAACCAGGAAGAGAGCACAGCAGGGCTCTGGTGTTGAGACTCAGGAATGAACCTGAGTGAGAGGAGCTCTGCATATTGGACTGGAAAGGTTAGTTTTTCCTCATGTTTTGTGGGTGACAGGGACTAGCCCTGCACTGTATAGAGAGGAGATTGTTTGCCATGCCATTTTCCTCAAAGATTTTCATCCATATTGCCGGGACCAGACATTACATTAAAGCCGCGAGCAGTTTTAAATGGCTTTTTTTCCTTTAGAAATGTCATTTTGTGCAGGGACAGTTCTAAACACGGGAAACACGAGCCACTTCACAGGCATACTTTAGACACCCCCCAGGTACGATATTTAAAGGAATATTTCACATTTTTTTTTTACTTTATGCATCATTAAAATGACTGCTCCCGAAAAAACGTCAGTTTTTAAAACTTCTTTTTGCATTGATACATGTCCCCTGGGAACAATAACATGCATATTAACCGTTATAATTAGCACTTTAGATTTCGAACATTCGCGTCTATTGTATTTAATAGGGTTCTAATGTTCGCGCAAACTTTCGGTCCGTTCTTAGGTTCTGGTGCGAACCGAACCGGGGGGTGTTCGGCTCATCCCTAATGTACAATAAAAATCAATGTATGTATAAAAATTTCCAGGAGGAACAGTATATGTGTACTGCAAAACACATTGAAATTTGCCCTTACGCTATCTGATAATAAAGCTATTAGAGCCTGAAAAAATTGATGTCTTTATGGTATACAATTAAAATTGCATGACTGGTGGGGTTTAATACAACGTATGTCAAGTAAAGGAAACTAAGACTGAACACCAGAACATGCACAGAAAATATTTTAGGATGTGTTTTTTATAAATGACCTGTATGTTAAATAAATTTGTACTTTTTGAAGAAATGGTTTCATGTGTGAATACTATTGAATTAGGACATGAAACATTTCCCCATGGTTTCATTATTGTGATACACTGAAGCTTACCAATCATACATGTGGTGGCTGGATTTGTTTTATTTTTTTTCTATTTATTATCACCTGGTGATCCTGCAGTAACATACTTATTCCCCTTTCACACTGGGGCGGGAGCAGCGTCAGCGGTAAAGCAGCGCTATATTTAGCACTGCTTTACCGTAGTTTTAGCCGCGGTATTCGGCCGCTAGCGGTACGATTTTAACCCCCGCTAGCGGTCGATAAAGGGTTAAAAGCCCCCGCAAAGCGCCGCCATTGCCGCAGTATTACTGCGGTGTCCCATTGATTTCAATGGGTAGGAGCGGTATAGGAGCGGTGAATACACCGCTCCTTCACCGCTCCAAAGATGGTACTAGCAGGACTTTTTTGACCGTCCTGCTAGCGCACCGCTTCAGTGTGAAAGCCCTCCGGCTTTCACACTGGAGTGAATGGGGCTGGATTTTTTCAGGCGCTGTACAGGCGCTATTTTTAGCGCTGTATTGCCTGAAAAACGCTCCAGTGTGAAAGGGGCCTTACTGTCCTGGGGTGGCAAAGCTTACTCATCTGTGAAGGAATAGGATTGTCACCCTAGGACAGGAAGAATGTTAGGACTACAGAATACCTCTCCCTCTCCTCTTCTCTAGAGAGGAGGTGTTCTGAAGTTGCACCACATGAAACAGGACAGATCTGAAATGGGAAGTGTTTTAAAGTTTATATATACTTTAATTCCCTAAAACACTAAAATTAAATTGAACAGTTAATTTAAACCCCCATTACCCCTGACCCTAATTCTAAGAAAGCCCAACAAAAAAAAAACGAAACTACCCCTTTTGCACTATACTTATCTTAAAGTTGTTCTGTTTTCATTTTATAACATAAGCATTCTAATAGCAATACAAACAATAGTTACTTTTGACAATCCAATATAAAGTAACCCTTTTGAAAAAATTGCCTTTCATGATGTGAGTCTGCTGGCCATCTCTTTCAACATCTTCCTGGATTCCCTGCATGCTTTGCAGCTTCTCCTCAACTGTATACTTTCAATTTCTAGGGACTACATATCCCATAGTACATTGCTGATTGCAAGCAGTGATTCCTGTATTGACTCCACCTCCTGAAACCCCTCCTCTCAGCACCTCTGTAGTTCAGAAGGCAGATTCTGTGAATACTGTAACACAGCCGTGCCTACTCACAGGGCATAGTAAATATGTTATAGCATTCAAGGAAGCAAATGTTCACAAATTCACAAAGCAAGCTTACAAACTTCAAGATCATTGTGATTAATCAGAGTAGGCTAGAAATAATAAAAAATAGAATGTGAAAATAAATATATGGTTTTACAGTTTGACCATAGATGCCAGTTAACAACCGGCCCATAGCCGAATGATGGCTACAGGGCGGTTTGTTAACTCTGGGAGGGCGTACAGTGATGTCCTCCCAGAATCCCGCTCTCGCGAGCCCCCTGGGGCGTGCACTCGAGAACGTCCTCTGGACCCGGCAGATCGCGGATCACGGTAAACGGCTGCTCATCGTGGCCGTTTACCACGTGATCGCTCCATCAAATGACGGTACAATCGGTACAGTGTGAGTGGAGAGGGGGAGGGATCGTGGCAGCAGCACTGTGGGCAGGATCTGTAGTGCCCACAGCGCTGCTCTGCAGTCACCACCGATCCATCCATCCATGCTCAACCATCCCTCCATACCCTGCAATACATAGCAATACTCTGCAATACTCTGCAATACCCAGCAATACCCTGCAATACCCTGCAATACCCTGCCATACCCTGCCATACCCTGCCATACCCTGCCATACCCTGTAATACCCTGCCATAACCTGCGATACTCTGCGATACCATGCGATACCCTGCGATACTCTGCAATACCATGCAATACCCAGCCATACCCAGCATACTCAGCCATACTCTGCCATACTCTGCCATACTCTGCCATACTCTGCCATACTCTGCCATACTCTGCCATACTCTGCCATACTCTGCCATACTCTGCCATACTCTACGATACTCGGTGATACCCAGCCTTACTTGGCGATACCGAGCCATACTCGGCTGTACTCAGCTGTACTAAAAGGCGTTTTAACCACTTCCCGCCCGCCGGCCGTCATATGACATCCTTGAATTTGTGCGGGGATATCTGAATGATGACTGCAGCTACAGGCATCATTCAGATATCAGCTTTTTCAGCCGGCGATTCCCTACACCATAAGAATGATCATAATGGCTGTTCGGCTGCTTGATCATTGTTACAGGAGGCGAGAGGGGATGCCCCCCCCCCCCTCCCGATGCCCTCTGGTGCTTCTAACGGCTTCTAAAGTGATCAAAAAAAATTTGGAGGGGAAAAAAAAGTGTCAAACTAAAATAAATAAAGTAAAAGGAACAATAATAGGAACAGAAGCGAACGCATACGTAAGTCCCTCCTACGTATGAAAACGGTGTTCAGAGCATACATGTGAGGTATCGCTGTGAACGTTAGAGTGAGAGCAATCATTTTGGCCCTAGACCTCATCTGTAACTCAAAACATGTAACCAGTAAAAAAAATTAAAGTGTCGCCTATGGGGATTTTTAAGTAGCAAAGTTTGGCGCCATTCCACGAGTGTGTGCAATTTTAAAGGGTGACATGTTAGGTATCTATTTACTCGGTGTAACTTCATCTTTAAAATTATCCAAAAACATTGAGCTAACTTCACTGTTTTGTTTTTTGTAAAGCACAAAACAGTTTTTTTTTTTTTAAAACGCGTTCAAAAAATTGCTGCTCAAGTACCGTGCAAGATAAAAAGTTGCAACGACTGTCATTGTATTCTCTATGGTCTTTTCTGAAAAAAAATATATAATGTTTTGGGGTTATATGTAATTTTCTAGCGAATAAATTATGATTTTTACATGTAGGAGAGAAATGTCAGAATTGGCCTGGGTGCTCCAGAACGCCTGATGGCACTCCCTGCATGTTGGGCCTCTGTATGTGGCCACGCTGTGTAAAAGTCTCACACATGTGGTATCGCCATACTCGGGAGTAATAGCAGAATGTGTTTTGGGGTGTAATTTGTGGTATGCATATGCTGTGTGTGAGAAATAATCTGCTAATATGACAATTTTGTGGAAAAAAAAGAAAAAAAAATCTTGATTTTGCAAAGAATTGTGGGAAAAAATTACAACGTCAAAAAACTCACCATGCCTCTTTCTAAATACCTTGGAATGTCTTCTTTTCAAAAAGGGGTCATTTGGGGGTTTTTTTTTTGTACTTTTCTGGCATGTTAGGGTCTCAAGAAATGAGATGAGGTCGTCAGTACTTCAGGTGTGATATATAATTTTCAGATATTGGCACCATAGCTTGTGGACTCTATAACTTTCACAAAGACCAAATAATATACCCCAATTTGTACTTATTTTTTACCAAGGATATGTAGCAGTACAAATTTTGGCCAAAATTTATCAAATTTATCAAGAAAAATTACAAATTTTTTATAACAAAAAATTCTTTTTTTTACAGAATTTTCAGTCTTTTTTCTTTCATAGCGCAAAAAATAAAAAACCCAACAGTTATTAAATACCACCAAATGAAAGCTCTATTTGTGTGAAAAAAGGACAAAAATTTCATATGGGTACAGTGTTGTATGACTGAGTAATTGTCATTCAAAATGTGAGAGCACCGAAAGCTGAAAATTGGTCTGGTATTAAGGGTGTTTAAGTGCCCGGTGGTCAAGTGGTTAACCTGTACCAGGAGCAGCTTGGCTAATGCCGTGTACACACGAGCGGAATGTCCGACAGAAAAAGTCTGACGGAATCTTTTCATTGTATATTCCGATCGTGTGTGTGCCTCATCTGACTTTTTTTTTTTTTTTTTAATTCTGACGGAACTAGAAATACAACATGTTCTAAATAATTCTGATGGAACCAATTCCTATCGCGAAAACCGCTCGTCTGTATGCTGTTCCGACTGACCAAAAACGATGCATGCTCTGAAGCAAGTACGAGATGGCAGCTATTGGCTACTGGCTATTCAACTTCCTTTTTCTAGTCCCGTTGTACGTGTTGTACGTCACTGCGTTATAGACAGTCGGAATTTGGTGTGATCGTGTGTAGGCAAGACAGTTTCAGCAGAACTCCATCGGAACTCCGTCGGAAAAACCTTCAGAGTTTATTCCGACGGGAAAACCGGTCGTGTGTACGCGGCATAAGTCCTCACAACTCCTGCACTGAAAATGACCAGCACTGAAAATGGTCTTGATATTTGCTATAGTTTCAGCTGCTTTAAAGTGGAAGTAGAGGCAAAACCTAACTAACTCTATATCTACTTCCACCCACATTCTAAGCCTAATCTATCCCTAGTAAAGAAAAGATTGCTATACTTACCTACTTTGAAGCCACTCTGGTCCGGTCTCCAGCGACACCATCTGTGTGCAGGAGATAGCTGACAATGGCTGGGAAATGCCTCAGAAGTGATGTCACCTATAGATTTACTATGGGTCTTCCGTTGTTGGCTGCCTCTCCTACACACTAAAGACATCGCTGAAAGCTCAAGCTGGGATCAGACTGGAGCGGCTGTAAACTAGGTAAGTATAGCAATGTTTTCTTTACAGGGCTAGATAGATTAGGCCTAGAATGTGGGTGGGAGAAGGTTCAGAGTTAGTTAGGTTTTGCCTTTACTTCCACTTTAAACATCACTAAGAAAATTTAAACTTTCATAAGAAAATTTTGTTGTATCAGAGGCATGGAACAGATGACACTGAGCCTGGGAGCTGTCAAGGAGAGTTTTCCAATCTGGAAATTGTGAGTCAGAAACATTAGTCACAGTGACATCTGTTGCTTGACAGTCATACGAGGAACTGGTAGAATCTTATAGTCCTCTATACCATCTGCCCATCTATTACCAAACATACTGAGGTTTGCACTGTGTAAGCTTTAGGGTGATTCACTCATGTCTCTAAATCTAGGAAGGTACCTGCAATAGAAGACAGCACATTTAGGGTGGCTAGTTTCATCTCTCCTCTGAACCAGCCCTACAGCCTCAAAATCTCTTTGGCGTTTAACACTTCACCTCTGACATTTAACACTGAATATGCTGAGAACAATTGCTGCTTAACCTCTTTATGACCAAAGACTTTTTTTCTGGTAAAAGTCTTACAAGGGTGTTATGAGGCTGATTTACTAAAGGAGTTGAGAATATTCACACAAAAAAGAGTGACAGTTCACTTAAATTACCTGATTATGTGAAAGGCAAATGCTATTTTTTTCTTGCGTGAACTTTCTCAACTTTTTACAAAGATTAGTCTCCATGTGTCACAATATCAAGTGTGAACTTTATGTAACATAGCAGAGGGCAAAACCGTAAAACAAAGTTCACAGTTTTGTTAAAGGGCTTCTGTTCTCATTCTAAATTACAATGCATTACACAGAGTGGAAAGAATCAGTTTACGTAAAGTACCAAGATAGAATTAGATCAGGTTTGTGGAAACATGAATTAGCACTAAAAACACAGCGCGCAGGTTCATTGGCACTGTTCCATGGTTTCATACCTTTCATTGTGTTTATTGGGTACATGAACATAATCACAACCATGCCTGATCATGCAAACCCACAATACAGGAATATCCATAATTTTCTCAGTGATTTCCCTCTGGTCTTTTCTTATACTTATTACTTAATGAGGTGGTCCAACTGAAATTTTTTTTTTTAAAAGTCAGCAGCTACAAATACTGCAGCTGCTGACTTTTAATAAATGGACACTTACCTGTTCCAGGTTCCAGCGGTGTTGGCAGAAGATGACGAACGCAACGTCTTCACTGCCCGGTTCCCTACTGCGCATGCGCGAGTCACGCTGCACGCCTCTATTGGTCCCCGCTGTGTCCTGGGAACTATGTTTCCAAAGACACAACGGGGCATCCTCGGATAATCCTCGGATATGGGTGGGGATGCTAGTCCCGGAAGTGGGTGCAGATACCTGTATTATACAGGTATCTGCACCCCCCTCCCCTGAAAGGTGCCAATTGTGGCACCGGAAGGGGGGAGGAATCCGATAAGCGGAAGTTCCACTTTAGGGTGGAACTCCGCTTTAACATGTCCAAGAGAGAGCTCCAGAGAGAGAATGACAATTCATGACCATAGAGGACAGTCCGGCTTAGTACTATTTGCTATTGGGAAGGAGCCTGACATGCAGTGATTATTCTAATGCCACGCACACACGATCGGACTTTCCGGCAGACTTGGTCCGACAGACTTTCCGACGGACTTTGCAGCGGAGGTCCGACGAACTTTCGAACAAACGGACTTGGCCACACACTATCACTCCAAAAGTCCGCCGGTTTCTAACGCGGTGACGTACAGCGCGTATGATGGGACTAGAAAAAGGAAGTCCAAGACCCAGTACGCCACCCTTTTGGCTCCTTCTGCTAATCTTGTGTTTATCTCGTGTTAGTAGAAGTTTGGTTAGAGACAATTCACGCTTTTCAGACTTCAGCTTATTTCGATCGTTTTCTGCGGTTCAGTTTGTGCTTGAGAGGTTTGTATCTGGTTTTCAGTGCGTGTGGATCAGTTCGTACCTGTATAGCAGGCAGTTCTGGTCCGCTCGTTCCTGTTCTTCAGGTCGCTTTTTATAGGCCTTGCTGTTCTTCAGTGCGTTCGGTTAAGTTTGTTTGTTTGACCAGCTGACCGTTTTGAAGCCATGGAGCGTTGACGTACTCGTTCTCGAGTTCGTACTGTGTGGCTTGGTGTTGGGGTTAATATTTTGACCTGAGCCCAGTCCATGAACAGGGTGAGGAGGAGTTCATGGATGAAGAATTGGCTGCGCCAGCGTGACCAATTCTCGCACATGCCTTTGCTTTATGAGATCCGTGAGAATAATTCTGAGGATTTCAGGAATTATCGCAGGATGACGGACCCCGTTTTTCACCGTCTGCTGGCTTTGCTGACCCCTTTTATCAGCAGGCAGGATACCTGCATGCGGCAAGCCGTTGCAGGACTTGGCGACAGAGAGAAGCCTGCAGGACCTCAAGTTCACGACAGGCATCTCCCCCCAGGCTCTGGGGATCATTATCCCAGAGACCTGTTCTGCCATTATTCAGGTCCTGCAGAAGGACTATATTAAGGTAAGTTTCATCCTTTAATATTACATTATATGTATTGAATGTTTGCTAATGTATTGTATTAATTTCATCATTACCTATTACCATGATTGGATAATGCTTTGAATGTCCCCTTTATCTTCATGCATGCATGTTATTTTTTTTGCTGGAAAATCCTTTTGTGGCCTACATGCATATTTTCCTTCACTAACCTCCCCAGCATGCAATCCTGAGCCCATATACACCTATAGCCTAGTCCCTTTAACAATGTATATTCTCAGCTCCCTTGTACTGCTTTCCCCGAACCACCCCCTCAAATATCTCCAAGTGTAATGTGTGGTTTTAAAATCATTTACAACCCTCCCCCACCCCCTCAAATGTCTCCAAGTGTAATGTGTGGTCTTAAAATAATTTACAACCCTCCCCCACCCCCTCACATGTCTCCAAGTGTAATGTGTGGTCTTAAAACTTTTACAACCCTCCCCCACCCCCTCACATGTCTCCAAGAGTAATGTGTGGTCTTAAAATCATTTACAACCCTCCCCCGCCCCCTCAAATGTCTTCAAGTGTAATGTGTGGTCTTAAAATCATTTACAACCCTCCCCCACCCCCCCAATACAATTTTTTCAATGGGCCATCAGAGGGGGTGAGGAATCTTATAAGTGGGCCTTATCTTTTTTTTTTTTTTTTTTAAATACTACTTAAAAAAAAATTTATACTGCTGTTGTGCAAAAATGTTTTTGTGCAATCTGTTTGCAAAGTTAGGTTTAAAAGTACTTATAATTTTTTTTTTCTTGTTTTGACTCCACAGTTTCCTTCCATGCCACAGGAATGGCAGACTGTGGCCTCCCAGTTTTCTGACCGTTGGGACTTTCCCAACTGTGGAGGGGCGATCGACGGGAAGCATGTTCGCATTGTGCCACCACCCCATTCGGGGTCTTACTACTTTACTTACAAGGGGTTCCATAGTGTAGTGTTGATGGCGGTGGTGTCTGCACAATATGAGTTTATCTACGTGGACGTGTGGAAGAACGTCCAGATGTCGGATAGAGGAGTCTTCGCCCAGACGGAGTTCTGCCAGCGTCTCCAGACTGGTGGCCTGGGATTGCCACCTGATGCGGAGAACGTTGAGGGACTCCCCTTTGTTTTCATTGGAGATGAAGCGTTCGGTCTGGGTGAGCACCTGGTGAGGCCATTCCCACAAAGAACCCTCACCCTGGAGAGGAGGGTTTTTAACTACTGGCTGGTCAGAGCGAGAAGAGTTGTGGAGAATACCTTTGGGAATATGGCCAGCCGGTTCCGTCTGTTTTTCACATCAATCAATTTGGCGGACTACAAAATAAACCACATCATCCTGTGCTGTTGCATACTGCATCATTTTTTAAGGAAACATTCTATAACATATCTAACTTCAGTTGGGCCTGAGGCCGGACTTCCTGAATCAGTACTCACAGGACGTCCTGGCTTGGCCCCCAAACCGTCCGAGAAGTGAGTGACAGATATGTCAATTATTTTAATGGTAGGGGGGCCATTGCAATGCCAGAACATCTTTACCACTTCCCGACCATCGCATGATGATGTACGTCGGCAGAATGGCAGTGGCAAGCAAAAGGGCGTACAGTTACGTCCCCTTTAAGATTGCCATGGTGCCATCGCGTGGGTGCCGCGGGAGGCACGTGCGCACGCCAGTCGGGAACCCCGTGAGTCCAGTCGCATGTCCCGTGGACTCAATCGCCCTGGGGATACCCACGATCATCTCACAGGAAATATTGATTGTCCTAATAATAATGATGTAAAGTAAAATGTTTGAATTGCTTAAAAATTTATGATTTAATCCCAAAAATGATTATGTATGCATATCACTATACAGTAGTGGCCAAAAATGTAGAGAAAATCTTGGTGAACAGCTTGAAAAAGGCTGGGTTCAAAATGATAGCCTTTCTATTTGTTTAAAATTAAATTTTGCAAGTCATAAATGGAAAATTGTGTGTGATTGATGAAGCAAAAAATACAACTATGTCCCTTTTTTCTACACAGGATGAGCTCAGCCAGGAGGAGGCCATGCCCAGTGGTATAGAGGAGGAGGCTGGGACCAGTGGCAGGCAGGAGGTGGCTGGGCCCAGTAGGAGCCTCACAGAATGCCAGGTGCCTCCCCTCTGCATTCCCACCGGAAGGCCCAGGAGGATGACATGAACTGAGGAGGAATCACTTGCCCTCATTCGGGAAGCCAGACAATTTCTCAGTAACCCCCCCAATGCTGAAGAGGCCTATGGTACATATTTGGCCATCAGGTTGATGGAACTCGAGAAGGGCCAATGCCAACTATGTGAGGGGCTTTTTTTTTTGAGGCCCTTCAGAAGGGTTTGAGGGGCGAGCTTACGCCAACCACTCATCTTTATAATGAAGCCCCTACTCCTCCTCCTCCTCCTCCTCCTCCTCCACAAGTACACCACCAGAGGCACAGCCTTCAAGGAAGGCTGCATAGAAGCATGGAGGGAAGGCTGCAGGGCAGCATGGAGTAAAGGCTGCATGGAAGAGTCGGAAGTGATTGCCTGGCTTCAGTCTGGTCTGACAGAAGATGCAGGCTGTTGTAGTACCACAGCCTGGGGACATAGATGTCATCTGCTGCTGTTTCTGGTCTCTGGGAGTCCTGGACCAGATTGTGCTCCCTATTATATTGATTACGCAAGATCCCAATTTTGTTGGCCACTGACTTGATGTGTGCCCTGGGGGACAAAAGGCTTCACAAACTCCAAAAGTGTCTCCAGTGTTGCCTTCCTCTTTATTTTGTTAACCATAATAAATGGACATTTTATTTTCCAAAAAAAATCTACTGTGTTGTTTTTATTCAAAAAGGACAGTTTGTTTGTGAGTAGGCAGGTACATGTCAAAAAGACTATGGGGGTTATTTACAAAAGGCAAATTCATTTCACAATACAAGTGCTAACTACAAGTGCAAAGTGCACTTGAAATTGCACTGAAAGAGCACTTGGAAGTGCAGTCGCTGTAAATCTGAGGGGAAGCTTTGCTGATTTTATCATCCAATCATGTGTAAGCTAAAATGCATTTTTTTTATTTCCCTTGCATGTGCCCCTTCGGGTTCCACAGCGAATGCACTTCCAAGTGCTCTTTCAGTGCAATTTCAAGTGCACTTTGCACTTGTAGTGCTAAATGAATTTTCCTTTTGTAAAAAAAAACCCTATGTCAAATTAAAAAGGGACACCAACCTCCCTAAGGTTCATAAAAAATACAAGATAATAATGTTATTGTGGTAACTTGAAACTCAAAAAAAAATTTAAAATGGAAATCACTAGAATTTTGGATATTTTTTTAAAAGTTGGAAAATATATATTGTTGAAATCTAAAATTATAAAAGATGAGTCTAAAAAAGAATTGTAAACATTATTTATGGAGATGTGACTTATATTAGTCATGAGATGAGGATAAATAATGAAGAAAGACGTTTGTGAGAACTTCATTCTTCTAGCATTATAAAGAAGAAAATAATGCGCTATATTAAAAGAGCACAGAATTAGCTAGAATGTGCTAATTAGAATGCGCTAGCTTCAATATTAACGCTAGATTTACCAGACCGAGAGCTTCCGTCCTGTACTTGCTTCAGAGCATGCGTAATTTTTGGTCCACCGGACTAGCACAAAGACGAACGGTTTGTACGCTAGAAAGCCGAGTCTGTCGGACAGATTTGAAGCATGTTTTATTTCTAGGTCCGTCTGACTTTTGGGAAGAAAAAGTCCGCTGGAGCCCACACACGATCAAATTGTCCGACGGACCAAGTCTGCCGGAAAGTCTGATCGCGTGTATGTGGCATAACTGTTCCCAACAGGTCAGAATAAATGGCATCTATCCATCATTGCATGTGATTACCCAATATGTTTTAGGGTGAGTTTAAAGGGATTGTAAAAGGGGTTGTAAAGGTTTTTTTTTCCACCTTAATGCATCCTATGGGTCCCGGCTCTTGATTGCATAGCTTGATAGTAGTGCAGCCATTGGCTCCCACTGCTTTCAATCAGATCCAATGATGCAGGCGCCGGAGGGCGGGGCCGAGTCCGGCATTCGTGTCTGTGGACGCAAATGCTGGACTCGGGAGCTCGCCCGCAAGGTAACCCCCTCGGGAGAGCGCTTCTCCTAGGGGGTTATCTGATGCGGGGAGGAGCCACTAAGCCGCCGGGGCCCCCCCAGAAGAGGATGTTGGGGGTCACTCTGTGCAAAACAAGCTGAACAGCAGAGGTAAGTATGACATGTTTGTTATTTAAAAAAAAAAAAAACATCCTTTACAATCACTGTAAGAAAAAGCCAAAAAGCCTGTTGAAGGCTGTTGCAGCATCTGTAGACAGCAGACTCTTAGGAGTATTATTGGGATAGATTTATTAAAGGCAAATAGACTGTGCACTTTGCAAGTGCAGTTGCATTCCTTTTCCCCAGAGCTTAGTAAATGTGGTAAAGCTCTGCTGATTTCCATCCACCAATCATGTGCAAGCATAAAATGCTGTTTTTTTTTCTTGCACATGATTAGGTATTCTTTTCAAAGTGAAGCTTTATCACATTTACAGCTGTTCTTGGAAAGTGTGCCATCTAGTTGTCTTTAGTAAATCCACCCCAATGTTTTTCCTCAGATGTATGGCATAAATTATTCTTGCTCTATTATTTTTAGCTTCCTGATAGGTATAATACCTACTTAATCTGGGTAAAAAAGTGAGGGCAAGTAAGGCAAAAGTTGTGTAGTAAGGATACCGTATCAAAGTGTCAACAATAATGAGGGAAAATTTGCCTATATTTAGTGTAAATGGTATGGTCTTTTACTTCTGTCAGAAACCATGAATCAGACTGAGACAGAAGTACAGTTAAATCACACTTGTTTAATAATAAAAGTAAATAGAACAAACGTAGTCAAAACATAGCCACAGTTCGGTAACCGTAATGGATAGTCAGACACACCAGAAAGTCAGGAAGCCAGAGATCAGCGCAGTGGAATGTCAGTCAAGCAAGTCTTTAACAGGAACACAGGAGATAGTCTCTGTGATGTTGACCAAGGCGAAGGCAGAGATCATCTGGACTGGACGGCTTAAGTAGGCAGGACTGACAAGCAGGATATCATCAACAGGTACCTATGAAGGCGGTTACATCAGCACCGTCCTTTCTGGTCATATCAGTCAGTAGCTTGACCAAAGACGAGAAGTTACGAATAAACTTCGGATAATAGTTGGCAAAGCCAAGAAAACGCTACAGAGGACATAAACCCATGGGCCGGGGCCACTGAAGGACTGCTGAAAGTTTCTCTAAATCCATCGAAAAACCAGTAGTGGAAATGACCTAACCCAGGAATTTAACCTGTTCGCACTTCTCCAATTTACAATAGAGATTGTTCTCTCTTAGTTTCTGAAGTACATGACAGACATCTGTGTGGTGGCTCTACAGGGACTTGGAAAACATGAGGATATCGTCGAGATAAACCACCACACATAACTGCAACAAATCTCGGAGGACATCGTTAATAAATTCCTGGAAAACTGCCAGGGCGTTACAAAGGCCAAAAGGCATTACGTGGTACTCATAATGGCCTGTTCTGGTGTTAAACACAGTTTTCCACTCGTCGCCCTACTTAATCCTTACAAGATTGTATGCCCCTTTCAAATCAAGCTTCGTGAAAACCGTTGCTCCCTTGAGGCGGTCAAATAACACCATAATCAACGGAATTGGATAAGCATTCTTAATCGTGAAACAATTGAGACCCCTATACTCAATACAAGGTCTCAGTTCACCACTCTTCTTCTTTACAGGGGAAAAAAACAGCACCAGCAAGAGATGAGGATTTGCGGATGAAACCTCAAGAAAGTGCATCTGCAACATACTCCTCTATGGCCTTATCCTCCAAGACCGACAAAGGGTAAACCCAGCCACGAGGGGGTATGGCACCAGGTTGAAGGTCAATTGTGCAATCATACATCTGGTGTGGAGGCAAACTACCTGCTTGACCTTTGTCAAAGACATCGTTAAATTTGCGGTACTCCTCTGGCAGGGAGGAGAGTGAAGAGGTGCACAGGACCTTGGCTACCTTCTGGAAGAATGTCTTACTGCATTGTGGCGACCAGGAGAGAACCTCAGCACAGAGCCAATCAAAAGAGGGGTTGTGCCTCTGTAACCAAGGATAACCAGCGGAAACTTAGGCGAGGAAATAACTTGGAATTGGATTATCTCATGGTGAAGAGCCCCTATGGCCATGGACAATGGAACAGTCTCATGTGTCACATGGGCAGGCTGTAGAGGTCTCCCGTCAAGAGCCTCAATGGCAAGTGGAGTGTCACGCAGCTGCAGCAGAATTGAGTGCTTCGATACAAAGGTAGCATCAATGAGTCGATTAGAGCCTGTATCTCGACCGATGACTCAGCCCAAGAAAGGGTGACCAAAACCAGGGGCTTATCCCTCCGGATAACTGGGGATGAAACAACGCTACCACCTAAGGTCTGTCCGTGACAGGACCTCAAGGTTTGGCCATTCCCTGGACGGGTAGGACAAGACTTCAAAAAGTGACCTGCCTGGCCACAATAAAGGCACAAGCTCTCCCTCCTCCTAAGGGTTCTCTCATCCGCAGATAGACGAGTGAAGCCCAAGTGCATGGGTTCATCTTCACTGACCGACTTGGTATCAGGAGGCATGGGAGGTGAGGGAGGCAAGAAGGACTAAAAAGCTTGGAGACAAATGTACAGGTGGCTTCCACAAGCGCTCCTTAAAAGAGAGTCTTTATCTGAGTCTGGAGTCAATAAAGATGGCAAACATGATCAACTTCTCCAGCTCAGTGGGTATATATCGGGCTGCTATCTCATCCTTGATGGTATTCGAGAGACCATGAGAAAAAGCAGCCACAAGGGCCTCATTGTTCCAAGCAACCTTTGCTGCAAGAGTATGGAATTCAATTGCGTAATCTGCAACGGCTCTCGTACTCTGATGGACATGAGGCACTTAAAAGCAGAAGCAGAGTGTGGGAGAACGTCAAATACCCTTTTAAAAGAAGCCACAAACTCAACAAAGACAACAGGTTTTTGAGTCTCCCCAGTGCCCATACAAGGGGTGGGCGGGGCTTCTGCCCTGGGTGCAGTGTGGGAGGAGGCACTAGGTTGTGAGCAGAAAAATCTGTCCACAAAATGTAGCTGTAAAACTTGTATGGCCCTGTTGCCTGCCTAAATCAAGGAGTATGCGCTCCTGCTCACTGCTCTGCGGCAGCAGATGCACCCCTTTACAGGCTCCCTTCTTGAGTTCCTATGAGTCTCCCCCCTGGATCGGAGCTGGTACAGTCCCAGCGACAGTACATGTGGGCAGAGCAGGAAAAGAACCTCACACTGCAGCATCGATCTTTGGTTCCTGCCCAGCACACTGCACAGCGCTCCTCCAGAGCAGAGTGGATATGTGTAAATCACAGGTGACAGACTGGATCCTCTTCTACTGTGAGTCCTGACTGCTCTGCATTCCATTCCATGCAATAAAAAATGTCTCTTTACCACGTGACCAGTTGTGCCCATTCACAGCCGGTCATATGTACTGTCCACGTGCAACGCCCACGTACAGGCCATCTGAGTACCTGTCACAGCCTATCTGAATATCTGAGTACCTGTCACAGTCCATCTGAGTACCTGAGTATCTGTCACAGCCCATCTAAGTACCTGTCACCACCCATCAGAGTACCCAAGTTCCAGTCACCATCAGAGTACCCAAATACCTATCTGTAGCCCATCAGAGTACCCGAGTACCTGTCATCAGCCCATCAGAGTACCCGAGTACCTGTCACCAGCCCATCAGAGTAACCGAGTACCTGTCTCCAGCCCATCAGAGTACCTATCGGCAGCCCATGCCTCATAGAATATACGTTGGGGTGTTTGCTTTCCAAAATGGGGTCATTTTGTGGGTAATCCTTTTGTCCTGGTGCTCAAGGACCTTCAAAAGTGTGATGGGTAGGAATGAAATGAGATGTGTAATTTATGCTCCTAGCACGCCTGAAGGTACTACTTCAATGTTGGGCCTCTGTATGTGGACTGGATGTGTAAAAGTCTCACACATGTGGTATTGCCATACTTGGGAGGAGTAGCAGAATGTGTTTTGGGGTGAAATTTTTGCTATATACATGCTATGTGTTAGAAATATCTTATAAATTGACAACTTTGTGTAAAAAAATTAAAAAAAATAAATAAAAAGATTTTCATTTTCTTTCCACGTTTTCTGAAGACTTGTGGAAAAAAATGAACCATTCAAAAAACTAATTATGCCTTAAAGAATAGACGTTGGGGAGTTTGCTTTCCAAAATGAGGTAATTTTGTGGGTAATTCCACTGTCCTGGGGCGCCAGGGCCTCCACAAATGTAAAAAGGCGTTAGGAAATTAGAGGTGTGTAAAAGTGACACACATGTGGTATCACCATACTTGGGAGGAGAAGCAAAATGTATTTTGGGGTTTAATTGGAAGTATGCATATGCTATGTGTGAGAAATAAAAATAGATATAAAAAAATAAAAAATTCTTAATTTTCCCAAGAATTGTGGGAAAAAATTACAACTTCAAAAAACTCACCATGCCTCTTACTAAATACCTTTGACTGTCTACCTTTCAAAAAGGGGTCATCTGGGGGGGATTTTTACTTTTCTGACATTTCAGGGCCTCAAGAAATAAGGCCATCAATGCATCAGGTGTGATAAATTTTCAATGATTTGCACCATAGTTTGTAGACTCTATAACTTTCATAGAGACTAAATAATATCCACTAATTTGGGTTATTTTTACCAAAGAGATGTAGCAGTATACATTTTGGCCCATATTTATGAACAAAAATGACTTATTTGCAAAATTTTATCATAGAAAAAAAGTGTTTTTTTTTTTTTTTTTCTAATTTTCGCTCTTTTTTTACTTATGTTGCAAAAAATAACAAAAAACAGTGGTCATTAAATATCACCAAAAGAAAGCTCTATTTGTATGAAAAAAATGATAAAAATGTTGTTTGGGTACAGCGTTGCATGACTGAGTTATTGGCATTCAAAGTGTGACAGCGCTGAAAGCTAAAAAATGGTCTGTATTGAAGTGGTTAAAGTCTGTATTTTTGTTTAAAAATAATAAACATGTTATACTTACCTGCTCTGTACAGTGATTTTGCCCAGAGCAGCCCTGATCCTTCTCTTTTCGGGGTCCCCTGCCTACTGGCCCTCCTCCTGCCGATTGACCCCCACAGCAAGCAGCTTGCTATGGGGGCACCTGAGCCGAGCCCCTGATCTGTGTGTCCATTCAGACATGGAGCCAGAGCTCAGCTCCACCCCCTCTGTCTCCTTATTGGCTCACTGACTTTGATTGCCATTGGCTCCCGCTGCTGTCTCAGCCAATGAGGGGGAGTCCTGGCAGTCAAGGCTCTCGTGCAATATCACTGGATCGAGATGGGGCTGAGGTAAGTATTTACAAAATGGAAAAAGACATATGTGAGAGTTGACTAGGCTGCACACCCCAAAAGTATACAGACAATGGAAGAGTTTCCTTGTGGGGGGGGGGGGGGGGGGGGGGGTTAAAGCAGCAAAAACGTTATGAGAAAAATGATTGGTTAAAAATCTTTCATTCAGGCAAAGAATGAATGCTTTTAAACAGTAAATTTAAAATATATATTGTGGTTAGTGACACAAACAACAAACACCAACATAAGCCATCACAAATGGCAAACACAACACCATAATTTGTCAATTACATTGTGACATTTACATCATTCTCGATGCATTTCGACCCTTTCATTTCTGGTCTTCTTCGGGGGATTTTTAATTCTAGGAGATATACCAAAGATATATCAAAGAGTTCTAAATTTAGACAATGTTATTAACATTTTGCAGTATAAAAAACATCATTGGACATTTCATAATGTTCAAAAGTACATTCCCATATATATGGTAGCATGTCCCCTCTGCACCCTCCAATAACGTCCACAATCCACAGTCCACATGACCTACAAAGAGCCACGCTTTTGGACCTTGAGAGGAAGGTATGGGACGAGGCACCTGTAGTATGGTATTGAGGAATCTCAATAAGTAATCAGCAAATATTTTATAAGTATACAGTACTACTGTGCGACCCTAGACTGGACGATACTCAATCAAATGTTGGATTTATATGGACTGATCTTGCTTATATATTTAATTTTATAGTTTATTTATTTGATTTCTTTTTAGATTCATGTGTATTAACATTCATGTGATGAAATAGAAAGTGATGATGTTACCTGATTAGTATTGAGGAGACTGTGCAATATGGTGACATATAATGCATTAAGATAAAATACCTTAGCCTTTTTGCCTTATATCTGTGTATTGTATGCTCTAACAATGTCAGGATGTCACACCTATTGTTTTCACAGTTGCTTCTTGTTGCACCTTGTTTGCAGTTTATTGTGCTTCTCTGGCAATGTCAGGGTGCCACCCCTAATATTTTCCACAGTTGCTCCTCAGCTGCCAAATCTGGGCATCTTTTTATGCAGGGTCACTTCTGCACACCACCTCAGTGTTAGTGGTGTATTAAGCCCCATACACACGGTCGGACAATCAGCGGACCAGGTCGGTCGGATCCTGTCCGTCGTACTTTGTCCGATGTTGGTGTTGCGTACACACGGTCGGACTACGTTGTCGGAATATCCGGTCTGCAAGAACGTCGTGACGTAAGTCGTCGTCCACGAGATTAGAAAAGGGAAGTTCAGCACCACGTCAGGCACCCGTTGGGCTCCTTCTGCTGATCCCGTGTTTATCGAGATTTAGTCGAGTTTGGTGACTTAAGATTCGCGCTTCTCAGTTTTCTGACTCAGATCGTTACTGCTCTTCAGTTTGTGCTTGTCGTGCGTATCTGTTTATTAGTGCGTGTAGTCAGTTCGCATTTCTTGGTCATTGCGGCCTATATCTTGATATAGGACGCTTTGATTTGCACTGCTTATTGTCTGCTCGTTTCTGGTATTCATTTCGTTCTTTCAGGCCTTGCTGTTTATCGGTGCTTTCTGTTTGTCCGTTCTGACCAGCCGACCTTTTGTGACCTTGTGAGCGATGTTTCCCGTGCTTACTCGTCGCCGAGTTCGTGCTGTACGCGGAATTGGTGTCGGGCTTCTAGCTTTGAGCCAAGACCCGTCCATGAACAGAGTGACGAGGAGGATGTGGACCAAGAATTGGTTGCTTCAGCGTGACCAATTCTCGCACATGCCTTTGCTTCGTGAGATCCAGGAGAATAATCCTGATGATTTCAGGAACTTTCTCAGGATGACGGACCCCGATTTTCACCATCTTTTGGCTTTGCTGACCCCCTTTATCAGCCGGCAGGATACCTGCATGAGACAAGCCATTACTCCGGAGCAGAGGCTTGTTGCCACGTTGAGGTACTTGGCGACAGGGAGAAGTCTTCAGGATTTTAAGTTCTCTTCAGGTATCTCTCCCCAGGCCCTGGGACTCATTATTCCAGAGACCTGTTCTGCCATCATGCAGGTCCTGCAGGAGGACTATATTAAGTAACATTTCTCCTTTACTATTCCCTTCTATGTATGTTCTTTTTGCTAATGTCTTCTATTTTTGACCTCCTTCCCTAATTACCATGATTGCAATATGCTCTAATATGCTGTGCCCCTTTTCTCCTTCATGCATTTTTCCCTTCACTTACCTCACCAGCATGCTCTTCTGCCCCAATAGACACCTATGGCCTAGTCACCTAAGCAATGTATTTTGTCTGCTGCATAGTATTTTTTGCCCCCAAACACCCCCTAAAATATGCACAAATGTTTGCTGTGTGGTTTACTTCATGTAGAGCCCCTTTTTTTTATTGTTTTTGGTGGGGGGGGGGGGGCAAACTCATTAGGAACCCCCTCCCCCAACTGCTCTGTCAGATGGTACCAATCCTCTATCTGCTGGCTTTCCCAAGGTCAATACACACTATATACCTACCTCTTTTTAGTGGGCATCTTTAGGGATGAATTCTGCAAAGCATGTAGTGCAAGGGGCTGCCTCCATACTTTCCATTTCCTATTTTTTTGTGTTCTTTCCCTCCTATTAGCTTGCTTGGTAATTTCAGAATGTCACAATGTGCTTTCCTTTTTTTTGGGGGGGGGGGGGGTTGAAATGATAGTTTAGCTTTCCTGGGGGCTGCCAATAGTGTTAAGTACAGAGGGTCTGGCCAAACTAGCACACATTATTGAGCCATTTGCCAATCAATGAAGTGCAGAGGGTTACCTGTCCACCACCCCCCCCCCCCCAAAACCCTAGTTATTGTCAAAGGCCCATCAGAAGTGGGGGGATTGATGGGGGGTGAGTAATCTGTGAAGGGGAGCCTCTACTTTTCTGTGCAAATACTTTCCAGCCTCCAATTTTATACAATGCTCTTGTTCCAAGATGTTGATTGTCTAATCTGCTTGCAATGTTTATGTGCAAAGTGACTAATTTTTTTTTCTTGTTTCACTCCACAGTTCCCTTCATCGCCACAGGAATGGCAGACTGTGGCCTCCCACTTTGCCAGCCGTTGGGACTTTCCTAACTGCGGAGGGGCAATTGATGGGAAACACGTCCGCATCGTCCCACCGCCCAACTCGGGGTCCCACTATTATAATTATAAAGGGTTTAATAGTGTAGTGATGTTGGCGGTGGTGTCGGCAACATATGAATTTATGTATGTGGACGTGGGGATGAACGGCCGGATCTCGGATGGTGGTGCCATTACGCACACGGAGTTCTACTGGCATCTCCAAAGTGGCAGTTTGTGCTTGCCACCTCCAGAGGAGAATGCTGAAGGACTCCCCTTCGACTTTGTCGCAGATGAAGCGTTTGCGTTGACTCCCCATGTGATGAGGCCGTTCCCGATGAGGACCCTCACCCCAGAACAGAGGGTCTTCAACTACAGGCTGTCCAGAGCCAGAAGAGTGGTGGAGAACACTTTTGGCATCCTGGCCAGCCGCTTCCGCCTGTTCTTGACGGCAATTAACTTGGCGGAATAAAAACTGAACCACATAGTTCTTGCGTGTTGCATATTGCACAACTTCCTCAAAAGACATAACAGGAACTATGTGGTGCTCGTTGGCCCAGATGTGGAGGCCCCTCCAAATGCGGACCTCACAGCCCTTCAAGTGGCACGTCCAGGCTTGCCCCCTCTAAATGCCCGCGCGGTCCGCGAGCAATATATGGAGTACTTTGTGGGTAGGGGGGCCATTGCTCTGCCTGACGATGTGTGAGAGGCATTTTTTTAATAAATCTGATATTTCAACCAAACTATGATTTCTTGTCATTTCATTATTCTTTTTTGCTTATTTTACCTTGAAATTTTTTCACTTTGCCTTCGACAGTGGGAATGCACTTTCTGGGCAAAAGGAGGTAACAGTCTCTTCTTCCCAAAAAGATTAGTCTCATGTTGTGTGTTTGATACCTAATCTTTGGTCTAGATAAGGTTTGTACTGCCTAACTGACACCCAAAATACTCCTTTTCATCACCAGGTCAGACATGTGTGTATTCTCAAAAATGCTGTGCTTCGTGTTTTCGTACAAAGCACTGTGGGTGTCATTTACATAAGTCAAATCCACTATGCTCTACAAGTGCAGTGAAAAAGTGCCCTGGAAAAGAAACTTGCAGTGCAAAGTGGACTTGCCTTTAGTAAATAACACCAATTGGCCACCATATCCTTTCCATTTGACATACATAATGCATTGTGTTTTTGAAATAAGGAAGCCACACAGAAAAATAAAAAAGTTTACTTTGAAAACATTCACAAGTGCGTTTACAATCTTCACGCCCAAACTGACAACATCTTGGTTATTTACAGCATTGTTTAGAAACATTCCGCAATTGGTAAAACCAGGCATGGAGCAAAACAGAACCTAGGAACTTGGAAAGTTCAACTTTGTAAAGTGAAGACAAGATCAGACATGACTATATGTTCAAAGTGTGTTTGATCTTGCCTTCATCACATGGGGGGGTCACCCCTGGAAAGTGGAAATTTAGAACATGCACACAATTTGGGTCTGAAAATGGTCATTAGATGGTAAAACACATGCCTAGAAGCTTCAAAAGTGCCATTTTCCATCATGGGGATGAATGGACGTTTTTTGGGGGTGCAACCCCTTCACCACAACCACTTTCGTAGTTCGTAAAGTGGTTGCACCCCCAAAAAAACGAGAGCATTCATCCACCATGATGGGAGCTAGCACATGTGGACACAATGTGTGCATGTTCCAAATTTCACACAGTTCTTAAGTTACAAATGTGTGTTAATTACTTGGTGCGTTTTCATATTTTTCCTAAAACATCAATGATGTTCTTCAATTTTTGTTGAACATCATTGATGTTTTGCTTTATGTAATCGAGATCTCTATTGCAGACCATTATCTCCCCGATGAGTACGTGGGCACTCTCTGTGGTAAAGTGCGATTTTTCTTCCACAACATCCACGTCACCTAAAAACCACAAACAAAAAAAAAATCGGGTGTTGGAAATGAGGCAGGCATACATTGATTAGCTTAGCTGTGTTCTCCCACACTCACCTGTTGTGGTGACAATTTCTCCAAGTTCGATGATCTCTCCTTCCTCCTCCTTCCTCCTCCTCCTCCTCTGCTTCTGCTGTTTCACCTTTTTTGGGAGGTGTTGGTTTTGGGGTTTCCTCAGACGGGCCAAGTTTTCGCTCCCCTATGAGAATGTACAAAAGGAAGATTTAGCAACACAATCTATTGAGGGCAGAAATAGGAAATGACAAACATTGCTTGAAAGTGACGGACACAATTTTTGTTTGGCCAGTTACAAATGCCAACTACATGAATTGAATGAAGAGGGTATGTGGCGCTAACCCTTATGTAAATAAATAAATAATCTAAAAATAATCTAAAATGACCAGTTTGCAAAGCTCAGAGTATCCGAAAGATGAGTGACCTTTCACATAAATAGATATATAAAAACATAAAATAATGAACTAAATAGATAAAATTCCTTAATAGCAATACACATAAAATATTGAATAAATATAAGACGTGTGTAAAAAATGAAAAAATATTCAATAAAAGTGATGGTGCTAAAATAACCGTGCTAAAAATAAATATATGTGCTGGGGTAAAAATGATGATGGAGTTGGGTTAAAAATAGTGAACACGAAATCTTCTAGCAATAAAAGGTGCACAGTGCAACGTGCAAAATATGTGAATAAAGAACCAATAGAGAACCGATAAATTGGTTCTGAAAGTGCAAGGGAATTGCAAGGAAATTGCAAGGGAAATTAATGATTGAATGTGCAGAAATATCCAAAATAATGACAAAGTGACCATACAGATGAAAAGAGTGTGTCACTGTAGGTATGGTATAATCAGATGATACCAAAACAATAATATCGCTGAAAAAAATTATTAAAAAATAAAAGTAAAATTTGGTGCACTACAAGTCCCAGCTTGTAAAGAAAAAAATGGCGGAAAATAAACAATAAAGTCCACAATCTGGAACAATGAAGAGCATAAGGCTCTGGAATAAGTGAAGGTGAGTAGAAATATTCAGGAATCTTTGTGTTGATCACAGTGATGATCCGTGCAGGCAGTGCTCTGTGCTGACTTCAGGGGTGCACCCTACTAGTTCCCCCAGCCTCTCACCTCTATTTGCGGCCCCTACAGGCCTAGTGGAGCAGATAGCCTCTAAAGTGGCAAGCCTGGTCACTTTCCGGGTCCTCTTTCTTATGGGCTCCTATGGGCTCCTATAGGCTTCTATGGGCTCCTATGGACTCCTACTCCAATCCGAAAAGGCACTCCAGGGGTAAGGGGTCACTCACGGGTTAGATCAGCATGTAGGGGTTAAAGGTACAAAGAAGCGCTCCAATGTGTAGTAACCTTTGACAAAGTCACGTGTGCTAGTGACGATACTAGTGAGGGAGGAAGGAAGTCAGGTGCCTATCGCTCCACTTCCGGTTTGCGTCCGCGACCGGAAGTTCATCTATGCTGATGCAAGAAAACTTTAAATGTGAGTGGATATTATTTTTGTTTCAATAAACCTGTTTTTTACTACACATTGGAGCGCTTCTTTGTACCTTTAACCCCTACATGCTGATCTAACCCGTGAGTGACCCCTTACCCCTGGAGTGCCTTTTCGGATTGGAGTAGGAGTCCATAGGAGCCCATAGAAGCCTATAGGAGCCCATAGGAGCCCATAAGAAAGAGGACCCGGAAAGTGACCAGGCTTGCCACTTTAGAGGCTATCTGCTCCACTAGGCCTGTAGGGGCCGCAAATAGAGGTGAGAGGCTGGGGGAACTAGTAGGGTGCACCCCTGAAGTCAGCACAGAGCACTGCCTGCACGGATCATCACTGTGATCAACACAAAGATTCCTGAATATTTCTACTCACCTTCACTTATTCCAGAGCCTTATGCTCTTCATTGTTCCAGATTGTGGACTTTATTGTTTATTTTCCGCCATTTTTTTCTTTACAAGCTGGGACTTGTAGTGCACCAAATTTTACTTTTATTTTTTAATAATTTTTTTCAGCGATATTATTGTTTTGGTATCATCTGATTATACCATACCTACAGTGACACACTCTTTTCATCTGTATGGTCACTTTGTCATTATTTTGGATATTTCTGCACATTCAATCATTAATTTCCCTTGCAATTTCCTTGCAATTCCCTTGCACTTTCAGAACCAATTTATCGGTTCTCTATTGGTTCTTTATTCACATATTTTGCACGTTGCACTGTGCACCTTTTATTGCTAGAAGATTTCGTGTTCACTATTTTTAACCCAACTCCATCATCATTTTTACCCCAGCACATATATTTATTTTTAGCACGGTTATTTTAGCACCATCACTTTTATTGAATATTTTTTCATTTTTTACACACGTCTTATATTTATTCAATATTTTATGTGTATTGCTATTAAGGAATTTTATCTATTTAGTTCATTATTTTATGTTTTTATATATCTATTTATGTGAAAGGTCACTCATCTTTCGGATACTCTGAGCTTTGCAAACTGGTCATTTTAGATTATTTTTAGATTATTTATTTATTTACATAAGGGTTAGCGCCACATACCCTCTTCATTCAATTTTACCTTTACAAGTGTGAGATCACTTATATGTTGGCTGCTTTCCTTTTCCATTTTTCGCCTTATTTGATTTAATAGTTTTTGGTTGAGCGCACTGGTTACCCCTATTATCTAGCCAACTACATGAATGTAGTCACTTTGTAAAGGTGCTAAACTGACTAGCTTTTTGGTAGAAGTTTGTGTGATGGAGACCCCCCTCTAGTATCCACTGGAGCACATGTGTGGAAAAGCCTAATAAAAAGGTGGTTTGGGTGTCCCAGCACTAGTGCTCTAGAGTCCAGATGGGGAACCAGCTACTGGGTGACTCTCCTTTACATTGAATAAATTGGCTTTACATTCTTGATGACATTTCTAGTGAGAACAAACTTCCTTTCCACAAATAAAACACCAAACATCGTATTATAAGTGGCCGATCGGTGCGTACGATCGAATGGACACACACACGACCATGACAGTGGCAGAAAGATCGAGGCTGAGTACGATCGAATGCACAGACGAACATGAAAGTGGCCATTTTGGAATGTACAACTTTGTAAAAATCAAACCACATGGAGCAGTATGCAAGCAAGAAATCAAACACAAAACACAACTACTTACTTTTTTGAAGAATTCGCTTGATCTTTCTGTACTGATCGGCCTCCCTCAGTTTCAGGTCTGACCAGCGTTTCCTCAGTTGCTCCTTGGATCGTTGTACCCCAAAATTATTGTACAGCCTCCTCACAACTTTAGACATGATCTTGGCCTTGCGGACATTGGGGTTGAGGTAAGGCCCATCATAGTCGCTCCTCTTTAATATGTCCACCATCTCCAACATTTCTCCAAATGACATATTGGAGGCCTTGAATTTCAGGCTCCGGGATCGGGACGTTTCTGCCTCCGGACTTTCCTCATCCTCCTCGTTGGTGGGATATTTGTGGCGCACCTGCTGTGTCCCCGCCATGTGCTCTCCCCACTGCGCCGTAAAGAGAAGGGGTGGGGAATAGACGAGAAAGATCGTCAGGGGCGGGCGGAGTTTGACGCATGCGCACTGTATATAAAACGTCACACGCCTGTGTCGTAGCCACGATCTGGGAGACGAGGGGAGAGAAAACTCACGCACGAGACGATCGCTACAAACGAAGGTACAATTGGACGTTGGTACATAACTAGCCTAGACTGATTCGAACTTGAGGCCTCTTTATGGAGAAGATTAGGAGAGTTTAGCCAGACATAATTTATAGTGTTTTGTGTGGTGTTGTGTCTTGCAGAGATTATGAAGGGATTCAACGACATGAGTTTTCTCCCCCTCTTCATTGCCAAATACAGGGAATTTCCCATTTTATGGCAGGGTAAACACCCCCATTATAGCAACAAACCAAAGAGGCACGCAGCCCTGGAGGAACTTGTGGAATTTGTCAAGCCAAGGTTCCCCACGGCAACTGTTGATGCTATAAGAAAGAAAATTGGCAGCCTGAGGAGTGCGTATATCAGGGAGCGCAAGAAGGTTGTGAAGTCGGAAGAAACTGCAACTGCAGCAGATGAGGTCTATGTGCCCAAGCTCTGGTACTATCAGAGTCTACATTTTCTCAAAGACCAGACTGATGTCACGGAGCCACTCTCGACTCCTCCTTCCACGCTTCCTTGCGCGCAGGCCACCCCTGATGAGGCTTCCGAGGACCAACCTGGGCCTTCCAGTCTGGAAGAGGTGGAGGAGCCCAGCTTGTTCCAGGTATAGTAGTTTGGTTACCATTTATGTGAATAATGAATGATGTTCACTTAATTCAGGATACCCAATTGCTTAGTTCCTAACGTGTTTGACATATCAACTGACAGTAGTGTTGGAGACAGTTGGGGCCACAATCTAAACTGCAGGGCTGAGAATTGTATGGTTTTCTAATTGTAAACATTTTGCAACAGTCACAAGATGAGAATTGTGTGTGTTTGATGAACAAATAACTGTCCCTTTTTCATACACAGGAAGACCTCAGCCAGGAGGTGGCTGTGGAAGGTGGCAGTCAGGAGGAGGCAGGGGTTAGTTGCAGCCACCAGGTGGGTAGTGGCAGCCAAGAGGGGGCTAGGCCTCGGAGCCTGACTGACTCACAAATCCCTCTCCTCCGCCTTCCCTACAAAAGGGCGAGAAGGGGGGGTTATGCGGCAGAGTCAGCGCTCCGCATGATCAGAGAGGCTTCAGCCTCCCTACATGCCACACCCGCCGACGAGGAGACCTTTGGCTCGGTGGTTGTCACAAAAATGATGGGTATGGAGGTGAGGCAACGCAACATGTGTGAGGGGCTCATCCTCCATGTCCTAAATAAGGGTAGGGCTGGGGAGATGACCCCAGTCACACATGTTTGCCATAGCTACCATGCTCCGCCTCCTCCTCCTCCTCCTCCTCCTCCTCCTTCTGCCACCCCACCAGCACGACAGCCACAGCGTGCAAGGAAGCGTGGAAGGAAGACCTGAGAGTGACGACCTGGAATCAGTCTGGTCTGAGAGAAGATGGAGCCTCTTGTAGTACCAGAGCCTGGGGACCTAGATGGCATCTGCTGCAGTTACGGATACTTTGGACTTCAGGACCAGATTGCACTCCCCTTAATATACGTACTCCTCTGGCCCCTAATTTTCTACGCTTGAAAAATGATGGTTGCCGTGGGGGGCCAAGGCTTTGCAAATTCCCCAAGTTTCACCATGGCTGCGTTCCTCTTTGGTTTGTTGCTGACACCTAAATAAAGGTCTTTTTGATTTGAAATAATCATTGACTATGTGTTTTACTTTTCTACAATGACAGATTATTTGTGAGTAGGCAGGTACATTTCACTAATCCTAAAGTAGAATTAACAAGGGGCACCAACAACCAACAAACTCCTAGTAAATTTAAGCAAGAAATACAAATGTTAATAATGTGGTTTTGCTAAGTTGAGACACACAACCCCCCTCCAAAAAAAAACCTTCAAATATGTATTCCCAAAAAAAAAAAAAAAAAACACAAATGATGTTAAAAATATAACAAAGATTCTTTTACGATCTGAGTAAAAATAAACATGTAGTGTATAAATGCTGAAAAGTAATAAAGAAGTAAGTTTGTGAGAAGTGCGGGTAATTAGGAGCAGCTAAAACATGTCATTCTTGTTGCATTGTAAAGAAAAAGAGAATGCGCTGCATTAAAGACATTTTAACATTGCAGCGTGACGAATGTGCTGTGTCGATTAGGAAAGGTAGTTTTACCTGACGAGCGCTTCCGTCACAGAATTTCTTCTGAGCATGCGTAGCACTTTGTCCGTCGGACAACCGTACACACGATCGGATTTGGTGTGATCGGACCGTGTTGACGGCAAATCTTTCCAGCAGGAGATAAGACTTTGTCCGTCGGACAAACCGACGTACACTGTCCGATGGTGCATACACACGGTCTGATTTTTCAACAACATTGTCCGATCGGACAGAATCCATGAAAAAGTCCGACCGTGTGTATGGGGCTTTATACTGCTCCAAGAATGTCAAGGTGCCTCATCTAATGTTGATGCAGCTGTATATAATATCCCTACCTTCTTAATAATAAAAATCGACATTACTTTTTTTTTTAACACTACAGAGCTACAGGCTCAAATGATGTGTATCGTTTCTGTAATATTTCTGCCTTGTTTCTCTGACATAATTCGTACTTCTGGATAAAAAAGTGCCTATTGTCTTTCTGTTCAAATGCGGCCCACTAAAACAGCTTACACGACATGCACATGTAACATCTCTGCTTTGTGTCTCTGACATAATCCACTGTTATTGTTATTTCTGACATGATGTGCAGCCTCTGCCCCCTACCTTTGTCTTAATCCACAGTCATTTTTATTTCTTGATCAAAATTCCTTGTCTCTTTCTCGTCAAGTGCAACCTACTAAAAAAAGGCTGATATAATCCCTCCTTCAATTGCAGACTACTAAAAACACTGACATTATCCACTGTAATTTTTAAATAATCAAAGGATGTTATATACGTGGGAATGATGCTACAGTAGTAGGCTTTTTCTCCCCTGAGTAGAACAATTATAATATTTATTTAAAGAGTAACTCCACTTTTGTTGAGAAACAAACATTCCACTCTGGGTGATCTATGTACAATCCAAGGATTTTAACAAACTTTGTTGCAGATTCCTACCTTTTGTTATTCGGAAGAAACCCTGTGTGTTTCCGTGTGCCCATGTGGTGAGTGAGTCTAACAGAAGTGGTTTCATAATTATCAACCAGCTGCTGCACTTGCAGGCATCTAATAAGGAAAATTGCAGGGCCTGCATCCTTTTAGACGTGATTGGGAGTATCACACCAAAAATTTTATTTTTGTTGCAGGGGATGCCAAAAATCTGACTTGTATCTTAGTGCAGTCTTCTGGGAAAATCTGTGAGCCAATCAGACATGCAGAAAATTATGTTTCTGGGGGGCGTTCTGTAGACATTCTGTGTACAGAACACCTCCAGGTAGCCATATTGTATTGCATTTTAAAGAAAATTGCAGCGCTACAGATTAAAAAAGGAAATGTAGTTTTTAATTTCAAAGTATTTTTATTATGTATCGGAAATGTAGTTTTTCGTTACAATAAATTTTTATTTTCATAACTAAGGAAGACAGAATTACATTAGGAAACAGCAAGACAGAATGGATATCATCAATCCTGAGTCGACCAACAAGGCCATAGTAATGACCAAGCAATTATCAAGAAAAAATAATTAATAATTAAAAATAAAACAGAAAAATTACAAAAGAGTCCAAGTATTATACATATTTGTCAAAACCAATATGTGCTGAAAGTCTCAGATAACATCCTAGTAATTATGAAGGGCATAGTATGCATTAAAGGGCGATCTCGGCTATGCGGGTGGTAGGAGAGGGGAGTGGGGATCTGCCACCCTAATAGGGATCATGCTGTGGCCGAATCCACCAGTCCCCAATACCCCCGTAGTAGGATTCACCGAAAGCTGCACCTGCCCGAGAGCAAAAGCTAGAAAGGCCCCAAACCTGGGTATGAGAGAGCATTAAAAAAGGGTCAGCGAATTGAACTGACCATGTAAGTTATTTATAAACTCCAGGAGAGGCAGCAGGGACTCTATGACCTAAGCAAAAGAAGAGAGAACTCTTAACTAGGTTGCCTATCAGTTGGGCACAGATCTGTGCAGTAAAGCTTGACGGAACTATCCTTACCGACTTAGCCTGACATTGGTCTAGGCATAGACTTGGTTGATTGACGGTCGTAGCTCAGGGAACAGAAGAAAGAAGAGAATAGAATAGGAAGAAGGGAAAAGAGGAAACAAGAAAGAGTAAGATGATGTTGTCAGGAATCGTCTGGAGTGAGGTGAGTATGAGAGTAGCACAATCGAGGTCAAAGTGGGATGGTAACTCCCACAAATGAAGCCCATGGCTCCCAAGTGGCAGTGAATGCAGCCGAGCGATCCAGGAGGACACTTGCCATTTTTTCCTGGTTCATGATCCATGAGATTTTCCTTTTAGCTTGTAGAGTTGAGACGGATGGTTGTTTCCACGCTTTGGCTAGCGTGAGTTTGGCCCCCAGAAGAATAAAGTAAACAAGGCGTTGTGTACTCCTGGGTACTCTTTGCACCGGGAAATTAAGAAGCGCAATTAGTGGGGACATGTGAATTGAGATTTTGGATATTTTGCTGATCCAAACAAAAATCTTGCGCCAGAACTGACAAATTCTGGGGCAGGACCAACAAATGTGTAGCATATCCCCTCTTAAATGGCAACCTCGAAAACAGAGAGGTGAGGCAGATGGAAAAATTTTAGCTAGCTTTGATGGAACCAGATACCATCTGGACATTACCTTAATACAAGCTTCCATTAGGCAAGGATTGAGGATGCCCTTGAAGGAGCGGGAGAAGTGTCTATGCCAAGTATCAAGGTTCCATTGTTGGTCTAGATCTTCCTCCCATGCTAGCATGTAAGGCGTCTTGGACCGTGTCGAGGATAGTGCCTTATAGATTACCGAGATTCCCCCCCTCTGCTCAGTAGTCTGGCCACACCACGTTTCGTACTCAGTTATATGGGTCCCGTTAGGCAATGATTTGCATTTTTTTATTTAAGAAGTTTGAGATCTGAGAAAATCTGAAGAATTCAGTTGATGGCATGTCCAATTTACTTACACAATATGCCTTGGAAAGTGGGCCCATAGGTCTGAGGAAGTGTCCAGTTCTGTATAGCCCTTTATCAAGCCACCACTGGAAGGCTTTAATGTCAAGGCCTGGGGGGAAAGCAGGGTTTCGGAATATGTGTGATAATGGTTCTGTGCAAGAGGTAAGTAGGTCGTTAGACTTTAAGCCATCCCACAGAGCAAAGGAGTGAGAGAGTAGGGGAGAGGATCGGAGGACGTTGTTTTTTGGGGCTCCATAAAAGATAGTCAAGCGTGTGGAGTGGTACTGCCTGTCTCTCAATGTGGACCCAGTCAGGTTGTTCCCAGCGAGAATAAACAATCGAAAATTGAGCAAGGTGGGCTGCTTGGAAATACCGAAGCAGATTGGGGAGGCCCAGGCCCCCCTCTAATTTAGATCTAAATAAGATTGCTTTAGAAAATCTATGGCCCCCTTTGCCCCATACAAATTTGATAATTTTGGCTTGGAAACGCTGTAGACGAGTTTTGTCAACTGGGATTGGAAGTGCCCTAAAATAATATAGGATGCGGGGGAGTAGTGTCATCTTTATTGTGTTAATTCTTCCTAGCCAAGATAGGGACAGCTCAGACCACCTGGTTAAGTCTGCTTCTAGTTTTTGGTAAAGTGGCGGGCAATTAGCTTGATGGAGCAGTTCAGTTCTGGGGGTTAAATTGATCCCTAAGTACGAGATCGAAGAGTCGCTCCAGGAGAATTTAAAGCTGTCCCTAAGCCTGGTCAGGAGAGAATCCGGTATGTTGATATTAAGGGCCTGTGATTTGTTGTAATTGACCCTAAGGCCTGAAACCGCTCCAAAGTCGTCTAGAAGGCGGCAAATGTTAGGAAGTGAGATTAGTGGGGAAGAGACAAACATCAAAATGTCGTCCGCAAATAAAGCACATTTGTGCTGACGTGAACCGCATTGAATGCCTTGAATGTTTGGGTCTGCTCTAATGGCTATTGCTAAGGATTCGATTGCTATGGCAAATATCAATGGGGAGAGCGGACAACCTTGTCTTGTGCCTCTAAATATGGGGAAAGATTCCGAATAAAATCCCTGCAGACGCACCTGAGCTGAAGGGGATGAGTAAAGGGCATGCATGATATTGAGGAAAGAATCTCCAAACCCCCAGCGTTGTAAAGTGCTGAAAATGTAGGGCCAGTGAACAGAATCAAATGCTTTTTGGAGGTCTAGGGAGAGCAGGCAACCCTGTCTGGGAGAGCTTTCATCCCAGTTAGAATTAAGGAGGGAGATAATATCTATTGCACGGCGAGTCTGATCCGGACCTTGTCTCCCTGGGATGAAACCCACTTGGTCTTTGTGAATGTATAGGCTGATGAAGGAGGCCAGGCGGTCTGCAAGGATCTTAGTCAGAATCTTTAGGTCGTTGTTAATGAGAGATATAGGTCTATAGTTACTGACTGAGCTGGTATCTTTGTTTGGCTTGGGGAGAACTGTAATGTGAGCCATGTTGAGTGAAGAGTCTAACTGTCCCCCCTGTCGTAGTGCATTGAAGAAGCGAGACATATATGGGGCAATTGTTGTAGCGAATGATTTGTAGTAGGGAATGGAAAAGCCATCCGGACCGGGAGCTGAATGGGGTTTTAATCGGTGAATAACGTTCATAATCTTCATCCGCTGAGATAGGAGCATCTAAGTATTGTTTGTGTCTGTCTTCCAATGTGGGGGTCTGGATATTATTAAGGAAGTTATCGATCGCCTTTTGAGAAGGGCCATGGTCTCCACTATACAAAGATTTATAGAAATTGTGAAATTCCTGCATGATGCGTCGGGGGTTCTGGGACAAAGTGCCACCTTGGATTTTAATTTTGGGGAGGGCTGGGGACCTAAATTTGGGCGAGAGTCTACCTGCTAGCATAGAGCCAATTTTGTCACCTTGACAATAAAATTTGGCTCTATTCCACCGTATCCATTTTTCGGCCTTGGTAGTCAAAGCTAGGTTCAACGCTGTCCTAGCGGCGTCCAATTTAGTAGTGGGGACAGAACTTGGATTGTCCTTGTGTTTTTTGGCTAATGCTGAATATTCCCTATATAACTGATCAATCGTTGCTTTGTAAGATTTGAGAATTTGGGAGGCTATTTGGATAAGATGTGCTCTAAGCACCCCCTTGTGGGCAGCCCAAAGGCATGTAGGACCAGTTTCAGGCGTGTCGTTGGTGAGAAAATAGTTTTTGATAATGTTTTCAATCTCTGTGGCTCTGATAGGATCACTCAGGATAGATTCGTTGAGTCTCCAACGTCTGTGGGGTGCGTGGCCCACTGGGCGTTGAAGTGTCAAGACCACCATGGAGTGGTCCGACCAGACCACGTCCTTGATGTAAGCTTTGTTCGTGAGTGGGATGGAAGCTGAAGAAACAAGGATGTGGTCGATCCTTGCGAAAGATCTGTGGGGGTTGGAGTAGTGTGTGAAATCTCGCAAGGTGGGGTTTACTTCTCTCCAGATATCAATGAGGCCATGTTGGAATAGCAACTTGGCTATTCGGAGGCGATGTTTGGTAGGTCTGGTGAGGCGTTTTCCCAGGGGCTGTGACTTGTCCAGTCCCTGATCAAACACAGCGTTGGAATCGCCACCAAAAATTACTGTGCCTTCCAGCTTTGGTGTGAGAGTTTTCAATAAGTGTTGGAAGAAATGTAGTTGGCCTTTGTTGGGGGCATAGTATGAGATGAAAGAGTACAATTGGTTATCTAAATCACCCACTACAAGTATAAATCTCCCTTCCGGGTCTTTGAATACAGATTTGAGAGTGAATTTGCATCTTTTGGAAATGAAAACACCCACACCTTGAGTTTTTTGTCATCAGCATTGGCCAGTGCAAAAAATGGGAAATTGGAGTGAATAAATGACGGGCAGAATCTATTCGGGAAATGAGTTTACTGTAGAAGAACTACGTCCATCTTTTGTGTTTGGAGATAATGAAATACTTTACGTCGCTTAATCAGGGAGTTTAGGCCTTGAGCATTATGGGAGATTATTTTTAGAGGAGGTGGTATGGAGGGAGTGTTAGCCATCGAGCAGAGGTGGAGGACTATCTAGGCAACCTACAGCACTTACCATTACGTGTCCATCAGGTCCAGGATAGAGTGCATACCAAACAAAGATCCCTAAGAGTGTGCGGTAGTATTGAGTATCCTTCCTCCAGACGGTTCCTGCAAAGATATGGGAGTGAGTAAAATGAGTAAGAGAGAGAAAAGAGAGAACGAGAGGAGAGACGGCGGACAAGAGAGTCCTCCGTGGAGTGGAGGGGACAGAACTCTCCACCGGTAAGTAAAAAGTAACCAGAAACATCCCTCTGGAAATCAGAGGATAGGCTTGTCTAGCGGAGGGCAATATGCCCAAGCAACCAGACAAGAAGGGGTGCATGAACACCACCCCAGAAGGTAGGCCTCTTGGATCGTCCAACGTAGCATAACAAAAGAAAGGCACTAGCATAGCCGTAACAGAGTCACCTCCCTTCAAACCCGTAGGCAAGAACAGGAATGCGTGGAGGTGATTATGTTGAACGGAACGATTAACATCAATGAATGAATTACAACAAATGTTAAAACAAACAATAACAGATACACTTGGATCTCTGGGGAATAATGGATCCCGGGAGTAATGAGCGGGATACAAAGCGGGTTGGGAAGCAGCGTGGGGAACAGGGGTCTTGGGTGACATTCGGTCAGATAGCTATAGCTAGGCAAAGGGGCAAATCCCTTGCAAAAAAAAGGGGTAATGGGCATGTAGACCCCCTTTCCTCAACTCCACTTCGAGGGAAGAAGAGGAAGAAGCGAGGAGGGAGAGAGGGAGAGTGAGTAGAGAAGAGGTCTAGCAGTTTCCTCCCTAACTTGTGACCCTCATGACACCGTCTTGGTTGAAGTTATTGGGAACTCAGAGTATGAACAGTTCATGAGGCACATGTGGGGGTTACAGTCCTTTTGAGGAAGTTCCTGAAAAAGGTGGAAGAGAAGGTTGGAGGGTCAGGGTCTGACCGGGCGTCAGAATCAGGGGGGAATGGTTTCCTTGGACTTCTTGGATCTCGCAGATTCCCAAACCGGAGTCAGGGGGCTGGTTGGAAGTTGTCTTTTCGCTGAGGTAGGGTGTGGCCCATGATGTTGAAGGTTTGGTTCTTGGCTGATGAGGCCTAGGTGGAGTAAGAGTTTTTCTCCCTCTTGCAGGGAACCAAAGGTGTACGCTTTACCTTTCAGCAGGAATTTAAGTTGAAACGGAAAAAGCCACCAGTACTTGATTTCCTTGTCCATCAGGACTTGAAGTAGCGGTTTCAAAGCTCTCCTCTTTTGGATAGTCGATGGAGATAAATCCGCAAAAATTTGCAAGTGGTGGCCCTGAATTATGATTTTGGGTGTGGTTCTCGATTTCCGCATTATGTCCTCCTTGACTGAGTAAAAGTGAGGCTTAACCACTATGTCGCGGGGGAGACCGTCAGCTCTAGGTGGTCTGAGCGCTCTGTGAGCACGATCAAGCTCCAATCTGTGTTGTGGTGTGTCAGGGAGCATGGTCTGAATAAAAGATCTAATGGTGTCGGGAACATCTTTGTATGATTCAGGGGGCCCCCTGACTCTAAAGTTGTACCTCCTATTCCTGTTTTCGAGGTCGTCAATTTTCATATTGGCAGTCTTTAATTGGTCCTGCAGAATCTGTATGCAGGTTGAGTTTTGATTAGTTCTGGCAATAGTGGATTCCAGATGTGTTTCAACAACATCCATGCGGGTACCTATTTGCTGCAGGTCAGCTTTAATGTCGCTTGTTATCTTGTGTGCAGTGTGCTGCAGAAGTTCTGCAAACTTGGCAAAGAGATCTGTCACATTAATGTTCTGCAATAGGCCCAGATCCCCAGGCTGTAGTTGTGGGTGAGACTGTGGGGGGCCTGCCTCCATGGGGGAGAAGTCCAGGCCTGCCAGGGTGTGTTCTATGAGAGGAGCAGTGGACGCCGGAGAGGAGGGGTCCAGAGGAGGGATGCCAGCAGAGGGGTCAGGTTGTAGTAGGGATGGGGATGCAGGTACATGTGAGCTGGGAAAGGAGGGCAGGCAGGGCTGAACTGAGTGGTGAGGGGCCGCCGCCATATTGGCTGTCTCTGACTGAGATTGGGCGGCTTCAAATGCAGGCTTCAGGCTTCTCCTTACTGCTTCTGAGTACATCTGGTGATTCCCTGAGGTGTCTGCCGCTCGTATGGGGGAGATCCAGATGAAGATATCCTGAAGATGTGCCGCTATAGAGGCCTGAGCTGCTGAGGCGGGACGGAGCACCCAGACTACACGTCCATTTTAGGTGCCTCCGCGCATGCGCCTAGCATGCAGGCTTTACAGAGCTAAGTTAGGCCGAGATATGTGAGGGGGGGGTGAGAGAGTCCCCCTATTAGGCCGCCTGAGGTGTCCGAATGTTTGCTTAAAGTATACAGGCTCCCGGGCGGAAGTCACAGTCCGAGTAGGCCAAAGCCGGGGCCTCGATTTGAACGGGCGGCCAGTCGGAGTGCGTCCGCCGGCGAAATTAAGGTGGCTGTTTCCTGTGGTGACTGGCAGTCACCCACCTGTAATTGCGGTCGCCGCCTGAGGATGGATCAGGTGTAAAAGCCGATGTCTCTGTCCGCGTAGGCCCAAGCCGGGGCCTCGATTTTAATGGGCGGCCGGTCGGAGCTCACCGGCCGCGGAGGGAGGCCGCTTCCGCCGGCGAAACTTAAGTGCCCGCTTTCTGTGGTGACTGGCAGTCACCCTCTTGTGTTTGTGGTGGCCGTCTGGGGACGGATCGGGTGCCAAGGCAAAAGTTAGTACCGCACTGCGGGAGCTGTGAGGAGACGCAGCTACTCCCTGAGGCGCCCGACCGGAAGTCGGAAATGTAGTTTTTAATAACATTCAATCACAATATGACTTGTGTCACAATTGTATACATTGTATATATTGTATATTGCTATTTTTTTATTTGCTATTTTTTTCCCACAAAAGTGGAATTACCCTGTAAGGTTTTTAAAAACCTGCCTTGTCTCGCTTTGTCTCTTACATTGCTGCCTAATTAAACTGCTTACATATTCTCCAGTTACTGTGCTATATCAGACTCTGTAAGTTTTTTATTTTTTCATAACAATTGCTTCATCTCTGGTATAGGGTTATAGTTTTGTGGTATTTTTGGGCACTCTGTGTTGATATTTTTAAATTTATAGACAATAGAGTATGGTAATACACTAAAAGATGATGACAGGCTATGCTATTAACTATGTTTTTTCCCAAGGTTTTTCAATTGTTACATTATTGAGGGATTTAGCTTTATTTTATTTTGTAGTGTAAACCTTTCTATAAATTTTAGATCTGTTCTGTTTACTACTTCAACTACTGAATTTTGACCTATTATTGCCAGATACAAAAAGTGCCACAGCACAATCTAAAAAAGACATTTGATCAAGTTACATCTTATTATATAGGGTTGCTAATGTTTTACAGTGAATATAAAAAGTCTACATGCTCCTGTTAAAATGTCAGGTTTCTGTGATGTAATCACATTCAAACTCATGTTAAATGAGAGTCAGTACACACCTGCCATAATTTAGAGTGCCTCTGATTCACCCCAAATAAAGCGCAGCTGTTCTAGTAGGTCTTTCCTAACATTTTCTTAGTTGCATCCCACAGCAAAATTTATGGTCAGCAGAGAGGTCCCAAAGCATCAGAGGGATCTCCTTGTTAAAAGGTATCAGTCAGGAGAAGGTTATAAAAGAATTTACAAGGCATTAGCTATACTATGGAACACAGTGAAGACAGTCATCATCAAGTAGAGAAAATATGGCACGACAGTGACATTACCAAGAACTGGACATCCCTCCAAAATTAATGAAAAGATGAGAAGGAAACTGGTCAGGGAGGCTGTCAAGAGGCCTATAGCAACATTAAAGGAGCTGCAGGAATATCTGGCAAGTACTGGCTGTGTATTACATGTGACAACAATCTCCTGTATTCTTCATATGTCTGGGCTATGGGATAGAGTGGTAAGACAGACACCCTTTCTTACAAAGAAAAACATCCAAGCCCGGCTGAATTTTGCAAAAAACACATCTGAAGCCTCCCATAAGCATGTGGGAAAATGTGTTATGGTCTGATGAAACCAAGGTTGAACTTTTTGCCCACAATTCCAAAAGATACACAATGAAATAATGAGTGTTGTCTGAAGCAATTCCTGGATAAACTTAAAATGTCTACAGCATAGAGGGGGCATTATAAGTGATCTAGGTCTAAACTGTTTCCTAAGGATGGGGTTAGCTTTGGTCCCTGTATCTTTAATGGAAAGGAAATTAATTCATATGGAATGTACTTAGAAGAATGTCCCGAGAGGGCTAAAGAATATGGCCTGAACAGCATGGATATGTGGCTGCCCCCCGGACAGATAGAATATTTAATTTTATTTAAATATATAAAAAAAAAAAGAGTCATATCACTTTAAGAAAAAGGTACTGTAGGTCAGGCGGGGAAATAAGGGTCAGGTAACACTGAGGTATAGGTAGGGAATGTAATTGATCCAATCAGGAAGGTTAAAAAGGTCACATGATGGAAGTGGGGCAAGGCTATATAAAGGGTTCCTCTGTGGAAATCTCCTCCACAGCTGGTCAGATTACAGCAACAAGCTCTTCATCCCCCCCCCCCCCCCCCCACCCTTGTCGCAGGCACTTTATGTGGTTTTTCACCCTTCAAAGTTAAAAGGGGGGACTTGTTTTTTGATATACAGTATTGCTCGAGTCCTGAAGACTGAACTGTTTATATTTATTATTTACGAGTGAGAATTTTATGAATTGATAAAATTATTGGATGGATTTAAGTTATTTACAGTTTACATCAATAAACGTGCCTCGGCCAATTATATTCCAAGTAAGTCGTGAGTGTGTTTATTTATTTATTTATTAAAGGTAAATTGGGCATGGAAGGAGGGATAGGTGCGGCCTACATTTCCATGTATTACAATTTGTGTTATGTACAGTATATAACAGTTTTAGCCCTTTTGCTGCTATGAACGTAAGACTTTCGCAGGAACAAGGTTACTTCTAGCTGGCTAGGTCAGTAAGCCTTGCATCCATGTCATTTCCCTTCTTCTATTAACTGATTGATTCCGCCACCTTACACTTTTACCAGAAGTGTTCCCTAGACTCTGCTGAGTAAAAGAATAGCTGTGCTTAGGCAGCTGACAAATCTCTTTGTGAATGAACACAGAAGCACTCTGTACCGAGTATTCCTGTGTTCATACAGGGTGCAGGACTGCAGAAGAGAAGGATATCTGTGTCCCTAGTAGGGATGAGCCGAACACCCCCGGGTTCGGTTCGCACCAGAACCTTCGAACCGACCGAAAGTTCGCGCGAATTTTCGAACCCTATACGTTATAATGGACGCGAACGTTCGAAATCAAAAGTGCTAATTACAACGGCCAATATGCATGTTAATGTCATAAAACAGGTTTGGGGACCCGGGTCCTGCCCAGGGGACATATATCAATGCAAAAAGAACTTTTAAAAGCTAACGTTTTTTCGGGAGCAGTCATTTTAATGATGCATAAAGTGAAAAAAAAAAAGTGAAATTTTCCTTTAAATATGGTACCTGGGGGGTGTCTAAAGTATGCCTGTGAAGTGGCATGTGTTTCCCGTGTTTAGAACTGTCCTTGCACAAAATGTAATTTGTAAAGGAAAAAAAGAAGCCATTTAAAACCACTTGCGGCTTTAGGTTTGTTCTTAAGTAGAATCTGAACAGGTACATTATGAAGTGTAGCTCCATCCCAAAAAAAATCTATTTTTAAGCTTTTTGGAGAACATAGGGAGGGGTTATCACCCCTGTAACATTTGCTGTCTTTGCACATCTGTTCAGAACATGTCACCTCACTTTCCGTCCCAATGACAAATGTTTTTGGAAAAGTGGGGTTTTAATTGAAACAAGGATTGGTGATAAAGTATCAGTAGAGAGGAGATACCTTTTTCCCAAATTAAATCTAACAGGATAGAATTTCCCTTCCTAGGGGTAGATTTCCTCTCACTTCCTGTTTTCTCTTTCCATTTGCAAGTAGGAGTCGTTTGTAAGTTGGATGTATGAAAGTAGGGGCCTGGCGTATATACTCTGCAGAAATTTGCCCTATTAGATGTTGGTGTAGCCACAAGACTGGTGGGCACAGGAATGGGCCCTGCTGTGAGTTAATAGATCAAGATTTGTAATTGCATGCACCTGTTGAACAGGGCATAAAAATTGGGGGTGGTGGTGGTGGTGGTGGTGGACGGTGTTGCCACAAGACTGTAAGCTCTCACAGTTACTCTTGGTGGGCGCAGGAATGGGCCCTGCTGTGAGTTATTAGATCAAGATTTGTAATTGCAAGCACCTGATGAACAGGGCAGAAAAATTGGGCCTTTGGCGGTGGTGGTGGACGGTGTTGCCACAAGACTGTAGGCCCTCATAGTTACTCTTGGTGGGCGCAGGAATGGGCCCTGCTGTGAACTATTAGATCAAGATTTGTAATTGCAAGCACCTGATGAACAGGGCAGAAAAATTGGGCCTTTGGCGGTGGTGGTGGACGGTGTTGCCACAAGACTGTAGGCCCTCATAGTTACTCTTGGTGGGCGCAGGAATGGGCCCTGCTGTGAACTATTAGATCAAGATTTGTAATTGCAAGCACCTGATGAACAGGGCAGAAAAAATTGGGCCTTTGGCGGTGGTGGTGGACGGTGTTGCCACAAGACTGTAGGCCCTCATAGTTACTCTTGGTGGGCGCAGGAATGGGCCCTGCTGTGAACTATTAGATCAAGATTTGTAATTGCAAGCACCTGATGAACAGGGCAGAAAAATTGGGCCTTTGGCGGTGGTGGTGGACGGTGTTGCCACAAGACTGTAGGCCCTCATAGTTACTCTTGGTGGGCGCAGGAATGGGCCCTGCTGTGAACTATTAGATCAAGATTTGTAATTACCCGCCCCTGTTAAACAGGGGCTGAAAAATTGTGCCTTAGGCACTGGTGCTGGTGCCACAACACTGCAACCCCTCACAGATACTGTACTTGGAGCACAGCAGTCACACGTGTTGCGAAGCATTTTTTTTTTTAAAATTGTAAGTACACGCCCCTGTTAAACAGGGGCTGAAAAATTGTGCCTTAGGCACTGGTGCTGGTGCCACAACACTGCAACCCCTCACAGATACTGTACTTGGAGCACAGCAGTCACACGTGTTGCGAAGCATTTTTTAAAAAAATTGTAAGTACACGCCCCTGTTAAACAGGGGCTGAAAAATTGTGCCTTAGGCACTGGTGCTGGTGCCACAACACTGCAACCCCTCACAGATACTGTACTTGGAGCACATTGTTGCGAAGCATTTTTTTTATAAAAATTGTATGTACACGCCCCTGTTAAACAGGGGCTGAAAAATTGTGCCTTAGGCACTGGTGCTGGTGCCACAACACTGCAACCCCTCACAGATACTGTACTTGGAGCACAGTGTTGCGAAGCATTTTTTTTATAAAAATTGTATGTACACGCCCCTGTTAAACAGGGGCTGAAAAATTGTGCCTTAGGCACTGGTGTGGTGGCATGGATCATTGAGGAGGAGGAAGAGGATAGTCAGTGAACATAAGAGGACAGTCACTCAGCATCAGCATAGGCAGTCTTGAAGGGATGTGATGTTACATTAAAAATTATTCGGTTATATCCGCCTCAGGTGCCTGGTAGCTGGTGGTGATCCAAGACTGATTCATTTTGATGAAGGTCAGTCGATCAACCGAGGCGGTGGACAGGCGCACCCTATGATCAGTCACAAATCCTCCAGCAGCACTGAATGTGCGTTCGGACAGAACGCTGGAGGCAGGACAGGCCAGTAGCTCAATTGCATACTGTGCAAGCTCTGGCCAGTGATCCATCCTCAGGACCCAGTAAGCCAGAGGATTTTCGGTGGGAAAGGTGTCCAAGTCTGACCTTGCCCCAAGGTATTCCTGCACCATGTATATCAGACGCTGGCGATGGTTGCTGGAACCGATCATACCTTGGGGCTGCGGACTAAAAAATTGTCTGAACGCATCGGTCAGACGTCCACCTTCCCCACCGCTCCTTCTGCCACTGACCGAAGCCTCAGCAACTCGTCGCCCAGGACCAGGAGTTTGTAGCCTCCCAGTTTCTGGGAACGCGTTGCACAGACCTTTCTGCAAGGCCTCCCTGAGATGTCTCATCCTCTGCTCCCTCTGCGACGGCAAGATAAGGTCCGCAACCTTACCCTTGTACCGCGGATCAAGGAGAGTGGCCAGCCAGTAATGGTCCCTCTCCTTGATCCGAAGAACACGAGGATCCTTCCGCAGGCTTTGCAGGATCAGGGAGGCCATGCAGCGTAGGTTAGCTGAGGCATTCGGTCCGGAGTCTTCTGGGTCACTGAGGATGACATGATCGCCAGCCACCTCCTCCCAGCCACGTACAAGTCCACTGGTTTGTTGGGACTGTACATCATCCCTAAAAGACTGCTGCTGCTGATGCTGAGTGCCAGGCTCCACCTCCATGCTCACACAATCCTCCTCCCTCCTCCTCCTCCTCCTCCTCCTCTTCCTGTGTGATGGGTGGGACAGGAGGAACACTGTCCGGATAAAGGGGGCCTTGAGAGGCAAGGAAGTCCTCCTCTTCCTGCCTCTGTTCTGCCTCAAGTGCCCTGTCCATTATCCCACGCAGCGTATGCTCCAACAGGTGGACAAGAGGGACAGTGTCACTGATGCATGCACTGTCACTGCTCACCATCCTCGTGGCCTCCTCAAATGGTGAGAGGACAGTGCATGCATCCCTGATCATGCTCCACTGACGTGGGGAAAAAAAACCAAGCTCCCCTGACCCTGTCCTGGTGCCGTAGTCGCAAAGGTACTCATTGATGGCCCTCTGCTGCGTGTGCAGTCGCTGCAGCATGGCCAACGTTGAGTTCCACCTGGTGGGCATGTCACATATTAGGCGGTTCTTGGGCAGGTTCAGCTCCTTTTGCAGCTCAGTCAGCCGAGCACTGGCATTATAAGATCGGCGGAAATGCACACAGACTTTCCTGGCCTGCCTCAGGACATCCTGTAAGCCTGGGAACCTGCCCAAGAACCGCTGCACCACCAGGTTGAGGACGTGAGCCATGCAGGGCACATGGGTGAGCTGCCCCTGTCGCAGGGCGGAGAGGAGGTTGGTGCCATTGTCAGAAACGACCATTCCTGGCTTAAGCTGACGTGGCGTCAACCACCTCTCGGCCTGCCCCTGCAGAGCTGCCAGAACCTCTGGCCCAGTGTGGCTCCTGTCCCCCAAACACACCAGCGCAAGCACGGCATGGCATCTTTTTGCCTGCGTACTTGCGTAGCCCCTTGTACGCCTACGGAGCACCGCTGGTTCCAAGGACAGAGCACTGGAGGAAGAAGAAGAGGAGGGGGTGGAGGAGAGAGGTGTGTCACAACCAGTAGCAGTAGTAGCGTTTTGGAGGCGTGTTGGCGGAACAACCTCCAACACTACTGCACCTTGTCCTGCATCCCTCCCAGCTGCCAATAGAGTGACCCAATGGGCCGTGAAAGAAAGGTACCGTCCCTGTCCATGCCTGCTGGACCATGAGTCAGCGGTAATATGCACCTTACCGCTGACCGCCCTGTCCAGCGAGGCATGGACATTGCCCTCCACATGCCGGTAGAGAGACGGAATCGCCTTCCGTGAGAAAAAGTGCCGTTTGGGAACCTGCCACTGAGGAACCGCACATTGAACAAACTCACGGAAGGGGGCCGAGTCTACCAACTGAAAAGGCAGCAGTTGAAGTGCTAGCAATTTAGCCAGGCTAGCATTCAACCGCTGGGCATGTGGATGGCTGGGAGTGTACTTCTTTCTACGGTCCAGCAGCTGGGGCAGGGAAATTTGCCTGCTGCAATCGGACGTCGGTGTACTGCAAGTACTTGGTTGTGACACACCTAATTCTACACCTTCAGTCCTCTCAGAGCAGCTTTCAGAGAGGACTGAAGGTGTAGTGGGGATGGAGATCCCAGCTGAGGAGGAGCAAGGAGAGGTCCGCTTAGTTCTTTGGTGTGGGTCTTTTATGTGTGCCTGCCAACGAGCTGCATGGCAGGTCGCCATATGTCTGGTCATGCTTGTGGTGCCCAAGCGGCTGATGTTTTGGCCACGCGAGATACGCTTGAGACAAATATTGCAAATAGCAGTGGTGCGATCTGCTGCACTCGTCTCAAAAAAGGCCCACACCAAAGAACTTTTCTGATAACGTGCAGAGGCAGCGCCCTGCACAGGCGGAGCTCTGCGGTGTTGTACAGTTGCTGTGCTGGCCTCTACCTGGCCTCCAGGGGGCACCCTGCCTCGTTGGACATGTGACGCCGCATCCTCCTCCTCCTCCTCCTCGTCCTCCTCCTCATCCTCTCTCCCTTCAGGCACCCACGTGGAGTCAGTGACCTCATCATCCCCTCCCTCTTCACCACTAGAGCAAACCTGGCAGTAAGCTGCAGCTGGTGGAACAGTACTGCCAGATTCCTCAAGCTGGGTATCATCATCCGAGCCTTCGAATCGTTGGGCATCCTCCTGGAGCATGTACCCAACACTGTGCTCAAAGAGTTCGGGGGACTCCTCAGGAGGACATGGTGGGTCTAGGGAAGGGGTGGCTGATGATGCTCTGCCAGTACCCTGAGCCTGGGTGAGAGAGGATGAGGAGGATGAGGAGGGCTTGGTCATCCATTCTACCAAGCCTTCAGCATGATGCGGCTCCACATGTCCAGCTGCCGAAAACAAAGACGCGCGTGTCCCATGGCCACGTGCTGATGACGATGCACGACCACGTCCACGTCCACGGCCACGTCCACTAGAAACAGAGCCTGCCTGCCCTGTGTTCTTGGCTCTGCACGCTCTGCCTCCCCTTGGCGGTCTTCCAGCCATTGTAGTCGGTAGTCCTGTGGGTGCTGCTGAGAAGAATATATAGGAGCTCTGTGTGATGCCACTAACACACGAGAAGTCCTATGGGTGCTTCTGCAAAGAAAATAGAGGAGCTCTGTGTGATGCCACTAACACACTAGAAGTCCTGTGGGTGCTGCTGAGAAGAAAATATAGGAGCTCTGTGTGATGCCACTAACACACGAGAAGTCCTATGGGTGCTTCTGCAAAGAAAAAAGAGGAGCTCTGTGTGATGCCACTAACACACTAGAAGTCCTATGGGTGCTTCTGCAAAGAAAATAGAGGAGCTCTGTGTGATGCCACTAACACACTAGAAGTCCTGTGGGTGCTTCTGCAAAGAAAATAGAGGAGCTCTGTGTGATGCCACTAACACACTAGAAGTCCTGTGGGTGCTGCTGAGAAGAAAATATAGGAGCTCTGTGTGATGCCACTAACACACTAGAAGTCCTATGGGTGCTTCTGCAAAGAAAATAGAGGAGCTCTGTGTGATGCCACTAACACACTAGAAGTCCTGTGGGTGCTTCTGCAAAGAAAATAGAGGAGCTCTGTGTGATGCCACTAACACACTAGAAGTCCTGTGGGTGCTGCTGAGAAGAAAATATAGGAGCTCTGTGTGATGGGACTAACACACTTCAAGTCCTATAGGTGCTTCTGGGAACAAAATATAAGATCTCTGTGTGATTGGACTAACACACTTCAAGTCCTATAGGTGCTTCTGGGAAGAAAATATAGGTCTGTGTGATGGGACTAACACACTTCAAGTCCTATAGGTGCTTCTGGGAACAAAATATATGATCTCTGTGTGATGGGACTAACACACTTCAAGTCCTATAGGTGCCTCTGGGAAGAAAATATAGGTCTGTGTGATGGGACTAACACACTTCAAGTCCTATAGGTGCTTCTGGGAACAAAATATATGATCTCTGTGTGATTGGACTAACACACTTCAAGTCCTATAGGTGCTTCTGGGAACAAAATATATGATCTCTGTGTGATGGGACTAACACACTTCAAGTCCTATAGGTGCTTCTGGGAACAAAATATAAGATCTCTGTGTGATTGGACTAACACACTTCAAGTCCTATAGGTGCTTCTGGGAAGAAAATATAGGTCTGTGTGATGGGGCTAACACACTTCAAGTCCTATAGGTGCTTCTGGGAACAAAATATATGATCTCTGTGTGATGGGACTAACACACTTCAAGTCCTATAGGTGCCTCTGGGAAGAAAATATAGGTCTGTGTGATGGGACTAACACACTTCAAGTCCTATAGGTGCTTCTGGGAACAAAATATATGATCTCTGTGTGATTGGACTAACACACTTCAAGTCCTATAGGTGCTTCTGGGAACAAAATATATGATCTCTGTGTGATGGGACTAACACACTTCAAGTCCTATAGGTGCTTCTGGGAACAAAATATATAAGATCTCTGTGTGATTGGACTAACACACTTCAAGTCCTATAGGTGCTTCTGGGAAGAAAATATAGGTCTGTGTGATGGGACTAACACACTTCAAGTCCTATAGGTGCTTCTGGGAACAAAATATATGATCTCTGTGTGATTGGACTAACACACTTCAAGTCCTATAGGTGCTTCTGGGAACAAAATATATGATCTCTGTGTGATTGGACTAACACACTTCAAGTCCTATAGGTGCTTCTGGGAACAAAATATAAGATCTCTGTGTGATTGGACTAACACACTTCAAGTCCTATAGGTGCTTCTGGGAACAAAATATATGATCTCTGTGTGATTGGACTAACACACTTCAAGTCCTATAGGTGCTTCTGGGAACAAAATATATGATCTCTGTGTGATTGGACTAACACACTTCAAGTCCTATAGGTGCTTCTGGGAACAAAATATATGATCTCTGTGTGATGGGACTAACACACTTCAAGTCCTATAGGTGCTTCTGGGAACAAAATATATGATCTCTGTGTGATGGGACTAACACACTTCAAGTCCTATAGGTGCTTCTGGGAACAAAATATATGATCTCTGTGTGATGGGACTAACACACTTCAAGTCCTATAGGTGCTTCTGGGAACAAAATATATGATCTCTGTGTGATTGGACTAACACACTTCAAGTCCTATAGGTGCTTCTGGGAAGAAAATATATGATCTCTGTGTGATGGGACTAACACACTTCAAGTCCTATAGGTGCTTCTGGGAAGAAAATATATGATCTCTGTGTGATGGGACTAACACACTTCAAGTCCTATATGTGCTTCTGGGAACAAAATATAAGATCTCTGTGTGATGGGACTAACACACTTCAAGTCCTATAGGTGCTTCTGGGAACAAAATATAAGATCTCTGTGTGATTGGACTAACACACTTCAAGTCCTATAGGTGCTTCTGGGAAGAAAATATAGGTCTGTGTGATGGGACTAACACACTTCAAGTCCTATAGGTGCTTCTGGGAACAAAATATATGATCTCTGTGTGATGGGACTAACACACTTCAAGTCCTATAGGTGCTTCTGGGAACAAAATATATGATCTCTGTGTGATGGGACTAACACACTTCAAGTCCTATAGGTGCTTCTGGGAACAAAATATATGATCTCTGTGTGATTGGACTAACACACTTCAAGTCCTATAGGTGCTTCTGGGAAGAAAATATAGGTCTGTGTGATGGGACTAACACACTTCAAGTCCTATAGGTGCTTCTGGGAACAAAATATATGATCTCTGTGTGATGGGACTAACACACTTCAAGTCCTATAGGTGCCTCTGGGAAGAAAATATAGGTCTGTGTGATGGGACTAACACACTTCAAGTCCTATAGGTGCTTCTGGGAACAAAATATATGATCTCTGTGTGATGGGACTAACACACTTCAAGTCCTATAGGTGCTTCTGGGAACAAAATATAGGAGCTCTGCCTGCCTGCCAGGAACACACTACAAGTCCTATAGGTGCTTCTGGGAAGAAAATATAGGAGCTCTGCCTGCCTGCCACGAACACACTACAAGTCCTATAGGTGCTTCTGGGAACAAAATATAGGAGCTCTGCCTGCCTGCCAGGAACACACTACAAGTCCTATAGGTGCTTCTGGGAACAAAATATAGGAGCTCTGCCTGCCTGCCACGAACACACTACAAGTCCTATAGGTGCTTCTGGGAACAAAATATAGGAGCTCTGCCTGCCTGCCAGGAACACACTACAAGTCCTATAGGTGCTTCTGGGAACAAAATATAGGAGCTCTGCCTGCCTGCCAGGAACACACTACAAGTCCTATAGGTGCTTCTGGGAACAAAATATAGGAGCTCTGCCTGCCTGCCACGAACACACTACAAGTCCTATAGGTGCTTCTGGGAACAAAATATAGGAGCTCTGCCTGCCTGCCAGGAACACACTACAAGTCCTATAGGTGCTTCTGGGAACAAAATATAGGAGCTCTGCCTGCCTGCCACGAACACACTACAAGTCCTATAGGTGCTTCTGGGAACAAAATATAGGAGCGCTGCCTGCCTGCCACGAACACACTACAAGCCCCTCTTTCTAACTCAATCCTTCTAAATGAATCTATCCAACCTAACTCTCTCTCAGTAAATCTATCTAACTAAATCCAGCAGAGTGTCACAGATCTAGCCTGCTCTATCTGCGCCAGAACAGCATGTGACCGGCGCAGACGGCGTGGCGGCCTTTTATAGGGGGGGGCGTGTACTACAGCCCTGAGCTGTAATTGGCTACAGGCGTCCTGCCTGTAGCCAATTATGGCTCTTCGAGTTTCCGGGGCTGTGATTGGCCAAGCATGCGGGGTCACAGTGCATGCTTGGCCAATCATCAGCCAGCAATGCACTGCGCCGGCCGCGCCGGCCGCAATGCATTGCGGGGCCGCGCGCAACACACGAACGTGATGCGAGCGGCCCAAATAGTTCTGGGCTCGCCGAGCGAGCGAACGCCCGGTGCTCGATGCGAACGTGGGTTCGCATCGAGCACCGGGCCCATCCCTAGTCCCTAGTCTTTTTCTCTAAGTCAAAAGTGAAATCTAAGGGGTCTGATATTTTTCAAAAATACAATGAAAATATTGTAATGATAATAATAAAAATTCTTAAAAAATAATGAAAAAGGAATAAAAACACTACCCATACACACACACAAATCTCACGCACTTACATTCATTGTGGTAATGCAAGTCACACCAACTGCTTTGTGATATGATGCCCATAAAGCTTGTACTGATGCGTGTTGTGCACATGTGTTGCAGTCCATTGCTACACAGTACTTTTCAGTGCTTTTTCATTTTTTTAATGAATAAAATTACAATAATTCAACTTTATGCATAGCAGTGCATTGCAACACATCATGTATTGTAGCATGGTGCATTGGAATGAAACAAATTAAACAATTTATCACAAAGCACACATAGCACTGTGGATCAGGAATTACCAGAATTACCAGAATTTAAGTGTAAATTGACTATTTACAGTTTTGTATACCATCAAAACGAAAGACAGATTGCAAAAGATAGTAGGACAAACCCCAAAAAATTCTTCAAATATATTAATAGTAAAAAGGTCAAGTCTGAGCAGGTAGGCCCTTTACAAAATAATTATAGAGTGGGTGACTGGAGACAAAGAGAAGGCTAATTTATGAAATACATTCTTCAGCTCTTTGTATACAAAGGAGCATGGGGAGCTCATGTCCATAATGGGGGTGGTAGTGACAGCCCCAAATCCACAATGGCTCAAAAGTGATATGGTCCAAAAATATTTAGACAGAATAAAGGTGGATAAAGCACCTCGACCTGATGGCATCCACCCACGAATCCTAAAAGAATTGAGCTCTGTAATTTCAAAGTCATTGTATCTAATTTTTAGGGACTCATTAATGACAGGAATAGTACCACTGGATTGGCGCAGGGCCAATGTGGTGCCTATATTTAACAAGGGAACAAGTCTTTACCAAGTAACTATAGACATGTTAGTTTAACTTCTATAGTTGGGAAGATACTGGAGAGATTAATAAAAGACCACATAGACGAGTTCTTGCAGGAAAAAAATATTTTAAGCAACAGACAGCATGGATTTATGAAAGACAGAAGTTGTCAGACAAACCTGATTTCTTTTTATGAGGAGGTAAGTAAAACCTTGGACAGAGGGGTGGCGGTGGGCGTGGTATACTTGGATTTTGCAAAAGCGTTTGATACAGTTCCCCACACACGGCTCATGTGTAAGGTAAAGTCTACAGGCTTGGAAATATCAGTCTGAAAGACAGAATTCCAAGAGTAGTGGTTAATGATTCTTACTCTGAATGGTCTAAGGTTATCAGTGGTGTACCCCAAGGTTCAGTGCTGGGACCCTTACTTTTTAATATCTTTATAAATGATATTGGGTCTGGGATCAAAAGTAAAATTTCTGTCTTTGCAGATGACACCAAGCTATGCAGTGGAATAACGTCCTTACAGGATGTCTCCAATTTACAAGCCGACCTCAATGCACTGTCTAATTGGGCGACTATGTGGCAGATGAGGTTTAATGTTGATAAATGTAAAGTTATGCACTTGGGGGCTAAGAATATGCATGCATCATACATACATACTAGGGGGAGTACAACTGGGGGATCCATAGTGGAAAAGGATCTGGGGGTTTTGGTAGATCATAAGCTCAATAATAGCATGCAATGCCAAGCTGCGGTTTCCAAAGCGAGCAAAGTCCTTTCTTTAATAAGTATTAAGAGAGGTATGGACTCCAGAGAGAGAGAGATATCATTTTGCCCCTGTTCAAATCATTAGTAAGACCTCATCTGGAATATGCAGTTCAGTTTTGGGCACCAGTTCTCAAAAAGGATATTGGGGAATTGGAGAAAGTGCAGAGAAGGGCAACCAAACTGATAAGAGGCATGGAGGAGTTCAGCTATGAGGAAAGATTAGAAAGATTAGAGGAACTGAATTTATTCACTCTTGATTAGAGGAGATTAAGCGGAAACCTGCGTTACATCAGGGGGGGGGGCGGGGTCACCCGTACATCACTGGTCTGTCTTCCCCTTTTTACTGTTTTAATCAGTGCAGCAGCTGTTTATAATGCATAGGGCATGAGCAGAGGCAGACACAGACTGGAAGAGACGTAGAAAGGAGTGAGTCCCAATATCTCGTGGTTTATCTTTGTATAAAAGTGTGAGTGCATCACTTTTACAATAAATGAAGTTATCTTCTTATACTGCACAATGGGAGGCTAGTTTTATGCTCTTTTTTTAACATGAGTATGGCTGCATAAGCATTCAGAGTTTTAAAGGGACCATACCCCTAATATACTGGCTGATAGCACGGCAGCGGAAGAGTCACTAGTGGACAGGAGGCTTAGGAGTGTGTGCAAATTATAGATACCTTGTTTGATGATGACATACAGGTGCAATTTCTATTGAGTGGAGGTGAGAGTTTTGGGAGCAAAGTGGTTGCCTTTTGCATTGTCAAGAATCAACATCCTCAAGTATTAAATCCCTTACCTGTTATGATGTTACTGTTGGATCTCAGAGGATATTTCAGTTTATACTTGAGTCTGGAGGATATGGGAATCTCTATAATAAACATCTAAAGCCCCATACACACGGTCGGAAAATCCGACCACCAAATCCATCGGATTTGGTCCGGCGGATTTAGTCCGGCGGATTTAGTCCGACACTGGTGTTGCATACACACGGTCGGACAAAGTTGTCGGAAAATCTGATCATCCTGAACGTGGTGATGTTTGTTGCCTACGATGGGACTACGTAGAGGCTAGTAGCCAATAGCTTTGGTCTTGTAATGTGATCTGAGCATGCGTGGCACTTTGTCCGTCAGAATTCGCTACACACGATCGGAATTGGTGTGATCGGACTTTGTTGTCGGAAAATTTATAGAGCAGGAGATAGAACTTTGTCCGTCGGACAATCCGATGGAAACTGTCCGATGGTGCCTACACACGGTCGGAATTTCCGACAACATTGTCCGATAGGACAGAATCCATCGGAAAATCCGACCGTGTGTATGGGGCTTTAGAGGCGTTTTTAGCCCACTCTATAACTTGAGGGTCTACTGGTAAGCAGATTGGATGTATCACTGTGGTGCCGAGTGTAACTTTCTTCTTCTGAAGCTGGTGTTGAAATCCTTCTCTGCAGGTTTATCATTTTTGAAGGACTTATATGGACACTATCTTTGTCAAATTGTTGGCTATTTGAATTTTTAAATTGTGGCATGTACAAGTGAATCTACCCCTAGAAGGTACTATACCTATAAACATCATACAACATAAACACCAACTCATAAGATTTAAATATATATATATATTATTAATAATAATACTGATATTGAATAAAATTTAATTTTTTTTATACATCTTAAGAATTGGTGTCCAATATACCCCAAAATGTACATCTAAAGCCCCACTTATTTCCAGGGGTCTGTACATATTTGAATTTTTAGGGACTGCATACATTTTTACAAAGTAAATCATGTATCAGTGGATATGGAAACTACTGCATGTATGAATTGGAATTTATCTTTACACTTGATCTGCTTAAAAGGATAGTTCCCTACAAAAAAAACCTGCCTATGCAGGTAAGGGAAAGTTTGTAGATTAACCACTTTGCCCCCGTGCTATAGCCGAAACACGGCTACAGTGTGGGCCTCCTTTGCCGGGAGGGCATCCATGTACGTCCTCCCGTTCTCCATCCGCCAGGGGGGCACGGCGACGTGCTCTATGATAGTCGGATCCTTGGGACTCAGCTGATCACAGAGCAGGGTAAAGGGCCAATTACAGTGGGCCCTTTACCACGTGATCAGCTGTTAGCCAATGACAGCTGATCACAGAAGAAACCAGAAGCCCATTTCTGGCTTTTTTTCTTTCTTTGCGCTGTCAGTGTGAAAAAAAGAAGCAAGCCGTTAACCAGCTTCTGTTAGAGGGACATAGGTCCCCTTAGTGATCATCAGTGCTGCATATCAATGCCCACCTGTCAGTGCCCACCAGTGCCACCAATCAGTGTCCATCAGTGCCTCCTGATCAGTGCCCACCAGTGCCACCTATCAGTGCCCATCAGTGCCGCCTATCAGTGCAACATCTCTGTGCTGCCTATTAGTGCCCATCAGTGCCACCTATCAGTGCCACCCATCACTGCAGCCTCATCAGTGCCCACCTCATCAGTGCCCATCACTGCCACCTATCAGTGCCCATCAGTGCAGCCTATCAGTTCCCATCAGTGCCACCTCGTCAGTGCCCATCAATGAAGGAGAAAAATTACCTGTTTGCAAAATTTTATAACAAAATATGAAAAACACATATTTTTTTCGAAATTTTCAGTCTTTTTTTGTTTGTTTAGCAAAAAAAATTAAACCCAGTGGTAATTAAATACCACCAAAAGAAAGCTCTATTTGTGTGAAAAAAAATTCCAAAAATGTAATTTGGGTACAGTGCTTCATTATCGCGCAATTTTCATTCAAAGTGTGAGAGCGCTGAAAGCTAAAAATTGGCCTGGGCAGGAAGGGGGTATAAGTGGCCAGTAAGTAAGTGGTTAAAACAAACTGTGCAGCTCTGACTAAAGATGAATAATTCTCTTGTTATAGGTATAGGCCATGTACATACCTTATGAAGCCTGACTGGAATACTCCCAGGATATTGCTATGTGAGGCCTAGTCATCATTGCTTACTTCCTCCATCACAGGTGTGAGATCTTTCTCGGATTCAAACCCCCTCACATGCTCTTCCTCTCCCCTGATGCAGTAGCTCTGAGCTCAGCATTTGAGAGCTCACTCCTGTGATGGTGGAGGTGAGCAGCAATGACTAGGCCTCACTTAGCAACATCCTGGGAGTACTTGGCAACATCCTGGGAGTATTCCATTCAGGTTCATAAGGTATGTAAATGGCCTATACCTAAAGCAAAAAGCTTTATTCAACTTTAGTCAGAGCTGCAAAGTTGTTTTTTATCTACACAGATGCCCCTTATCTGCATAGGCAGTTTTATGGTAAAGGTGAACCATACCTTTTAAAGCGGTTCTGCACACATTTTTGAACATTGGTGCCATTGTGTTTAACCACTTTAAGACCAGCCTCGTTTTGGATTTTAGGTGTTTACATGTTTAAAACAGTTTTTTTTGCTAGAAAAAAACGTAGAACGCCCAAACATTATATATTGTTTTTTTTCTAACACCCTAGAGAATAAAATGGCGGTTGTTGCAATACTTTTTTTCACACCGTATTTGAGCAGCGGTCTTACAAGCGCACTTTTTTTGGAAAAAAATCACTTTTTTGAATAAAAAAATAAGACAACAGTAAAGTTAGTCCAATTTTTTTATATATATTGTGAAAGAAAATGTTACGCCGAGTAAATTGATACCTAACATGTCACGCTTAAAAATTGCGCCCACTCGTGGAATGGCATCAAACTTTTACCCTCAAAAATCTCCATAGGCGACGTTTTTAAAAAATTCTACAGGTTGCATATTTTGCGTTACAGAGGAGGTCTATTGCTATAATTATTGCTCTCGCTCTACCGATCGCGGCGATACCTCACATGTGTGGTTTGACCACCGTTTTCATATGCGGGCGCTACTCACGTATGCGTTCGCTTCTGCGCACGAGCTCGTCGGGACGGGGCGCTTTAAAAAAAATTTTTTTTGTTTTTCTTATTTATTTTTCTTGATTTTATTTATTTTTACACTGTTTTTAAAAAAAAATTTATTGGCTCACTTTTATTCCTATTACAAGGAATGTAAACATCCCTTGTAATAGAAAAAAGCATGACAGGTCCTCTTAAATATGAGATCTGGGGTCAAAAAGTCCTCAGATCTCATATTTGGACTTAAAAGCAAAAAAAAAAAAAAAAAAAAAAAAAAAAAATGACATTTGGAAAATGTTCCTTTTAAGAGGTATGGGCGGAAGTGACGTTTTGACGTTGCTCCCGCCCTGCTATGGTATAAAAATGGGTGGCGGCCATCTTGGCCTCACTCGTCGCTATACCCAGCACGGAGGAGGACCCGATTGCTTCCGCCGCTGCCGACGGCTCCGGTAAGCAGCGGAAGGCACGGGAGGGGGGGGCACCTCTCCCGCCGCCGATAACGGTGATCTCGCGGCGAATCCGCCGCGATGACCACCATTATCGGAATGCCGACCGGCGCCTGAAGAGATGGATATCTCGGTTGTGGCAGCAGCTGCTGCCGTTACCGAGATATCCCTCTTCAAAATCAGGACGTATATCGTCGTGCGCCGGTCGGAAAGTGGTTAAGATTCTCTTCTTATAGCACAATGCTGCTGTTTTTTTTTTTTTGCTCCTACCTTTCGTTCTTCACTGGTGGTTGTTGTCCTCCAAATGTTTCCCTGCGTCGATGGGTGGGGTTTCTGCGGGGACCAGCATAATTTGCGCTAATCTCCGCACTGACACGAGTCTCTGGCCTAGCCGAAGCGAAATCTCGCGTTTAGACGACGTGACGTCATCACGCCCGCAACGCTTGGAGGGCGTTTTGAATATCTCCATTGTATTCTAGGGCAAACAACGCCGCTCGTAGCTGTAGCCACTGAGCGTGCGCGGGAACCAGCAAGGAATGCTGGTTCCTCCGAATGAGGGAAGGAGGAAGTAATTGCTTGTGGGCTTCAAATGCCCACAAGCAAGATAAGATTGTCCGAATTTTTTTTCTTAAAGAATCAATTAGGAGGAAAAAAGAAAGTGGATAACGGGCGAAGACCTTACAAGTAAGTCTTTAATTAACATAAGATAGTTTTTAATGATTTAGGAAAAAAAAAAAACTTTTTTCAGTGCAGAACCGCTTTAACCACTTCAATACTGGGCACTTTTACACCTTCCTGCCCAGACCAATTTTCAGCTTTCAGCGCTGTCACAATTTGAATGACAATTGTGCGGTCATGCTACACTGTACCCAAACAAAATTTTTATAATTTTGTTCCCACAAATAGAGCTTTATTTTGTGGGCACTGATTGGCTTCCCTGGTGGTCTAGGGTGGCATACCTGGTGGTGACATCCCTGGTGGTCCTAGTGGCGTCCCTGGCGGTCCAGTGTGGGCATCCACAGACACAATGCCGGTGCCGCCGAATGGAGGGGGAGAAGAGCGGGGCTTCGATCCCCCACATCGCTGGACCCTGGGACAGTTAAGTGTCCAATTATTAAAAGTCAGCAGCTGCAGTATTTGTAGCTGCTGACTTTTAATTTTTTTTTTTTTTAATGGGCACACCACTTTAATGGTATGTTTACCAGAACAAAATAAAGCAAATAAGAGAGGTTCATTGTTAGGGTTTACATGCACCTTAAGATTTATGACACAGAGCTACTTGCAATGTTTTGTATTCTGTATCCTGGTACGTTTTTGTTACCTAAAGTGATTGTAGGGTCATAAGGTTTTTTATCTCAATGCATTCTATGCAATTAGATAAAAAGCCTTCTGTGTGTAGCAGCCCCCTAACACTTACCTGAGCCCCCTCTCTATCCGGCGATGTCCACGAATACCTTGGCTGTCTGGGACTCTCCCTCCTTGTCGGCTGAGACACAGCAGGGGCGCCTTTGGCTCCGGCTGCTGTCAATCCAACTCAAGTAGCCAATAAGAAGAGGAAAGGGGAGGGGCCGAGCTGCAGCTCTGTGTCTTTATAGATACACGGAGCTGCAGCTTGCTTCGGGTGCCCCCAAAGCAAGCTGCTTGCTGTGGGGGATCTCAACAAGGAGGGGACAGGAGCTCCAACTAGGGACCCGAGAAGAGGAGGATCTGGGTTGCCCTGTACAAAACCACTGCACAGAGCAGGTAAGTATAACATGTAAGTATGTAAATATAACATGTTTGTTATTTTAATATGAAAGAAATTTGACTTTACAATCACTTTAACACTGACCCCTAAACTCTGTGTGTTACCTAATCCTCACCCCTGCTCTCTATGTTTCATACTTTTTTGACCCATAGCAGCACAGGCTTAAGTTTTAGGGGCTTTCATGTTTTACCCCCTTAAGCCCCACCCACTACTAATACAATTTGGAAACACTTACAATTCACCATGGCATGCATAGTGCTGCATTATTTATCTTCCCTGCATGGTGCCCAAGATATTTTGTTATTGTATGTGGAATGTCTTCCAAAAGTCTGTGACCATTTGTTTGGAAGCATGTTAAAAATGGAGGTGTGATTTTGTGGCTATGGCAACAAATGTGGAAGTGGTTTTGTGGGCATAGTTAAAAGTGGGAGTGATCATTAGGGTGTCTCCAGATTTTATTCTGAAGAGTAATTTTTCTGGGTCAGCAAATCAGAAAGTATTGCAACAAGTGGGTTATTATAAAAGCCAGGCAACAATTATTGTACGGCAGTGAGTAAATACTGACCCATAGTTCTGTCGTGACATGATAGATTTTGGACTTAAAGAGCAAGTAAACTCCGGGTTTATTTTCCCCCCTTTTTTTCTTCCCTGCAAAGTAAAGGCATAATGTGCTACTAAGCATTGTATATGTGACATTTACCAGCAAACAAAGCATGCATCGTTCCCCTGCAGACCTCATCCATCTTCACCCGTCGCATGCTCCTGAAGCCTTCTTTTAGAGCGCATGCGCCGATGACATCATCGCCGCAGTATACAGTAAATATCTCCTAAACGGCTCACGTTTAGGAGATATTTACAGTACCTATAGGTAAGCCTTATTCCAGGTACAAATCATAAAATAAGGTATACAACCTATTTAAGTTATTTATGTGGGTTTAGGACCTCAATTTAGTGTTGAAAGAAAAATTTATTACACAGAATTATTTGCCATGTAAGTGCGCTTGTTCACAATTTAGTGTATTTTTAAATGTATTATTAGAATAAAAAAAAAAAATGTCCTTTAACAGATATCTTTCCCAAATGTTAAAAATATAAATGTTATTTGCATTGAGTGTTCTCCAGAAAGCCTAGGATGCAATGTTTTATACTGTATGTACTGAATCAGTTTAAATGTGCAGACGCTGGTTCACACTAATCCCTCCCAGCTGCTTTTCCTTTGCCTTTTTTTCCAAGGAATAACCCTCTAAAAAAGGACATCTTCCTAATCCTGCAAACTGAAATTCAATCTTCAAGCTTTGAGAAAAAAAAATCAAGTTTCATGCCTCAGGCCGTCTAGCTCTTGGTAGTCTTTTTTTCAGCTTGGTAAACAAAGCCTTGAACTCAATCTCAACATTTAGAAGACAATTAACTTTCCTTGAGCCAAGCACACAAATGTGATGTCTTCTAGGTTATTTAACAGACATTAGATAGCCTCCAAAATCTCACCAAATTACTGTCTAAGCTTTTTTATTGATTGCAAGGCTGTTGCTGCTAACATCACTGTTTTTTTCTTCACTTCAAAGTAGTTCTAAAGGCTCAAGGTTTTTTTTACCTTAATGCATTGTATGCATTAAGGTAAAAAGCCTTCTGGGCGCAGCTCCCCTCACCCCCAGCCCCCCTTACATTTACCTGAGCCTGATTTGGACCCAGTGATGTGCATGAGAGCAGCAGCAATGTCCATTTACAAGAGCATGGCTCGGGAGCAAGCATGCTCGAGTGCCCCATTAGAGAGGCTTGCAATTGGGGGCACTCAGCGGGGGGGGGGGGGGGCAGGACCACCGGCAAAGAACCCAAAAAAGAAGAGGATTGGGGCAGCGCTATGTAAAACCATTGCACAGATCAGGTAAGTATAACATCTTTGTTATATAAAAATCTTGCCTTTAGAAACACTTTACCTTTTCTTAATCAGTACAGTACAGATACTCCGGAACTCTTTTTATAAGAATAAGAAGTATAAGAAGATACCAACCATTTAGATAGAAAACACACCAGGTCTAGAAGGCTAATAAAGTATATTAGACTTCCCAAGAGAAACATACATCATATCTACAGTAAATAAATATATATATATATATATATGTGTAGCCATACTTATTAATTTCTTTATAACAATCTGATACTCTTTAAGCAGAGTTTGGCTGCTTTCTTTGCATTATTTTTATTTAGTTTGGCTTTTGCAATAGCCATGCTCCAAAGCATTGTGGAATATGTAGTGAATGAGGAAGTGACTCATATGGGAATTACCAGTCAAGGAACTACCTACCCACAATGCTCACTTGCCTACACACAAGGCGAAGTCCAGAGGATTGCAGACTAGTCCAGAGGATTGCTGAGATCTGTAGTTCTACCAGTCTGTCACTGGTAGAAAGATAAGAGATTTATGGATGTATTTTACATTTGAAGTTAAGGACAATAAGACCCTTTGCAAACCATGTGGAGCGACACTCGCTGGTAAAAATACAACAAACTTGAAGCGTCATTTGCAGACAACCCATCCTGAAATTCATACAAAGGCAAGCACAGCACTCCACTTTTGTTGGGAACAGTCGTATCTATGTACATTGCAGAGATTTTTTTTAACAAACTTTCTTGCAATCAGATTTCAAACCTTTTGTTATTCTTAAGTAATAGCTGTTTGTTTGTCTTTTCCATGTTGTGCAATTAGTCACTGAATCTTAATCATAGTATTTTCATAATATCTATTAGCTGCTGCTTTCCTCGAATTGAAGTAGCTCACAAAAACATATATAGAAGGATGTGGTCACTGGGAGGGGCTGGGGCATTGTCAATTTTTGCATGGCACAGGGCATCTAAAGGCCTAAGGCCAGCCCTGAGAAGGGCCATACATATAGTACATGTAGTATATTATAGAGAGACGACTTGGAGCTGACTGTGTGGGGTGAGAGAGAATGTAAAATCAGAATAACTTTAACTTTTCCCCCTAATTCAAATTACGGGCCAATCAAGCCAGTTCACCATAGCAAACTATTTGCACTGCCCTTTTAGGTGCTTCAAATACAAAACAGGCCAGGGAGAAGGCCATAGCAAGATGGATTGGGCGCACTGGATAACCAGTCATAAAGATTGAAGATTAGGACTTTATTAGCATGATGGAGACAGTAAGTTGACTATTCTAAAGAAAACTAAAATAAGCAATCTGATTGACAAACAGTATGAAGATCTAAAACAAAATTCAAAAAGAGACTGGCTGCTGCCCAGAGAGTATCTATTTGCACTGATTTGTGGACCAAAAAAGCACTCACAGCTTCATTCCTTGCTATATGTGCATGCTACTTGTGTTGAATAACATAAACTGAACACATATTATTGGCCCTTGAACAAGTAGCCCACCCACACACCGCACAGTCAATTAAATCATGTGTGGACAAATACTTGCAAGCGTGGGACATACCAAAGAGGAAGATCCTTACAGTGATAACAGACAACTGGAGTAATATGGTGGCAGCATTTAAACAAACCGCACCAGAAGAACCACCCAGCTTTAGTGAGGAAATCTCCCCCATGATAGAAAGTTACTCTGATGCCGTGTACACACAAGCGTATTTTCCGACAGAGAAAGTCAGAGCTTTTCATCGTATATTATGATCGTATGTATGCCCCATCGGACTTTTTAGGTTGAAAATTCTGACGGACCTAGAAAGAGAACATGTTCTAAATTTTTCCGACGGAACCAATTCCTATTGGGAAAACCGCTCGTCTGTATGCTGTTCCGACGTACCAAAAACGACGCATGCTCTGAAGCAAGTACGAGATGGAAACTATTGGCTACTGGCTATTGAACTTCCTTTTTGTATTCCCATTGTACATGTTGTACAGTCGGACTTTGGTGTGACCGAGTTTATGCAAGACAGCAATCCGTCGGAATTCCTTTGGAGAAACCTTCAGAGTTTATTCCGATGGAAAAATGCTTGTGTGTACATGGCATGAGGCTGACTCTGAAATTGATGATCTGCGGTGAGCCATTTTATTATTCTTTTACATGATGACACGGTTGACACCAGTCAATTATCACATGGATATATGAGATGATTGAAATAGGGGGGCGCTATCTGCTCTACTATACTGGTGCATGTTTGTTATTTTTCCACTTTTTTTGTAATCTTGTGTAAAAGTATTGCCATAAGATGTTAAGTGTTAAAATAGAATGGAAGAGTAACCTTTTCTATACTTTGTTTATTATTTGGCTGTGTTCCACTTGTTAGGTACCAACACATTGACATGGACCAGACACCATGTGTGGTGCATACTGTATCTTGCAACTTGTGGTTCACATGGTGCACAAGGAGGCAAGTGTTAAGAGAATCCTGGATAAAGCATGATCAATAGTGAACCTCTTCCACAAGTCTTCCATTGCAACACAGAAAATATTGGAGCATTGTGGCCTTACTCTTTTAAATGACTGCCCCACACGCTGGTCAAGTACATTCAACATGATCACAAGACTCCTCAAACTGAAAGGGTCGGTCTGCTAAATCGCAAACAACATGGTATGGGACAGCTTGCTCCCTAGTGAATGACAAAAGCTCACACTATTATATGACCTACTGCTGCCTTTTGGGGAACATACTAAAACCCTCCAGAGTGACACCATGTCCATGTACCTGGCTGTCCCTGTCCCTGAGGCCAACTGAATAGAGCAAGGGTCATGTTGGCACAAAGTGCTTTCTTTAAAATGAATCCAAACAAATAGAAGTGTTTTATTTTCCAGGTATTTCTATATCTAAAATAAGAAGCGTACATAATACTTGTGGGTTGTGCTTATTGCGAAAGGAAGAATGAATAATTCAAAAACAGTTTTAATTGTCAATTAAATTCACAGGAAAAATGCACAGGCTACAAATGCCATTAGTATGTGGATCAATAACAACCACCACTTTTTATAAACTCATCTCTCACTTAGCATTGACAAATTTGACAACAGAGGTAACTATCACACTAATGAAAAAGAAAAAGAGATCAGTAGCGGTAAAAAAGGGCAGCCTTACATCGGGGGACCTGCCCCAGTAGTCTTTTTAGTGTGATATTTACCTCTATTGTCATTGTGAATGTTGAGAGAGAGAGGAGAGGAGTTGATAAAAAGCTGTGACTGTTAAAATCCACACACTAATGGCATTAGTGTAGACTGTGCACTTTTTCTTTGAATGCATCTAAGAATTAGAACTGTTGACATAATAAACTGACAGCAAACTAATTCTTATGGTAGAAATAAGGAATTGCCCTTAAGTATTAGTTTATTATGCTGTGTCAGACTGCTAGTAACAGTGCATGTGCAGTGTGCTGTGTGTACTGTGCTTGTACCTGTACAGCTGTGGCAAAAAGTTTTGAGAATGACACCAATATTAATTTTCACAAATTCTGCTGTTTCAGTGCTTTTAGATCTTTTTGTCAGATTTTACTATGGTATACTGAAGTATAATTACAAGCATTTCATAAGTGTCAAAGGCTTTTATTGACAATTATATTAAGTTTATGCAAAGAGTCAATATTTGCTGTGTTGAGTTGACCCTTCTATTTCAATACTTATGCAATTTGCCCTAGCATGTTGTCATTGTCAATCTACTTCTGGGCCACATCCTGACTGATGGCAGCCGGTTCTTGCATAATCAATGCTTGGAGTTTGTCAGAATATGTGGGAGGTTTTTTGGTCACCCGCCTCTTGAGGATTGACCACAGTTCTCAATGCGATTAAGGTCAGGGGAATTTCCTGGCCATGGGCCCAAAATGTCCATGTTTTGTTCCCCAAGCCATTTAGTTATCACTTTTGCCTTATGGCAAGGTGCTCCATAATGCTGGAAAAGGCATTGTTCATCACCAAACTGTTCTTGAATGGTTAGGAGAAATTGTTCTCAGAGGATGTTTTTGTACCATTCTTTATTCATGGCTGTGTTCTTAGGCAAATTTGTGAGTGAGCCCACTCCCTTGACTGAGAACTTAGCAACTCACCCCACTCAGGATGCTTTACTGTTGGCATGAAACAGGACTGATGTAGCACTCACCTTTTTCTTCTCTGGACAAGGTTTTTTTTTGGATGCCTCAAACAATCAGGTTCTGATTCTTCAGATTCATCAGAGAAAATTACTTTACGCCAGTTGTTAGCAGTCCAATCCCTCTACCTTTTGCAGAATATCAGTCTGTCCCTGATGTTTTTGCTGGAGTGGAGTGGCCTATTTGCTGCCCTTTTTGACACCAGGCCAAGCTGCTGAAATGTTTTGTTGTGTTCTGTTCAGTTTCTTATACTGGTGGCATCATCATGCAAAGAGTTTTGTTTGTTTTGTTTTTTTTATTTTAAAGTTACCCTTTTGTCAAAAAAGCAATATTCTTGTAAAGAAACTTGGTTTTACTTAAACAAAGACATTATATAATGACTAAATCTGTGTCTGTAGTTCATGTTCAAACCTTAATACCATAAATAATAACATATTTGATTATTCACTCCAGCAGTATATAATAAGTTTGTAAATTGTAGAGAAATTCTTAAGTAATGCATTACAATTTAACTATACCCATTCAATTTTAGACGACTAACATTTTTTTTAATAGACTAATATGATTTTAGTCGACTAAAAAGTACTGGAGATTTACTCGACTAAGTATGACTAAAACTAAAACAATTGCAGAAGACTAAAATGGGACTAAAACTAAAATGCCATTTTAGTCAAAAGACTCAAACTAAATCGAATTTGCTGCCAAAATTAACATTGCTCATCACAGCCACAGCACCCCCCTTGGACCCTTTCTGCAGCGTCCTCTCCAAGGGCAAGATTATGCAGCTGCATTTGGCAGTGGAAGCTCTCATTTTGTGTTCAAACTACTTAGATTTTTGAGAGTTACTTTTCTGAGGGCGATCCTGGTGGGTGGAGGGTGGTACCATGTGCTGAAGCTTGTCAGCTGAGTAAAGTTTTGTCTGTGAAGACATTATCAGTGTGCTGCTTTTCAGTTGGAATATACAAAGCCATAGGTGGAGGAATGAAAGACTCTAAACCAGCACCTGATTCCAACATTGGGGGTGGTCCTTTGAGAATTGAAGCGGTGCGCTTTTCTTTCACTCTACATCTTATATTTTATTATTTGTTATGTCTTATTTTGTTATATATTTTCTGTAACAATTTCTTGCACCATTTTTCATTTCATTAAAATTATTTTTGAAAATTGTTAGGCTGAATCTCTGAATGTTCTAACTAGAAAGTAAGTAATTTTGCCTTTCTAACAAAACTATCACAGTGTAAATCCTATTATATCTCTGATGATAAATCATGAAGGACACCAACTCCTCTCACCATAAATCAATCTTCTGTGAAATTAGGTTGCTGCCCCATTAATAGTGACAGGCACTATGCAACATTAGTAAAATAATAAAGTGAGCGCTACCTTCAGAAAACAAAAAAAATCTGTGAAAAATCAAGCATAAATGCACATAATCAATTGTACATATCTCTTCACTTAATCACGTGCCATCCCACCATATAGCAAAATGACGGTGGCAAAGCGGTTTCGATATCCTGACCGGACGTCATATGATGTCGCCAGGATATCGAGCCGCTGTGGGCCCTAGGTCTATATCTAGGTCTGACGGAGACTCTCTACCATGTGATGTCCACTTGCCCCCTTCTCACTCTATCATTACTGTGCAGGAGTGTGGGGTGTAGCAAGATGGCGGTGATAAAACGCCACTTCCTGACGAGACAGCGGCCGGCGCCGCCAAGATGGCCATGGCTCCGGAGCTAGGCCGATGCAGCAGCCTTTCCTATATCCGAGGCAGCGGATCGCTCCGCAGATCGTGTGGTGTGCTGATCCGAACAGGTTGACCCGTTCGGATCACGGATCAGTGACAATCCCTTGCACCACTAGTGTTGAATGACATTTGTCATTCAAAGTGCGACAGCGCTGAAAGCTGAAAATTGGTCAGGACTGGAAGGTTATAAGTGCCCTGTATTGAAGTGGTTAAAATATGAAACAGTCCATAATATATATTAAACTCATTCTCACTAGTGGTACCTCAAAGCCCAAAAAGTCCAAGGGTATGTATATATCCAATCACTGTGTTCCTATGTAAATAGTGATAGTGCTATAATCTTCAAAAAATTGCTCCACCAAGTGTGCAAAAATCAATATGCACTCACCAGAAAACCTTGGTCAATAGAGTGACCAGACATATAGTTAGCCAATTCCCCATCTCACAGATTCAAGGCAAACCCTCCAGTAAGCTTCCTCTCTCCTCTCTCCCACTTAGAGCACTGTAAAGAGATGCTCCAAAGCAGACCACAAGAAGGAAGTGTATAGTGTAGTAATTTTTTATTAAAAACCAAGACACATAAATCTCCACTGTATGCACTCACATGTACACAAAGAAAAAAGGGCATAAAACATGTGCAGATTCCCAGCCGGTATCTCCTGCACCGTCGTTCACCTTATAGCTTCGGCGTGCGTTCCATTAATAGGAAGTAGCACCAAAGATGGCTTTAGTAATTACATGTCAGGCTTGCGCTTCAATGCATTTCACCCAAGCGTGTGTCATCAGGAAGTCATTATGGACTTTTAAAAAAAATAACACAGGGCAGCCCCAATCCTCCTCTTTTCAGATCCCCTGCCAGTGCTCCTGGCCCCTGCCCCCTGCCCCCTACTGAGTTCCCCCTAACAAGCTGGGGTTACTTGTGCATGCTCACTCCCAAACCACCTCACAAACCGCTCCCTCCTCACTGGTTGTGCCAATAGCTCCTGTTGCTGTGTCTCAGCCAATGAGGAGGGAGAGACCCAGGGGAGCTTCTGCTCCCATGCACGTCACTGGATCGGGCTGAGGTAAGTATAAGGGGGGTTGTTGGTGAGGAGCTGCCCACTGAAGGTTTTTTTTACCTTTAGCCTTTAGAACCACTTTAACATCCAGGTGTTTAAGTTTGGTTACAGCATTAAAAAGACCAGACTGGTTCTGTCTATAGAAAAAAAAGGCTCAGTAGGAGAATTTCTCTGGCAAAGGGTTTCAATACTGGTGCTGATTCATTTTAGCAGTTGATTGTAGTCACTGACACAACAATTGTTATCCGACAAATGTAGTCACTAACACTACAACTAATACCCAGGAAGAACATGATGTATAAAAATGTATGATATCTGTGTTTTATAAATTGAACAATCTTTTAGAAAGAGAAAGGATCCACTAGTGAGATGTATACTAAATATTTAAAAGTTATTCATGCACCATGGGGTCTGAGATTTACCATATCCTGCAACTTTTTCAGATGAGGATTTGAAACAAATATAGTAAAATTGTTCAAAAGAATAAATGGATGGAAGTTATTGTAAAAGAAAAAGAAAAACTATGATACTGAAATTAGCAGTTTACATGGCAATTTGGTGAAATACCTTGATTTATCCAGCTTTGAGGAATAGGATAAAAGTATAATGAAAAAATGGTTTTAAAAAGACTGACTGTAAACTGTAAATAGTAAATTAGAGGAAAGGTAAAAAAAAAAATTGTATACTTACCTGATGGTAATTAGGGATGAGCCGAACACCCCCCCGTTCGGCTCGCACCAGAACCCGCGAGCTTTAGAACCCTATTAGTTATAATGGATGCGAACGTTCAAAATCAAAAGTGCTAATTTTAAAGGCTAATATGCATGTTATTGTCATAAAAAGTGTTTGGGGACCTGGGTCCTGCCCCAGGGGACATGTACGGCCGTTTTTTTCAGGAGCAGTGATTTTAATAATGCTTAAATTGAAACAATAAAAGTGTAATATTCCTTTAAATTTCGTACCTGGTAGGTAAAAAAAAATTCGTACCTGGTAGGTAAAAAAAAGCTATTTAAAATCACTCGTGGCTAATGTGAATTGACGGCTCCCGTAACACAGAGAACAGTCATTCATTGAAAGCCATTCATAAAAAAAAAAGTCATTGATAAAAAAAAAAAAAAAAAAAAAAGCGTGGGGGTCCCCCCAAATTCAATAACCAGGCCCTTCAGGCCTGGGATGGATATTAAGGGGGACCCCAGCCAAAAAAAAAAAAAAAAATGGCGTAGGGTCCCCCTCAAAATCCATACCAGACCCTTATCCGAGCACGCAACCTGGCAGGCCGCAGGAAAAGAGGGGGGGGCGAGAGCGGCCCCCCCTCCCGCCTGAACCGTACCAGGCCACATGCCCTCAACATTGGGATGATGCTTTGGGGGTCTGAGACCCCCAAAGCACCTTGTCCCTATGTTGATGAGGACAAGGGCCTCTTCCCCACAACCCTGGCCGTTGGTCGGGGGGTCTGCGGGCGGGGGGCTTATCGGAATCTGGAAGCCCCCTTTAACAAGGGGACCCCCAGATCCCGGCCCCCCCCATGTGAAATGGTAAGGGGGTACAAAAGTACCCCTACCATTTCACCAAAAAAGTGTCAAAAATTTTAAAAATGACAGGAGACGGTCTTTGACAATTCCTTTATTAAAATCTTCTTTCTTCTTTCTTCATCCTTCGGTTTCTTCATCTTTTCCTTCCGTCATCTTCTTCCATCTTCTTCCATCTTCTTCTTCCTCCGATCCGCTTTTTCTTGGGCTGGTCTTCTCGTCCGGCATCTTCTTCCATGGCTTTGGCGTCTGTGTCTGTTCTCCGGCCGCTCCTCGCAATGGGAGGCTCCCGCTGTGTGAGGCTTCGCTCCATCTGACAGGTCTTTTATAACGGAGGGTACCTGGTGACCCCGTCCCCTCTGACGTCATGGGGAAAGCCATAGAGAATTCCCCATGACGTCCCCGTGCGTCAGAGGGGGTGGGGTCACCAGGTGCCCTCCGTTATAAAAGACGCAGCAAAGCCTCACACAGCGGGAGCCTCCCATTGCGAGGAGCGGCCCAAGAAGAGACACCGACGCCGACGCCATGGAAGAAGATGTCGGACGAGAAGGACGAGAAGACCAGCGCAAGAAGAAGCAGATCAGAGGAAGAAGAAGATGGAAGAAGATGGAAGAAGATGACGGAAGGGGGAGATGAAGAAACCGAAGGATGAAGAAAGAAGAAAGAAGATTTTAATAAAGGAATTGTCAAAGACTGTCTCCTGTCATTTTTACAATTTTTGACACTTTTTTGGTGAAATGGTAGGGGTACTTTTGTACCCCCTTACCATTTCACACAGGGGGGGCGGGATCTGGGGGTCCCCTTGTTAAAGGGGGCTTCCAGATTCCGATAAGCCCCCCGCCCGCAGACCCCCCGACCAATGCCGCACACCGTATACTTTTGTAGTATATGAGCCTGGTTGGTATCCTGTAAAATTCTGGACCTCTGAATTTTGCCCATGAGCACGCCATCCATCTGATAAAGTCAGCTCTGCACTAGATTGATGAATTTCTCTTCGTCCTATAAGCCCCTTAGGCTAATCTGACCCGAGATAATGCCATTGTCCTAGTGGACAGTGAAAAGTCTTCTTCTGATACTGCCAGGCCTGAAGAGGCCACTGTCTGACCTTCTAGAGAAGGGCCACTTCCATGTATTTCTTCCAGACATTTCAGTTTGGACATGCCGAAGGGTGATGTCTTGACCCAAAGGCAAGGATGCAGACCCTCCTCTGATGCTGGAGAGGAAGAAACCAGAGCCATTTTATTTGATTATGGTAGCAATGAGGTAGTTTACCGCTTGACGCTTGGATCTGTGAAATAATTCTCCCAGACGGGATATCCTTAAGAAATACTGCCTTATGCCGAGTACACACGTTCGGACTTTGTCCGGCGGGACTTCCCCACACATGCCCGGACTTCCGAGCGTGTGACTTCCCCACACACTCCCGGACTTCTCCGGCGGACAATCCGCTGGAAAAAGTCTGCGGGAATGAACGGACTTTCCGATGAGCGGCAAGTCTGTTCATTTCAAAAGTCCGGCGGACTAGCCTACTAACGGCGGACTAGCCTACTAACGGACTAGCCTACTAATCTTCCAGTGCATCCAACCGGCTGCATGGATTACTGCAGACTTACTTCGACCATTTGAGACCATGCGATACAAACAGATGGGATAGAGCTAGGACTTGTCTCTACATAAGACCTAATACTGTCACCTCCATGAGGGAAACTCTACAGTATTCTTCTGAACGTCTAAAATGTCATTATTATAATGAGATTAGTTGGCCTTTCCTCTGAATCAGGGTTTGCCAGGACCTGGAGGATGTTGAGCCACCCGCAGCTGTTGTTTGCATAAGGAACCTGCAGCCCTTGCTTCTGCAAGATGGTCACTCCTGGAAACAATGTTCTGTAAAAATGTAAAAAAGTATGTGGAAAGGTCAAAAGTTGTTGAACGAACCCAAGGTGAAACTCTCAGAAGCCTGGGTGTACCGAAGTGCGTATGTACACATCAGCTAGATCTAGAAAAACTGTAGCTGCATTATCTAATGGTTTGAGAGATTGTTCTCAATGACTCTATATGACTTTTTTTTTTTTTGGGGATCTTGATACTTCGTTCCATATATTGCCTAAATCTGCTAAATCTGCTAAATCTGGACCAATGGTTCCTGTTGGACAAGATTTGATAACATTTGCTTAAAGCCTTTATCTCTAAAGAACCATAGTGGTAATTAGAGGAGTTGGAAGAGTGGAAAGAAATTCTATTGACTTTCTTTCTGCACAAAGTACAACTCGCCAGCACACCATGAATCTTCCGTTGTTGTCCCAAGGTTTTGTTGCAGACAGATCACATCACAAAGACAAGTGCTGCACAGGCCCCACTGATCCTGAGCCTCCTGCCCAAATTTGCATTAATTTCTGCAATACAACACCTACTGGGCATATTTGAGTGAAAAGAAACTTTGCTGCTCCTGGAGAGGAGCAGACTTGGGCTTAGGCGATCAAAGACGACTATGGATCTTCCAATCTCTTCTCTAGCTCTTCTCAGGCCCTGTCACCACTCTTTGTTCTGGGCCTAGGTGCCTAGCCTAAGGGATTAGTCCCTGATCTGGACATCACTGATCCTATTTAAAATCACATTCCCTTCAACTTAGAGGTATACGCAGTCAGTGGGTTAAGCCATAGGGCTTGAATACCCTCACAGAATAGGAGGAACAGCTTGCTGCCTCCATAGTGGTTGTACTGCCTCGCTGGTCACTCCAATGTCACTCATGGATCAAGCACCCCAGAGGTGTATTACTGGCCAAGTTTGCCTTCAACTCATCTGCTGAGAACCAAATAGCCTTGGCTACTGAAGTGAACCCCAAAGCAGACCACACCATACTCCCTAATGGTAGTATAAACCTTAATTTCCAAACACATATTGCTATTCCCATGCCTCTGCGAAGGCTATTGCATCATCCACTGGCAGACTGGCACTTCTGGCTAGTCTGATGAAGATTACTTGGCTTGGCTAACTGCCTCTGCATTAAAAGTTGGGCTTTACAGAGGGGATCTTGCATCCTCTGTTAGCATGAAGACACATCTGGCCAATCTGATGAATGCTCATTGGCCTGCTGTTTCTGCGGCAGAAGGTACCCTTTAAACAAACTCAGCTGTTTGATTAGCTTAGTACCTGAGTATTTAAGGGCTGGAGAGTTTTACTGCCCACGCACTTTTTTTTTAATAGCATACTTACCTAAACCTCACCTTATTGATCATGGCTGGTCTTTGGGTAAGCTTATGGCTCAAGATATGAGCTGCAGGTTTGTGGTCATAATAAATACCTGGAAGTACTGGCTAGGACATAGCCTTAATACAATATCAGTGGCCATCCAAACACCCATTTGCAGACATTGAAGCAGCAAATGGACCTTTATGCTGTGAGCAAGGGTTAAACCCTTAGATATGAGCAATTACAGATAGTATTGTAATAAACCAATTTCTTGCACAGTAACTTAAACAGAACACTGAATTATTTTCACTCTGGCATTTAGACATAATAGGTTAATGCATAGCAATCATTAAACACATTGCACCCAAAAGCAGACCTTTAACACATAACCGCAACATAAATGCATAGCAGTGGCATCCACTCTGTCAAAAGCAGCGCAATGAAGGGTTAATATACCTGGCAGGATCACCTACCCTAGACGACTGCCCTGTGTTGGTTAAAAACAGCAAATCCAAGCATTAGAGCATTGACACAGTGATCCCAAATCTGTAAAGCGAGGCTTTGCTGAGTTAATAGGAAAAAACAGGGAGAAGAGAAAGATTCCCCCAAGAAGAGCAGCGAGAGACCTGTTGCTTGATTACATAATTATAAATTTTAATAGGTATCAAAAAGAACCACATCAATAACTTTACACATCGAGTAGAGACCACATATACAAACCACAGACAGTTAAAAGAAAGACAACGTTGTCTAGTTAAAAAGGGGAAGTGCAGCTGCGCATACACTTACACACATCGCACCAAACTATATCCACAAATACACCAAAGAATACAGCCTATTCAAGCTAATAAACAGAGGGGCATGTGTCTATTATCAGCATGTGGGTGAAGTATTAGTGCAGTCAAACAAAGCTAGGTAAAGACCTTTTAGTCCAGGAACACCAGGAATGAGATTGTAGTGCACTATTACATGCTTATTGAAGAGTTCCTTAGGTGGCAGTTCATAGATTGGCTTTGTTAGGTGAGCAGCTAGGCAGCAGAGTATGATATTATTATGGACACAGACACAGAGCAATCAGGCACTGATAAATAATATTTGCACATCCTCGGTTAAGCAAAGCAGAGTGGGTGGGATAGGGGAAGCAAAGCAGGAGCAGAGCGTCACATATAGCTTATAGCTGTGTCCACAGCATTCTCATGTCAGTCTTTCAAAGCTGCTTACCGCTACCTGCCTGCAAAGCCGTCCTTCCCTTCAGATCATATAACCAGTCCTGATTGGGCGAGGGGGCAGAGCCTATCCCATTTGTGTATGCTGTCATGCTTGTGTCAGGAAAGAGGATTGATTAAGAGGAATAAAGAGATCACAGGAGAAAGGTTAGAAAAGTAGGATAGCACCCAAGGAATGGTCCAGTTGTGAAAGGGGAGACACCCTGTGGGGAATAGATCAATTTTTATCAGTTATCCTTCTAATAAACATTATAAGAGAAATAGGAATACCTATGCAAATGGAATAAGGGAAAAGGGGAACCATTAAAAACTCAGCCAGGTGCATAGTAATATAAGAGCAGGAGTAAAAGATACTTTCCAGCTAGTAGAAAAAAAGAGCTCTCCTTTACTTAGTGAGCATAATGGTTACCCTCAAGGGCTATGTAATCGTGTGCATACCCACTTTATGCCCAACATCATCTTCTACCAGCACTGGTCAAAGGGTACTTATAACAGAGTAAAGGGTAATATCAAATCTAATATTTCTCCTAAGGAGAAAGGGTCTTGGGGTGAACCTGGGTTTTTATGCATGGTATATAGTTAATATATTATTCATTTGGAAGGGGCAGTCACACATATATCAATTACTGTCAGGAGAATCCTTTTTATATTTTCTTTACTGAGGCGAAGGATGCCAACAGACGAGAATCCCCTTCAAGCAATTCTACATGCAATTAGTGGACATTGACCATGGAGTATATACACAATGTCCCAATTTTGGAGGTTAAGGCCTACACCAAATTAAATGATTACGAGGAGCAAAGTGGAATTTTAAAGAAAACATTTAGAGAAAAATTATATTAAAGGAGTGGTTAGATGAAGTGTATAGGAAACATAAACAGGATCAAGGTCACTGTACTCTATAAAATAGGATAGGAGTTAGTTTTTGCATTACATTTTATTATAGAGTGTTTAATATTAAGAAAGTCCTGAATCAAAAACAAGAGAATTCTGAAAGAGAATCCAGTTCTGAGTAAATGCCTGCCAGATTCAACGATATCTTTAAAAAAAAAAAAACTGTGAATTGAGAAGTATAATTGCCCCTGCCAGATTTAGAGATTCACTCAAAAAGAATAACAAGCTATGTGGTTAATTTCTGAATCAGAGAGGTAGTTATAAGTTTGGAGTGAAAAACTGTTGGGTTTGTAAAGAATTGTGGAATTGTAGAAGGTTGTTTTGGGGTTAATCTCCATATCCTGGATAGATCGTGCACCCCCCCCCCCCTTTGCAAATCCATGTCTAATTTCTCGTGTAAGGGAGGATAATTGAAGTGATATAAGAGATCAAGGAAGTTAGGCATATTCCCAGATACTGGATACTATCTGTCCTCCGCTAAAAAGGAAAGAATCTTGCAAGTTAGTCCAGATTGATGAGGATACCAAAATGTTCAAGGCCACCAATTTTTTTTAAAGTTCACTCTAAAGCCCCATACACACTATCAGATTTTCTGCTGATTTTTGTCAGATTTACCAAAACCATGTAGTGCAAGGGCCTGCCTGATTGCATACAAATTGAAACTCCTAAGGTTTGACCTCATATTATATGGTTTTGGTTAATCTGAAGACAAAAATCAGCAGAAAATCTGATAGTGTGTATGGGGCTTAAGGCCCGAGAGTTCTCTGAACTCCGTTAATAGCTTCATTACATTAGGGAGCTAGACCAGCGGCAACATCATAAACAACAGTAAGTCATCAGAAAAAAGGGCTCATTTTATGGATCTGATCTTCACAAGATGAAGATACATCATATATATTAGGATTAGACCTAAGAGCAATTGTGAGAGTCTTAATTGCAATTGCAAAAATAAGGCCATCCTTGCCTGGTACCCCTAGCAATGTGGATAGGGTTGGTGTGATGACCCGACAGCCTAATCATGGGCAGAGGATTTGGGCATAAAGACTTAATAATGTTATGAAAATTAGGACCAAATCCCCAAACATCCAAGATCACAGGTAAAACCAGGAGACCGAATTGAAAGCTTTTTGAAAATCAATAGAACCAGCAGCCCCCCCTGAGGAGGGCCTCCATCCCATCTAGATCAGAGCAGAGTGATAATATCAATCGCTTGTCACACCTGGTCGGGACCCTGTCTGCCAAGGATGAACCTTACCTGATCCTTGTGCACATATACATAGATAAAGGAGGACAGCCGATTAGCCAGGACTTTCATCAACAATTAAAGATCATTAATAATCAGGGATAGGGTGGTAGTTTTGTAGTTCTCCCGAGTCCTTGCTAGGTTTAGGAATAACAGAAATAAACACTGTATTCAAGTATGGTGCCAACGCTTATCTGTCCCTCAAGGCATGGAAGGAGTGAGACAAGTGAGTTAATGTTGTGGAGAATTTTTTACAATACGCCACCGAAAAGCCATCTGGCCCAGGGTCTGAATTCCACTTGGCTTGTTTGATAAAGAAGGTGAGTTCATCAGACATAATTGGCTTCTCAAGTAATGCCCTGTGAGCAGAAGACAACCAGGGAATCTCCAGACCACTCAGGGACAAGGCAGATAAGCTTCCAGGATCCTCATTCGAATTTATAAAATTCCATTATGATTTTCGTGGGGTCCTGAAGTGCAACAAATTTTAGGGAGGGTTGCTTGCTTAATTTTAATGGCAGGCATGGGCCCTATTCTGTCTTTATGCAGACAGAATTTAGAAGAAGAGCAAGGAATATTTTTCTCCGCCTGGGTCCTCATTAACAAATTAAGGGTGAGTCGAGTTGCCTCTATCCATGCACAACTCTGCGCTCGACTGAGATTGTGGGCCAACCGTAGGGCCTGTAATTCACTATCCAAATGATTGATGTCCACCCTATGTTCCAGTTTTACTTGGGACACTATATGGATCAATTTACCTCTTAACCACTTCCGGACCGCTGCACACCGATGTACGTCCCTACTTTGGGGACGGATATCGTTCTTATGGCAGCAGCTAGCTGCCATAACCCTGGTATCACCGTTTTCGGCCGGCAGTCCAGTACAAGATAAAAGTGGTCTCTGCGGCGGATTCGCTGCAAGATCACTTTTATCGGTGGCGGGATCCGGTGCCCTCCGCTGCTTACCGAAGCCGTTGGCAGCAGCGGAGGTGATCGCATCTGTCCCCTGGGCTGACATAGAGACGAGTGAGGGGAAGATGGCCCCCACCCGTCTCTATGACACTGCAGGGCAGAAGCAACGTCAAAACGTAATTTACGCACATAGCTCTTAAAGGGCCATTTTATTTTTAATAATTTTTTTAACCACTTGCCTACTAGGCACTTAAACCCCCCTCCTGCCCAGACCAATTTTCAGCTTTTGGTGCTCTCACATTTTGAATGACAATTACTCAGTCATGCAACACTGTACCCAAATTAATTTTTTGTCCCACAAATATAGCTTTCTTTTGGTGGTATTTGATCACATCTGTGTTTTTTATTTTTATGCGCTATAAATGAAAAAAAAAAACGAAAATTTGAAAAACAAACCAAATTTTTCTTTGTTTCTGTGATAACATTTTGCAAATTATAAATTTTTCTTCATAAATTTTGGCCACAATTTATACTGCTACATATAGAGTCTACAAGCTGTGGTGCAAATCATACAAAATTGATCACATCTGATGTACTGGTGGCCTATCTCATTTCTTGCTACCCTAACAAGCCAGAAAAGTACAAATACCCCCCAAATTACCCCTTTTTTGAAAGTAGACATTCCAGTGTATTTAATAAGAGGCATGCTGAGGTTTTTGATGTTGTCATTTTTTCCCACAATTCTTTGCAAAATGAAGATTTTTATTTAATTTTTTTCCACAAAATTGTCATTGTAATAGGTTATTTCTCTCACATGGCATGTGTATACCACAAATGACACCCCAAAATAAATTCTGCTACTCCTCTTGAGTATTACGATACCACATGTGTGGGACTTTTCCACAGCCTAGCCACTTAGAGAGGCCCAACATGCAGGGAGCGCCATCAGGTGTTCTAGGAGCATAAATTACACATCTAACTTGTTGACTACCTATTACACTTTGAAGGCCCTGGAGCACCAGGACAATGACACGTGACACTAACATGGCACTGATGACAGATGGCACTAATACGTGGCACTGATGACACGTGACACTGATGTGGCACTAATACGTGGCACTGATGACACATGACACTGATGACAGATGGCACTGATGACACGTGACACTGATGTGGCACTGATGACAGATGCCACTAATACGTGGCACTGATGACACGTGACACTAATACGTGGCACTGATGACACATGGCACTAATACGTGGCACTGAGGACAGATGGCACTAATACGTGGCACTGATGACAGATGGCACTAATACATGGCACTGATGACACATGACACTGAAGACAGATGGCACTGATATGTGGCATTGATGACACGTGATACTGATAACAGATGACAGATGGCACTGATACGTGGCATTGATGACAGATGGCACTAATATGTGGCACTGGTGACACTGATATGGCACTGATGACAGATGGCACTATGTGGCACTGATGACACATGGCACTAATGTGGCACTGATGACAGATGGCACTTATACGTGGCACTGATGACAGATGGCACTGACATGTGGCACTGGGGACAGATGGCACTGACAGGTGGCACTGGGGACAAATGGCACTGGGGACAGATGGCACTGACAGGTGGCACTGGGGACATATGGCAGTGGGGACAGATGGCAGTGAGGACAGATGCAGTGGGGACAGGTGGCAGTGGGGACAGGTGGCAGTGGGGAAAGGTGGCAGTGGGGACAGATGGCAGTGGGGACAGATGGCAGTGGGAACAGATGGGCACTTTATTTATTTTTACTAACCGATGAAGCAGGTTCATCTCTCCCTTCTCACACTCTGTCTCTGTGTGATGATGGAGAGCCAGCGATGAGAGATGATCTCATATGTTTACATATGAGATCATCTCTCATTGGACACGCCGATCGTACTGTAAACGGCAACTGTGATTGGTCATTTATAGCGATCTGTGACTGGCTGTGTCCAAGGGACACGGCCAGCACAGAACTTCCCCGATGCGCACTCAAAGGAGCGCGCAATGCGGAAGTAAACAGGAGGACGTCCAGGGATGCCCTCCCGGCAGTTAGCGTCCGCGCTCCAGCCGTCTTTCGGCTATAGCGTAGGCACGAAGTGGTTAAATTACAAAATGTTTTTATTTTTTTTTTTATTGCATTTTAGTGTAAATATGAGATCTGAGGTCTTTTTACCCCAGATCTCATATTTAAGAGGTCCTGTCATGCTTTTTTTTCTATTAAAAGGGATGTTTACATTCCTTGTAATAGGAATAAAAGTGACACTTTTTATTTTTTTTATAACAGTGTAAAAAACAGGTAAAATAAAAATGTTAAATGTGCCCCCTCCCGCCGAGCAGAAGCGACCGCATACCTGAGTAGCACCGCATATGAAAGGTTAGGGACACGGGCAGTTAGGGGTAGAATTATTGCTCTCACTCTACCGATCATTGCGATACCTCACATGTGTGGTTTGAGCACTGTTTTCATATGAAAACAGTGTTCAAACTACACATGTGAGGTATCGCAATAATTGGTAGACTGAGAGCAATAATTCTAGCCCTAGGCCTCATCTGTAACACAAAACATGCAACCGGTAGAATTTTTAAATTTCGCCTATGGAGATTTTTAAGGGTAAAAGTTTGTCGCCATTCCATGAGCGGGTGCAATTTTTTTTTTTTCAATAGATTTTTATTGAATAATTTCAGGGTTACATAAAATATAACTAAAAGGGGGGTAACAAGGATATACAGAATATATGAATGATACGTTAGTATACACAGTCAATAGAAATAGATCCGTGAAGTGGTGTCTAGCATAAGAGAGTAACAGTGCTATCAGTAAATTCGACAACAGTACAAGAGAGATGAAACACATCAGATATAATTACTAATATTATCAATATTAACCTTTGGGCCATATAGACCAACATTCATCAAACTTTGAGCAATTGGAAGAATTTATGGCTAACAGTCTTTCAAACGTGTAGTTTCTGTGGACCGCAGTGGTAACTGAAGATATATTAATGGCAGTGGGGGATTTCCAGTTTTGTAGTATAAGTGCCCTGGTTTCTAATAGAATATGGGATACAACATGTCTGAATGTCAATGGGAATCTTTCGATATTGATATGTAGAATAGCAAGAGCAATATCAGGAGGCATGATTACGCCGGTTATATTAGATATCATTCGGAACACTTGGTTCCATAGACACTTGATAGTTGGGCAGTGCCAAAGCATATGTGTCAAATTTCCTATTTGGCCACACGCTCTCCAGCAAGTAGGTGAGGTTTCTGGGAAGATTTGTGCTAACCTGTATGGAGTGTAATGCCACCTATTTGTTATCTTAATTGTCAGTTCCCAATGTTTGACACAGTGGGAAGTTTTATGTACGGAGTGGAAGGCGTGTTGCCATTGTTGAGTGGAGAAGGAAGTGCCTAAATCCGCTTCCCATTTTGTCATGGCTTTAGTTTTGTGGAGAGTGAGTTTGTCCCGAATTGAGTTGTAAAAGAAGGATATGCCCTTCTTATCGTTTTTGGGAAGAATATAGAATTGCCAGGCTGGATTATGTACAGAAAATATTGGACAGGGGTGGCGTCTAAGGAAGTGCAGAATTCTTATACACGTGTATCTAGTGGATGCCTGGAGGCGGAATTGGGAGTCAGTATATAAGTCAGAAACATCAAGAATTCCCTTGGCAAGTAAGTCTTTGACACTTAGCATTGGAATTTTTGATTCAAGAATATGTAGGGGTATCTGACAGTGCGTGGTGCAATTGTCAGAGCGGTTACGTTCCAACAGGAATCTCCATGCTGTGAGCGAGGTCTGTAGAGTAGGGGGCATAGTTTTCAGATTCCATGGAATCCAGCTATCCATTAGTAATAATAAGGTCAGTTCAGTCGTAGGGGCTAATGATCTCTCTATATCTACCCATAGCGGTGTGTCCTCAGATTGGAACCAGTGTTTGATTTGGTCCAGGCGAGTTGCCCAGTAGTATTCGTATATGTCGGCTAAGCCTGCTCCTCCAGCCCTCTTATGTGATGTTAGGTTATTGCGTGAGCACCTAGCTTTTTTATCAAGCCATATATATTTCCATCCAATGTCTGCTAATTTTTTGATATAATGGGTCGGAACAGAGATGGGTATCAATTGGAATACATACAATATTTGCGGCAATATCATCATTTTGTAAGCTGTTATTCTATCAAGCCAGGAGATTTCTTTCTGTGACATTTCTCTGAGTTGAGTTTCCAGCTTGGCCAGCAGGAGAACCCAATTTCTTTTGATGAGTGTAGATGATTTATTGGTAATAGTTATACCTAAGTACGTAATGCTATCTTTGCTCCACACGTAAGGGAGTTGTTGTCTTAGGGCGTCACTTGTGGATGGTGAAACACCTAGGTCCAGAATAAAGGAGTTAGTAAAGCTAACCTTATAATATGAGACCTCCCCAAAGGAGGTAAGGAGTATGTGAGCGTGTTTTAGAGATGAGGCGGGGTTAGTCAATAGCAGAATCACATCATCCGCAAACAAGTTTATTGTGTGAGTCTGTGAGCCAAGCTGGAAACCCGTGATTAAAGGGTGAGTCCTTATAGCTTCTGCTAATGGTTCAATCATCAGGTTAAAGATAGTTGGTGATAAGGGGCACCCTTGTCTCGTTCCGTTGGAAATATTTAAAGGTTTTGACAGGAACCCTGCTGAATATACCCGAGCAGAAGGACATGAATATAATGCCATAATGGCCTGAAGGATAGGGCAGTTGAAGCCAAATTTTCATAAAGTTTTACCATGTATGTCCAGTGGACTCTGTCGAACGCCTTCTCTGCGTCAATCGACAACAGCAGAGAAGGCATTCGTGTTCTCTCAGCGTGATGTAGTATATTTACGATTCTTCTGGTGGCGTCAGAGGTTTGTCTCCCCTTCACAAAACCCATCTGGTCGCGTTTTATGATTGCAGGTAGAATATGAAGCAATCTTTTGGCCAGTAGTTTAGCATACATTTTGGTGTCAGAATTAAGAAGGGATATGGGTCTAAAATTGGATGGTTTAGTAGGTTCCTTGCCAGGCTTCGGTAGTGTGACTATATGTGCTTGTAGCATTTCTTGTGGGAATGATGCGGTCTCGACAGCTTTATTGAATATCAGTGTCATGTGTGGTGTCAGAACACTTGTGAAGGTCTTGAAGTATTCATTGGAAAACCCATCGGGACCGGGGGATTTTCCATTGGGGAGTGTGGTTATAATTTTGGCTATTTCTCCATCCGTAATTGGAGAGTTTAGTGTTAATAATTGAGCTTCAGAGATTGTTGGTAAATTCAATTTGTGTAGGAATGAATTTATACTATCTGCTGACGGTTGGGGTGTAGAGGGATCCTCATGTAGATTGTACAAAGAGCTATAATAGTCTGCAAATTGATTTACTATTGCTTGTGGGTTTGTGATTTTATGGTGTTGTGTAGGATGGGTCAAATATGCTATCCTGGACTTGATGCGGGCCGCTTTGATTCTATTGGCTAGATATTTACCTGCCCTGTTCGCATTTATGTAGTGATTTAGGCGAAGGCGTCTAAGATGTCTATCGTATTGTTGTGAAAGTATTTCCCTGAGTTTTTCTCTGAGAGAGGTAAGTTTGGTAGTCAGTGTAGCTGTAGGGGTTTGTTTGTTTAGTTGTTCGGTGTCATGGATATCTGAGGTAATGTCAATAAGCTGTTGAGACCTCTTTCTCTTTTCTTTGGCTCCTATTTGTACAAGCATACCTCTAATAAAGGCTTTATGTGAGTTCCACAGTGTATATGGATCTCTGACAGAACCCGTATTTTCCTGAAAGTAATTAGTTAGGAGTTGGGCAATCTTTTTTTGGTGTTGCGGGTCTTGGAATATTCTAGAATTACAACGCCAGATGGGGGGTGAAGAGGAGATTCCCCTCTCTGCAACAGACATTGTAATGGCAGCGTGATCTGACCATGTAATACCATGAATTTTCACTGAGTCCACATTTTGTAGAAGCCATTGGTCAGTTAAGAACATGTCTATCCTAGAAAAAGAACAGTGCCTGTTGGAGAAAAAGGTATAATCCCTTTTGTTAGCGTGGAGGCATCTCCACGTATCATACAAAGCTTCCTTATGTAGGATGGATTGAATGGAGAGGTGGTCGTTAACTTTTCCTGTGGAGGTGTCCATAGTAGGATCTGATGTTGCATTAAAGTCACCACAGATAAGGAGGTTACCATATTTCATTGTGTGAGCTTTACGTAAGACCTTTTTTAGGAATCGAATTTGCTTAGAGTTGGGGGCATACACTGTAATTATGGTATATGGTTTAGAGTTAATATCTCCGGTGACTATAATGAATCTGCCCCCTGGATCGAGGAAAACATCTTTGGATTGAAAAGACAGTGAATTTTTAAGTGATATCATAACTCCTCCTGTTTTTTTGGATGGATTGCATGCCAAGAAAATATGCGGGTAGTCTTTGTGCGTGCAGATGGGGAGATTATTCAATTGGAAGTGTGTTTCCTGAACACAGAGAATGTCTGCGTGTTGTTTACTGGCTTCTTTCCACAATGAGAACCTTTTCCCCGGGTGGTTTAGGCCCCACGCATTAAGTGAGAGGCAAGTGATCGTCATAGTCTGTAGTTGGAGAGGTATGTGTTGTTGGTGTTGCTATGGTACTTACTGCGGCCCGATGAAGATTGTGGTAATACCTTGGATTCAGGTTGGAAGGTCATCTTCATGTTTTCTGCTGCACCTTTCGAGTTGTATTGGCATTGAACGTATCTGTCTATATCAAGAGAATAACAAAAAAGGGAAACAAAGACAAAAAATGGAAGAAAAAACTGAGTCAGCATGGGTAAAAAGGGGATCATAAAAAAGATCCTAGCGCAGATGTAGCTGCAACTAGTGTATCAGGAGTTGTCAAGAGAGTCAATCTGTAGACTCATCTTCAGAGACATATGTGAGCAATGGTAGGCTGTAGTTAGGAGTTTCCACCTGCGTTTTTTTTGTGGGTATGCTTGTGCGTGACAACTTGCCATTCGCTGGGTAAGTAAGTAGGTTCGGCGTGGGGCAAGGACTGAGCGTATTGGTCGGGTAATATTCCCCATTTCCTCAGGGTGGCAATCCCCTCCTCCAGATTGGAAATGGAAACAGTAGATCCATTATGTGTGATGGAGAGCGTTGCAGGATACTTCCATTTGTGGAGTATGTTGTGGTTCCTCAGTACCTTTGTGATGGTCATCAAATTTCTGCGGTGCTGTAAGGTGTGTCTGGATAGATCTGGCAATATCCTGACGTTGATGTATTGGTGGGGCATGTTTTCAGGTTTGCATGAAGCTTGCAGTATGCGGTCTTTTATATGATAATAGTGTACCCTTATTAACACAACTCTAGGGATCTCAGTGGGCAAGAAGGACGGTTTAGGGATTCTGTGTATTCTGTCCACTATCAAGTCCTGTACGGAGGCCTCCGGCAGCAGGGTGGAGAATAAGGTTCGGTATATTGCAGGAGCTGGGTAGGTTGTACGTCTTCGGGGATACCCCTTAACTTGAGGTTGTTCCTCCTGGATCTATCTTCGAGGTCTGATAGCTTGTCTTTTATCCAGAAGATATCCTCTCCCTGTGCTGAATGTGCTTCTACCATTTTATTATAAGATGAGGTGAAATCCTTCATCTTGTGCTCCAGGTGATTCACTCTGAGGCCTAGTGCAGAGACTTCTTTCTGGCACTTCTTAATCCCCTTCATCATGTCTGCCTGTAGGGAGGACCTTAAGGACAGTAACATGTCCTTAAGGAGGGTATCTGAGACAGGCCTGTCTCCTGTGGGGAAATCTGTGATGGGGTCCCGACCCTGTGAGTTATGTGGTATGGCGTTTTGTGTGCCGCTTACCTCCATAGATGGGTCCTCCTGCTGTCTGCATGGTGACTCCCTCCTTTGCCTGGATTTGGCCGGACTCCGTGTTGTGGGGCAGGATGGACCGGAGGATGCTTCACTGGGGTCCCTATTAGGCACATGTGAGGCCGTCATTTGTGGTGTAGGCCCTCCGTTTTGTCCTGGGCCACGGTCCGGCCTGTGTTCCTGGGAGCCGCCGCCGCCATTTTGTTGTGGTCCGCTTGAGGCAAAGAAGTTTGTCATCTTCTGCGGCTGTTGTGGGTTCTTTCTGTGCCGCGTCATCCCCGCTCAATACAGTGGGTTGTCAGCGGCAATCGAGGGTGGTTTTAGGGCTGTTTCAGTCGCTGGTGGGCTCCGATGGAGGCTGATTGTCCCTTCAGACGGACGGAGCTCCTAGATCATGCGGCCATCTCGGAGTCCGGTTGCCACGCCCCCCCCAGCGGGCGCAATTTTGAAACGTGACATGTTGGGTATCAATTTACTCGGCGTAACATTATCTTTCCAAAAAATTGAGCAAACTTTACTGTTGTCTTATTTTTTTAATTTAAAAAAGTGTATTTTTTAAAAAAAATTACGCTTGTAAGACCGCTGTGCAAATACGGTGTGACGGAAAGTATTGCAACAGCCGCCATTTTATTCTCTAGGATGTAAGAAAAACATTTTATAATGTTTGGGGGTTCTAAGTAATTTTCTAGCAAAAAAAAAATGTTTTTAACTTGTAAACACCACATCTAAAAAGGAGGCCTGGTCTTAAAGTGGTTAACATTGTCTTATGGGCAGCCCATACAGTGATTATGTAAAAAATGTTGCTCAATGGTGAGTTTGATCTCCGTACACTGCATCTGATCCCTCAGTATAGAATAACAAAGGCCCCTTTCACACTGGGGCGGGAGCCGAAGCGACGGTAAAGCAGCGCTATATTTAGCGCTGCTTTTTCCCGTCGTTTTAGCCGCGGTATTCGGCCGCTCGCGGGCCGGTTTTGCCGCTCGCGGGGCGGTTTTACCCCCGAGAGTGGCCGAAAAAGGGTTAAAATCCCCCGCAAAGCGCCGCCGTAGCGGCGGTATTGCCGCGGTATTACTGCGGTGTCCCATTGAAATCAATGGGTAGGAGCGGTATAGGAGCGGTGAATCCTATACCGCTCCAAAGATGCTGCTAGCAGGACTTTTTTTACCGTCCTGCTAGTGCTAGCGCACAGCTCCAGCAGACCGCCGGCTTTCACACTGGAGTGAATGGGGCCGTTTTTTTCAGGCGGTGTACAGGCCCTATTTTTAGCGCTGTACCACCTGAAAACCGCCCCAGTGTGAAAGGTGCCTAAGAGGGCATGAATGAGGTGGTCAGTCATGGTAGTACAAGTAAACAAGTGTTGTAATAGAAAGGTGTCAGAACACACAGTACATTGCAGCTTGTTGTATATTGGGTTACGCAGCTGCAGACCAATAAGGTTGCCCATGTTGACCGGTGTCCATAGCCGAAAGTGCTTACAAGGAGCATGAGAGCATCAGAACTGGACCATGGAGCAAAGAAAGAAGGTGTCTTTGAGGTGTTGACTTGTGCTGAAAAAACAAGTCTGATACAAGAAGGCCCCACCCTGCAACTTACAGGACTTAAAGCATCTTCTACTGACAGCTTAGTGTCACATACCACTGCATACCTATAGACATCTAGTGGAGTCCACGCCTCGACTGGTCAGGGCTATTTTGGTGCCAAAAGGAGACCTACTCAATATTAGGTGGGTGTGTTAATATTATGGCTTATTGGTGTATATTGAGCATAATTTATGGTTTTAGAAAAGCCTTTCAGTATTCTTTGATGGTTAAGGAATTAGCACATATGCACATTTTTTAGATTCATTGTGCTCTGTAATATACTGTATGCATGCATGTTTTTGGATTAGTACCCTTTAACACATTAGTTAATTGCTTTGTCAATATAAACACCCTGTCTTGGGGGTGCCATGTGAAGAGGGCATACTTTGACAGGAAGTGTGGGCACAGACCATAAGTACGACATGTTTGCTGGAAAAGGTCTCTAGGTGGGAAACACTATACCACATAGTGAAACACTCAGGTGTCTGAGGGCTCCTATGGGCTTAACCTTGAGACCCAGTGCACCTTTTGTACTGAGGCAGATGTCCACCACTCTTTTGGATACATGCACTCACATGGGCCAGGATGGTGTGTGGTAAATCAGATACTGAACATGGCAACCAAAATTGATATTCACGTGATCATTGTTATAATATTTTTGGCTTAGATGCAAGTGAGGTTGATATTAACAAATGTCTGGTTCTCAAGGGGTACAAAGAGAAAACTCTGTTATAATATTATTTTGGTGATATATGGGCACTTAGTAGAGTGCTGTCACTAAACTAAATACTAATTTACTGATATATTTATGTTTCTTGAGGGACTTTCTCTGCTGATCTTATATTCGTTTTAAAATGATTGTTTGGGCACATGAGCATTTCACTTTATTTTGTTACTGAGAGTACCGTCCATTAATTAATAATGAATTCTGAGGGCTATTTAAAAGTAGTAGCCATGTGGGTTAGGAAGCTCTGAAGAAGAGGGTTCGCCCTTAAACTTTGTCAGACAGGATTGCTAGCTGCAGTGTCTGTATGCTGCCTTTTGGAATCAGCCATTCATGTTCTTATCCATTGTTAGAGTATTTTGCAAAATACCTTTGTTAGTATAAGATATTAATGGACAATAACATTTTATCCAATCTTGTTCTGTTACAATCCTGCCTGCACATAGCAGTGAGTGATACAAAGGGTCAGAACTACAACAGAGGATGTTGTGAACAGTGCATCTTTCCATTGTGGCAGTTAGCATGCATGCAAGGTAAGGTTGAGGGTGTAATCGTTACAAACAATATATATTCACTTTCCTCTTCCTCTTTTACAGTCACAGTTTTTTGTACAATTTCATTTTTGCAACTTTTGTACACCAGCAAAAAAGTCAATATATCGAGTGGACAATTTTAAGCTCCACCACCTTATTCTAGATGTAAAGGGTTGTGCTTTGTGCATGAGTAAAGTATGATTTTCTTGAGAATATGTATATAAAAATATAATATTGACAGTTTTATAGCATCCTATTGTGTGGTATGTATGGAGATACTGTGTAGCCCAAGAATATTGTCATCGAGATGCATGCACTACAACAAGCCATTATGCTTAGGGATCATTTGTATTTGCGTCTGGGGGGAGGGAGTTAAAAATGTGTGGTTCAGTCATGTTTCTAGTGCCCCCCAACCACCCCCTTTAGGCTGCAAAAGCAGTGGATGGGTGTGTTTACATGCCACAGTCATGATGCCTTGCTAAAATTATTGCTCCTTTCGTCAAATGAATGGGGAAGCACTGAAAATGTTCTATAACCACATGCAATGTACAATGTCAAGGCACATTGGTAGGGCAATTACAGGGTTGAAACAGGCATTGTGGAAGCATCAAATCACCTCTTCATCGCATGTCAAATGTCCCTGAGAAGTAATCCGAACATAGATCACTTTTCAGAGACGATTTAGACGCAATTCTAAACGTATCCTTAGATCTATGTCTCCTAATTATGTTCGGCGGTATATACAATACAGGCAGCATGGTAACATGATAAGTTTGTTTCATAAATTACATTTGCAGCGATATAATAGACAGGGAGGCTATGTTAATTTTCCTACAGGTGACAAAAATTAACCATTTTCCATTTGAAAAATTGTATGCTCCAAGTCATAGGAGGAACAATGTAAATGGCCATGTAATAAATATATGCAATCCTTTTATGATTTCTTCTACATTAATTGTATTGATCAGATTGTGATCATCCTCAATAGGCAATACGCCAGCTTAATGCCATCTAAAGATATCTAAAATAGTATAAGGGGATCCAGACCCTTTGAAAGCAATTTGGCTTCTTTTCATATGCTGTGTATACAATCAATAGCAATGAGAAAAGAAAGGTCTTCCTTTGCTCACCAACATACAGGTTTTAAAATTTCAACTTGTCTTGGGTACCACTGAACCCTAGCACACATGTAATTAACAGATCATTTTGATCTATGGTTGCATTGATGATAGTCTTTTCTATTGTTCATTCATGTTCATTAAGTGTTCTTACATAGCAAGACCACTTACTGTTATCTCACATATATATTATTAGTGGGAATGCTTCAGCAGTCCAACTATTGTTATTCGTTTTTTTATTTATTAATCATCATCATCATCTTTTTATTCCGTACGTTTTTTGGCTCTGCGTAACTTCTGCATACTTTCAGCTATTAAAGCCATTCAATCCACTTTTAAAATATGGACTTCTTCAACTTTTTTTCTACTATTTCTACTTTTTAAAATAGTAAGCTTTTTAACACTTTGTTTTAACATTGAAGTCAATGAGAGCATGCTTAAAATCCTTAAAATCGCTACCAAAAGTTTCAGCTCCTTCATACTTTCACCTACAGATGCCAAACAAACTTTAAAATGTTCAGCTATCTGGCTATATCTTTTCAGTTTGATATCTTTTACAGTTTTTGTGAAAAAGCTGTTTAAGTTTAGTGATCATTTCAGAAAATGTCATTAAATTTAGGGCATCCAGGCTTTTGTTGTCTGTTTTGTTTCCATGGTTACCAAAGCTTCTTATACACAGTGATGGGCGGTGGGGGAGAACACAGACACACCATGTACTGATTTATAATAGAAGAATATGATGGGCAGTTTTGATGGGGGCAATATGATGGGGCAGTTTTGATGCTATTCAGCATTCCCACACATTTTCTCCAGGAAATGCATTTTCTAGTTATTCGTATTATAGCCAAATTTACCACCCTAACTCCTCCCACAGCTTTTACACTACATAGACAGTAATATACCGAAACATGCCGATTGTTCCCGATTAGGGATGGGCCCGGTGTTCGATTCAAACCCATGTTCGAATCGAACATCGGCCGTTCGTCCGCTTGTCGAAACCAGAACTCTGAGGGCCGTTCGCATCAAATTCGTGTGATGCGAACGGTCCACAATGCACTGCGCCAGTTGCAGTGCATTGCTGGCTGATGATTGGCCAAGCATGCACTGTGACCCCGCATGCTTGGCCAATCATAGAGCCAGCGGTGAGGAGAGCAATAATTGGCCACAGGCAGGATGCCTGTGGCCAATTATAGCTATGGGGTTTAGTACACGCCCCACACTATATAAGGCCGCCACGCGGGCGGCCTCGTGTAGTGTGTTCCGGCGTTAGGAACAGTGTCAGTGACAGACTTTACTGTACCGTGTACACACTATATCTGCTTGTGATTCATTTCTGTGTGGGGAATAGTGTAGGGAAAGAGGAAAAATAGGCAGGGATAGTTTATTCTTCTCAGTGCTGTTCTCAATCTCTACCAATCCAGCCATCTGAGGAGTTAGTGTGTGTGCGTGCTGTGTGAGTATAGCACAGCAGTAGCACACTAAACCACCTTACCCTGTATCTGCCCTTCTGCCCTGTTGTCATCTAAGGCAGCCATCTGCAGGAGTTAGTGTGTGTGTGTGCTGTGTGACTATAGCACAGCACACTAAACCACCTCACTCTGTATCTGTCCTTCTGCCCTGTTGTCATCTAAGGCAGCCATCTGCAGGAGTTAGTGTGTGTGTGCTGTGTGACTATAGCACAGCACACTAAACCACCTCACCCTGTATCTGCCCTTCTGCGCTGTTGTCATCTAAGGCAGCCATCTGCAGGAGTTAGTGTGTGTGTGCTCTGTGGACTATAGCACAGCACACTAAACCACCTCACCCTGTATCTGCCCTTCTGCCCTGTTGTCATCTAAGGCAGCCAACGCGTACTCAATGTCATCATCAGGCACCCCTTCCCTAGACCCACCATGTCCTCCTAAGGAGTCCCCCGAACTGTTTGAGCACAGTGTTGGGTACATGCTCCAGGAGGATGCCCAGCGTTTTGAAGGCTCCGATGATGATGATACCCAGCTAGAGGAAGGCAGTAGCGTGAGCGCAGAGAGAGGGGATGCTCAAGGACAGCAATCTGGCAGTCATGTTCCACCAGCTGCAGCTTACTGCCAGGTTTGCTCCAGTGGTGAAGAGGGAGGGGATGATGAGGTCACTGACACCACAGGGGTACCTGAACAGAGAGAGGAGGAGGAGGAGGCGGCACATCTCCAACGAGGCAGGATGCCCTCCGAGGGCCAGCTTGAGGCCAGCACACAGACTGAATCACACCACAGAGCTCCGCCTGTGCAGGGCGCTGCCTCTGCACGTTATTACAAAAGTTCTTTGGTGTGGGCCTTTTTTGAGATGAGTGCATCAGATCGCACCGCTGCTATTTGCAACATATGTCTCAAGCGTATCTTGTGTGGCCAAAACATCAGCCGCTTGGGCACCACAAGCATGACCAGACATATGTTGACCTGCCATGCAGCTCGTTGGCAAGAGCACATTAAAGACTCGCACCAAAGAACAAAGCGGACCTCTCCTTGCTCCTCATCAGATGGGATCTCCAACCCCACTATACCTTCAGTCCTCTCTGAAAGCTGCACTGAGAGGAATGAAGGTGTAGAATTAGGTGTGTCACAGCCAAGTACTTGCGGGCACTCTGCTAGCAGTACACCGACGTCCGATTGTACCAGGCAAATTTCCCTGCCCCAGCTGCTGGACCGTCGAAAGAAGTTTACTCCCAGCCATCTACATGCCCAGCGGTTGAATGCTAGCTTTGCTAAATTGCTAGCACTTCAACTGCTGCCTTTTCAGTTGGTAGACTCAGCCCCCTTACGTGAGTTTGTTCAATGTGCGGTTCCTCAGTGGCAGGTTCCCAAATGCCACTTTTTCTCAGGGAAGGCGATTCCGGCTCTCTACCGGCATGTGGAAGGCAATGTCCATGCATCGCTGGACAGGGCGGTCAGAGGTAAGGTGCATATTACCGCTGACTCATGGTCCAGCAGGCATGGACAGGGACGTTACCTGTCTTTCACGGCCCATTGGGTCACTCTTTTGGCAGCTGGGAAGGATGCAGGACAAGGTGCAGTAGTGTTGGAGGTTGTTCCGCCACCATGCCTCCAAAATGCTACTACTGGTTGTGACACACCTCTCTCCTCCACCCCCTCCTCTCCTCTTCTTCCTCCATGGCCTCTTCGAGTGCTCTGTCCTCGGAACGAGCGGTGCTCCGTAGGCATCCAAGGGGCTACGCAAGAACGCAGGCAAAAAGATGCCATGCCCTGCTTGCGCTGGTGTGTTTGGGGGACAGGAACCACACTGGGGCAGAGGTTCTGTCAGCTCTGCAGGGGCAGGCCGAGAGGTGGTTGACTCCACGCCAGCTTAAGCCAGGAATGGTGGTTTGTGACAATGGCACCAACCTCCTCTCTGCCCTGCGACAGGGACAGCTGACCCATGTGCCCTGTATGGCTCACGTCCTTAATCTGGTGGTGCAGCGGTTCTTGGGCAGGTACCCAGGCTTACAGGATGTCCTGAGGCAGGCCAGGAAAGTCTGTGTGCATTTCCGCTGATCATATAATGCCAGTGCTCGGCTGGCTGAGCTGCAAAAGGAGTTGAACCTGCCCAAGAACCGCCTTATATGTGACATGCCCACCAGGTGGAACTCAAGGTTGGCCATGCTGCAGCGACTACACATGCAGCAGAGGGCCATCAATGAGTACCTGTGCGACTACGGCACCAGGACAGGGTCAGGAGAGCTCGGATTTTTTTCCCCACGCCAGTGGAGCATGATCAGGGATGCATGCACTGTCCTGTCACCATTTGAGGAGGCCACGAGGATGGTGAGCAGTGACAGTGCATGCATCAGTGACACTGTACCTCTTGTCCACCTGTTGGAGCATACGCTGCGTGGAATAATGGACAGGTCACTTGAGGCAGAACAGAGGCAGGAAGAGGAGGACTTCCTTGCCTCTCAAGGCCCCCTTTATCCAGACAGTGTTCCTTCTCTCCCACCCATCACACAGGAAGAGGATTGTGTCAGCATGGAGGTGGAACCTGGCACTCAGCATCAGCAGCAGCAGTCTTTTAGGGATGATTTACAGTCCCAAGAAACCAGTGGACTTGTACGTGGCTGGGAGGAGGTGGCTGCGGATCATGTTGTCCTCAGTGACCCAGAAGGCTCCGAACCGAATGCCTCAGCTAACCTACGTTGTATGGCCTCCCTGATCCTGTAAAGCCTGCGGAAAGATCCTCGTATTCTTCAGGTCAAGGAGAGGGACCATTACTGGCTGGCCACTCTCCTTCATCCACGGTACAAGGGTAAGGTTGCGGACCTTATCTTGCCGTCGCAGAGGGAGCAGAGGATGAGACATCTCCGGGAGGTCTTGCAGAAAGGTCTGTGCAACGCATTCCCAGAGACTGGGAGGTTACAATTTCCTGGTCCTGGACGACGAGTTGCTGAGGCTTCGGTCAGTAGCAGAAGGAGCGGTGGGGAAGGTGGACGTCTGACTGATGCGTTCAGACAATTTTTTAGTCTGCAGCCCCAAGGTATGATTGGTTCCAGCAACCATCGCCAGCGTCTGATATACATGGTGCAGGAATACCTAGGGGCAAGGTCAGACTTGGACACCTTTCCCACCGAAAATCCTCTGCCTTACTGGGTCTTGAGGATGGATCACTGGCCAGAGCTTGAACAGTATGCAATTGAGCTACTGGCCTGTCCTGCATCCAGCGTTCTTTCCGAACGCACATTCAGTGCTGCTGGAGGCTTTGTCACCGATCACAGAGTGCGCCTGTCCACCGACTCGGTTGATCGACTAACCTTTATAAAGACCTTTATAAAGATGAATCAGCTACCAGTCACAGAATCATTTATTTTGAAATGTCAGATCCCTTCAAGACTGTGCCTATGCTGATGCTGAGTGACTGTCCTGTTATGTTGACTGACTATCCCCTTACTCCTCAATGATCCTGATGATAGCTTGGAAGAACATTTTTGTTTCTGGGTGCCACCACCAGTGGCTAAGGCCCAATTTTTCAGCCCCTGTTTAACAGGGGCGTGTAATTAAAAATTTTTATGCAATGCTTTGCAACAGGTCTGATTGCTGTGCTCCAAGTACAGTATCTGTGAGGGGTTGCAGTGTTGTGGAACCAGCACCAGTGCCTAAGGCCCAATTTTTCAGCCCCTGTTTAACAGGGGCGTGTAATAACAATTTTTTATGCAATGCTTTGCAACAGGTCTGATTGCTGTGCTCCAAGTACAGTATCTGTGAGGGGTTGCAGTGTTGTGGCACCAGCACCAGTGCCTAAGGCCCAATTTTTCAGCCCCTGTTTAACAGGGGTGTGTAATTACAAATCTTGATCTAATAATTCACAGCAGGGCCCATTCCTGCGCCCACTAAGAGTAACTGTGAGGGCTTACACCGTCCACCACCACCACCACCACCAAAGGCCCAATTTTTCAGCCCCTGTTTAACAGGGGCGTGTAATTACAAATCTTGATCTAAAAATTCACAGCAGGGCCCATTCCTGTGCCCACCAAGAGTAACTGTGAGGGCTTACAGTGTTGTGGCAACACCATCCACCACCACCAAAGGCCCAATTTTTCTGCCCCTGTTTAACAGGTGCATGCAATTACAATTATTGATCTAATAATTCCCAGCAGGGCCCATTCCGATGCCCACCAAGAGTAGCTGTGAGGGCTTACAGTGTTGTGGCAACACCAACGTCTAATGGGGAAAATTTCTGCAGAGTATATACGGCAGGCCCCTACTTTCAAACATCAAACTTAGAAAGGACTCCTACTTGCAAACGGAAGGAGAAAACAGCAAGTGAGAGGAAATCTACATCCAGGATTCTATCCTGTTAGATTTAATTTGGGAAAAAGGTATCTCCTCTCTACTGATGCTTTATCACCAATCCTTGTTTCAATAAAAAAACACACTTTTCCAAAAACATTTGTCATTGGGACGGAAAGTGAGGTGAAATGTTCTGAACAGGTGCACAAATATTACAGGGGCAAATTTACCTGTTCAAAATTACAAACAGATTCTACTTAAGAACAAACCTACAGTCCCTGTCTTGTTTGCACCGCCTGTATACTGCTGTTCAGAGTATATAGGGTTGTAGGTATAGGGTTTTATTTTGGGTGCAGGGTTCCCCTTAATATCCATACAAGACCCAAAGGGGCTGGTAATGGGGGGGGGGGGGGGGAGGCCATGGGGTAGCCATGCCATTTTTCTCAAAGATTTTCATCCATATTGCCAGGACAAGACATGACATTAAAGCCGCAAGCAGTTTTAAATGGTTTCTTTTTTTCCTTTACAAATGTAATTTTTCGCAGGGACAGTTCTAAACACGGGAAACACATGCCACTTCACAGGCATACTTTAGACACCCCCCAGGTACCATATTTAAAGGAATATTTCACTTTTTTTTTCACTTTATGCATCATTAAAATGACTGCTCCCGAAAAAACTTCCGTTTTTAAAACTTCTTTTTGCATTGATACATGTCCCCTGGGGCAGGACCCGGGTCCCCAAACCTGTTTTATGACAATAACATGCATATTGGCCGTTATAATTAGCACTTTAGATTTCGAACGTTCGCGTCCATTGTAACTAATAGGGTTCTAACTTTCGCGCAAACTTTCGGTCCGTTCGCAGGTTCTGGTGCGGTGGCGGGGGTGTTTGGCTCATCCCTATTCCCGATTGGTGTGCTATTACTTTGTGGAACGTTTTACGAATGGTTCACAAAATATCATCGTTTTTGTGGCAAAATTGGTCCCATAGGAATGAATGGAGAAATGTTCAAAACTAGAGTGGGAGGTGACAAAAGCTGACAACCCCATGATCAGCCAAAACATTATGACCCCCCATGATCAGCCAAAACATTATGACCACAACATGATCAAAAACATTATGACCCCCCCCCCCCCCCATGATCAGCCAAAACATTATGACCACCCCATGATCAGCCAAAACATTATGACCCCCCCATGATCAGCCAAAATATTATGACCTCCCATGATCAGCCAAAACATTATGACCACAACATGATCAGCCAAAACATTATGACCACCCCATGAAAAAAAATAATAATAATAAAAACAATAATAATAATAATAATAATAATAATAAAAAAATCATTTTTGAAAAAAAAAAAAAAAAAAAAATTTGAAAAAAATGTTCAGCTCTTTCAGCTAATGATGGGACTTCAATTTTTTTACTACTATTTATACTTTTTAAAATATTACGCTTTTTAACACTTTTCACAGTTACTTCAGCCACTCCAACCACACAACAGTTACTCAAGCCACTCCAGTAAGTGGAGGCAAGAAGACTTCACACAATTTCCCCAGAAATTGTAGCTTTTCTAGTTAATATTTGCAGACACTGCAGTTCTGGATGAAAGTATACAGTATTTAAACCGAATAATAATAATTAAATACCGTTGTTTGCCGCTTACCAGTCTTTTAGATTTGGATATGTTTTCTTTTTCCAGGCTAGTACTTGATGTTTTGATCCAACCAGAAAGTCTCTGTCCTTGTAACTTCTTGTACACTTAACTGAAAAAAAAACACCGTCCCGCATGTTATGGATAAGTGGAAAGGGGGAAGTAACCTGTTGTCCTACTTGAGAGATGTTTATTTTAACACCTCTTCTTCACAGATACAGTAAAATGAGTGGGTGTTGTCATCAGGTGAAAGAAAAAACTTTTAAATAAGAAAATAAATTCAGCCACCACATTTTTGGTAGTGCATGGAGCCACATTTAAAGCAGGGTTTCACCTTCAAAATTTTTTTTTTAAAAGTCAGCAGCTAAAAAAAAAGTCGCTGCTGACTTTTAATAAGTACACTTACCCTCCCAGGGCACCCGCGATGTCGTTCGTAGAGCCGGGATGTCCCTTGGCTATTTGGATCCAGCGCCGCCATCCTCCGTAAGGGAAACGGCTTCACGCGGCCTACTGCGCATGCGCGAGTCGGCGCGCGGCCTACTGCGCATGCACGAGTCGACGCGCGGCCTACTGCGCATGCGCGAGTGTCATTTGTGAATGGGGAACGCGGTGTGTTGTGGGACACAGTTCACCTGAAGACGGAAGAAGAGAAGATCACCGCGGCGCTGGAGGAGGCAGATTAGGACGATCTGCCTAGCAACAGCTATTTCTGGTAAGTAAAAAAATAATAATTTTTTTATTTTAAATTGTTACTAACATTTTTTCTAGTTTTCATTTTCAGGGTGTTCCACCACTTTAAAACCTGCAAAGTAGATAACCTGCCTCCACAACATATAGCAAATTTTATCATGTAATGGCTGGTATTATAAAGGTATACACCTTTAATTTTGGTAAATGAAGAGCTAGCATGGTGCAGTCAGCAATAAATCCAGTCAGCCTAGTATTACAAAAATCTGTGCAGTCACCAGTGTTACCAACCCTGCACAACTTTTTTTTACCTGACGCATCATGGCAGCACACACTGGGTTGTGACTCCGCCCCCACAACCTGACAGGATTGGTTAACTATAAACTTGAAGGAGAGGCACCCCCCCTTCATTCTCTTTTTTTATCTTTACCTGACAAGATTGAGACAGATTCCGCACCCTTACCGCATTCGCCCCACCAGGTTAAACCTCTCCTAGCTGGAAGTCTCTTCTGTGCAGTCTCTAAAGGAGCCTTTACGGAGAGAGAAACCCAGTCTGGTGGTCTTGGGGGCACATTTCTGGCACTTATACAAGCTTTAAAGAAGCTTAAATTACAGCATTGGCCCCCTACCTTTCACCTTTTTCACTCAGGTATTTCTTTCATTCTTTTTTCATTCTAAAGGCTGGCTGAACCCTGTAGTTCCATGAGGATGGAGTCGTTTCTATCAAGGTGGCCGCATCCTCTTCGGAGCTCTGCGCATGCGCCAGGGGAAGGGAGGTAACTCGTCAGGTCTCTCTGCCCTTCTCCAATATTGCACGTGGGGCGGCAAATCTCGGCTGCAAAATCGCGGTGACATAATTTCTGCAGCGACAGCGGCGACAAATGTAAAAAGCCCTGCGTCTCTGTCAGTAGTTGATTCTTTTCATTCCTTACTGCCCTCAGTCTCAGGTAAGACCCACACTCTTTTCATCTGCTAATTTATAGCTGTTCTTTTACCTGCACTGCAATTCTATGCTGTTTACTCCTTTATCAGACACTGTTTTCCTGTACACTGTCTTCATGGAGGTCACTGCCCAATCAGACCACCATCAACATATAAGGTAAGAGGTGCCCAGAATATCTGGTAAGTACAGAAGAGGAAAAAGAGTGCATGACCTCTAATGCTGTGACTTTCTGACAGCCCTTCTAGGTCAAGATCTACAAACTCCAGGCATCAAGGTCGCTCAAGCCATACCTCAAGCCATAGGAGATCTAGGGGAAGTCGCTCAAAATCTTCATCTCGCCATCATCACTCTGGCCACAACCATTCACGTCACAGCCCCTCACGCCATAGCCGCTCACATAGGTTACCTTCTCCCTGTCACAAGAGGAGCTATCACACCTGTCCTGCAGCAAATGCTTACTGGGTGTGCCGAGCTCCAGCTTTGCCAGACAAGTTAGCCTCCCGTGCATGCTTCAATGAAGCAACCAGGGAGAAGGAGCCTGACGCAAGAGAGGTAACTGACCTCTGATGGAGGCTCTTTACCACGTGATCAGCCTTGTAAAATCACGGCTGATCACGTTGTAAACAGGAAGAGCCATTGATCTTTTTTTCCTCACCCGCATCTAACAGACGTGAGTAGAGGAGAGCTGATTGTCTGCTCTCCTGACAGGTGGGGTCTGTGCTGATTGCTTATCAGCACAGCCCCCCACTTGGGTGCCCACCTAGGACCACCAGGATGCTGCCAGGACCACCAGGGATTGGCAACACACTGGATCACCAGGTATGCCATCCTAGACCATCAGGGAAATACCAATCAGTGCACAGGCAGCTGCCAATAAGTGCCCATCACCAATGCCTGCCAGTGCCATCAGTGATGCCTATCAATGCCATCTATCAGTGCCGCATATCAGTGCCCATCAGTGCCACGTACCAGTGCCCAGCAGTGCCGCCTATCAGTGCCCAGCAGTGCCACCCATAATTCCCCATCAGTGCAGCCTTTCAGTGCTCATCAGTGTTGCCTATCAGTTCCCATCAGTGCCCACCAGTGCCAACCATGAGTGCCCATCAGTGCTGCATATCAGTGCAACCCATCAGTGCTGCCTACCAGTGCTCATCAGTGCCGCCTATCAGTGCCCGATATCAGTGCCCATCAGTGCCACCTCATCGGTGCCTCCTTATCAGTGCCCATCAGTGATGGAGAAAACTCACTTATTTACAAAATTTTATAACAGAAACAAAAGAAACTTTGTTTTTTAAAAAAATTGTAGGTATTTTTTTTATTTGTTTAGCAAAAAATAAAAACCGCTGAGGTGATCAAATACCACCAAAATAAAGCTTTATTTGTGGCAACAAAATTATAAAAATTCTGTTTGGGTACAGTGTAGCATGACCACGCAATTGTCATTTAAACAGTGACAGTGCTGAAAGCTGAAAATTGGCATGGGCAGGAAGGGGGTGTAAGTGCCCTGTATTGAAGTAGTTAATGACAGCAACATTCCTTCCGGTGAGAGTCTGTCTGAGCACTTTAGGCTCTACCAGACGATGCAGTTCTCATTCCTTCAATGGAACGGAATATCAATGCTTCAGTCGATTGCCATTCACCACATCGTGAAACAGTCGATTTGGTGGTGGATGCGTACAGACAACCTCAGGAGACACAGGCAGATGCCAGCCAGGTAGGATGGGGGACCCACAAGCTCAGAGCAGCCTTCCAGGCCCTCCTAGCTTTTGGCCCATCCTTGAGGGGAAAAGTGTCCTAATCTGAATGTACAACAAAGTGGCGGTAAAATACATTCAGAGACAGGGGGGTACCAGAAGCAGTACTCTACTGGAGGAAGTCCATCCCATCCTTGAATGGGCCCAATTATTTCTATCAGATCTACAAGCGGTGTATGTTCCGGCAGCTCATAACTTACTAGCCGATTGTTTGAGCAGAGAGTTCCTGTCGAACAACGAGTGGTCCCTGAACCATCAAGTCTTCAGTCTCCTGACTCAAACTTGGGGGATCCCAGAGATCGATCTAACCGCGACACCTACAAACACCAAATGCCACAGGTTCTTGTCGGGAGCAGTATATCCATCTGCGCAGGGGGTGGACTGCTTTCTTCATTCATGGAACCTTTGCCTGGGGTGTTGGAGCACCGCTAATTGCTAGGTTTCTATCCAGGCTCAGGGAGTCTTCAGCCTCAGTAATAGCGGTGATTCCTTTCTGGCCCAGGAGACCTTTTTTCACGACTCTATTCCAGCTCAGCCTAGAAGATCCACTGCCTCTTTCACTGTCCAAGGATCTACTGTACCAGGGGCAGTTCTTCCATCCAGCTCCAGAGAGGCTCCATTTAATGGCATGGATGTTGAGAGGAATAGGTTCATAGAGCAAGGCTGCCCCCAGGAGGTCGTTTCAACATTACTCCAAGCCAGGAAATGCACAACTAACGTTACTTACGATAGAATATGGGAAAGATTCACGTCAATGGCTCAACATAATGGCTGGGACCCACTATCTCCAGAAGTTCCTCAGATCTTGGAGTTTCTTCAAGCAGGCCTAACTAGAGGATTCAGCTCAACTACCCTTATGCCGCGTACACACGGTCGGAATTCTCGTCGGAAAAAGCTCTGATGGTTTTCCCATCGGAATTCCGACTGAATTTCGCTCAAACTGCCTTGCCTACACATGTTCACACCAAATTCCGATGGTCAATAACACTGCGGCATACAACACGTTCGACGGCACTATAAAAGGAACGTTTAATGCTTCTGAGGATGCGTCAAATTGTTTCCGAGCATGCGTCGGAATTTTGCGTGTCGGAATCGCATACACACGAAATTTCAATGAAAAGCTCCCATCGGACTGTTTCCATCGGAAATTCCGACTGTGTGTACGCGGCATTAAAGTGCAGATTTCAGCAATATCCGCAAAAACAGGCTTCAAATGGGCCTCACCCTCTCTTTTAATCCAGTTTATAAGAGCATGTGTAAAGATCAGGCCCCCAAGAAGACCGACGTTCCCAGCATGGCATTTATCAGTAGTCCTGAATTCATTATCAAGTTCACCTTTCCCCCCAGCTGACTCAATTACATTGTGGGATGTAACACTAAAATTATAATTTCTTATCGCCATCACTTCAGCTAAATGAGTCTCGGAGATACAGGCGTTAATGACTTCAGATTCCTTCATGGTCTTTTATCCAGATAGGGTTGTATTAAAACCCTCAAACCACTTTTCTCCAAAGGTGACCACCATTTCACTACAATCAGGAAATCAACCTTACATCATTTACTGACAATCAAGGGAAACCACACGCCTTAACATTAATACCACACATTAAGACCACTATTAGAAACTATCTATCGGCTACACCCTCTTTCAGGAAGACCGATAACCTATTGGTGATTCCTCATGGAGGAAGAAGAGGCCACATGGCGTCATCTTGCACCATTGCATCTGGGCTGGTCAAAGCCATCAAGAAAGCCTATGACACTCAGAATCTTCCTGTACCTGGATGCATTAGGGCTCAAGCAACAAGGGCAATGGCAACTTCCTGGGCAGCGTATTGCAGTGTGCCACCAGAGACAATCTGCAGGGCAGCAGCCTGGTCTTCCAGACATACATTAATGTCCCACTACAGGGTAGACTCGGCTCAGTTATCTACGGTATATTTTGGAAGATCTGTTATTCGGGTCAATTTTACAGCCATATGATAAATAAATACTACTACATTACTTGCACCCTCCCGACTGGTGAGTTATTTCCCAGTGTGTGCTGCCATGATGCATCAGTAAAACTGAAAAATGTATACTTACCTTTCCATAATTTTCCTTTCCTGAAGCATCTCCATGGCAGCACATAGCATCCCACCCTTCTTTAGATGATAGTTACAGAGAATGAAGGGGGATGCCTCTCCTTCAAATTTATAGTTAATTAATCCTGTCAGGTTGTGTGGGCGGAGTCACAACCCAGTGTGTGCTGCCATGGAGATGCGTCAGGAAAGGAAAATTACGGAAAGGTGAGTATACAATTTTCCGTTTTACTGACAAAATAGAGACAATTTACTGACAGAGCTCATTTTTTTTACTGGCAAAATAAAATATGGCAGAGATTCATATTATAAGTTAAAAGAATTGATATTTAACTACTTCAGCCCAAGAAGGTTTTACCCCCTTAATGAGCAGGCCATTTTTTGCGTTACGGCACTGTGTTACTTTAACTGACAATTGCACAGTCATACGACGCTGTACCCCAATAAAATGTATGTCCTTTTTTCCCACAAATTTTTCCACAAATTCCTATCTAACCATTAAAGCCACGCTAATGGCATGGAAATACGTGATAAACAAAACAACAGGAAGAAGGATGTAGTACCGATACATACCCCTTTACGAGTGATGGATTATTGCAAAGCTCGTATATCTGTCAACCCTTGGGTGTACCAACAGATACGACACTTTACCTGACATACATAAGAAATCTATAAAGAACAAAATTTGTAAAATTGGACGACTTAAAAGTTTGGATCCTGAAGACAAACTATCAATCCCTGTAGAAATATGGAATTCCTTTTTTTTCCTCTAACAGAGTTCATAATACTAAAGGTACGGTATTTCCTTTTTTTATATAATTTTATGGCTTTATTTCCCATTGATATAAAGAGTACTAAAATGCTCAAGTGGGCAAAGGATCTCATGGGAGTCCTGGCATACAGCCATTAAAATAAACCAATCTGCAGCATCTTGTATAGAACACTAGGAGAATTTGCAAAAAATACTTAAACGTTGGTATTTGACGCCCTATAAACTTTCTAAAATCGTCCCTTCTTCCTCCTCTCCTATCTGTTGGAGATGCAGTGATCAAATAGGAACATTATATCATACACTTAGGAACTGCAAAAACCTCTCCAGCTTCAGGAGGGCTGTATCTTTTATTGCATCCCTTACGGGTAACCTAATTCCTCTTAACCCTGCACCAGCTCTACTAGTAGTAACCTTGATATATACTCATTAAAACTACAGAACTATTGTGGCCAATATATTAATAGCAGCCAGGCTCACCATAGATAAACTGTGGAAATACAATACTGCTCCCAATCTATCTGATGTGGTATTAAGAATAAACACACAGGCACACTATGAACTAATGTTGGCATACAAAAACATTGCAAAATTTAAATGGATTTGGCATGGCTGGTTGGTACATCCTAAAGCTTCAAAATATCTGAAGGACTTTAAAAACCATTGAGACTCCTCTCTTTACATGTTGAATTATAAAGTGACTTCCATGTGCCTTTCCTTTGGCTCCCACCCCCCTCCCTTTTTAGTTTAGGAGCGTTCCCTATTGACAATATGGTCCCAAAGGGGTCAATGGGGTATGTAGTTCTTACCATTGTATTGTAACTCATTGACAACGTTTAATTGTAAATTGTTTTCCTGTTTATATGTATTTTTCCTTTCTGTATATATATATATATGTAAATGTACCAAGAAGCATTTGTAATGTATCTGAGAAACTAATAAAAATTAAAAGATTAAAAAGAAATAAAAATGTAAAAAAAAAAATCATTCATTTCTTCATCAATTTAGGCCAATATGTATTCTGCTACATATTTTTTGGTAAAAAAAAAAAAAAATCCCAATAAGAGTATATTGATTGGTTTCCGCAAAATTATTGCGTCTACAAACTATGGGATATTTTTATGGCAATTTTTTTACTAGTATTAGCAGCGATCAGTGATTTTTAGCGGGACATTTCAGTGGACAAATCGGTTACCATACTGACATTTTTGACACTTTTTTGGGAACCAGTGACATTATTATGCCCTGTACACATGGTTAGATTTTCTGACGGAAAATGTTCGATGGGAGCTTGTTGTTGGAAATGGGCTCCATTCGGACATTTTCCATCTGAATTTCCGACACACAAAATTTGAGATCTGGATCTCAAATTTTCCGACAACAAAATCCGTTCTCGTAAATTCTGATCGTGTGTACACAATTCCGATGCACAAAGTTCCACGTATGCTCAGAATCAAGTATGAGACGGAAGAGCTCGGCCTGGTAAAACTAGCGTTCGTAAGGGAGATAGCACATTCGTCACGCTTCAATTTTTAAAATCTTTTAATGCAGCGCATTCTCTTCTTCTTTAGAATGCTAGAATAATGAAGTTGTTTTGCTGCTGATATTCACACAGTTCTGAAAAAATGATTTCTTTATTATTTCTCGTGATCTCCTGAATATTTTATTTTTTGGTTTTCGTCAGATCTCCATAATAATGTATTTCATTTTGGTTTATAGTGGGTTTTTTTTTTTTGTTTTTTTTTAAATCAAAATCTCCTTGTTTTTTTTTCTAGTGCTCTCCATTATATTGTTTTTGTTTTGTGTGTCAAGTTACCACAACACCCTTATTATCTTGTATTTTTTTAACCTCCAGGAGGTTGGTTTGTGTTGGTGTCCCTTGTTAATTTGACATTGTATTTTGGAAATGTACCTGCCTACTCACAAACAAACTGTCCTTTTTGAAGTAAAACACATAGGCAAGTATTTGTGAATATAAAATAGCCATTTATTATGGGTCATAATAAAATAAAGAGGAAGGCAACGCTGGAGAAACTGGTGAAACCCCAGGGCACACATCAACTATTTTACCCCCAAAATTGGTAGCCTGAGGAGTCCATGTAATAGTGAGCACAATCCGGTCCCGGACTACAAGAGATCAGGAACAGCAGCAGATGACATATATGTCCCCAGGCTGTGGTCATACCACAGCCTGCGTCTTTTGTCAGACCAGACTGAACCCAGGCCATCATTTTCTTTTCTTACTTCCACTCTTCCTTACACGCTTGCTTCCAGGTTGTGTTTTTGGAGTTGTGGCAGGAGGAGGAGGAGGAGGAGGATGGTCCAACTCACACAGGTGTGTTTTGGTTGTGAGTTGGCCCCTTAACCCCTTATTTAGGGTTGTATACATAATTTCCTCACAGATGAGGCGTAGGCCCTCCTCCATTTCCTGCATTTTGCTGGTAGTCATGCAGCCAAAGGCCTCTTGAGGAGTGGGGGTGGCTCTGAGGGCCGCCTTAGCATCCAGAATCAGCCCAAGCACTGCCTCCTGCACATTACTCCCCTTTCTGTGCCTTTTGGTTGGAAGGCAGAGGGGAGGGACCTGGGATTCTGTCAGGCTAATACTGGGCCCGGCCACCTCCTGGCTGCCACTTACCCCCACCACCTCCTGGCTGCCACATTCCACAGCATCCTCCTGGCTGCCACATTCCATGCCCTCCTCCTGGCTGAGGCTTTCCTGTGTATGAAAAAAGAACATAGTTTTAGTATTTGGTTCATAAATCACACACAATTGTATAGCTCATGACTGTTGCAAATTGAATGTTACCAAATAGAAAAGACTATCATTCTGACCCCTGCATTTTTCCTTCTTGTCCCAAACATTTTTGGCCACTGCTTTCTATTGATATGTAAAAACTTTATTAAATTAGTGATCAAAAATAACATCTAATTAACATCATTAATTTTACGACCAGAAATATGTTGAACAATGCTATACCTGACTCAAGCTGGGCTCCTCCACTTCGTCTACCTGGCTGGAAGGCCCAGGTTGGACGTCGGAAGCCTCAGCTGGGGTGGAAGGAAGCGTGGAAGGAAGAGTGGAAGGAAGGGTTGAGAGGGATTGCCTGACTTCAGTCTGGTCTGACAGAAAACGCAGTCTGTCATAGTAACACAGCCTGGGTACATAAATGTCATCTGCTGCTGCTCCTGATCTCTGGGAATCCTGGACCTTATTACACTCCCTATTATAAGTGCTCCTCAGGCCACCAATTTTGGCTTTTAAATAGGTGATGTTTGCCGTGGGGACCACCAGCTTCACCAACTCCAGCATCTCCAGTGCTGCCTGCCTCTTTTGTTTATGATTATAATGCAGATGTTTCACCTGCTACAGACAGGGCAGCTTCCTGTACTTGTCTAGGAATATGGGGAGGAAGTTGTGGTCATTGAAGCCATCCATTTTCTCTGCAAGATACAACACAAGACAAACCCTAATGTTAGGCGAAACTCTCCTAAATCTTGTCCCAATATAGGCCTCAATCTATAAGCAGTGTAGACCACTGATGCCCCAAGTTCAAATTGTACCTTCGTTCTAGCGATCAGCTATTATGGAAGTAACCTGGATCAGCCTCGCCGTCTCCCTGTGCGTAAGCGCAGCGGAACGGCGCTTTGGCGCACATAAATTCACCATAGATCGGCGCTCCAGCGCACGTGCATTCATGGCTCCACTGAGCGGCGCGCGCACAAGCGTGTGCATAGTGTGAATCCCCTGACCAGCCTATAAAAGGAGTCTTGGCAGACAGACAAGTTTTTGGTTTGGCTCAGCTCTCCTGTGATCCCTTGCTTCCTGTTCCTGTTTACTATTTGCCTGTTGTGACCCCGATTGTTTTCAGGCTGATTCTCTCCTGTCCTGACCCCCGGCTTGTTTAACGGACTTACTGCTCTCTCCAGTGTTTGACCCTCGGCCTGTACTCGGATTATCTTCAGTCTCCTGTGTTTGACCCTCAGCCTGCCCCTGGATTATCTTCTGTCTTCAGCACTTAAGCCTTGCTGGCTCCTGGACTGCTTTCCTGTGTTTGACCCTCTGCCTGTTTCTGGACTTTCCTTACCTGTTTTACAGACCTGCTAAACTACTTGCCTACTGGTCCGGTCCATCCTGCACAGCCATCTCTCAGACCTTCACACAAGTCAGGTGTCCCGCTGGTGGCTTGTGCTTCTTGGTGCAACCCACTCCCTGTATTACCTTCAGGGGTGGTGTGTGCTGAGTCGCAACAGCAACCGCGCTCTGCATCTTGGCCTCGGTGAGTACCTCGCACGCACGCGTGTTACGATTTAGATACACTGCGCATGCGTGAAACTCTTTCTAGTCTATTCCCCACCCCTTCTCTTTATGCGCAGTGGGGAGAGCACATGGCGGAGAAAGAGCAAGTGCATGCAGACAGCAGCAGCAACAACGACGAAAGCCCGGAGCCACAAAAGTCCAGATCCCGGAGGAGATTTAAGGCCTCAAATATGTCCTATGTAGAGATGGTGGACATCTTGAAGAGGGCCAACTATGATGGGAAGCATGGACCTTACCCAAACCCAAATGTGAGAAAGGCCAAGATCATGATTAAAGTTGTGAAGAGTCTGCGCCGGAATTTTGGGGTACGGTGATCCAAGGATCAACTGAGGAAATGCTGGTCAGACCTGAAATTGAGGGTGCTTGATTAGTACAGAAGGATCAAGAGAGTTCTTCAAAAAAGTAAGTTGTGTTCCTATTATTCTTATTACTTGCATGCTGCTCCATGTGCTTTTCTTTACTGTTGTACTGTTTAAAATGGCAACTTTCAGGTTCGTGGGCACAGTAAATGTTCGTAGTAAACATCTTTTGTTCGCCCACTAATACAATGTTTTTGGCAGATGCAGGTTAACTACATTTGTTCAGGCCTATTTGTATTAAAAGAAGTTTAGTACATTGTTGTCTAGATGGGTTTGGAACTAGAATAAAATGTAAACTTGATTCAGTGTAAGGAGAGGACACTCAGCAGCTGTTTAAACGCAGGAGCACTAGTTTTAGGGTGTCCCACACAGGTGCTACAGTGGATACTAGGGGTGTCTCCGTGTGTGAAAATTGTACAAAAAAGGTAAGTATTCCAGCTTTAGAAAGGGAAAAAAATGTTTTCAGCTTGGAACTCTGCCCAAAAAGACAATTGTATGACACTTCCAAGCAATGTTTCATATTCCTATTTCTGGGCTCAAATATCTGTGTGCTAAGTATACCTTTTTTTTATTCACATAGGGGAGAAAAAACTCGGGACATCTGAGGACACCAGGGCCCCACAACCCTCTAAAGAAGGGGAAATACCACCAACACAACCAAAGGATGTGGAGGAAGGAGAGGTTTTGGAAGTCGGCGAAATTGTGACAACAACAGGTGAGTGTCTGAGACCACAGCTTCAGGTAATAGATGTATTCCTGCATATTTGTAATACATGGTGTTTTTTTTAATTTAAGGTGATGTGGATGTTGTGAATGAAGAAACTCATGTCACAAGTGCAAGTGCACATCGGGGAGATCATGGTCTGCAATCGTGATTTCCAGAAGATGAAGGAAGACATCAATGATGTTGAAAAAAGACTCAAAAACATCATTGGCAGAATCTAAAAAAACACCTAAAGTCTTAATTTTTTTAATATTTTCACCAATTTTTTAAATATCTTGAAAGCCAAATTTGGAAGATGCACACAGTGTGTCAACATGTGCTATCTGCCATCACGGGCTATCAATGTACGTGTTTGGTGGGTGCAACCCTTTCCTCGCAACTAAAGTAGCTGAGAGGAAGGGGTTGCACCCCCGAAACACGTCCATTGATCCCCCATGATGTGAGCTAGCACATGTTGACATTAGGCATGGGATCAGGAGGGAAATCCCCATTTTGACTCTCAGTTTGTGTGCATCTTCAAAATTTGGCTTTTACAGGGGTGACATCACCCCATCAGATGAAGGCAAGATCAACACAGTTTGGACATACTCATGTCTGATCTTGCCTTCATTTTTTCAAAGTTGAACTTTGTAAGTTCCTGAGTTGGGTATTGTTTTATGGTTTTAAACATACCTATTTAACACAAAAAAGGCTATTTGTACTGTCTATACCAAAAATTGTATTCCTAAAATATGTTGGTTTGTTCAAAAACCCTTTTCTAACGCACATGTGAATGTGCACAGAGTAAAAATGTTAAGACTCAATGTGTGGCTTCTTCTTTCAATGCTCAATAGCAGTTTTTGGAGTAAGTTGTTGTTTGCAGTGACAATGGGGGTTATTTCCTAAAGGCAAATTCACTTTGCACTACAAGTGCACTCTTAAATGCACTTTTGCAGTGCACTTGGAGTGCAAAGTGGATTTTTCCTTTAGTAAATAACTCCCACAGTGCTTTATAATTTGCCACAATCATGCCATTTTCGTGACTCCCCAAAATTCATTCATGGTGCTGAAAACGATGAATATTTTTATTATTAATGCATTACATACATTAACAACAAAAACAAGGTGTGTGTGTAGCAGACCCACAACATAATATTTCACAGCGATTGTCACCTCATGTATCAAATAAATTAAGGTTGCACTATTGAAGAAAATAGCCATAAAAAAGGCCATTGAAGAACCTAGGAGACAGCTAAAAGAAACAGAAGCAGTAAATCAAATAAAGTATGAGTTCAGTTTATACCAAAAATATTTATTTGTGAAAAGTTTCACACATTGTCTGGCATATCAATGGCCCCCTACCCGCAAAGTACTATAGATACTTCTGTCTAACTTCACGGGGCCCTTTGGGGGGGCAAGCCAGGACGGCCAGGTTCAAGTGTGGTTGGATTTGGAACACTGGCCTCAGTCCCAACTGAGGCCACATAGTTTATAGCATTTTTCTGTAGGAAATTGTGGAGAATGAAACAGGCAAGGACAATATGATTCAGTTTATATTCTGCCATATGGATCGCTGTCAGAAATAGGCGGAACCGGCTGGCCATTATTCCAAAGGCATTTTTAACCACTCTTCTGGCTCTGGCTAGCTGGTAATTAAAAACCCTCTGGCCTGGGGTAAGGGTCCTCATCGGGCATGGCCACGGAAGATGGTCCCCCAGTGCAAAAGCTTAATCCGCGATGAAGACAAATGGGAGTCCCGCCACATTGTCTTCCGGAGGTGGCAAGCCCAAGCTACCATTCTGGAGCCGTCTGTAAAACTCCGTCTGGGCAATGACTCCACCATCCGATATCCGGCCATTTTTCCCCACGTCCACATACAGAAGCTCGTAAGTTGCTGACACCACAGCCAACAACACTATACTATTAAACCCCTTGTAATTATAATAGTATGACCCCGAGTTGGGGGGTGGTATGATGTGGATGTGTTTCCCCATCTATTGCCCCTCCGCAGTTGGGAAAGTCCCACCGCTGGGCAAACTGGGATGCCACAGTCTGCCATTCCTGTGGCGTTGAAGGAAACTGTGGAGTCAAACAAGAAAAAATAATTATTAATTTTGCACATAAACATTGCAAGCAGATTAAACAAAAGCATTCTTGGCCAACATCAGTATAACATTTATTTGAAGGAGTATTTAAAGACAAATATATAAAGTACACTTATTAGATTCCTCACCCTCTCTGATGGCCCATTGTAAAAAATATAGGGGGGAGATGTTTTGGACAGGTAACCCTCTCCACTTCCATGAGAGCTGAATGCATAAATAATGTGTTTAACTTTGGACAACCCCTCCTTACTTACACTATTGGCAGCCCACTGGACAGGTAAGAAGTGTCATAATCAAAAAATATGAATACACACTGTACAAATTTAAGCACTTTTTTTATTCTGCAGTTACCTATCAAGATAATAAGAGAACAAAACTTTATAACAGTACCATTTGAAAGTATTTAGGCAGGCCCTTGGACTACATGCTTTGGTGAATTCATCCATAAATATGACCACAGAAGAGGTAGGTATAGTGTGTAAGGGTTGTGCAAAGTCAGCAGATAGAGGATTGGTATCGGTTGACTTAGCGGTTGGGGGGAGGGAGGGTTCCAAATGAGTTTGGGACCCCCCAAAAAAGTCAGAATTTTCTCCTGGATCTCCCGCAACAAAGGCATGTGCGAGAATTGGTCACGCTGGAGCAACCAATTCTTGGTCCATGAACTCCTCCACCCCCTGTTCATGGACTGGGCTTGGGTGAAAGTAATATGAACCCCAACACCAAACCCCTGCACAGCATGAACTCTACGATGAGTATGTAACCGCAACATGGCTTGAAAATGGTCGGCTGGTCAGAACGAACTTAACAGAACGCACCGAAAATCAGAAAGGCCTGAGAAGAGCGAGCTGAAAATCAGAAACGAGTGGACAAGAACGCACTGAAAATCTGAAAGGCCTGAGAAGAGCGAGCTGAAGATCAGAAACGAGCGGACAAGAACGCACTGAAAATCAAATACGTACTATAATATACGCACTGAAAAACAAATGCGAACTAACTACACGCACTGAAAACCAGATATGAACCCACAAGCACAAACTGTTTTTCAGTAACGATCTGAAAAGCACGAGGCTGAAAAGCGTGAATCGTCTCTCACCAAACTTCTACTAATACGAGATTAGCAGAAGGGGCCCAAAGGGTGGCACACTTGGTATTGAACCTCCCTTTTCTAGTGCCGTTGTACGTCACCGTGTTCTGGACGTTCAGGATTTCCGACAAGATTTGTATGACCGTGTGTATGCAAGACAATTTTAAACCAACATCAGTTGGAAAAAATTCATGGATTTTGTTGTCGGAATGTGCGATTGTGTGTGTGCGGCATTACAGTGATCATTGCTAAAAACATGCACTGTTAAGCCCCATACACACGGTCGGATTTTCCGATGGATTATGTCCTATCGGACAATGTTGTCGGAAATTCCGACCGTGTGTAGGCACCATCGTACATTTTCCATTGGATTGTCCGACGGACAAAGTTGTATCTCCTGCTCTAAAAATTTTCCGACAACAAAGTCCGATCACACCAATTCCGATCGTGTGTATCGAATTCCGACGGACAAAGTGCCACGCATGCTCAGATCACATTACAAGACCAAAGCTATTGGCTACTAGCCTCTACGTAGTCCCGTCGTAGGCAACAAACGTCACCACGTTCAGAATGATCGGATTGTCCGACAACTTTGTCCGACCGTGTGTATGCAACACCAGTGTCGGACTAAATCCGTCGGACCAAATCCGATGGATTTGGTGGTCGGATTTTCCGACCGCGTGTATGGGGCTTTACTGTACTAATGACACTGGCAGGGAAGGGGTTAACATCAGTAGCGGTCAAAGGGTTAAATGTGTGCCTAGCTGGTGCTTGCTAACTGTAGGGGATTTGCTCTGACTCGATGAAGACAGAAATCAGTTTTCCTACTTAGCATCTTCTCCCCTGTCAGAACGGCAATCTGCCTTGTTTACATAGACAGTTTACAGTTCTGCCTTTCTGGGGAACGATCACAGGTAGCAGGCAGACATCGGGTCCACCGGATACACTGATTGGCATCCCCTGTGGCCAATCAGTGCGTGATTGCGCTTCCGGTGGCACATGCTCCCCAGTGTCTATTGCACAAAATGATGTACAGGTACGTTGTTTCACACAATAGAGCTGACCTGCCACAGTAAAAGTGTGGTAGGTGGTCGGTGTGCTTGGTTAAAGCATATAAAAGATATGTATATATTACCAATGTCACTAAAAAGCAACCTGCTTGGTTTTACAATGAAAAATCAAAACAGGGAGACAAAACATTATCATAACTAGGAGTATGGAGGACCTGGGGAACCCTGGGATGAAGACGAAAAACAAGTCCTGTGGTACACATAGCATGCCATGGCAAACCATGTTGATGATCAGGTTGTGCGTAACAGTGGGAGTGGCTTAAACACACTGCACACTTATGCCAAAGTTCTTCTTCCCACAAAAATCTCCTAATTATTGTGCCACAGGGGAGGGGAGAAGAGGGGAGTGAGAGAGAGAGGAAGGAAAGGGGATGAGAGAAATTTGGAAAGGGGCAGACGTAAACCTTAACTAAATGACATTTAAAGTCCTGCGCATCAAACAATTATGTAATACAATGCAGTGACAAACATGGTAAATCAATAAACCTAGCATTATAAAGGCATAAAACCATATGCTATCACAATGCACTCCACAACATGACTAATAATAATACCCCACCCAAAACCAAAGTTCCACAAGGAAAGGAAAGGAAGGAAAGAAAATAGCTTGATTCCCCCATCAATACAGTCAGTGTTGATGGGGGAATCCCTCCCGCTGCACTATTGTTTTTTGACATTTGGAGGTTTCCCAGTCATCAGAATACAATGATCTCTGCTGGCAGCTATAGCTGGAATACATGCCCATAGAGGGATTGAAATTTGGCTGGTTCAGCAGGAATTTCAATCTGCCTATGGCCAGCTTAAGTCCACCAGTCTTTGGGTTTAACAATGTCTTCAAATTTTCTGAAAAGTGCTCCAATTAAGGTTACTTTCACACTGACTTCCTGAAAAAATGCTTATGAATTTTTCCCGTGATTTTACCACATTTTCCGTGCGTTTTTTAAAGGACATGTGACTCAAAAAAACGCATCAAAAACACATTCCAGGTGCATTTTTTGTTGCATTTTTACCAGGTTTACATTGCTTTCAATGGGAAGGTGCGTTTTTTTTGACTGCACATGCTCCAAAAATGTGGCAAGCATTATTTTTTACACCTCAACGAAAGCGCAACATCCCAGTGTGAACACATTCATAGAGTTTAAAGGGAAGCATTTTACTTGAGCTTTTCTGACGCTTTTTTTAAAAGTAAAATCACTTCAAAGACTCTGCAGTATGAAACTCCGCCTTATTTCAATCGCTCTTTTTAGGTAATAGATATGCAGAAAATAAGGTGAGAGCACATCTAATACCTAAGGAGAGTTATGTAAAAAGGGTGGAGGTCAAAGTGAACCATAACATTACCTGGAGGGGAAATGTGATATCACCACCTCTTTGCCTGTCAAATGCTTCTGAAAAGTGACCTGAGCATGGATAATTTTTCAGTAGCAGTGCCTGCTGCAAATTTGAACAAGTGTTTGGGTTTACACTGCTGTGCTGTGATTTGGCTGCAGTGCTGGCGTATGTGCAGATTTCCTGCATTTTACCCCCAGTTTTAGCTGCAGGCCCTTTAGACTTCTATGAGGGGGAGGGGGTGCTGTTCTGGCTGGGCTCTGTGAGAATGGAACAGAGACACACAGCCGTGTGACAGGTGTAGCCAACATCCTTATATTTATGGACAGCTTGTACAGTCCCACGGACATTTAGGGACTATGTACGGTTGGCAACACTGGCAGTCACCTCTCTATAGTTTGCTAAGGCACCTAGAGTACATTGCATTATGAGAGAAGGAGGCCAATTCTAAAGAGACTCAGTCACTGAAGAGAAGGGGGAATATTTTGCTGTAGTAACCTCCCAAATCACTCCATCATGGTTGAATGTTGAGCCATTCTGGGAGACAAAACATCAACACTGCAGAGTGATGTCAAAGCTTGGTGCTGAACCCGGCTTCCACACATGCTTACTATCCCTTTACAATGAAAGGGTTTGGCAAGCTTTGACAGTATCAGGAAAGGCCAAGTGTTTGCCTGTCAGAATACTTTATATAATACCATATTAGATCACAAGCTGTTCTATCTTCTGTACAAACTCTGTTATATCCTATTGGATTTTAATCTCCTTTATCTTCTATATACTTTACTATACCCCAATTGATTGTAAGCTCCTCCATCTTTTGTGTAGCGCTGTGCTCCTGATGAGCACGTGCTTTATGTTTTGTAAATTTAAAGTTCCTAAAACCACAGTTGGGTTTTAGGGTTAATTGTTCTAAATTATGGTCTCAGTATCAGTTTGGCTGGATTGCACTGTGTTCTGCTTGGCCATAGGTGTCGGTGTCATCTCTGGCAAGCACAAGAACGCGTTCTGGTTGGACGCATTGGGTGCCAATCTCTCTCGGAACCAACCAGTGAGTGTGTTGTCTCACTGTGAATTCTGGGAGAGGGTACTTAAGGTACTGAGATCACGTGCTTCAGGGTTCCGGTCCAGAAGACCTTTCCGTCTGTTTGGTCCTGGTCTTCCTGACCAGCCCTCAGGGGCCCTCATGGCCTGGGGTGCGGATCCATCCATATCCGAATCTCGGGGCTGGCTAGCCCGAGGCACAGTAACTGGAAGGAGGATTCTACGGTGGTCCGGTGCCGTCTCGTCTTTGGAGAGGTCCAGCAACTAAGAATGCAACCAGGGGAGGACTCTTAAGAAGAGGGCTATGCAAAAGGCTGGCTACTTAGTAAGAGCCTGAAAGCTAAGTTGAAAGACTCCAGGTAAATCCATACTCGTACGGTATCGCCGGACCGGCTACAAGATACTGGTACCGTATGAGGGTTCTCTAATGCCTCGTACACACGTACGGACTTTTCCCGGCGGACCTAAGTCCAGCGGACAATCCGCTGGACTTTCCAGCTGGGTACGTTGGACTAAAAAGCGAACGGACTTGACCACACACGATCACGCAAAAAGTCCGACGGTTCACGCGATGACGTACAGCACGTACGACGGGACTAGAAAACGAAAAATACTAGAAAAATACTTGCTACTGAGCATGCGTCCTTTTTGGTCCGCCGGACCATACTACACACGGCCGGATTGTCCGCTGGACTGCCAAGTCCAGCGGATAATTTGAAAACAAAACTTGAAACTTTAGTCCGCCGTACTTTGGCCAAAAAAAGTCCGCCGGCGCCCACACACGAGGGGATTATCCGCTGGACTTCGGTCCAGCGGATAATCCCGCGGGATAGTCCCTTCGTGTGTACGCGGCATAAGTTCATCTATCCTTCAGTTACAACTAAGTCTGTTGCAGAGACTTTTCACTTACAAGTTCTACAACTAAGTCTATGGCAGAGATTTTTCACTTACAAGTTCTACAACCAAGTCTGTGGCAGAGACTTTGCTCTATTTGAATCAGTTATTGGCTGCTAAATCTACTGTGAGGAGATTTATCTATTAGCTGTAATATCCAGTTGCGAATGGCTATTCTCTGGATTTCATAGTGAGAGACATTCAATTTCAAGCAGTTCCAAGAGTGCCTGAACTTCCTACCTATACCTTCCATCCTTTATTAAGACTGTGTTTTGTCTACTATTTTGCAAATAAAAATCCCAAACGTGGATCCAGTATCAGTTTCTACAGTTCTTTGGGCCATCTACCTCGGGAAACCCCTAGACATGATCGAGGTCAAGGTAACGGTAAGCCCAAATCAAACCAGCAGATCCTTCGTGGGTTAGTGCTACATTTGTATCCCTTCCTTAGAACCCAATAGATCGTAAGATCTTCCACCTTTTTTATCCTCCTCTCCCCCTAATAGACTTTTAGTGCTTCAACCATTTCTTTCCTACTTTATCCTCTAGTAGACTATAAACTCTTCCACCTTCTATATCCCTCCCGTATACTATAATAGCCTGCAAGCTCTCTCACCTTTGGTAACCCTCCCTTATGCCTTAATATATTGTATGCTTTTTTACCCTCTATATCCACCTATATGCACTAAAAGATAATAAACTCATCATACGTAGGTATGGAGTGTTTTATAGTTGCATAGTAGGTGAGGTTGAAAAAAGACCATCAAGTCATACCTATGTGTGTGATTATATGTCAGAATTACATTATATATCCTTGCATGATGCGGTCATTGGGGATTCCTTTTAATTATTCATTTGTAAATCATTTTTTCACTTTATTTTTTTTATCAGCATTATTATTATAATAAATTGTTATTTGATGGGGATTTGTGCATATTTGCATTTTCTGCATTTTCTGCTATACTTTGAGTGCTTTTTGATGTTTTTGGATGTTTTTTTTCAGTGAACTGGCTAATATGGTCTTTTTTCTAATCCGTGTGTGCGGTTTTTCACACACATGGATTCCTGCGGCTATCCCCATGCACACCTGACATTTATTTTCCACTGATTAGCAGCCGACGATATATTTAACCGCTCCCCCCTCCTTTGGAGTCTCATGATTAAGCTCAGCTCCGAGGGGTGGAGTGAAACATGTTGGGAGCATAGCCTGGCAGGCGCCCAGGCTGAGACTGTCATTTATTCCAATACCAATGGGTCTGCATTTATGTGCGGCTTCTTGGGATTAATCCTTTGCTCAACAGTTGTTTGTAGCCGAGACAAGTTCCTTCCCTGACCTGCACTCACAGTGGTGTACACCGAATTGCTTTCCCTTGTAGCCTGGGCAGCACACATTTTCCATTACCGGTTCACAATGTCAAAGATTGCTGCCAAGCCCTACTGCCGCACATGCTTACTACCCCTTTAAAATGAAAGGGTTTGGCAAGCTTTGACAGTACCAAGAAAGTCCAAGTGTTTGCCTGTCAGAATACCTTATATTATACCATAATAGTTCATAAGCTGTTCTATCTTATGTACAATCTTTGTTATACCCTATTGGATTGTAAGCTTTTTTATCTTCTACAGTTTCTTGAAAAAGTATTCACACCCCTTGAAATGTTCCACATTTTGTCATGTTACAACCAAAAACGTAAATGTATTTTATTGGGATTTTATGTGATAGACTAACACAAAGTGGCACATATTGTAATTGAGAAGTGGAAGGAAAATGATAAATGTTTTTCAAATTTTTTTACAAATAAATATGTGAAAAGTGTGGCATGCATTTGTATTCAGTGAAGAAATTAAATATACTCACGCTGAAAGTGAAACAAGTCAAATCACAAATATAGTAATAGTTGCAGCTGCTGTACACAAGGTGCTTGAATGAATATAAAGATAATTATAGCGCTTGCAAAAATTCCATAAATCATTCCATTGAAAATCAATTTATGCAGAAATATTCAATTCATATTCATGTAGAAATATTACAAAATGTCCCAAATAAAATTGTGCTCCAATCCTTATAAAGTGCAGCACGATAGCACAATAAACCACACTCTGTATGAGAAGATCAATGCATATCTCACATGGGGGTCATAAAGATAGAAGGTACTTGGCACAATAAAAAGCTGGCAAGGCGAATAATGGAATATGCGGACATATGTTGAAAAATATATAACAAATCAAGTAAATAAATAAACAGGCTGTCGGTCTCGATGTATGTAGAGAAGTATAAATAACTCACTCATAAAAATGACTAACATCCCACTCAAAGTTGAGCCTGAGTGGGATGCGAGTCTGGAGTTGAAAAATCTAGAAAACTTCCCTCCGACAAAGGGACCAGAATGCATCACCCCCTCATCTTGATACTTTGACCTTTTCTATAACCTGAACTCACATAGCCTAGAGCATAGATTTTGTCCCCCTGTGAAACCTTGTCCACACTGTAAATGTGTTCCTGGAACCAATCTCTCAGCCGTCCTGTAGTCCTTCCCACATACTGCATGTTACAAATCGCACATGTGATTAAATAAACTATGTTGCTAGTATTGTAGTTGAAAAAGCACCCATTGTTGTATATTTTGTCATTAACAGAAGATCTGAAGGTGTTACCACCCTGGATGTGACTGCAGCAGTTACATTCCGCTGCACCACATCTGTAGTTACCCTTATGCCGTGTACACACGATCGGAATTCTCGTCGGAAAATTGAGAACATGCTCTCAATCTTTTGCTGGCCGAAATTCCACCAGCAAAAGTCAGATGGTCACGCGGTTCCGACCAAAAGCTCACATCGGTCTTTTGCTGGCGGAATTTCCGATCATGTGTACGCTGCATTACAGTGTAACCAAGTAACCAATCCGGGAGCTTTGGTGTGAAAAGAGCTATGTGACAGTAAACACCCCAGAGAGGGGGCTCTATGTGAGACAAACCTTTGGGGCTGAGGTTTGGTGATTGATCGAGTTGGGTTCTCATCACTGATTATCACCGCCCCCAGAACACCTGTAGCTATTGAGGTGGTCTATTTAAGATCTATCAGTTGTCTCAGTCATTGTAATGATTCAGCACAAGATGTATGTGTGATACGTTAACTTGGCCACAGTTTGGTGTCTTTGGTGTTATCTTTGTGAAACAAAATAAAAGGCAATCAGAAGTTCTGGATGTGCAGCCATTTCTTTCTTCCTTCCAAGTTTCCAACGGAGGCGGGCCGGGGCTAACACTCTGCAAGATACTCCAATCAGCCTTTTCTTTATACACCTGGAGCAGCGGTTCTTTTTCTTGTAATTTGTTCAGATCTACTTGCAAGGTTTCCACATCCTGCAGAGAAGTTATTGCCCTGCTTAGCTTAGTATCGTCCACAAATACAGAGATTGAGCTGTTCACCCCATCCTCCAGGTCGTTTATGAATAAATTAAATAGAATTGGTCCCAGGACAGAACCCTGGGGGACCCCACTTTCCACCCCAGACCATTCCGAGTACTCCCCACATATCACTGCCCTCTGAACTCGCCCTTGTAGCCAGTTTTCAATCCATGTACTCACCCTATGGTCCATTTCAAAGGACCTTAAAGGTTTGTGGGGAACTGCGTCAAATGCTTTTGCAAAATCTAGATACACCACATCTACAGGTCTTCCTTTATCTAGATGGCAGCTCACCTCCTCATAGAATGTTAATAGATTGGTTTGGCAAGAACGATTCTTCATGAATCCATGCTGATTACTGCTAATGATACCATTTTCATTACAGAAATCTTGTATATAGTCCATTATCATCCCCTCCAAGGGCTTGCATACTAGGTCTGTAATTCCCAGGGATGTATTTTGTCCCTTTTTTAAATATTGGTGCTACATTGGCTTTTCTCCAATCAATGGTACCATTCCAAATTTAAATTTAGGAACAATGGTCTGGCAATTACTTGACTGAGTTCCCTAAAGACCTTTGGGTGAAAGCCATCTGGTCCCGGGGACTTATTAACCCCTTGCCAACCAGCGCGCGACGATATATATGTTGGCACTAGGGATGAGCCGAACACCCCCCGTTCGGGTCGCACCAGAACCCGCAAACGGACCTAAAGTCCGTGCGAGCATTAGAACCCTATTAGTTATAATGGATGCGAACGTTCAAAATCAAAAGTGCTAATATGCATGTTAATGTCATAAAAAGTGTTGGGGACCTGGGTCCTGCCCCAGGGGACATGTATCAATGCAATTTTTTTTTTTTTAAAACGGGTGTTTTTTCAGGAGCAGTGATTTTAATAATGCTTAAATTGAAACAATAAAAGTGTAATATTCCTTTAAATTTCGTACCTGGGGGGTGTCTATAGTATGCCTGTGAATGGGCGCATGTTTCCTGTGCTTAGAACTGTCCCTGCAAAAAGTGTAATTTTTGCAGGAGGAAAAAAAGCTATTTAAAATCACTCGCGGCTAATGTATTGACGGCTCCCGTAACACATGAAAGCCATTCATAAAAAAAAAGTCATTGATAAAAAAAATTAAAAATTTAAAAAATAAAGCGTGGGGGTCCCCCCGAATTCAATAACCAGGCCCTTCAGGTCTGCTATGGATATTAAGGGGGACCCCAGCCAAAAAAAAAAATGGCGTGGGGTCCCCCTCAAAATCCATACCAGACCCTTGAGGTCTGGGATGGATTTTAAGGGGAACCCTAGCCCAAAAAAATGGCGTGGGGTCCCCCTCAAAATCCATACCAGACCCTTATCCGAGCATACAACCTGGCAGGCCGCAGGAAAAGAGGGGGGGGGGGCGAGAGCGCCCCCCCTCCTGAACCATACCAGGCCACATGCCCTCAACATTGGGAGGATGCTTTGGGGGTCCGAGACCCCAAAGCACCTTGTCCCCATGTTGATGAGGACAAGGGCCTCTTCCCCACAACCCTGGCCATTGGTTTTGGGGGTCTGCGGAGGGGGGGCTTATCGGAATCTGTGTCAAAAATGGTAAACATGACAGGAGACGGTCTTTGACAATTCCTTTATTAAAATCTTCTTTCTTCTTTCTTATGGTCTTCCTTTCTTCATCCTTTGGTTTCTTTATCTTCTCCTTCCGGCATCTTCTTCCATCTTCTTCTTCCTCCGATCCGCTTCTTCTTGCGCTGGTCTTCTCGTCCTTCTCGTCCGGCATCTTCTTCCATGGCGTTGGCATCTGTTCTTCTGTCGGGCCGCTCCTCGCAATGGGAGGCTCCCGCTGTGTGAGGGTTCGCTCCGTCTGACAGGTCTTTTATAACAGAGGGCACCTGGTGACCCCGCCCTCCTCTGACGTCATGGGGAAAGCCATAGGGAATTCCCTAGTTGGCAGAATGGCACGGCTGGGCACATGGGCATACAGGTACGTCCCCTTTAAATTGTGGCATAGTGGGTGCGCGCGCTGCATACTCCGTGAGCCGGCCTGTGGATCCCGCGGACTGGATGTCCACCAGGGGCCCGCGATCGTGTCACAGAGCAGCAGAACGGGGAGATGCCTATGTAAACAGAAGAAAACAGAAGACGTCCACTCATGACGAAACGCGTAGGATGGAGCCTCCGACGGTGATGTCATTACGCTATCCTTCCACGACGGTGGGGAGACAAACGATCCAGGAAATAGGGAGAAGCTAATAGAGACGCCGTGGCTTTTATATGACACAACCGCCTCTTATGTTACTTCGCTCCTGTAAGTGCAAACTCTTATTTTATTAAATTATCTGAATTGATATATTGCACCATGTGAGTTTTTATTTTTTATCTCTGAGTAACAATAGAACCTCGGCTGGTCCGGATACCTATAAGTTTTGGGGAGACTGTCAATTCCCTGTGCTGGGTGAGACTGTTATCAGCAGTCACAACTTTTTGGTAAGCAAGCCACTTCAAACTTGGGTGTTGACCTGAACACAAGTTTGATTAGTTTTGGGAAGACTGGTGTCACAATCTTTTTTTTCCTGCAATTCATCCTTTATCCTCTGGAGGATAATTTTGCACTGACTTTTTCATTGATTACTATTTGGATGGGGCGTTGCTTTAGTTTTCCTTTTTTTCTCTTTTTTTTTTTTCCTTTTTGAATATTTTTTTCTTTTTTTTTGGTAAATAATTTTTTTTTTAATTACTAATTAATTGTTAAATGAATTTATCACTTATTTATTGATTATTCAATTTCTTATCACATATTGATATCATTATTTTCACATCAATATTAGCGCTGCACTCACTTTGTTATTTATCATATTTATTATAGCAAAAAGTAAAAAATATTGTTTTTTTTTTTCAAAATTGTCACTCTTTTTTTGTTTATAGCGCAAAAAATAAAAGGTGATCAAATACCACCAAAAGAAAGCTCTATTTGTGGGAAAAAAAGGACGTCAATTTTGTTTGGGTGCAACGTCGCATGACCGCACAATTGTCAGTTAATGCAACGCAGTACCGTATCGCAAAAAGTGTTCTGGTCAGGAAGGGGGTAAATCGTTCCGGGGCTGAAGTGGTTAATGTTACATTTTTCAAGTCTATTCTGTCCTCTGTCCTCTGTAAGCCATGAGGGTGCTTCCTGTGATGTGCCATGAGGATAAACACTGCAGTTTTGGTTACTGAAACCCCCCCGATTCCCCCGTGAAGACTTGGGAGAAGAATAAATTCAATATATTCGCCATCTCACCATAACCAGATTCCCTGTCTCATTCTTTAGGGGGCCAAAATGGTCTGTCCTCCCTCTTTTACTGTTTATATACTTAAAGAATTTAGTGGGTTTTTTTTCTCTTTAGTGGGGTTTGTCTTTCGTGTTCTATCTTAGCCGCTCTAATAAGGGGGCCCCCAGATACCGGCCCCCCACCCTATGTGAATGAGTATGGGGTACGATGTAGGAAAAAAGTGTAAATAAAAAAAAAAAAAACGACACAATTTTTTTAAAATATTTTATTGCACAGCTCTGGGGGTCTTCTTCCGTCTTGGGGGGTCTTCTCGTCGGACTCCTCCGCTATCTTCTGCTCTTTTACTAGCTCTTTCACTAGCGGAGGAGCCCGGCTTTCTTCTTCGTCGCCGCCGTCGTCTGGGGGTCTTGTTCTGACTTCGGGGGTCTTCGGGGGTCTCTTCTGTTCTTGCCGGTGGCCGGGGCTTCTGTTGCCGTCGTCGCTGTCACCGCCGCCGCCTTCTGCTTCTTGTTCTTCTTTCTTCATCCGATGTTGACACGACGCTCTCTCTGGCCGCAATGGCAGAGGCACGCTGTGATGTGACTTATATAGGGACAAGGGGCGGGTCACATGCTCATGTCACACGGTGACCCAGCCCCCATATGATGTCACAGTCCCAGCATCCTCCGGGACTGTGACATCATATGGGGTGGGGTCACCATGTGATACGAGTATCAACATGGGGACAAGGTGTTTTGGGGTGGGGGGGCCGCAGGGCCCCCCTTTCCCCAGGGCACCCCCCATGTTGAGGGCACGCGGCCTGGTATGGCTCAGGAGGGGGGGCGCTCGCTCGTCCCCACCCACTTTCCTGACTGGCCAGGCTGCGTGCTCGAAAAGGGTCTGAGATGGATTCGGGGGGGACCCCCACGCAGGTTTTTTCGGTGTAGGGATTCCCCTTTAAATCCATACCAGGTGACGGGGCTAGCGCGGCGGTATTCACTGCCTTCGCTAGTCCAGTCTACTTGGAGTCACGTTCTAAATGGATGGACTTTCCTCCATGTGTGGGCAAGTCCGTTCATTTCAAAAGTCCCGCGGACTTTCGCCAAAACTCCGGCAGATTGTCCGCCGGAAAAGTCCGAGCGTGTGTGGGCAAGTCCACACGTTCGGAAAGTCCGGCGGACCTCCAGAGAGAGAGCCACGCTGTACCCGCAGCATCAGATAGAGCCACGCTGTACCCACACCACCAGAGAGAGAGCCACGCTGTACCCACACCACCAGAGAGAGAGCCACACTGTACCACACCACCAGAGAGAGACCCACGCTCTACCACACCACCAGAGAGAGAGCCACGCTGTACCGCCCCACCAGAGAGAGAACCACGCTGTACCGCACCACCAGAGAGAGGCATGCTGTACCGCACCATCAGAGAGAGCCACGCTGTACCACACCACCAGAGAGAGCCGCGCTGTACCGCACCACCAGAAGGAGAGCAGGTCAGTGTCACTAGGCAGTGTGGGCACAATATGAGACAGACAGTACTAGTAATGTATGGCCACAAAAGGACTGGGACACTAATATAAAGGGAACTGCACTGTAAAGGGGCACTGTAATCACTGCAGTGCCCCTTTACAGTGCAGTTCCCTTTATATCACAGTGCCCCTGCACATTACAGTGTGGAGGACCGACACCAGCCACCCCCGCAAATGCCTACCGATCCCCCCCCCGGTCCCTGGAAAAGTTGGCTGCTCAGTCTAAAATGCCTGGGCCTATTTTTTGTCCCAGTCCGGGCCTGCCTACATGCATTCTATGCATGTAGGTAAAAAAAAACTTCTGTGTGCAGCAGTCCCCCCAGCCCCCCAATGCTTACCTGAGCCCCCTCTTAATCCACCGATGTCCAAAACAGCCTTGCCTCTCCCGGGACTCGCACTCCTGATTGACTTTTGGCAATCACAGCCAGTGAGCCAAGCAGGAGATGGAGGGGGTGGGCCACGCCAGGGTTCTGTGTGTGAATGGACACACGGAGCCGCTGATCGGAAGCACGCCTGCTCGGGTGCCCTCATTGCAAGCGGCTTGCTGTGTGGGCACCCAGCAGAAGAGAGGAGCCAGGAATGCCGGAGAAGGACCAGAGAAGAAGAGGATCCGGGCTGCTCTACGCGAAACCACTGCAATGAGCAGGTAAGTATAAAACATTTTTTTTTTTGTTTTTTTTTTTTTTTTAAATGAGACTTTAAGGCATCAGCCAAGTCAACTTTTAAAGGATTTATTATTTTTCATGCCATTCCCCAAAAAAAATATTGGCAATGGTACATACCCTGCTTCCCTTGCCTTTCTTTTTTACAATAGCTTGCCAATTATCCCCAAATATAGCCCTAATTGAATAACATGTTGTATGTTTCTTTTGTATGAACAACATTGTTCATTTTGGGGTTGTAGGTGAGATTTAGAATTTTTTCTAATCAATAGCTTTTTTTATGCTTTTTTTTTTTTTTATTTATTTTTTTTTACCAGTGGTGTCATCTCGGTTTCCTGTATATATTTATACATGTTTGTATAAATGTTGTTTGTCATGCAATGACTACATTTATTTAGTGGTTTAAAACTGGTATTTAACTTCAGTATGGCTCCCACATCCTCTTTCTTAATTTAATATATAATTGAATAACAAAATTTGCCCCCATATACTTTAATGGTATTTTCTGATATTTTGGGTCACTATAGTTCTGTAGTTTAGAAAGCACTGTTCTCTGAAAGAACTCTTTTTCGGTAACATTGTACAGTGTTACTGCAACCCCAGGATACTTGCTAGGATTCTGCCTGCAGTGTCTAATTGTGTAAGTAGCTAAAAACAAACAGAGGCTATGTACAGGCCCCTAGAACCTTTTAGAACCTTTCAATGGCAGTCCAGGAGTGAATTTGACCTGTATAACCACAAAATTCAATGGAAAAAAACGTTTTGTTACCTGCTGCCTGCAATGCAGTTCTACTCAAGGTAAATATGGCCTGATGCAAAAAAAAAAAAAAAAAGAATATTCAAAGGGGTTGCAAAACAACAGTTGTTAAAGCTCAAAAATGAGAAAGGGTTGCAAAAGAACTAGTAAAGTCTTCAATTGCATCAGGCCATGGTCCGACAAAGTCCAGCAGTGGTTCTTTCTATTCTATTCTATTCTACAGACATTGGTGCATTTATGGTTTTAAACTAAATAGTATTAAAAAGTAAAAATAATTAAGGATAAGAAACATTAAGCTGAATCCAAGTGCACAAATAGATGGGTGTGTCTTGGGTGTGTCTTGGATGCCATACCATCAGGAAGGCGTGTGATTTACCACAAATTTATTCTGCAGCAAGACAATGTCCCCAAACATACAGCCAATGTTCAGACTATCTTCAGCCTAAAGAAGAGCAAGGAGTCCTGGAAGTGATGGTTTGGCCCCCACGAAGCCCTGATCTCAACTTATCGAGTCTTTCTAGCATTACATGACGAGACAGAAGGATTTTAGGTGGCCTACATCCACAAGATCTGTAGTTAGTTCTCCAAGATGTTTGGAACAACCTACCTGCCAAGTTCCTTCAAAAACTGTTTGCAAATGTACCTAAAAGAATTGATGCTGGTTGGAATCAAGGGGTTGTCACACCAATTATTGATTTGATTTATATTTTTCTTCTGCTTGCTCACGTTGCATTTTGTAAATTGATAAATATAAACAATTAAATATATATATTTGAGCATTTTACAGCATTTATTCACACCTGCCTAAAATGTATTCACAGTACTGTATATTTATACTACCTAATGCAACTGATGTTTTGGAACAGATTATCACTTATAAAAATAAAAAAAAATCACAAAGGGTTTGCAAATAATGAAACACGAATATCAACACATCTGATCTACCAATGCTGATAAACTAAATATAAGGTCCAAAAGAAGTACTTACAATTTTAATCATGCTTCATTAGGGGATCCTGCACTCTGGTATGGAGTGTGATCTTTCCTTAATTGATGGCCACATATGCAAGGAAAAGGGTGTCTTACTCAAGAATTCAAGAATAAACTGGGTTCATTTTAACCACAACCTTCAAGGAAGTTGCTAATTTTTTAGTTAACAAGCTAGGCTACAGTGATGGTGTGTAGGTAGATCTGACACCATTATGGAAGAATTCAGTCACCCCACCAAACATAACTTCAAGGATGAAGTTTTGCAACCCAAATGAGCAGCACATGCAGAGTACACCTTAACCACTTCAATACCAGGCACTCTTGCCCCTTCCTGCCCAAGCCAATTTTTAGCTTTCAGCGCTGTTGCACTTTGAATGACAATTGCGCTCGGTCATGCTACATTGTATCCAAACAATTTTTTTATAAATTTGTTCCGACAATTAGAGCTTTCTTTTGGTAGTACTGCTGGGCATTTTTTGCGTAAGTTGTCTCCTTCACTGACGGGCACTGATGAGGCTGCACTGATGGGCACTGATGCCGTGACACTGATGATGGGCACTGATAGGCGGCACTGGTATACAGCACTAATAGGCATTGATAGGTGGCACTGATGGGCACTCATATGCGGCACTGATGGGCACTTATGGGTGGCACTGATATGTGGAATAGATGGGCACTAATGGGCACTGGTAGGTGGCACTGATGGATACTGATGGGTGGCACTGATGGGCCTCACTGATGAGGAGACATCTGGCAGGCATTCATAGTGGTCACTGACTGGCACCATTTGTGGGCACTGAATGGCATCTTTTAGGGCACTATGTGGCATTCCTGGTGGCCATGGGGGCATACCTGTTCATCAATGTGTGGTGGGCGTCCTGGTGGTCTTAGCGGCATCCCTGGTGGTCCAGTGTGGGCATCCAGGGGGGGGATAGTCAGCACAGACCCCCCATCAGGAGAGACGCCGATCGGCTCTCCTCTACTCGTGTCTGTCAGACGTGAGTAATGGAAAAGCCGATAAACTGCTCTTCCTGTTTACACTGTGATCAGCCATGATTGGACATGGCTGATCACGTGGTAAAGAGCCTCCGTCAGAGGCTCTTTACTGAGATCGGAGTAGCGGTGTGTCAGGCTGACATGCTGCACCACCGATCGCTGCGCTGTGCGCCCCTGCATCATATGATGCCCAGTCAGGATAACTGAACCACCTTTTCGGCTGTCATTTTGCTATAGGCCTGGGCAGGAAGTGGTTAAAGTATGGGCACTTTTGGCCTGCTTTATTAATAAAGGACTTGCATTTTGGCCATCATGAATAAACTATAAAATATAAAGCCATAGTGCAGTAATTTTTATTTCAACAGTAAAAACAAAAACCCTTCCAAGTGCGCACTCACATTAAAAATACAAATGCCAGCATTCAATATAATTACTACAACGTATTGATCCAAGATGGAGCCAAGATGGCAACTTTCTGTTTACTTCCTGCATGTATTCCATAGACTAAAAGCGATGTAGCAAGTAGGGATGGGCCCGGTGTTCGATTCGAACCCATGTTCGAATCGAACATCGGGCGTTCGCCCGTTCGGCGAGCCCAGAACTATTTGGGCCGCTCGCATCAAATTCGTGTGATGCGAGCGGCCCGCAATGCATTGCGCCAGTCACAGTGCAATGCTGGCTGATGATTGGCCAAGCATGCACTGTGACCCCGCATGCTTGGCCAATCACAGCGCCGGCAGCGAGGAGAGCCATAATTGGCTACAGGCAGGATGCCTGTAGCCAATTATTGCTCAGGGGCTTTAGTACACGCCCCACGGTATAAGAGGCCGCCGCGGCGGTGGCCTCGCATATTATGTTTCAGTGTCAGCGATTCAGTGTGCTGCTGACTGCTGAGAAAGTGAGAATATGTGCTCTATTTCTGGGGATTTGTGTGTGCGTGCTGTTAGTACAGCATTGCAGTATCACATCTGGGGGGTGTCTATAGGTGGCCTGTGAAGGGGGGCAGGTTTCCTGTGCTTAGAACTGTCCCTGCAAAAAGTGTCATTTTTGCAGGAAAAAAGCTATTTAAAAGCACTCGCGGCTAATGAATTGATGGCTCCTGTAAAACAGAGAACTGTCATTCATTGATAAAAAACAAAAAAAAAAGTGTGGGGGTCCCCCCAAATTCAATAACCAGGCCCTTCAGGTCTGGGATGGATATTAAGGGGAACCCCAGACAAAAAAAAATGGCGTAGGGTCCCCCTCAAAATCCATACCAGACCCTTGAGGTCTGGGATGGATTTTAAGGGGAACCCTAGCCAAAAAAAATGGCGTGGGGTCCCCTCAAAATCCATACCAGACCCTTATCCGAGCACGCAACCTGGCAGGCCACAGGAAGAGAGGGGGGGACGAGAGCGGCCCCCCCTCCTGCCTGAACCGTACCAGGCCACATGCCCTCAACATTGGGAGGATGCTTTGGTGGTCTAAGACCCCTAAAGCACCTTGTCCCCATGTTGATGAGGACAAGGTCCTCATCCCCACAACCGTGCCCGGTGGTTGTGGGGGTCTGCGGGCGGGGGGCTTATCGGAATCTGGAAGCTCCCTTTAACAAGGGGACCCTCAGATCCCAGCCCCCCCCTGTGTGAAATGGTAAGGGGGTACAAAAGTACCCCTACCATTTCACCAAAAAAGTGTCAAAAATTGTAAAAATGACAGGAGGTGGTCTTTGACAATTCCTTTATTAAAATCTTCTTTCTTCTTTCTTCATCTTCTCCTTCCGCCATCTTCTTCCATCTTCTTCTTCCATTTTCTTCTTCCTCCGATCCACTTCTTCTTGCGCTGGTCTTCTCGTCCTTCTCGTCCGGCATCTTCTTCCATGGCGTCGGCGTCGGTGTCGGTGTCTCTTCTTGGGCCACTCCTCGCAATAGGAGGCTCCCGCTGTGTGAGGCTTCGCTGCGTCTGACAGGTCTTTTATAATGGAGGGCACCTGGTGACCCCGCCCCCTCTGACGCACAGGGACGTCATGGGGAATTCCCTATTGCTTTCCCCATGACGTCAGAGGGGGGCGGGGTCACCAGGTGCCCTCCGTTATAAAAGACCTGTCAGACGGAGCGAAGCCTCACACAGAGGGAGCCTCCCATTGTGAGGAGCGGCCCGACAGAAGAACAGATGCCGACGCCATGGAAAAAGATGCCGGACGAGAAGGACGAGAAGACCAGCGCAAGAAGAAGCTTACGGGGACAGCAGACACTCCTGGGTCCGGGACCCCTCACGGGGCTGGTCCGGACCGGAACCAGGAATCAAAAGAGCAAGCCCAACCCTGAACACATGACTCCAGTATCCTAAGTACCCCTCCCCAGAATGCACAGCAGGGCCAGGCGCGCCCGCTGATTGGCTCCGAGAAATGGGTACCTAACACGTCCAACCAGACTGGGTTCTCAGCCTATCACAGGTGCTCACTTCACCTATGACCAGGCAGAACTCCAGTACAGCCCAGTCAAACTGACGCCAAAGTAAATCACCTAAACAATTAACCCCCAGAACTTACGTTAGTAAGTTCTGGGAAAACTAAATTTACACACATAGCGCACACTTTAGAAAAGTGTTGGCGCTACACAATTTATTTAAGTACACGTTGTATGGACCTTGAATTCACTTCGCTTTTTCATTGGATACTTATCATGCTACATGAATGGATCATTTATCATATATTTTTTTTACATGTTCCACTTTGAGAATAAGAGCATGGTATTTTTAAATATAAGGGAAGTGCAGCACTTTATTGTATTTGTTACAAAATAACTGTGATCCACTTATATAAGGGGGTATGCAAGTTCACAGTGCTGGCAGGCTCTATAATGTATATAAATACAGCACAGCACTTTATTGTATTTGTCACAAAATAAAATCATTGTCAGCTTCTTTGAAAACAAAAAACAGCACAAATAGCCCCTGCATAGCGCCTGTAAAGAGCCTCTCCTCTCACTCCAGTGTGAAAGCCTGAGTTCTTTCACACTGGAGCGCCTGTATTGCTTGCAGGACATTAAAAAAAGTCCTGTAAGCAGCATCTTTGCAGCGCTGTATGCTTTGTTATTGTTTGTATGTAAACTTCTTTTTATTTACATTTGATTGTGTTTGTAGCACCAAATTAAAAAATAAACTTTATAAAAGAGGAAAAATCATACAATGAAATTTGTAGTTACCCAAATTAGTTTTTTAACTCTAAAATTTTAGTTAATCCTAATAATTTTTATTGAGTTCTTCATTCTCCTCTTGTATTTTTTTACTATTTTACATAAAATACTATGTATTATTATATATTGTTATAAATGTGTGTTAGGTTTTGTTATACGCTTTGGCTACTTTGCTTTGGGTGCCAGAGGTCCTGGCACCGTGTGTGGCCAAATTATATTTGTACCATTTTCCATATATTGTAAAAAAAAAAAAAGACAATGTTCTACTGTGAAGCACTGTATGTTGAAAATGGTTCTTATTTTAAGGCTGTGCCTGATTTCCAAACAAAATACATGGTTATGAAGGTGCTAACTCAGTTCTGGATACATATTTTATATTCTAATAATGCTAGGCTATTCTTTTACAGTTTGGACAAGATGCACAGCTGAAAATGTAAATATTTGTGGTCACAAAATAAGCCGGTGTTTCAGGTCTTTTATACGTTGAGGTAACTTTAGCAATTTCCCTTTCTCTCATATTTGCATATGTTCTTTCATTATTTGAAGATTCATTAGGTGGCTTGCAAGGAAAACAGTTAAAGAACAAGGAAAGCCATTATTTCTGCCTGAGATATATCAAAGGATCTATAATACTGGATAACATTATATATAACATAACTTGAAATTATTACAACTGGGCAGAACAATGTACTTAAACTAGGTAAAGTGTCTATGTTTAGTTAAACTCACTTGGCATACTTTCTTTATTTTACTGTCTTCCTCCTTGTGATGTAAGAAGCCTCGTGTAGAGGCCTGGTGGTCCAGATTCTGCTGAAAGAACAAGGTATATAAAATGATGAACTTCCTTAATATCTATCTCATGATCAGTGACACAAAGGGAGTTATTTACTAAAACTGAAGAGTGCAGAATCTGGTGCAACTCTGCATAGAAACCAATCAGCTTCCAATTTTATTGCCAAAGCTTAATTGAACAAGCTGAAGTCAAAAGCTGAGCTGCACAGCTGCACCAGATTTTGAGTGCACCAGCTTTAGTAAATCTACCCCAACGCAGTTCACAATTTTCCTCCTGGAAAAACTGACCATTTCATTTTTAGGTATTTTCCAGAAGCCAATGGCTAACTTTTACAATGTGTATACTTGGAAACTCAGAAATATTTCTCTTCTGAGCTCCTGACTTTGCTCACCTGAAGCAGCCATTGCTTTCCATCTTTGGAAAATGTTAACTGCCTGGCTGCCTGTGTAGTTTCTGCTTTCAAGTTACCAACCTCAAACAAGTATGTAAATTAGGAATAGGAGGTATGAAGGCAGAACTCCTAATCTGTATATTTGTTCCATATTATATATTTAGAATGTGCCATTGAATTAGGTAAAGAGGCATATAACTACTTCTGCGGCAATTAGAGGAGTGAAACTCCATGAAATTGTCTGGTATGACTAATATATCCAACAGACATATTTGATTGATAAAATCCTCAAGACATAACCGTTAAAGAGGAAGTAAACCGCTGCCTCTCTTTTTTTTCTGACCTGCATGCAAAGTAAAGTCATAATGTGCTAGTATGCATCACATACTAGCACATTATGTGAAACTTACCTGCAAACAAAGCCCTCCAACGATGCATTGTCACCGCTGGAGGCTGCATCCATCTTCACTCATCTTTCTTCCAGGTCCGCGGGCACGCACGGGAGCCGCAGGTCATGGCACGGCACAGGGCTCTGAAGAAACGGCATGGGTCTGTTCCTTCAGAGCGCATGCGCTGATGACGTCATCGGCTGCAGATACAATAAATATCTCCTAAACTGTACACGTTTAGGAGATATTTACAGTACCTATAGGTAAGCCTTATTATAGGCTTGCCTATTGGTACAAATAATCGATGGAAGTTTACAACCACTTTAAGCTGGCCATACATTATTCAGTTTACTTTTTCAATTTTATTTAGACTTACCTTCAATTATATAGTGAAAGGTCCTGCCTGATTGCATCCAAATTGAAAGTGTTTAGGTTTGACAGCATATTATATGGTTTTGGTCAATCTAAAGGAACATTGTACAAGACAATTGTATAATTTATGACCAGCCTTGGACTTAGGCCCCTTTAACACATGCGAATTGTTTGTCCATTTTTCATCCAGTTGCATCTAAATTTAAATCATCCATTTACATCCGCATCCATCAACATCCATTTTTTTAAATGGATCAAAGCCCTATTTTTGGTTCGTTAAAAAAGCAGAAAGGACAACAACTGTATGTAAATGGACAAACGGTCCATTTTTGCATGAAAATATTTGAAAAAAGTGGTTAAGTGGTTAATAGATGAAAAACTTTTTCTTTAAAAAAAACATGAAAGAACTGATGAAACGAACAGTCTGCGCGTGTGAAAGAGGCCTTAGATTAGCAGCATCCACCTATAGCTGATATAACATTTAGTTTGACTTTTTAGTAAATGTTTAACAATTATTCACCCAGTATAACAACTAAATTAAATTAAAGGCCTCTTTATACTGATAAACAAAGAACATGTTTGCATACCTACCTATTGATTCTTTTTAATTCAGATGTCTCTTGAAAGGGAAATAAACTTGAAACATTTATGTACACGTAGCCAAGTACATAATAAAACCTGCAATAAAAATGTAATAATATGGCAAGCAAATAAAATTATAAAAATTGTGCCAAAACTTCCAATTTAGATACATTTTGATAACTTACTTTTAGCCTAGGTTCACACTGCTGCGGGATTGAAATTATGTGAGTTCAGCTGAACTCGCACGATTTGATACCCGCATGTCAGTCCGACTTCGGGGGCGATTTCAGAGACATTTGTGCGGGTTCCTGCACAGATGTCTATTGAAATTACACCCGAAGTCACCAAAAGTAGTACAGAAACTACTTTTGGGAATCGGTGCTGTGCCGCAAAGTCGGCGTTGCAATGATTCGGACTGTGCCATTGCCGGCAATAGCCGCCAATTTGGCATGCGATTTGACATGTCAAATCGCATTCCAAATCGCATCAATGTGAACCTAGGCTTAAAGAGGATCTTCACTGCATCTGAGCACCATAAACCAAAAACACAATATAATTAATTTTTAATATTTATCGCAAACTCCACCATTAACTCATGTCTCCGTGTTTTATTTTGTTAAGAAAGACAACCCCCTAGCATTTCTGCCCATTGCCATCTTGAGTAAGGTCAAATGATTAATATAGCATTTAATTTGTGTAGCCCTGAGCTTAAGCATGCATGCAGGAGGGTGTGTTTAGCTGAAAGAACCCCTCCTCCTCTCCTGCACCCCTGAAGACTCCTAGGGTGTATTACATCATTTGTCTAGGCAAGAAGCCAGGAAGTAACTAAAGAAATGTAAAAAAAATGATATACTTTCATATCTATTTACTAATGCTAGCAGCATTAGGATTAGATAATCAATATTGATTGAGAGAGTGAAGTTCCAAGTATTTACTGAAAACACATGGTGATATCTCTATAGTGTTCTTTATGCATACAATGAGGCTTTCTGTTAGTATAACATTGGCTACTCTAGTCTTACTTCACTGGAGAGCCTGGGCTCAGCTTCCAAAAGGGACTCTGCAAGTATTTTGCACATTTTTCTCCTGTAGTTATTGATCTGGTTTCTTCTGACAATCCAGAGAGTTTTAGCGGGTAAGTCATTGTGTATTAGCTCCTGCAGCTGTGTGACTGAGGTTGTGTTTGAGGTTGAGGTTGAGGTTGTGACTGAGGTTGTGTCAATAATTTGCAAGCTTCATTAGACTTAAGCCAGGCATACACAGGCCAAATGTCAGGAGACAATGGGCAGTTAAAAAAAAACGGCTGACATTCTACCCTTGTGTATGTCGGTCTGTCTGACGCAAGCTGGCCGTTTGGCTGGTTTCTGTCAGACATGCATGTTGGAAAACCAGCATCTGACCAACTCCCGATCAGTGCTCCCAACCAATGGCAGAGAGCACTGAACAGAGTGTTCTGGCGGGGGGGCCCTCCGACTGGAGCTGACAGTTTGCTTTAAGCCTCGTACACACTAGTAGCTGTTTTTCGTTAAACGCACTGATCTGGAGCCGATCAGCAGGCCTCTTCATGCCCCTTCTATCAAACTGACTCCAGTACACATGGGCAGTGGCGGCTGGTGCCAAATAGTTTGGTGTGGGCGGAAAACTAACCACATGGGGGAGATGGACGGGAAGGCTCCGATCACCGCGAGAACAGCGGGAGATGGACGGCAGATGGGAAGGCGATGATTGTCTTAAGCACCCCCCACCCCACCCCCAGCATTAGACGGACGAGAAGATGATCCACCGCCACCCCCTCCCCTCCATGGGAGACAAACCTTACCTTAGGAGGCAGAGGGAAGGAAAAGCGAGGCCGTTGCTTCTCCTCCCGGCTGAACAGGAAGTGGGTCCTGAGACTTCACTTGTGCTTCCTGATTGGCTGGGAGGAGAATCAGGAAGACAATAGCGAATATTAATCTGCACATGGGCCAAATGTTGGGCAATTTCTATTGAACAGGCCAATGCCGCCCGTCATTCAGCCCGTGTGTACTAGAGTGTTTCCTGTAAGTATAGTTTTCTCCTTTTGAAGGTTGCTTTAGTAAGTCGAAATCAGAGCCCAAACTGCAAACCTAAAGACAGAATAGCCTATTAGGAACAGCAACTATATTTATTTACTCACAGAAATGTTAGCTTCTTTCAATAAATATGCCACTAACACTAAAAACAGAACATATATCATACCTAGAAAACTGAAACAGAATGTCTGTGTAATTGTAAAGAGAAAGGAAACATTTTCTTTTTTATAGTCAACTGAACAGATTGCTATTTTAAGAATTTAATGGTCCCTGTGTTCTACTGTGAATATTTCATTCTTTTATTTCAGAGTTCTGGCCTTCTAATCGTTTCTTGAAATAAAGTTGCTGTGTCCTTAAAATTCCTGTACAAAACAGAGTCATTTTCATGATGATCAGGATGTAAGTTTTATATGGATAGTTAAAGTTATAAAGCAAAAAAAATCTGTAGAGCCGAATAATTATTATACTCCAGATTTCATACCAGATTTTGTGTACAAGTATCACTAACACAACTGTATAACACAGAGGGTCATAAATGCTTAAGCAGGAAAGTTATGAAGCTACAAAACATTTCTAGCATCGCAAGTAGAAATATTTCATCATGGTGGAAATATTTGCTTCTAAGCATCACATTGGTCCAAATAACTAAAGAAAAATGAATGATCTATACATTAAATTCGATTTTGAATCAAATTACATCAGCAGTGCCTGAAGGTTTAGTAACTATAGAGCCTCGTGTATGGTCACAAATGCTGTGCTGTACATGATGTTAGAAATGTATTGAATTCCTGAGAACTGGACCAGCCACTTATGAATGTTTCAGAGAATCTTCATAAGTCTGTACAATGAAGGTTGACATCATTATTATACTGAATATAAATATGTGACCAGTCAATGGGTATTTAAATATTTACAAAGTCCTTATAAGCAGTAAACACATTTAGTCAAGGATTGACCAAGTCAAAAAATTTGCGGACTTTGTGGGCACATAATGAGAGAGAGAGAATCAGTAAAAAAGTATACATTTTATTACAACATAAAACACATATAAACAACATACAAACAACACCTTATATGGACACAGTTACCCAATAATGCAGTTATAGAGGACTGGACCTACGGTACAAAGATTCATTTAATACTGTATCAAGTTAAAAGAAAAATTTCTGATCCAGTAATGCCTCCAAAAACTTGCTCGTCGACAAGTTACACCAAAATATTAGTTTCCTCAGGACAGATACTGGGTAGGTGCTGGTATATTTAAAAACAAGAAAGTACATGAGTAAGTATTCAATGTAGTATATATCTATATAAGTGTGAATTATGATTGTTACAACATTTCTCCAGGAGGAGTACATATACACAGAGACTAATTACATATAAACATAACAACGTGTATGCTTACCTGGTAAACTTGTGGCCCAAGGTGTATGAGAACTTGACCAAATTGACAAACAGCCGAAAAAATGAAATTGCATATGTGTGTGTAGTAGTCGTGTGTAGGTATTTGAGTATAAATAACACCGCGGTAAGTGGTCACAAATTCCCACTATAAGAGTATTCAATACAATATCTAAAGATAAACCAAGTCAATAATCAGATATTGACCCTTTAGACACTCTATATATAAAATAAAGAAAAATTACAAAAGAAGATATCCAGAGAGTATATACGAATGGTACTTACCAATAGTAGCAAGAGATGGCCCATGGATACCGGACCAAGTTATTAAATGGGTAAGTATACAGCCCCCTTAAGTATAGAGGCGAATGGAATATCTAAGATAGGGTGCATAGCAAACTATTAAGTATTTGGCATATGAGAAAAAAAAACAAAAAATGCATGGACCCACCTGAATGTGTAAAAACTGCGCTTATCACATAGGGGGAGACATTTTGTTAGGGCTCAAGTTGGTATTGCCGCATACATAGGGGAAAAGCGTTCCCCTGTAATAAAAGCAATTGAATGGAATAAATATCCACTTTAGGACATAAAGTCGCATAGTGGTTGCTGGAATGGTTGAGCAAAGATACGGCTTACCTTTTGGTGCTACACCCCTGTGGACAGCTTTCCTTGCTGTGTGTGGCCCAGACCCATGTGCATATCAACTTATATAGAGGGAGAGGAAGTAGAGGAGTGTGGCAGCCTGAAAATTGCACCAAAAAAGCTGAGTCATGTGACGTAGAATAGCTCCACATGATCATGGGTCACATGGTCAAAGTCATGTGACCACCGGCATCACCATCTTTGATAGGACATAAAGAAAGCAGAGGGATATCCGGTCACATGGTGTATAACATTACCATGTGATCGTAGTCATGTGGGTGTAGTCATGTGACCACAAACCCACCTTTTAAATGATTAAACAGATATCAACAGGAAGTGAGCAGGGCCATACGACCATAAAGAAGTATCTGATCAAATGACATATACCATCAACCGTGTGATCATAGTCATGTAAACATGGTCATGTGGCCAAACAAAACACTCCTCAAATGGTTCAGCAAGTATCAACAGGAAGTGTGTGTGGTCACAAGACTGCAAACACTTAGCCAGTGATTAGATGTACACAGGAAGTGGAGAGATACATAGAGCAGTATAAAGACACATATCCACACACACCAAGTGGCCAATGCCAAAACTCTACCCCCAGAAAAGTGGACGGACAAGAACAAGCCCTCCATAATAGGGCATATGCGGCAAATAGTGCAATGACATATCGCACAAACGCAAGACAAAAATGCATCAACATCATGGATCCCCAAAAACAGGAAACTCCCGCCAACAAGCAATCAGCAAGATCAGGACAAGATAGACATACAGTTAAATGAAAAGATAAACAAATATATATGAATTAAAAAAATATATATTTATAAAACCCACATGGGGCCACTGTGGCCAGACCAGAAGACGGTTCCGTTACACCTTGTAACAGATCAGTACAGACAGCAAAATTAACAGATATCTTCCCGTAAAGAGAGAGATATGAGTATTTTTAAAGAAAAGGGCTTGTAGCTAATAGCATCATTGAGGCCAGGGGCAGTGGTAGCAGCCAAAGTGTGAATCCATCTCATTTCCCTTTGTAGAATCTTTTTATCATGATTACCACCTCGAGAGTTCATTGGAATGTGTTCTAATGCTGCAAATTCTACTACACTGCTGTTACCAGCATGCATTTGATTTACATGGCATCCTATAGGTGTTAGCAGTTGATTACTGTTAATGTAATATATATGATTAGAGTTGAGCGGACACCTGGATGTTCGGGTTCGGCGGGTTCGGCCGAACTTCGGAAAAAAGTCCGGGTTCGGGACCGAACTTGACCCGAACTTGACCCCGAACTCCGAACCCCATTGAAGTCAATGGGGACCCGGACTTTTGAACACTAAAATGGCTGTAAAAAGGTAATGGAAAAGGGCTAGAGGGCTGCAAATGGCAACAAAATGTTGTTAAGAGCATGGCAAGTGATCTGCAAACAAATGTGGATAGGGAAATAACTTAAAATAAAATAAAAAAAAAAAAAAAAAATGCTGGAGGCCCCCTTCTCAGCAGAAGAGATACAGGAAGTCATTAAGAACCTCAGAAACTCAACGGCACGATGCCGCACATATGGTGGGAATACCCCAGAATACGCACTTTCTGGAAAAAATTATTCAATTTAATGGATAAGATAGTGGGAAAATAAAATACTTGGAAATTAAAAAAAATTAAAAAATTATAATCTTGACCTAGGAGGACGAAATTCAAATGGAGTAGGAGGTTGAGGTGGCGGTGGATGTGGCGGTGTAGGTGGAAGAGGCGGTGGAGGAGGACGAGGTAGCCAACACTGGTTCAAAAATACAACAATGGCTGGGTAAGGCTAGTGGTGAATGATGTGTCGAATTCTGTCCCCCGTCGCATAGTGTCCGTCCTGTACTGTGCTTGCTCAGTACGTAGGACAAGGGAATTTCGAAACTCTCCGAAGACGATGCGCGGTGACTCCAGGTTCAAGCCACATCATCCGAGGTTGAAGCCTAGCCAAGCGAGCCCGTGAGGGGCCCTGTTACTATGTGCTACCGTATGTCCACTTGGATGGTCGGGCTTGAACCTGCACTCACTGCGCAGGCGATGTTCATAATTGGAGGAGATTTTGTGAATCTCCTTGTCCTCCGTACTGCGCAAGCACTGCACCTGCGCAGTAAGTGGCCGGACACTATCCGATAGCAAGACAGTTTTCATCAGAACAACGGTATATGTGTCTATTCTGCACAAGGTATGGCCAAGTCCTGTGGGATCCATGCCTGGTTCATTTTAATGAACGTGAGCTTGTCCACATTGGCTCTGGACAGGCGGCTGCGCTTGTCTGTGATAACGCTAAATACACGTTCAGATAATACACTGGCGGCAGGGCAGGCCAGCACCTCCAAGGCGTAAAGGGCAAGCTCAGGTCATGTGCTCAATTTGGAGACCCAGAAGTTGAAGGGGGCAGACCCATCTTGCAGTACGTGTAGGCGTGTGCACACATACTGCTCCACCATGTTGGTGAAATGCTGCCTCCTGCTAAGACGTTCCATCTCAGCTGGTGGTGCTGGTTGTTGTGGCGTGCTGACAAAGCTTTTCCACATTCCGTCTATGCTAACCCTGCCTTCCGAGGTGCTGGCGGTGCCCCGGCTGCGTTGGCGACCTCTTCCTCCTCCTCTGCCTTCGCCTTGTGCTTCCACCGTACCCCCGCTTCCAAGTGGGAATGCCACCAGCAGCGCGTCTACCAGCGTGCGCTTGTACTCGCGCATCTTACGATCACGCTCCAGTGAGGTAATTAAGGACGGAACGTTGTCCTTGTAACGGGGATCCAGCAGGGTGGCCACCCAATAATCAGCACCAGTTAAAATGTGGGCAACTCGGCGGTCGTTGCGGAGACACTGCAGCATGTAATCGCTCATGTGTGCCAGGCTGCCCAGAGGCAAGGAAAAGCGGTCCTCTGTGGGAGGTGTATCGTCTGTGTCCTCTGTATCCCCCCAGCCACGCACCAGTGATGGACATGATCTGGTCTGGGTGCCACCCTGCTGTGAACATGGTTCCTCCTCCTCCTCCATCTCCTCCTCATCCTCCACCTCGTCATCCTCCAGAACTGTGCCCTTTCTGCCAGACAATTGTGTACCTGGCGCTTGTTGGTGCAGGAACCCACCCTCGTAGCCACTTGTTAATGACTGCCCTGAAAGCCTTGGAAATGAACTCTCTTTCTCCTCCTCCTCCTCCTCCTCATCCTGTGCCACATCCTCTTCAATCATCGCCTGAAGAGTTTTTTCAAGGAGGCATAGAACTGGGATAGTAACGCTGAGAACGGCTCCATCGGCACTGGCCATGTTGGTGGAGTACTCGAAACAGCGCAACAAGGCACACAGGTCTCGCATGGAGGCCCAGTTATTGGCGGTGAAGTGGTGCTGTTCCGCAGAGCGACTCACGCGTGCGTGCTGCAGCTGAAACTCCACTATCGCCTGCTGCTGCTCGCACAGTCTGGCAAGCATGTGCAAGGTGGAGTTCCACCTTGTGGGCACGTCACATATGAGACGGTGAGTGGGAAGGCCGAAGTTACGCTGCAGCGCTGACAGGCGAGCAGCAGCAGAGTGAGAACGCCGAAAGTGCGCACAGACGGCCCGCACTTTCTGCAGCAGCTCTGGCATATCGGGGTAATTCTTAAGGAACCTCTGGACCACCAAGTTCAGCACATGCGCCAGGCAAGGGATGTGCGTCAAACCGGCAAGGCCCAGAGCTGCTACGAGATTTCGCCCATTATCGCACACCACCAGGCCGGGCTTGAGGCTCACTGCCACCAACCACTCATCGGTCTGTTGTTCCATGTCCCTCCACAACTCCTGTGCAGTGTGGGGTTTTTCCCCCAAACAGGAAAGTTTTAAAACTGCCTGCTGTCGTTTAGCCCTGGCTGTGCTGAAGTTGGTGGTGAAGGTGTTACACTGACCGGATGAGGAGGCGGTAGAGGATGAGGAGGCGGAGTAGGAGGAGTTAGCAACAGGAGGCAAACTGAAGTGCCCTGCAATCCTCGGTAGTGGAAGGACATGCGCCAAACTGCTATCCGCCTCAGGCCCAGCGCCACTACATTTACCCAGTGTTCTGTTAGGGAGATATAACATCCCTGACCGTGCTTACTGGTCCACGCATCCGTAGTAGGTGGACCTTGCCACAGATGGCGTTGCGCAGTGCACACCTGATTTTGTCCCCCACTTGGTTGTGCAGGGAAGGGATAGCTCCTCTGGAAAAGTAGTGGCGGCTGGGCACGACGTACTGTGGGACAGCCAATGACATCAGCCTTTTAAAACTATGCGTCTCCACCAGACGGAATGACAGCATTTCAAAGGCGAGGGATTTTGAAATGCTGGCATTCAGGGCCAGGGATCGCGGGTGGCTAGGGGGGTACTTCCTCTTCCGCTCCAGTGTTTGGGAAATAGAGAGCTGAACGCTTCCATGGGACATTGTGGAGATGGTTAGTGACCCAGGTGGTAGTGTTGCTGGCAGATCCTCTGTTTGCGGGTTGGCATGTGTCACTGTCACTACAGAGGTGGATGAAGAGGCCGAGACTGCAGCAGAAGAGGAAGCAAGAGGAGCCAGAGACCTTTCTTGGTTTTTGAGGTGTCTACTCCACTGCATCTCGTGCTTTGCACTTAGATGCCCGGTCATGCAGGTTGTGCTCAGGTTGAGAACGTTTATGCCTCGCTTCAAGCTCTGATTGCACAGCGTGCAAACCACTCGTGTCTTGTCATCAGGACATTGTCTGAAGAACTGCCACGCTAGGGAACTCCTTGCACCTGGCTTTGGTGTGCTCGGTCCCTTGCTGCGTTGGGCAGTAGCAGACGTACTATCTAGGGGACAGACGCTCCGCTTTTGCACCCTGCTCCCTCTTCTGCTGTGCTGGTGGCTCTGTGCGACCACCACCTCTTCCTCTGAACTACACTGGTCACCTGCATGACGTTGATTCCATGTGGGGTCAAGGACCTCATCGTCCTCCACATCATCTTCCACCCAAAATTCACCCCTGCCCTCCTTGTCGGTCTGCACAATGGCGAAAGCAGCAGCAGTTGGCACCTGTGTTTCGTCATCATCCGAGACGTGCTGCGATGGTCCTCCCATGTACTCATCATGAAACATAAGTGGTTGGGCATCGGTCACACAATCTCTTCCACTTCTGGGGCAGGGCTAGGTGGATGGCCCTGGGAAACCCTGCTTACAGAGTCATCAAAAAGCAGAAGAGACTGCTGCATGATTTGGGGCTCAGACTGATTGGCTGATTTGCAAGGGGGTGAGGTGAAAGACTGATGGACATCGGCTGCAGGTGCCAACTCTGAACTTTCATCAGGAGACTGGGTGGGAGACAATGTGAAGGAATCGGAGGCACTGTCAGCAGCAACCCAATCTACTATCGCCTGTACTTGTCCTGGCCTCAACATTCGTACAGCCGCATTAGGCGCGCCAAAATACTGCTGCAGGCTCTGTCGCCTACTCACACCTGAGGAAGGTGTTTCACTAGTGCGTGTAGCTGGCACAGATCGACCACGTCCTCTCCCTGCAACAGGAGCACCACCAGCAGCACCACGACCCGGGCCACGTCCCCTTTTTGATGATCTCCTCATATTTTCAAAATTTATGATCTCGCCCTAAATGGGTGTTTTTGTATATAGCAGAATACACGTACAGTGTCTAAAGCGTTTATGAACACGCAGAAAATGCTATTGGGAAAAAAAAAAAACACTGCAAAATTAAAATTTTTTGCAATGTTTTTGCAGTATCAGAATACACGAACAGTATGTAAAGCGTTTATGAAAACGCAGAAAATGCTATTGGGAAGATAAAAAAAACCCTGCAAAATTTAATTTTTTTGCAATGTTTTTGCAATATCAGAATACACGGACAGTATGTAAAGCGTTTATGAAAACGCAGAAAATGCTATTGGGAAGAAAAAAAACACTGCAAAATTAAATTTTTTTGCAATGTCTTTCCAATATCAGAATACACGGATACTGTCTACAGCGTGTATGTATGAACACGCAGAAAATGCTATTGGGGGAAAAAAAAAAAAAAGCAAAATTCAATTTTTTTGCAATGTTTTTGCAATATCAGAATACACGGACAGTATGTAAAGCGTTTATGAAAACGCAGAAAATGCTATTGGGAAGAAAAAAAACACAAAATAAAAAAATTTTGCAAAATTAATTTTTTTTGCAATTTTTTGCAATATCAGAATACACGGATACTGTCTACAGCGTGTATGTATGAACACGCAGAAAATGCTATTGGGGGAAAAAAAAAAAAAAGCAAAATTCAATTTTTATGCAATGTTTTTCCAATAGCAGAATACACACAGACTATGGTGTATCTCTTAGTATATGCAGTGTTGGTCCTAATGGTGCACTGACCTTGCAGTTTAAACTTTTATATTTTGTCTGGCACTGGCCTCATGGCACTGTTAAAAGACTGTGCACTGCACCCCAGCCAGGGTACAATTGATTTAGGAATCTCTTTAATAATTCTCTCCGCCTCTTTTGCTTAATAAAGAAACTCCCTACTCTAGCTATCTAGATCGCTCACTGATCTAACTAATTAGAAGAAAATTCAAGGAATGTGGACTGACTGCCTGACTGACTGACTCACACTAACTCCTAAAATCCTTTCAGCAGCACAGGAACCTGTCTATAACAGAATGATGCTGTGTGCTGTGTGTCTGGACTATATATAGAGGCTGGGTCACATGCTGCACTGGCCAATCACAGCCATGCCATTAGTAGGCATGGCTGTGATGGCTTCTAAGGGCACACTAGTGAAACGATCGTCGATTGGCTGCCCTGCAGCTGTTAAAAAGGCGCCAATACAGCGCCGAACACCAGACCCGAACCTGAACTTACAGCCAATAGTTCGGGTTCGGGTCCGGGTCCCGAACACCCAAAAGTCTGGTACGGACCCGAACTGTAAAGTCGCTCAACCCTATATATGATCCTTGATTCAATGCCAAAAAGCTTGTTTGGTTTTGCCCACGTAGAATCTACCACATTCGCAAAACATAATGTACACCATGCCCTCTGTCTGACAGTTGACGGGGTGTATAGTAAAGTGTAATCTGCCGTTTGGCAGAAACATTGCATGGTTTTCATATATCCAAACATCGCATGAACCACATTGCCAGGTTCCTCTCGAGGTGGTATCTTCCCTGGCTGTCTCAGTAAAATGTCTCTGTATCAATCTGTCCCTGAGTGATCTTGCCCTTCTAAAAGTAATATTGGGTTTAGAACCTGTATATTTGCAAAGGATGGGATCATTGGTAAGAAGATACCAGTTTTTCTTAAGTATTTCTCGTATACATGAGTGTTGGCGGGTATAGGTAATAATCATCCTGGTGGTATCTTCCTCATTTTGTCGGGGTCTCTTACATAGAGCTTCCTGTCTGGTCTGTTTAGATGCTCTTTTGTAAGCCTTTTTAAGCGTTGTCTTTGAGTATCCCCTATCGGACAGTCTCATTCGTAATTTGTCTGCTTCTTGCTTGAATAGTATATCATTAGAGCAGATTCTGCATAACCTGAGATATTTTTCGTAAGGGATACTATTGATAAGAGAGGTCGGATGGAAACTGTTAGCATGTAAGAGGGTGTTCCCTGCTGTCTCCTTTTGGTATAGAGTGGTGTTGATATTCCCGTCACCTTCAATCACAACTGTGATATCCAGGAAGGGAATGGATTTCTTACTTTGATGCATTGTATACTACATTGAATACTTACTTACACTACTACTTACTTGTACTTTCTTGTTTTTAAATATACCAGCACCTACCCAGTATCTGTCCTGAGGAAGCTAATATTTTAGTGAAACGCATCGACAAGCAAGTTTTTGGAGGCATTACTGGATCAGAAAATGTTCTTTTACCTTGATACAGTATTAAATGAATCTTTGTACCATAGGTCCAGTCCTCTATAACTGCATTATTGGGTAACTGGTAACTGTGTCCATACAGAGTGTTTGTATTTTGTTTATATGTTTTTCAACTATGTTGTATTAACATTTATACTTTTTTTTACTGATTCTCTCTCTCATTATGTGCCCACAAAGTCTTCTATTTTTTTGACTTGGTTATCATTGAATATATATTTTGGATGTTGGCATGGTGAGGGTTTTCCCTACTTACAGTAAATACATTAAAAAGAAAGCCTCACTAAACTCTGTAGCTGCGCTCAGTGGATAAACTAATCCAGGCAGTAAAGTCAATTTCTCAAACAGCTCAGCTCACTCTTCCTCCCAGCAGTAACTCAACAGCCTTTCACCCTTCATATCTGTAATGTAAACACAGAACTGGTACTCTTGGAAGTGGAAACTTGATCGGCTGAATTGTGTATGATAGCATGACTTGAACGCCTTTGATGTTTTTGTAAAAATTGAAGAATGAATTACTACACACTGCCTGCAGCTACAGAGGTCAATGATAGCTTGTCTTAAAGCTCATTTACTGCTTAAGAGTTTGTAAATGTTTGAATGTTCCAAGCCTGGTCACAGTTTCACTTTATTAACTTTGTGTAGCCTACAGCATCGCAAGGAAAAATCAGACCATCATCTGGCAATCGGTCAATAGAGTCAGAGCTTTTAGGCTAGTCTGGTGGACATCAGATCGTGGCCAAGGCAGAAGACGGACATCACCCGATGAATATCTACAATACCAAAATGATGTACTAAAATGTAGGAGATCCATCATCACATAATCTGATGGTTTATAATGGCTTAAAGCAGCATGTTTCCAATGTGTATTTACTCTGAAAATCAAGGGGCAGCCAAACCCCAAGGGTAACTATGAAAGCATCAATGCCTGGATGTACCATGCATAGACCCTTGGTATGCCAGGACAGTGCCTAAGTGATCCCATCGTAAGAACATACATATGACAACATCCATAACTAATACCCTAAACAGTTAACTAACAAGCAGCCAATGTGACCCACATCCATAGACACCAGACCTATGATGCAGATGTAACAGCACCATCATACCACGACACCAACCACTACAATCAACCATAACACATGATAAATGCTACCAGCATAAACGCAGACCCACTACCAGTGTCCACAAGTATCATGGACACTGGCCCCCAGTCCTCCTATGCCCACAAATCCATATACTATTTACACAACTCATACATACCCCCCATTATGCACACACTGATACACCTCACCTTTCATAACCTTTCCACCATCCCTATACCACTAATGCAGCTAATCACTCACATCCCCTAACACAGTGACATTGTCGACTCAAACATATGAGCCTAGTTTGCATTACAATGGCAGTGTTCAGACCAGCATACTCCTAGGTCTACATCCAGCCTGACCCATAAATAGTCACCTTGGTAAGAAAAAGATAACATGCCCCTAAGTGCATCAGCTTTGGATGTAACTCGCCCCAGCCTCTCCACCGCTCGTCTGCACCATCGTAGTAGATGTCCAAACAAGCCCAGATACCGCCGCCTAAAGAGCATGATCCCGCCAGAAGTGACTGAGCCACACGTGGCTCACTGACATCATATCCGGCGTGGGTGCCCCTGTAGAAGTGCATGCACACTGACCATCACTCCCCGCTTCGCATAGTCAAAGGACCAGCAGAACAGTAAAGGGGATGCACATCGGTTCCCCCCCAAAAGGTGCCAAATGTGGCACCGGAGGGGGGGAGGAATCAGATGAGCCGAAGTTCCACTTTTTGGTGGAACTTTGCTTTAACAATGTACTAAGAACCAGTGTCTAACTGAGAACTATTTGAAGTTTGACAAGTGCTTGTAATTTAGGCAATGTGCACTTATATCCCTACCATGTTACATCTACATGGTTAGGTTTATATGATGTTTATCCTGAATGAAATCACTTTAAGCCTCCAGTGGTAGCAGAGATTCTCTTAGGGCATACCACCTTTGTTTTGATTGCTCAATGCAACAATAGGCAACCTATTGTAAGGCCACCCCATGAGTTGATAATGAGTGCTTGCAACAATTGAAGTGCTTATTGTTCACAGAGGTTTATGGCTTGTTAGAACATATCAACACTATATCAACACTATATAGCTTATCTGTGGTAGAAAGGGCCCTGTCTTGTTAGAGGGGTTAAAGTTCCATGACAGGACCGGCTCCCGCTTTAGGAATCAGGTCAGATTTGATAATTTGGCTTGGTCTTGTTTCCACTTCTTCTGGAATGTTCTGCTATTCTGATTCTCCTACATATTACCTGTTTTACCCTACTTGTATCTGGCTGGTTTTGTGTTTGGCCCTATCTATGTCTCATTTGCTCTTTGCTTGTGACTATTTAGTATGTCCCCCCAGCTACCACTTGACATGAACTGTCTTAGCTTAAAGTGGAGGGCTACCCTAAAAATATTTTTAACTTACCAGAAATGTCTGTCGCTAGGCAGATCGTCCTAATCTGCCACTTCCTACACCGTGGTGATCTTCAGTCTTCTCCTCCTCACGTTGTCTTCTGGGGAATGGGGCACGCTGTGTTCTGGGACACACACAGTTCCCAGAACACAGCGCGGCCCATTCACAAAGCAATGCGCGGCTCGCGCATGCGCAGTAGGATACTTTTCCCTTAATTAGAATGGCAGCACCGGGACCCGAGAACCAAGGGACGGGTTGGCCTCGGGCAGCCAACATCGCGGGCACCCTGGACAGGTAAGTGTGCTTATTAAAAGTCAGCAGCTACAGTGTTTGTAGCTGCTGACTTAAAAAAAAGAATTCAGCTGGCCCACCCCTTTAAGGCTGCCACATCTGATTCAATATTTATCTTAAGAATATAATTACAATATTGATGTTATTTTTACATTTTGATATTGTTCTTGTAATATTTAGCTTTTTTTTTATTAAATCAATTTTTGAGTTTTTACATGAGAACTGAACAGATTTTTTTTGGAACTTTCCTCATCAATATAATTTACAGAATATCGGTATTAATACCATAATAGCAGTATTTTAACACTAGTACAGTTGCACTTTTGCAAAAGAACTTGCATGGTTGCATATGTATTGCATTTATACGGCCTGTAGCTAACCGAATAAAAACAAAATATTTAAGCTTGACCTGACAACTCTCGGAACATGGGAGACAAGAAGGCTGAAGTAAGAGGTTGTATTGGTCACTTGGTACCACTTAATATATTAAAGCATCTTAAGTCTTGTAAATAAGCCTACCCTTTAAAGCAAGCCTGTCACACACTTGAGAATGTCTACAACTTTTAAAACATTTTTTAGATGTCTTCCTCAGGAACAGAGCATACAGAGTATACAGCGCTATGGGAATTGTTAGAGAATACAAATCATACACACTTATACACACAAAGGTTGAACTGGATGGACCAGTGTCTTTTTTTTCTCACCCTTATAAACCAAGGGTAGGCGACCTTTGAGAGGTGGTGATCTATCTGAACATCATGGAAGAGATCAAAGATCACCAGGATGCAGCACCCTTTCTTAAAAAAATTTAATTAAGTAGCAATGCCCCAATAAAAAGTAAGGATGGCATGGAGAAAACTTAGTAAAATCTAATAAAAACCAAGGAGTCCATCATAAAGGCAGATCCTGAGCTGGTACTGTAGGCTGATTTGCTTGACTAGTTTCAGGCCTGGCTGGCCTCAATTCTGGCCTGGCTGTCTTCTCTGAATTCTAGCCTGATTGGCTGGGTTGAGTTCTGGCCAGTGTAAGTAATTTGTGGAGCAGTGTCCAGGTGGCATTTATATGTAGGACAGTGTACAGAAATCAGTAGTAAATAGGGAAGTATACAGAGGTCAGTATGTAGAGCAGTGTGCAGAAGTCAATCGTATGTACGACATTGTACAGAGCAATTAAACTACTCAATCAATGTGCTTGGGGTTTTACAATGAAGGGATTCCATTTTAGCCACAGCTGATCCCTTTACACTGTTATATCCCATTAGCATGGGTATTGAGCAGTGGATTGGTTCCTACAGAAGGATGAGGGCTTCCTCCTATTCAGAGATATTTTGTCCTACATTTGCTCAATTTTGCAATGAAACATAGTTATTTTTGGTTCAGAGGATCTTATTTGCAAAATCGAAGCGTTGCAATGCGTGCCAAATTCATTCCCACAATGGCCAATTTATTTATGGCCAAACGGGAGGAGGACATCATCTTTAGTGATCAGAGACCTTAGCTTAGCATGTTGAAAAGGTATATTGATGACTTTGGGATGGTGACCTGGAATTGCTTAATGGTTTTACCCATGATTTCAAATGATAATGATAGGGGTAATATACTTTAATATGAAGCTAGTAAAAAATAGGTACACTTTTTAGATCTAGGAATTAATTATGATTAAAGAAGGATCTATTTTAACTGCCAATTGCGTGGCCATGCGACGATGTACCCAAACAAAATTGACATCCTTTTTTTCCCACTAATAGAGCTTTCTTTTGGTGGTATTTGATCACCTCTGCGGTTTTTATTTTTTGTGCTATAAACAAAAGAAGAGCGTCAATTTTGAAAAAAAAAACACAATATCTTTTACTTTTTGCTATAATAAATATCCCAATTAAAAAATAAAAATAAAAACATTTCCTGAGTTTAGGCTGATATGTATTCTTCTACATATTTTTGTTACAAAACAATATACAATACAATATACAAGTGTATATTGATTGTTTTGCGCCAAAGTTATAGTGCCTACAAAATAGGGAATAGATTTATGGCATTTTTACTATTATTTTATTTTACTAGTAATGGCGGTGATCTCTGATTTTTATTTACTGCGATATTGTGGCAGACAAAATGGACAATTTTGACACATTTTTGGCATCATTGACAATTATACCACGATGAGTGCTATAAAAATGCACTGATTACTATATAAATGTCACTGGCGGGGAGGGGGTTTACACTAGGGGGCGATCAAGAGGTCAACTGTGTTCCCTAGGTGTTTTCTAACTGTAGGAGGGATGGAACTGACTAGGGGAGGAGAGAGATCGGTGTTCATACTTAGTAGTAGTAGAACTTAGAACACCAAGTTCTCTCCTCTCCCCTGAGAGAACCGTGATTTGTGTGTTTACACACACAGATCTCGGTTCTAGCTCTGTCACCAACTGCGGGCGTGCGTGCGCGCCTCCTACAGTGTCTTAAAGGGCCAACATACAGCTACGGCGGCTCACCCAGGGGAGCCATTCTGCTGTAGTATAACTGCGGAAGCTGGTCCGGAATTGGTTAAAGAAACTGATCGTAATGGGTTTATTGGTTTGGATAGTCACCAATGCACCATGGCTAAGTTCAGTTAATTAGACTAGAACCGTAGCCGCCACAAGGATTATTTTGAACAGTCCCAGCACCTTAATCCAAGATTTGTGGATACGGGGTATGTTGGAATCAAACATGAATGTTATATTTCTAAAGTTTCTACACATCTGTTTGTACAACCATGATCAGCCATATTGACACTTGCAACCCCACACTTTTAAAGGTACAGAGGAATGTGGCACCAAACAGAATCTGCATAGCAAAAGAAGTTATCTTCAGCCCACCTGGTGTGCATGAAGCTTCAAATAGATTGATGATGAAGATGGCCCAGGGCACATAGACTGCAATACTGTCCCCAGAAGCCCAGTAGGGCAGGACAGTCAGTAATATAAGGAGGATTGTCATGTGAACACTGATTGGTGCAAAGCAAATAGGACTGGCAATGGGGGAGTTTGAATGAGTGAGTTTTGTTAAAAGGAATTGTTGCAGAGAGCTCGGTCTCTGTGTCTCTCTGCCCTTCTCTCTGATCACAGCTGATGGTGGTCTATGCAAGCCTCATGGCCCTCTCTTGGTCATCTGAGTCTAGCCGATGCTACAAAGCCTCACGGAGGGCCTTATGATAAGTATCTTTTATATTCTTGTATTATATGTTTTGATTGTAAGCTTTGTGATATTGTAATGTCTTTTTATACTTTATGTTAGCGTTCCTGATTTCTTGGGAAATAAATAAGATAGTGTTTTACTAGCAGCAGTGTGTGTATTTCCATAACTAACTTTATATCAGTGTGCCTAGCAGGGTTTAATAGACCAGCTAACTATGGGAATAGATATGTTAATAGTAGTTTGTATACTGCAGCGATTTCTACAAATGGCACCGCAGATGGCATGTGGCAATCCTAAAAGCCACATAGAACCTACAGGACAGAAGTGCTCAGATACAAGGCAGCTGATAATGCCACAGTAAGTGTAGTTAGTCTGTTCTATGGATAGGCAAAAGTTTTATTGTTTAGAATGATATCAGGTAAAAGTGATAATGAATGAAGAATCTTGAATGCTATGGGAGCGATTAGTTTTTTTTTCTGTGAGTTGTAAGAGCTAACGATAATTGGGTTTGGTTTATTACTAGTGTTGGAACATTAGTACAAATAGAAGTGTGGATTGTGTGCTTGTGAAAATGGAACCTGTGTATACATATGTTAAAAAGTACGCCTCTGCCAGTTATCATTCCTGTGCAGATGAACCTCTTAAAAGCCAGTGTAATGTACTAGTGTCTCAGTGTCAGCAACATAATAGCAGATTATTGGGTAAACAGCTAAAAAAGAAAATGAAGAAAGAAAAGTTGGCTAATGAGATTGCAGTGTTGCTCAGAATTAAATTTATATCTGAGCAAATGGGGGGGGGGGGGGGGGGGGAAGTGGGAAGCAGAGAGGAGACGTCTTGGGGAGGACATAGAGAAAGTCAGTGGAAACCTTCTAAAGATTGCAACAGCCTCCAGTAGTGAGATGGATGAATTGTGGGCAAAAGCCGGCGATTTGTCAGGGAAAAACTGTGAGCTACAAGAACAGCTTCAGAGGTGCAGCATAGACTGTGATATGAAGAGCAAACTTTTAGAGTCATTGCGAAAAAAGTTGTCAGAGAGTTGTCAGAAGAATTGGTTATGTCTTTAGAAAGAAAATTAGCAAACGCACGCTCCCAACTTCTTATTAAAGAACAGTGTATAATATTGCTCAATGAGCACAAAGTAACATGCCAATTGGCCGATATCTGCACAGTCAATGAGGAGAAGAGCCGTGATCAAACACAGTCTACTATTGCGCCTATAGCGTCAAAGCAGAATAACAGTTTGATTACAATCCAAGAGAGACTCACGTTATGCCGGAAATGCATAAAGTGAAAAAAAAAAAGTGAAATTTTCCTTTAAATATGGTACCTGGGGGGTGTCTAAAGTATGCCTGTGAAGTGGCATGTGTTTCCCGTGTTTAGAACTGTCCTTGCACAAAATGTCATTTGTAAAGGAAAAAAAGAAGCCATTTAAAACCACTTGCGGCTTTAGGTTTGTTCTTAAGTAGAATCTGAACAGGTACATTATGAAGTGTAGCTCCATCCCAAAAAAATCTATTTTTAAGCTTTTTGGAGAACATAGGGAGGGGTTATCACCCCTGTAACATTTGCTGTCTTTGCACATCTGTTCAGAACATGTCACCTCACTTTCCGTCCCAATGACAAATGTTTTTGGAAAAAGTGGGGTTTTAATTGAAACAAGGATTGGTGATAAAGTATCAGTAGAGAGGAGATACCTTTTTCCCAAATTAAATCTAACAGGATAGAATTTCCCTTCCTAGGGGTAGATTTCCTCTCACTTCCTGTTTTCTCTTTCCATTTGCAAGTAGGAGTCGTTTGTAAGTTGGATGTATGAAAGTAGGGGCCTGGCGTATATACTCTGCAGAAATTTGCCCTATTAGATGTTGGTGTAGCCACAAGACTGGTGGGCACAGGAATGGCCCTGCTGTGAGTTAATAGATCAAGATTTGTAATTGCATGCACCTGTTGAACAGGGCATAAAAATTGGGGGTGGTGGTGGTGGTGGTGGACGGTGTTGCCACAAGACTGTAAGCTCTCACAGTTACTCTTGGTGGGCGCAGGAATGGGCCCTGCTGTGAGTTATTAGATCAAGATTTGTAATTGCAAGCACCTGATGAACAGGGCAGAAAAATTGGGCCTTTGGCGGTGGTGGTGGACGGTGTTGCCACAAGACTGTAGGCCCTCATAGTTACTCTTGGTGGGCGCAGGAATGGGCCCTGCTGTGAACTATTAGATCAAGATTTGTAATTACCCGCCCCTGTTAAACAGGGGCTGAAAAATTGTGCCTTAGGCACTGGTGCTGGTGCCACAAACACTGCAACCCCTCACAGATACTGTACTTGGAGCACAGCAGTCACACGTGTTGCGAAGCATTTTTTAAAAAATTGTAAGTACACGCCCCTGTTAAACAGGGGCTGAAAAATTGTGCCTTAGGCACTGGTGCTGGTGCCACAACACTGCAACCCCTCACAGATACTGTACTTGGAGCACAGTGTTGCGAAGCATTTTTTTATAAAAATTGTATGTACACGCCCCTGTTAAACAGGGGCTGAAAAATTGTGCCTTAGGCACTGGTGTGGTGCCACAACACTGCAACCCCTCACAGATACTGTACTTGGAGCACAGCAGTCACACGTGTTGCGAAGCATTTTTTTAAAAAATTGTAAGTACACGCCCCTGTTAAACAGGGGCTGAAAAATTGTGCCTTAGGCACTGGTGCTGGTGCCACAACACTGCAACCCCTCACAGATACTGTACTTGGAGCACAGTGTTGCGAAGCATTTTTTTTATAAAAATTGTATGTACACGCCCCTGTTAAACAGGGGCTGAAAAATTGTGCCTTAGGCACTGGTGTGGTGGCATGGATCATTGAGGAGGAGGAAGAGGATAGTCAGTGAACATAAGAGGACAGTCACTCAGCATCAGCATAGGCAGTCTTGAAGGGATGTGATGTGACATTAAAAATTATTCGGTTATATCCGCCTCAGGTGCCTGGTAGCTGGTGGTGATCCAAGACTGATTCATTTTGATGAAGGTCAGTCGATCAACCGAGGCGGTGGACAGGCGCACCCTATGATCAGTCACAAATCCTCCAGCAGCACTGAATGTGCGTTCGGACAGAACGCTGGAGGCAGGACAGGCCAGTAGCTCAATTGCATACTGTGCAAGCTCTGGCCAGTGATCCATCCTCAGGACCCAGTAAGCCAGAGGATTTTCGGTGGGAAAGGTGTCCAAGTCTGACCTTGCCCCAAGGTATTCCTGCACCATGTATATCAGACGCTGGCGATGGTTGCTGGAACCGATCATACCTTGGGGCTGCGGACTAAAAAATTGTCTGAACGCATCGGTCAGACGTCCACCTTCCCCACCGCTCCTTCTGCCACTGACCGAAGCCTCAGCAACTCGTCGCCCAGGACCAGGAGTTTGTAGCCTCCCAGTTTCTGGGAACGCGTTGCACAGACCTTTCTGCAAGGCCTCCCTGAGATGTCTCATCCTCTGCTCCCTCTGCGACGGCAAGATAAGGTCCGCAACCTTACCCTTGTACCGCGGATCAAGGAGAGTGGCCAGCCAGTAATGGTCCCTCTCCTTGATCCGAAGAACACGAGGATCCTTCCGCAGGCTTTGCAGGATCAGGGAGGCCATGCAGCGTAGGTTAGCTGAGGCATTCGGTCCGGAGTCTTCTGGGTCACTGAGGATGACATGATCGCCAGCCACCTCCTCCCAGCCACGTACAAGTCCACTGGTTTGTTGGGACTGTACATCATCCCTAAAAGACTGCTGCTGCTGATGCTGAGTGCCAGGCTCCACCTCCATGCTCACACAATCCTCCCTCCTCCTCCTCCTCCTCCTCCTCATCCTCTTCCTGTGTGATGGGTGGGACAGGAGGAACACTGTCCGGATAAAGGGGGCCTTGAGAGGCAAGGAAGTCCTCCTCTTCCTGCCTCTGTTCTGCCTCAAGTGCCCTGTCCATTATCCCACGCAGCGTATGCTCCAACAGGTGGACAAGAGGGACAGTGTCACTGATGCATGCACTGTCACTGCTCACCATCCTCGTGGCCTCCTCAAATGGTGAGAGGACAGTGCATGCATCCCTGATCATGCTCCACTGACGTGGGGAAAAAAAACCAAGCTCCCCTGACCCTGTCCTGGTGCCGTAGTCGCAAAGGTACTCATTGATGGCCCTCTGCTGCGTGTGCAGTCGCTGCAGCATGGCCAACGTTGAGTTCCACCTGGTGGGCATGTCACATATTAGGCGGTTCTTGGGCAGGTTCAGCTCCTTTTGCAGCTCAGTCAGCCGAGCACTGGCATTATAAGATCGGCGGAAATGCACACAGACTTTCCTGGCCTGCCTCAGGACATCCTGTAAGCCTGGGAACCTGCCCAAGAACCGCTGCACCACCAGGTTGAGGACGTGAGCCATGCAGGGCACATGGGTGAGCTGCCCCTGTCGCAGGGCGGAGAGGAGGTTGGTGCCATTGTCAGAAACGACCATTCCTGGCTTAAGCTGACGTGGCGTCAACCACCTCTCGGCCTGCCCCTGCAGAGCTGCCAGAACCTCTGGCCCAGTGTGGCTCCTGTCCCCCAAACACACCAGCGCAAGCACGGCATGGCATCTTTTTGCCTGCGTACTTGCGTAGCCCCTTGTACGCCTACGGAGCACCGCTGGTTCCAAGGACAGAGCACTGGAGGAAGAAGAAGAGGAGGGGGTGGAGGAGAGAGGTGTGTCACAACCAGTAGCAGTAGTAGCGTTTTGGAGGCGTGGTGGCGGAACAACCTCCAACACTACTGCACCTTGTCCTGCATCCCTCCCAGCTGCCAATAGAGTGACCCAATGGGCCGTGAAAGAAAGGTACCGTCCCTGTCCATGCCTGCTGGACCATGAGTCAGCGGTAATATGCACCTTACCGCTGACCGCCCTGTCCAGCGAGGCATGGACATTGCCCTCCACATGCCGGTAGAGAGACGGAATCGCCTTCCGTGAGAAAAAGTGGCGTTTGGGAACCTGCCACTGAGGAACCGCACATTGAACAAACTCACGGAAGGGGGCCGAGTCTACCAACTGAAAAGGCAGCAGTTGAAGTGCTAGCAATTTAGCCAGGCTAGCATTCAACCGCTGGGCATGTGGATGGCTGGGAGTGTACTTCTTTCTACGGTCCAGCAGCTGGGGCAGGGAAATTTGCCTGCTGCAATCGGACATCGGTGTACTGCAAGTACTTGGTTGTGACACACCTAATTCTACACCTTCAGTCCTCTCAGAGCAGCTTTCAGAGAGGACTGAAGGTGTAGTGGGGATGGAGATCCCAGCTGAGGAGGAGCAAGGAGAGGTCCGCTTAGTTCTTTGGTGTGGGTCTTTTATGTGTGCCTGCCAACGAGCTGCATGGCAGGTCGCCATATGTCTGGTCATGCTTGTGGTGCCCAAGCGGCTGATGTTTTGGCCACGCGAGATACGCTTGAGACAAATATTGCAAATAGCAGTGGTGCGATCTGCTGCACTCGTCTCAAAAAAGGCCCACACCAAAGAACTTTTCTGATAACGTGCAGAGGCAGCGCCCTGCACAGGCGGAGCTCTGCGGTGTTGTACAGTTGCTGTGCTGGCCTCTACCTGGCCTCCAGGGGGCACCCTGCCTCGTTGGACATGTGACGCCGCATCCTCCTCCTCCTCGTCCTCCTCCTCCTCATCCTCTCTCCCTTCAGGCACCCACGTGGAGTCAGTGACCTCATCATCCCCTCCCTCTTCACCACTAGAGCAAACCTGGCAGTAAGCTGCAGCTGGTGGAACAGTACTGCCAGATTCCTCAAGCTGGGTATCATCATCCGAGCCTTCGAATCGTTGGGCATCCTCCTGGAGCATGTACCCAACACTGTGCTCAAAGAGTTCGGGGGACTCCTCAGGAGGACATGGTGGGTCTAGGGAAGGGGTGGCTGATGATGCTCTGCCAGTACCCTGAGCCTGGGTGAGAGAGGATGAGGAGGATGAGGAGGGCTTGGTCATCCATTCTACCAAGCCTTCAGCATGATGCGGCTCCACATGTCCAGCTGCCGAAAACAAAGACGCGCGTGTCCCATGGCCACGTGCTGATGACGATGCACGACCACGTCCACGTCCACGGCCACGTCCACTAGAAACAGAGCCTGCCTGCCCTGTGTTCTTGGCTCTGCACGCTCTGCCTCCCCTTGGCGGTCTTCCAGCCATTGTAGTCGGTAGTCCTGTGGGTGCTGCTGAGAAGAATATATAGGAGCTCTGTGTGATGCCACTAACACACTAGAAGTCCTGTGGGTGCTGCTGAGAAGAAAATATAGGAGCTCTGTGTGATGCCACTAACACACTAGAAGTCCTATGGGTGCTTCTGCAAAGAAAATAGAGGAGCTCTGTGTGATGCCACTAACACACTAGAAGTCCTATGGGTGCTTCTGCAAAGAAAATAGAGGAGCTCTGTGTGATGCCACTAACACACTAGAAGTCCTATGGGTGCTTCTGCAAAGAAAATAGAGGAGCTCTGTGTGATGCCACTAACACACTAGAAGTCCTGTGGGTGCTGCTGAGAAGAAAATATAGGAGCTCTGTGTGATGCCACTAACACACTAGAAGTCCTATGGGTGCTTCTGCAAAGAAAATAGAGGAGCTCTGTGTGATGCCACTAACACACTAGAAGTCCTGTGGGTGCTGCTGAGAAGAAAATATAGGAGCTCTGTGTGATGCCACTAACACACTAGAAGTCCTATGGGTGCTTCTGCAAAGAAAATAGAGGAGCTCTGTGTGATGCCACTAACACACTAGAAGTCCTATGGGTGCTTCTGCAAAGAAAATAGAGGAGCTCTGTGTGATGCCACTAACACACTAGAAGTCCTATGGGTGCTTCTGCAAAGAAAATAGAGGAGCTCTGTGTGATGCCACTAACACACTAGAAGTCCTGTGGGTGCTGCTGAGAAGAAAATATAGGAGCTCTGTGTGATGCCACTAACACACTAGAAGTCCTATGGGTGCTTCTGCAAAGAAAATAGAGGAGCTCTGTGTGATGCCACTAACACACTAGAAGTCCTATGGGTGCTTCTGCAAAGAAAATAGAGGAGCTCTGTGTGATGCCACTAACACACTAGAAGTCCTATGGGTGCTTCTGCAAAGAAAATAGAGGAGCTCTGTGTGATGCCACTAACACACTAGAAGTCCTATGGGTGCTTCTGCAAAGAAAATAGAGGAGCTCTGTGTGATACCACTAACACACTAGAAGTCCTATGGGTGCTTCTGCAAAGAAAATAGAGGAGCTCTGTGTGATGCCACTAACACACTAGAAGTCCTATGGGTGCTTCTGCAAAGAAAATAGAGGAGCTCTGTGTGATGCCACTAACACACTAGAAGTCCTGTGGGTGCTGCTGAGAAGAAAATATAGGAGCTCTGTGTGATGCCACTAACACACTAGAAGTCCTATGGGTGCTTCTGCAAAGAAAATAGAGGAGCTCTGTGTGATGCCACTAACACACTAGAAGTCCTGTGGGTGCTTCTGCAAAGAAAATAGAGGAGCTCTGTGTGATGGGACTAACACACTTCAAGTCCTATAGGTGCTTCTGGGAACAAAATATATGATCTCTGTGTGATGGGACTAACACACTTCAAGTCCTATAGGTGCCTCTGGGAAGAAAATATATGATCTCTGTGTGATGGGACTAACACACTTCAAGTCCTATAGGTGCTTCTGGGAACAAAATATATGATCTCTGTGTGATTGGACTAACACACTTCAAGTCCTATAGGTGCTTCTGGGATCAAAATATATGATCTCTGTGTGATGGGACTAACACACTTCAAGTCCTATAGGTGCTTCTGGGAACAAAATATATGATCTCTGTGTGATGGGACTAACACACTTCAAGTCCTATAGGTGCCTCTGGGAAGAAAATATATGATCTCTGTGTGATTGGACTAACACACTTCAAGTCCTATAGGTGCTTCTGGGAAGAAAATATATGATCTCTGTGTGATGGGACTAACACACTTCAAGTCCTATAGGTGCTTCTGGGAAGAAAATATATGATCTCTGTGTGATGGGACTAACACACTTCAAGTCCTATAGGTGCTTCTGGGAACAAAATATATGATCTCTGTGTGATTGGACTAACACACTTCAAGTCCTATAGGTGCTTCTGGGAAGAAAATATATGATCTCTGTGTGATGGGACTAACACACTTCAAGTCCTATAGGTGCTTCTGGGAAGAAAATATATGATCTCTGTGTGATGGGACTAACACACTTCAAGTCCTATAGGTGCTTCTGGGAAGAAAATATATGATCTCTGTGTGATGGGACTAACACACTTCAAGTCCTATAGGTGCTTCTGGGAACAAAAATATAAGATCTCTGTGTGATTGGACTAACACACTTCAAGTCCTATAGGTGCCTCTGGGAAGAAAATATAGGTCTGTGTGATGGGACTAACACACTTCAAGTCCTATAGGTGCTTCTGGGAACAAAATATATGATCTCTGTGTGATTGGACTAACACACTTCAAGTCCTATAGGTGCTTCTGGGAAGAAAATATATGATCTCTGTGTGATGGGACTAACACACTTCAAGTCCTATAGGTGCTTCTGGGAAGAAAATATATGATCTCTGTGTGATGGGACTAACACACTTCAAGTCCTATAGGTGCTTCTGGGAACAAAATATAAGATCTCTGTGTGATTGGACTAACACACTTCAAGTCCTATAGGTGCTTCTGGGAAGAAAATATAGGTCTGTGTGATGGGACTAACACACTTTAAGTCCTATAGGTGCTTCTGGGAACAAAATATATGATCTCTGTGTGATGGGACTAACACACTTCAAGTCCTATAGGTGCTTCTGGGAACAAAATATATGATCTCTGTGTGATTGGACTAACACACTTCAAGTCCTATAGGTGCTTCTGGGAAGAAAATATATGATCTCTGTGTGATGGGACTAACACACTTCAAGTCCTATAGGTGCTTCTGGGAAGAAAATATATGATCTCTGTGTGATGGGACTAACACACTTCAAGTCCTATAGGTGCTTCTGGGAAGAAAATATATGATCTCTGTGTGATGGGACTAACACACTTCAAGTCCTATAGGTGCTTCTGGGAACAAAATATAAGATCTCTGTGTGATTGGACTAACACACTTCAAGTCCTATAGGTGCTTCTGGGAAGAAAATATAGGTCTGTGTGATTGGACTAACACACTTCAAGTCCTATAGGTGCTTCTGGGAACAAAATATATGATCTCTGTGTGATTGGACTAACACACTTCAAGTCCTATAGGTGCTTCTGGGAACAAAATATATGATCTCTGTGTGATTGGACTAACACACTTTAAGTCCTATAGGTGCTTCTGGGAACAAAATATATGATCTCTGTGTGATTGGACTAACACACTACAAGTCCTATAGGTGCTTCTGGGAACAAAATATAGGAGCTCTGCCTGCCTGCCAGGAACACACTACAAGTCCTATAGGTGCTTCTGGGAACAAAATATAGGAGCTCTGCCTGCCTGCCAGGAACACACTACAAGTCCTATAGGTGCTTCTGGGAACAAAATATAGGAGCTCTGCCTGCCTGCCAGGAACACACTACAAGTCCTAAAGGTGCTTCTGGGAACAAAATATAGGAGCTCTGCCTGCCTGCCAGGAACACACTACAAGTCCTATAGGTGCTTCTGGGAACAAAATATAGGAGCTCTGCCTGCCTGCCACGAACACACTACAAGTCCTATAGGTGCTTCTGGGAACAAAATATAGGAGCTCTGCCTGCCTGCCACGAACACACTACAAGTCCTATAGGTGCTTCTGGGAACAAAATATAGGAGCTCTGCCTGCCTGCCAGGAACACACTACAAGTCCTATAGGTGCTTCTGGGAACAAAATATAGGAGCTCTGCCTGCCTGCCACGAACACACTACAAGTCCTATAGGTGCTTCTGGGAACAAAATATAGGAGCTCTGCCTGCCTGCCAGGAACACACTACAAGTCCTATAGGTGCTTCTGGGAACAAAATATAGGAGCTCTGCCTGCCTGCCACGAACACACTACAAGTCCTATAGGTGCTTCTGGGAACAAAATATAGGAGCTCTGCCTGCCTGCCACGAACACACTACAAGCCCCTCTTTCTAAATCAATCTAAATGAATGAATCTATCTAACTCAATCTCTCTAAGTAAATCTCTCTAACTAACTAAATCCAGCAGAGTGTCACAGATCTAGCCTGCTCTATCTGCGCCGGAACAGCATGTGACCGGCGCAGACAGCGTGGCGGCCTTTTATAGGGGGGGCGTGTACTACAGCCCCTGAGCTGTAATTGGCTACAGGCGTCCTGCCTGTAGCCAATTATGGCTCTTCGAGTTTCCGGGGCTGTGATTGGCCAAGCATGCGGGGTCACAGTGCATGCTTGGCCAATCATCAGCCAGCAATGCACTGCGCCGGCCGCGCCGGCCGCAATGCATTGCGGGGCCGCTCGCATCACACGAACATGATGCGAGCGGCCAAAATAGTTCTGGGCTCGCCGAGCGAGCGAACGCCCGGTGCTCGATGCGAACGTGGGTTCGCATCGAGCACCGGGCCCATCCCTAATCCTTAATAACATTCACAAAAATACCCAGGGGTAAAGTAGCTCCAGATTTGGTGAACCATGTTGAGAGGTTGGTGGAGAGTGTGATGGTACAGGACAGAAATCTGTCATGGGCTCTGGCGTACACGCAGTGGCAGGCGGAAGTGTCAACCAGCATCAAGCTGATTGTACAGTCTCTGTATAAAGGGCAGTGGCCTGATGAGTTAGCATCACCGCTCAGTAAGACTCTGCCAAAACACGTTGCTTACACTAATCCAAAGTGGTGGTCAAATGCCTGGATGGGCTGTACCAGTTTGGATTGTGAAAGGTGTTAGGCTGGTCCATATACAGAAGTGCGGACTTGGTCTGTATATTTGGTGGCATCAATGGGCTTACTGATTGGGGATTCTATCTTGTCGCATTCAAGGCTAAATCACCCACATGTGATCAGAGGAGATGGAAGCTGGAGGCAGGTTGATACTTCCCTCGGTCGAAAGCATGACCATGATGTCTTTTGTATGCCAGGTCAATACATGGTGGTGATGATGAATGTAAAAATGTTGGGAAGTTATTTTAGGGATCATTGCTGGGAAGGAAGCACCTGGGTATTATTTAGGGCATAGACGAGTTTGTTTCTTTGTCCTAAAGAATACCGATGTAACGCTAGTCATAAAACTAGAAGGTTCCTTGAACCTAACCATAGGTAGAGGTGCATGGTATACCCTGGGCATGGTCTCTGAAATCCAGGCACAGGGATGGAATTGTGTGTTTTTTGTCATTTTTGCAGATTTATATGTGTGATTAGACTCGATATTTATATAGAAGGGTCTCCCATTTGTCTATGCAAGTTGAGGGACGAATTGACGGTAGGGTCTCTGTGTACAAATTAGAGACTTTGCTGCCAATTCAGAGCCCTGCAATACCGCTGTGAGCAAGCCTGCCTAATCCCGACCCATATTTACAGTAAAGGGTTATAGGGTTGGGAGCGGGGTGCGTAAATGGATGGGATACATATATATGTATATAGTATGGTAATAAGTTGATTTATGTTATGGAATAGTGTGACCTATGTGTATTGTAGGTTAATAATATAGGTAAATAAGGCCCTCCTCGAGACTTATCTAAATACTAGATCAGTATTTGAGAGCTGTTTGATATGTTGCTCTGAATGTGTGCTGGTGAATGAATGGACACCCCTTGCCTGTACTGCATCCCGTCCTGAAGATACCGGAAAGGAGAGGATACCGAACATACAGAATGGTGACATGGAAGCTGTCGCTGAAGAAGGATGGTGGTGTGTCACTCAGTGGCAAAGCGGCACGTGTTGGGAAGCACAACGCGGTAAGACCATTATGGACTATTCCATAGGAGCTGTTTCTGCACAAGTTGAAAAACACAACACCTTTAAGGACTGTTCTATAGGTACTGGTTCAGAAACACATGTTTGGGGACAAAACAGTTATGGACTGTTCAATAGGAGCCGTGTCTGAAGAAGGGTGGTATGCGCCTTTTAGGTGCAAAGCAGAATATGTTGGAATCAAACATGAATGTTATATTTCTAAAGTTTCTACACATCTGTTTGTACAACCGTGATCAGTCATATTGACACTTGCAACCCCACACTTTTAAAGGTACAGAGGAATATGGCACCAAACAGAATCTGCATAGCAAAAGGAGTTATCTTCAGCCCACCTGGTGTGCATGAAGCTTCAAATAGATTGATGATGAAGATGACCCAGGGTGCATAAACTGCAATACTGTCCCCAGAAGCCCAGTAGGGCAGGACAGTCAGTAATATAAGGAGGATTGTCATGTGAACACTGATTGGTGCAAAGCAAATAGGACTGGCAATGGGGGAGTTTGAATGAGTGAGTTTTGTTAAAAGGAATTGTTGCAGAGAGCTCGGTCTCTGTGTCTCTCTGCCCTTCTCTCTGATCACAGCTGATGGTGGTCTATGCAAGCCTCATGGCTTGGCGGCCATCTTGAGGCCTTCCCTTATGGATCATGGCGATGGCCCTCTCTTGGTCATCTGAGTCTAGCCGATGCTACAAAGCCTCACAGAGGGCCTTATGATAAGTATCTTTGATATTCTTGTATTACATGTTTTGATTGTAAGCTTTGTGATATTGTAATGTCTTTTAATACTTTATGTTAGCGTTCCTGATTTCTTGGGAAATAAATAGGATAGTGTTTTACTAGCAGCAGTGTGTGTATTTTCATAACTTACTTTATATCAGTGTGCCTAGCAGGGTTTAATAGACCAGGTAACTATGGGAATAGATATGTTAATAGTAGTTTGTATACTGCAGCAATTTCTACAGGGTATGACCTAGGTAAACTGGATCAAATTATTGTGGAGGTAGGCCAATATGATAGAAGTGAACAAATGTTAGCAAGTAGCTCTTTAATACCACAAACTCCGATTTATTTGGTTGTTCCTTTAACCACTTAAAGACCGCATCACGCCGATATACGTTGGCAGAATGGAACAGCTGGGCACAAGCACGTACCTGTATATGTCTCCTTAAGAGTCCGGCCGTCGGTCGCGCGTGCTGCCGGCGGCGCGCTCGCGACCTGGTCCTGAGTTCCGTGACCGCGGGACAACGATCGGGTCACAGAGCTGAAGAACGAGGAGAGGTCTGTGTAAACAAACCTCTCCCCGTGCTTCCTACTGAGCCTGTCACTGATCGTCTGTTCCCTGTCATAGGGAAAGACAATCAGTGATGTCAGACACCAAGCCACGCCCCCCTAAAGTTAAAAAAAAACACACACACACACACACACACTTAACCTCTCCCCGCCCCCTAGTGTCATTTACAGAGGAATCAGTGCATTTAAATAGCCCTGATTGCTGTATAAATGACAATGGTCGCAAAAATGTGTCAAAAATGTCCGATGTGTCCACCATAAATCGCTGATCGCCGTCATTACTAGTAAAAAAAAAATATTAATAAAAATGCTATAAAACTATCCCCTATTTTGTAAACGCTATAACTTTTGCGCAAACCAATCAATTGCTAATTGTCATTTTTTTTTTTACCAAAAATATGTAGAAGAATAGGTATCGGCCTAAACTGAGGAAAAAAAAAAGTTTTTTATATATTTTTTGGGGATATTTATTATAGCAAAAAGTAAAAAATATTGAATTTTTTCAAAATTGTCGCTCTATTTTTGCTTAAAGCGCAAAAAATAAAAAACGCAGGAGGTGATCAAATACCACCAAAAGAAAGCTCGATTTGTGTGAAAAAAAGAACACCAATTTTGTTTGGGAGCCACGCCGCACGACCGTGCAATTGTCAGTTAAAGCGACGCAGTGCCGAATCGCAAAAAGGGGCCTGGTCCTTTGGCTGCAAATTGGTCTGGGGCTTAAGTGGTTAAAAGTAAATTTTCTACCCAACATTATACTATTATGAAAATGGTGTTCTAACAAATGAAAACATTTTTGGCCCCCTTTAGGAGTTCCCTCTTAACTACTTCAATACTGGGCACTTTCACCCCCTTCCTGCCCAGGCCAATTTTTAGCTTTCAGTGCTGTCGCAGTTTCAATGACAATTGCGCGGTCATGCAACACTGTACCCAAATTAAATTTGTATAATTTTCTTCACACAAATCGAGCTTTCTTTTGGTGGTATTTAATCATCGCTGGGTTTTTTATTTTGTGCAAAAAAAAAAATGAAAAATGACCAAATATTAAAAAAAAAAAAAAAAAAAGTTTTTTCAGTTTCTGTCAGCAATTCTTTAACCACTTCAGCCCCAGAAGGATTTACCCCCTTAATGACCAGGCCATTTTTTGCCATACGGCACTGCGTTGCTTTAACTGACAATTGTGCAGCCATGTCCTTTTTTTCCCCACAAATAGAGCTTCCTTTTGGTGGTATTTGATCACCTCAGCGTTTTTTTTTTTTTTTTTTACTCTATAAACAAAAAAGACTGACAATTTTGAAAAAAAATATATATATTTATTACTTTTTGCTATAATAAATATCCCCAAAAAAATGTATTAAAAAAAAAGTCTTGATCAGTTTAGGCCAATATGTATTCTTCTACATATTTTTGGTAAAAAAAAAAAAAAAGCTATACATATATAAAGCAATAGGCGCACATTGATTGGTTTGCGCAAAAGTTATTGTATCTACAAAATAGGGGATATATTTATGGCATTTTTATTATATTTTTTTGTAATGGCGGTGATCAGTAATTTTTAGTGGGACTGGGACATATGGGACACTTTTGACACTTTTTTGGGACCAATGACATTTATAGCGAGGCGATCAGTGCTAAAAATAGCCACTGATTACTGTATAAATGGCACTTGCAGGGAAGTGGTTAACTATAGAGGGCGATCAAGGGGTTAAGTGTTCCCTAGGGAGGTGTTTCTAACAGTGGGGGGAGTGGAATGACTGGGTGTAGAGACAGATCGCTGTTCCGGATCACTAGAAACAGACAATCTCTCTCTACTCCCCTGTCAAAACGGGGATCTGTTTCTGTACATTGACAGATCCCCGTTCTGGATCTGTGGAAAGATCACGGGTGGCCGGCAGATATCAGTGCCGTCGGCCACTCACATCAGTGCCGTTGGCATGCGTGCCTGCTATTGTTCTTAAAGAGGCCGCCGTACACTTACGGCAATTTGCGCAGCCGTGCCAACCTGCCGCAGTATAATGACAGTGGCTGGTTGGCAAGCGGTTAAATAAGTATGGTAATTTTTCTCCTACACTAATGTGCGCTGATGAGGCTGCACTGATGGGCACTGATGAGGTGGCACTAAAGGGCACTGATGAGGTGGAACTGATGAGGAGGCACTAATATGCAGCACTGATAGGTGGCACAGATATACAGCATTTATCAGCACTGATAGGCAACACTAATGGGCACTGATAGGCGGCACTTATGGGCAATGATAGGTGGCACTTATGGGCAGCACTAATAGACAACTGATGGGCAACACTGATGTGCACTGATGGGCAGACACTGAAAAGTAGCACTGATTGCCATAACTGATGGACACAGATTGGCCTCACTGATGGGCACAGACCAGATTGGTGTCACTGATGGGCACAGACTGGTGTCACTGATGGGCACAGACTGGTGTCACTGATGGGCACAGAGTGGCATCACTGGTGGGCATTGTTGGGGCTTTACAAGTGAGGTGTCAGTGTGAGAGAGGAAAAGCCGGTAAACTGCACTTCCTTCTTTACATGTGATCGACTGTGATTGGACACAGCCAATCACATGGGTAAAGTGTGGCGCCCCTGGCTTTTTGCTGAGATTGAGGTCCACTGTGTCCCAGGAACACGATGGGGATACGCGATCACTGCTAAACCAGGCACCGTCATATGGCGTTGTCTCTGAACGAGAGCCACTCCGCTGTCATTTGACGGTGGGCAGGCAGGAAGTGGTTAAAGCTACAGATTGCACACTATGTTGATCCCCTGAGAAGGCCCACATTTTTTTCAGGAGATTAAAGTTTTCTTTTCCATTTAATAAATGTAGGATATGCAAATTGAATAAATTAGGGGGGAGGAAGTATACTAGTTTTTGATCAAAGAGTATATCTAAAATCACATCGGGTATTTCATCACATGTTCTTCTAAAAATGTATTTACTGCAGTGTCCATGCGGCCTGCAATATGTAGGCCACATGGTGCAGATGCTGCAAACATGTTTAAATGAATATGTGGCTAATATACGATGAGGTTTCTCAGGTCATAGTGTTTCTAAACACTATGAAATCAACTATGAAAAGAACCCTGAAGGTACCATTTTTCTGGCCACAAGTATACACCAAATTGGCAAGATATTAGACAGGATATGTCTATATTGGAAACCTGGTGGATAAACAATTTAAAAACATTCACCCCATTTGGATTGAGTATCAAATGGGATGTAAATTGCTTATTAACAATAGTTAAGTTTGTGGTAATTTTATATTCCTGATGAATTTTATTGAACTTGGTAAAGGATAAAGGTTTTTATTTGGATGATATTTTTTAAATAATATTTTTAAGGTTCAACTCTCTGTCTGATGGTATATTGAAGAAAAAAAAATGTTGCGCTTTATGAAGTATTATATTGTGTATATTTCTTATCAATAGATGTATTATGTATGAATTTTCTGGAGATATGCAGAACGCAGTGGGTGTGGCTAAACTATGTTGCATATTGGGTGTGGCTTTTTGATCTAATTAGGAATGTTAGTCTGATTTTTTTTTTATTATAATGTTCAATTCATTTTAAAATAATATTATTTTACATTCTTTTCACAATGCTGTTGGGGGGGGGGGGTTGGTGAAGTAACAGAAGTCCCAATATAGACCCCTGAAGTCTAATTTTTGACACATCCCCAATACTTTTCCCTGTAGCCTTATCTGCACTGCAGATGAATGAACAGGAGACAGAGGCTCCTGCCCATTCATGAGCATAGTAAACACAAATATACCTGCAGCTGCTTCTGGTGGGAGAGGAAAGGAGTTGGCACTCTTTAAGTTATTACTTACTTAAATCCTCCTTAGTGCCCCCTTAGTGCCTCTAGAGTGCCCCCTTACATCCTCCAAAGTGTCCCCTTAGTAATACTGTACTAAGGGGGTTACATAGTTAGTCAGGTTGAAAAAAGACACAGCTCATCTGTCCATCTAGTTAAAAAAAAATCCTTCACCCACAGTTGATCCAGAGGAAGGTGAAAACCCCCAGCAAAGCATACTCCAATTTGCTACAGCAAGGGAAAAAAAACCCTCCTGATCCCCCAAGAGGAAAATCTTCCCTGGATCAACTTTACCTATAAATGTTAGTACCCAGTTATATTACATACATTTAGGAAAGAATCCAGGCCTTTTTAAAGCAATCTACTGAGCTTGACAGAACCACCTCTGGAGGGAGTCTATTCCACATTTTCACAGCTTACTGTGAAGAAACCTTTCCGTATTTGGAGATGAAATCTTTTTTCCTCTAGACGTAAAGAGTGCCCCTTGTCCTCTTTGATGACTTTAAACACCAAGTTCACTATATGGACCACTTATGTATTAGTACATGTTGATCATATCCCCCCTTAATCTTCTCTTCTCAAGAGGGAATGGATTCAGTTCCTCTAATCTTTCCTCACAGCTGAGCTCCTCCATGCCTCATATCAGTTTGGTTGCCCTTCTCTGCACTTGCCCTTCTCTTTCACTTTCGAGGGGTACTCTGGAGGAAATAAGGGGGCACTCTAGAATCACTAAGGGGGCACTCAGGAGGTACCAAGTTAGTACCTCCAGTGTGCCCCCCTTACATCCTCCTGTAGAGTATCCCTTAGTGCCCCCTTATGTCCTGCCCCTCCAGAGTTCCCTCTTTTAATTTACCAAAAAATATGTAGAAGAATAGGTATCGGCCTAAACTGAGGAAAAAAAAAAGTTTTTTATATATTTTTTTGGGGTTTATTTTATTATAGCAAAAAGTAAAAAATATTGAATTTTTTTCAAAATTGTCGCTCTATTTTTGCTTAAAGCGCAAAAATAAAAAACCGCAGGAGGTGATCAAATACCACCAAAAGAAAGCTCGATTTGTGTGAAAAAAAAGAACACCAATTTTGTTTGGGAGCCACGCCCGCACGACCGTGCAATTGTCAGTTAAAGCGAGCAGTGCCGAATCGCAAAAAAAACGTGGGCTGCCGCCTGGTCCGTGCAATTTGGGGAGATGAAATCTTTTTTTCTAACTCTACTACGTAAAGAGTGCCCCCCTTGTCCTCTTTGATGACTGTTAAACACAAATCGAGCTTTCTTTTGGTGGTATTTAATCATCAAGTTCACTATATGGACCACTTATGTATTAGTCAGCCAACATGTTGATCATATCCCCCATTAATCTTCTTCTTCTCTTTCACTTTCGAGGGGTACTCTGGAGGAAATAAGGGGGCACTCTAGAATCACTAAGGGGGCACTCAGGAGGTACCAAGTTAGTACCTCCAGTGTGCCCCCCTTACATCCTCCTGTAGAGTATCCCTTAGTGCCCCCTTATGTCCTGCCCCTCCAGAGTTCCCTCTTTTAATCATTTGCCTACTGGGCACTTTCACCACCTTTCTGCCCAGGCCAATTTTCAGCTTTTAGCGCTATCACACTTTGAATGACAAAGTGCGGCCATGCAATGCTGTACCCATATGACATTTTATCATTTTTTTTCATACAAACAGAGATTTCTTTTGCTGATATATTTTTTTTTTTTTGAAAATCATTTTTATTGAGTTTTTCAATTACATACAATTTTGCCCACACCGGGGCCAAACATTGCCCACGCAGGGGCAGATCCCCCGATGCGGTAACAGTCCACAACGGGGCGCATCCTACCATATAAATAACCTGACACTGATGCAGCAACAGGCCACAACAGGGCAGAACAAACATTTTAAACAACTTAACTTATCTATACCCCAATGTGGGGAGAGGTTTAGTTTAGGAGAATCCGTGCTCAAAGTTATAATGACAGCATGATATGACATGAAGGTAATTGGGTCAGTCTACTACCATACTGCAACCAGAATGTGAATCTAGGAGTTGGCTACCATATCAGTTGCTGTGGTGCTATCTTCTAACCAACAGGTCCATATCTTTTCAAATTTCTGTGGACAACCTCTGCCTGAGTAGGTGGCTTTATATAGGGGCAAGCTGGCATTCACTAGGTCCTTCCAGAATTTGACAGAGGGGGGAGATGATTGTTTCCAAGTCATCCTGATGGACTTACGTGCATAATACAATAACAAGGATATAAGTATTTTCCTGGCTCTGAGCATTGACATTTGTTCCACCAGTCCCAGCAGACAATGTTTGGGATCATAAGGGACACTGGTCTTAGTGACCTGAGCAATCACTCGGAGTATTTCTTTCCAGTAATGCACAATTGCTGGGCAGGTCCAGAAAATGTGAAAGAAATCTCCCGGCTGGTACGAGCAGCGCCAGCATGCCGGAGAGTACGCCGGCGACATCTGGTGCAGCCTATGAGGTGTGTAGTGAGCTCTGTGTGCAATTTTATATTGGACCAGCTTGTCCCTGGCTGAGATCAGAGGAGAGAATGGAAATCCCCAGATCTCCCTCCAATCATCTTCATCCAGCTCCGGTATGTCCTCCACCCATTTCCTGCGGAGGGAGGACAGCTCGGGGATGGCAGCAACCAGCAGGGACCCATAGATCTGAGACGTGGGCTTCTCCAGGTCCTGCACCCAGAGGGTGGATTCAAGCTCTGAGTATTCTAGTGTAATTGGTTGGCCTAAGAACTGACACCTGTGAGCATGAGCAATTTGTAGATATCTGAAGTGGGCCCGTGCAGGTACATGATACTTGGCACACAATACAGAAAAGGGAGTGAGCTCTCCGTTAGTGAGAACATGCTCAAGGGTCAGCACCTTGTATTTGGCCCAGGCCTGTGGGTCCGGAATGGTGTTAAAGTGCGGTAAGTTAGGATTCAGCCACAGGGGGGTGTGAGGAGACCAAGAGTTCGGCTGGGGTGCCCTCATCGCTTCTCCCACCCTCCATGCCCGTATAGTGGTGCGCATGGAGGGGGTGAGGCTCTTTTGGTGATATTTAATCACCATTTTTTTTTTTAAATAAACAAAAAAATACTGAAAATTACAACAAAAAAACGTGGCATAGTCTATTATAAATTTTTGTCCTTCACTGATGTCCACTGATGAGGCATCACTGATGGGCACTGATGAGGCTGCACTGATGGGCACTGTTGGGAATGCACTGATAATCAGTCTAGATGTCCCTTTTACATAAGCCGGTTATCAGCTCTCTTCTCCCTTCCTCACACTGTCAGAGGGAGGAAAGGAAAGCCCATAACTGCCTTTTGTTTACATTGTGATCAGCTGTGATTGAACACAACTGATCACTTAGTAACGAGCCGCTGATTGGCTCTTTTACTCAATCTGTGATCAGCAGTGTCCACAGGACACTGCGGTCAAAGTGCACAGCATGCACGATCACTGGAGGATGTCATATGATAGCCTCCGAGAACTAGCCTTCTGTCCTGTAGCTGTCATTCGGCTATAGTGCCTTTGGCAAGTGGTTAAATAACTCTTGGCCTGGTCACAACTCATAAGTTGCTGGTGATAAAACCCTTTAAAAAAAAATCCTTGTCTCTGATTCTGAACTGTGCATACGCAGTCTGGAGCCAGCCGATTAGTGAACTGCCAAGCTTTTTCTCTACTTGTATAGTAGGGTGTGTGAATTCAAACCACATCCCACTGCCTAATCTGAGGCTGAGCTCTGCATTTCTCTATATGGCTTGGCTGGCTCCAGTCTGCGCATGCACAGTTCAGAATCACAGACAAGGATTTTTTTCCCAAAATGTTTACTGCCAGCCCTTTGTGACTCGGCCAGGCCGGCAAGGGAGCCAGATGTACTCGCTGCTCGCTTCCACCCATAAATGGCAGGTGCAGCAGAGTGTGGGTAGCAGGAACAGAAATTTGTGATGACAGGTGCTCTTAATAATAATACAGTGGTGTGAAAAAGTGTTTGCCCCCTTCCTCATTTGCATGTTTGTCACACTTAAGTGTCGGAACATCAAACCAATTTAAACAATAGTCAAGGACAACACAAGTAAACACAAAATGCAATTTGTAAATGAAGGTGTTTATTATTAAGGTGAAAAAAAATCCAAACCATCATGGCCCTGTGTGAAAAAGTGATTGCCCCCTAAACCTAATACTGGTTGGGCCACCCTTAGCAGCAACAATGCAACCAAGCGTTTGCGATAACGTGCAATGAGGCTTTTACAGCGTCCTGGAGGAATTTTGGCCCACTCATCTTTGCAGAATTGTCCTATTCAGTTACATTAGAGGGTTTTCGAGCATGAACGCGTCCTGGAGGAATTTTGGCCCACAACATCTCAATAGGATTCAGGTCAGGACTTTGGCTAGGCCACTCCAAAGTCTTCATTTTGTTTTTCTTCAGCCATTCGGTGGTGGACTTGCTGGTGTGTTTAGGATCATTGTCCTGCTGCAGAACCCAAGTTGTTTCAGCTTGAGTACACGAACAGATGTCGGACATTCTCCTTCAGGATCTCTTGGTAGACAGCAGAATTCATAGTTCCTTTATCACGGCAAGTCTTCAGGTCCTGAAGCAGCAAAACAGCCCCAGACCATCACACTACCACCACCATATTTTACGGTTGGTATAATGTTCTTTTTCTGAAATGCAGTGTTCCTTCTACGCCAGATATACTTGGACACACACCTTCCAAAGAGTTCCACTTTTGTCTCATCGGTCCCAGAATGTTGTCCCAAAAGTCTTGGGGATCATCAAGATGTGTTGTGGAGAAATTGAGACGAGCTTTGATGTTCTTTTTGCTCACAGTGGTTTTCTCCTTGGAACTCTGCCATGCAGGCCATTTTTGCCCAGTCTTTTCCTGAGGCATGAACGCTGACCTTAACTGAGGCAAGTGAGGCCTGCAGTTCCTTGGACGTTGTTGTGGGGTCTTTTGTGACCTCTTGGAAGAGTCGTCGCTGCGCTCTTGGGGTAATTTTGGGCGGCCGGCCACTCCTGGGAAGTTCACCACTGTTCCATGTCTTCGCCATTTGTGGATAATGGCTCTCACTGTGGTTCGCTGATTCCCAAAGCTTTGGAAATGGCTTTATAACCCTTTCCAGACTGATAGATCTCAATTACTTTCTTTCTCAATTGTTCCTGAATTTCTTTGGGTCTCGGCATGATGTGTAGCTTTTAAGGATCTTCTGGTGGACTTACTGTGTCAAGCAGCTCCTATTTAAGTGATGCCTTGATTGTGAACAGGTGGGCAATAATCAGGCCTGGGTGTGGCTAGAGAAACTCAGGTGTGGACAACCACAGTTATAGTATGTTTTAACAAGGGGGGCAATCACTTTTTCAATCAGGGCCATGATGGTTTGGATTTTTTTTCACCTTTAATAATAAACACCTTCATTTACAAATTGCATTTTGTGTACTTGTGTTGTCCTTGTCTATTGTTTAAATTGGTTTGATGTTCCGAAACACTTAAGTGTGAAAACATGCAAAGGAACAGGAAATGAAGAAGGGGGCAAACACTTTTTCACACCACTGTATATCTCCTATTGTGGTGTTTGAAGAAGCTCAGGGAGAGTCACAGCACCAGGCATGCAGAGAATGCAGGGATGGTAGGTGTGCTGTCTGTGAAGCTGAAAAGGAGCCAGTGCAGTGACCTTTGTTATCAAGCCCAAGAAGAGGAAGGGAAGAGCACAGGGAGGATCAGAGAGGCACTGCACAATGGCTGGAAGACCAGTAGAGACAGTAGATGTCTGGAGTGGACTTCACCTACATTAGCACAGGGAGGGGAGGCGGAAACGTGCGGGAAGAATCACAGAGGCATCTGTTTTGCGTCTCTCGGAAAAACCTGCAGATTGGGCCAGCAGAGCTCTCTCTCTATGTGACTGCTCTGGATGCTTTGAAACACAGTCAGGAGCGGGCCCTCTACTGGCCCCAGGCCCTTGGGCAGCACCGATATGCCCCAATGGACAGTCCACCCCTACAGGGTTCACTTGGGCAGAGGTGAGAGGTCAACTGCGCAGTGTACAGGGGTCAGCAGGGTGGAGGACAGAAGGTCACTCTGCAAGTGGAGAAGAAACACTGATATCCCTGAATGCTCAACAATGAGTCAACAAGCTGTGGAATGATAACAGGCGGGTTCAGACATGATTCCAAACCTGCCTGAGCTATCCCTCTGGGAATCATCTGCCACCTGTGTACTTGTTTACCTGTCACCTGCCGATGATTGGTCACTATCGATGGGTTGCGACCCCCACCCTTTATAAAGTATTACTTATGTAACTTGGGTAGGGAAAGATAATCACCGCTCCAGGATGATCCCTCAGAGCGAATGCTCCTACTCCTGTTTGGGAGCCCCAGGTGCTGGCTAATGACACCGTAGATTTAAAAAATCAGGAAGAACTCTGGGCAGCCGCACACTGGGAGAAGATAAAAATTCAATGAATTTATTTAAAAAGCCCATCCCCATCCCCTGAGCTAGCTATGAGTAAGCACTACGCATAGTGCGAAACGCGTCAGTTTGTGCCCCCCCTTTCTGCTTTGCCGTGTTGTGGATTGATGTGATTCCTGCTTTTTAAATAAATTCATTGAATTTTTATCTTCTCCCGGTGTGCGGCTGTCCGGAGTTCTTCCTGATTTTTTAAATCTATTATGTAACTTGGGTAAGTGACTATAAAACAAATTCATAGCCAAAAGGCAATGTTGGTTAAAATCTCATGTCAAAATAACATGATTGCATATTACTGTAAACTTGCTCATATAATCTGAAGTGTGTACATTCGTATGTCTGGTATTGAGGAAACAATTCATTACAAATTGGTATCAGGTACAGGGCTTAAAGTCGTTGGGGGCGTGGACTGCACAACATTCATGGTTCTCATGGGCAGGAGGAGACGTGGTGCCTCTAGTGGCCTGTCTGGCATTACACCCGTGTCCCCGCAAACTGGTTTTCAGGACTTTTTCTTTACCGGCAGAGGGACCCGCTCCTCTAACACCATAGCCAGGATGGCAACAGAACAACATGTGGGACAGCATACAGATTGGCAAGCAGGTCAGTTTACAAGACAGAATACAGAACAGCATACAGGAGTTCCCTATGTTCGATCCCGTTCTCTCTCTCCAGTACATATCCCTGCATTCCAACAATCCGAGTCTGTTGTTTCAGCTGTTCCACAGGAGTTGCAGAGTGTCTCACCTCTCTTCCCTCCACCTCCTCCTCTACCTCCTCCTCCTCTGCCTATACAATCACCCATCACTAGTCTGGGCTTAGATGAGGGAGATGGGGGGATTTACGAGAATCTCTAAAAGCTTTACCAACATGGAGTGAGATGGAGGCGTTTGTACAGTGCTTGGAGCAAGGTTATCGCACCGATATTCAGGCGGTTAAAACCGAACTACAAGTAACCCGTGTTAAAACATCAGAATTAGAGGATTCTGTTACAGTCCTGGCTGATGCTGTCCATGTGCAAGACCAACGATTAGATATGCATGAATCTCAAATACAAACGTTGTACTAACTTATAGAGGATCAAGATAATCGCAACCGGCGGAATAATATTAGGATTCGAGGATTGCCAGAGGCGATGGGTGTAGAGAATCTTTCAGTAACGGTTAAAGACATTTTTATCTCCATATTTGGAACAACAGAGCCAGCCAATTTGGAATTTGATAGGGTTCATCGGGCTCTGGGGCCACAAAACCCCGATCCAGCTAAACCAAGAGATATTTTATGCCGAATACATTTTTTTTGAGTAAAAGAGGACATTAGGAGGAAAGCTCCAGTGAAAGGCCCAACCAATTACAAAGGGACTACCGTCCAGTTGTTGCCAGATCTGTGTCACTGCACCCTAGAAAAGAGGAAGTTTGTTTCGGGGTGAAGAACGTTAGGTCCCTGTATTGGGGGAATATCCCAGTAGATCAGGATTACCCCCCCCCCCCCCCCCCCCATAGTCTAATAAAGGATTTTCAATAACAATAATGATAATATAGTTTCCTCACAGAGTAGGATTTGTTTTCCTTTTTTATTTAATTTTTTTTTTTTTTGGGATGTAATTTTTCTAGAGATTTAAATAGATTTTTGATTAATTCCTGATTCTTGATTGATCCTTAATATGGGTTATATCTATGTGTTATGTCAATGATGATATATGGAATATATTATATGACATGTGATGATGATATGATATATGATACGATAATATATGTCAATAATGTAGGAGGTAGGTTTTGATATTATTAACTGGAGAAAGAATAGCTGTCTCCCTCCCCTTGTTTTTTTTCCCCTCCACCCACATGGTTAGGAACACTCCTTCTGAGGGGGTGGCTGGACCTGGAAGAAGTGGGGGAAAAATTCTATATGTACGATATAAGCTGTACCATGGCTATTTGTCGTGCATGGGGAGGTGGGATAGGTACTATGTAGATAAGTAGCATTTGTTGTGCATATTTTAACCTGTTGCCCTGACCGCGTCACCAGCGCACGACATATTTGTGGAATCTGCTAGCGGTGACAACTACTGGGGTTACTGTATAGTGTGTATGGTTATGTGTGTATGCGTGGTGTGCACGTGTAGGTGTAGAACGTGCACTATGTGTGCACCCCTATAGATATAGGGATCCAAGGGGGGCGGTATAACTCACAAAGTGTATAACCGCCAACCTCTTTATTTTCCCCTATAGGAACCTTTTTTTTTATTATTTGAGTTTTTTATTTGTTGGGAGGCTGGTCTAGTGTATTGGTGTGACGGGCGGGTGTTGGACCTTTATGTCTGATTTTCTATCCAGCCACTATAGTACCTAGAAGATGAACTCATATGAGATCATATGTTGTGGTAATAGGCAAAGGGGGGGAGGAATTGTGTGGTTTCCTTGTCCCCCCTTCCCTTTTAAAAAAAAAATTTTATTATAATTATTTATAATTTTTTCCCTTACTCCTGGGGTATTATACACTATCTCCAAGAAGCACCCGGGTTTCATGTAGACGAATATACGTTTTTTTTTGGGGTGCAGAATAGTTTGATTGCATTCTCATATATATTGTTTATTGTGATAAAAATTGGTCTCTCTCAGGTCTTACCATGGGGCCTTTTTTGCGTGTATCCACTTTCCCCTTGTAGGTACACCAGCCCTCTGGTAGGGATTGTGGTGAGTGTTTTTTTTCTTTTTGTTTAGATTCTGGTTTCTGGGTAGCTCCAGATCCAGAGAGAGAGTTATCTCTCTTATCACTCTGTTTTTGTATTTTCCTCTCCGCTCCCCCCCCCTTTTTTTTTCTTTTTTGTAAGCCAGGAAATGGCAACCAAACTATCCTCGCCATCCTCATTGAAACTGTTCATATAATGTTAAAGGTTTTAATAATCAATCCAAAAGAGGCCAAATTCTATATGCCCTTCATAAAGCTAGGGTAGACACAGGGCCAGTGCACCCACTAGGCGAACTAGGCAGCCGTCTATGGCGCACTGCCACCTAGGGGCGCAGCTGACCTTTGCCTCACCTCTTCCTCCTTCTTGTCGCCCCCCCCCCAAGCTCCCAGCAGAGCCGCTGATAGGGGACATGGACAGCAAGGAGTTTGGTGCGGCGGGCAGGTGGTAGCCTCGCGGTGCGGCGTGCAGCTTCTCCCCTCTTCCTCCCATTGTCTTTCACATGCTGGAGGGAGAAGGAAGTCTGTGTGTAACAGGGTAGGCAGCCAATAGTGCTGCTCTTCTGAGTGGGAGGGCGTGACTGCTAAGTTGCTCCACTTCCCACTACCTGCTTAGCCAATCAGATTGTCCAGCCCGCCACATTTGACCAGAAGAGATGCTAGGGACCAGAGCTGGGCGGGATGGAGAGGATCTGACATACCTGAGAATGAAGAAGGTATGAGATCAAACATGTCACAATGCTGGCTGAAGAAATGTATCAGTGTGTTCTCCTTCTCCGCGCTGTGTGCAGAATAGGCACTGATCGAGGGATGACTTCCCCTCTGTCTTCTCACACTGCTTCTTATCTCTGTTTTTATTTACATTAAACACATGACAGGAGAATGCCAATTAGACTTCTGCAAGATGCTGCAACTTCAGCTGTTTCTATAGCTATATGTGCCAGAGTCCCATCCATGATTTGTTTGACCTTTTCCTTGTTATCTTAAGAATAAGCTGGTCAGGCTGGGAGCTTCACAGACCTGTTAACCATTTACTGTCCTCCTGTGCTTGAGAAATGACTGTTAGTAAAACATTTTTGGCACTTTGTTATATTTTGTAAACTCCTGCGATCAATGTTTTTCCACACTGGTCACTGCTAGCCTAGGACACACTTGTACTATGTTAGCAGTCTCTGACCATCTCCTGTATTATGTCTACTCTGCAGTCTCTGACCATCTCCTGTACCATGTCTGCAGTCTCTTCCCATCTCATTTACCATGTCTTCAGTCTCTGATCATCTCCTGTACCATGTCTGCAGTCTCTTACCATCTCATGTACCATGTCTGCAGTCTCTGACCATCTCATGTACCATGTCTGCAGTCTCTGACCATCTCCTGTACTATGTCTGCAGTCTCTGACCATCTCTTGTATCATGTCTGAAGTCTCTGATCCTCTCCTGCATCATGTCTGCAGTCTCTGATCCTCTCCTGCATCATGTCTGCAGTCTCTGACCCTCTCCTGTATCATGTCTGCAGTCTCTGACCCTCTCCTGTAGTATATTTTGCAGTCTCTGACCCTCTTCTGTAGTATGTTTTACTGTCTCTGACCATCTCCTGTAGTATGTTTTGCAGTCTCTGACCATCTCCTGTAGTATGTTTTGCAGTCTCTGACCATCTCCTGTAGTAAGTTTTGCAGTCTCTGACCATCTCCTGTAGTATTTCTGCAATAAAGGGGGGCTACAGGCATGGTAGGTGGTGAGGGAAGAGGGCTGTAGGTGCAGTGGGTGGTAAGGCAAAGGAGGCTGCAGGCACAGTAGATAATGAGGAAAGGGGTCCCAGGTGCAGTGGGTGGAACGTGTGATGGAACGAGTGCCTAGGCACGAGTGGTGGTTAAGGCGGGGCTGTAGAGAACATTTTAATGTAGCATACAGGGCAAGGAGCTTCATAATCCAGAGCCCACCAAAATCCTCAGCACCAGGCCCATGATGCTCTTAATCCAGGCCGAACGGCAAGGGTCGCACTTTCAATCGGGCCATGGTGTTCCGCCACTAATATAATTTTTATAATGGCACACAGTAAAATAATTAAAAAGTGCACTGACAGATTTTCACAAAATACACACTGGGATCTGTGATCAAAGAGTGTATTGTGCTATTATTTAATGACACTGCACAAAGCAATTCAGTGTTTTTTTTTTTTGGGGGGGGGGGGGGGCACAATTAGCACCAGCGCTGGGTAGACATTATACTTTTCCAAGAAACCCATTTTAAAGCAAATTGTATTCCAGCATGCTCACGAAGATACTATTCGAGATGGTTTCATAGTACTTTGTCCTCTTCCAAAAGTAGGGGAGTCTCCAACGCTATCAACAAGCATCTACCAATTTTTCCCTTGGAGCATGTAACTGATTCCAATGGCCGGTATCTCTTTCTTAAATTTAAGCTTTGGAATAAGGTTTATACAATCGCCAATTTCTATATCCCAAACTATGATCAAATAAAGGCAATTACACAATATCTTCATCTTTTGACAGAATTTGCAGAAGGTACGATTCTTGTAGGAGGAGATTTTAATATGGCACTAGAACCCCAACTGGATACCTCCTCTCAGCGATCAAATATCTCTTAAACCCCTTTCACACTGGGGAATTTTTCAGGCGTTTTTTCAGGCGCTTTAGCGTTAAAAAAATCGCCTGTAAAGCGCCTGAAAGAAGCTGCATTTGCAATCCCAATGTGAAAGCGGGAGTGCTTTCACACTAAGACCCCTTTTACACTATGGCGTTTTTCAGGCTCTTTAGCATTAAAATAAGTGCCTGTAAAGCGACTGAAAGAAGCCGCAACTACAATCCCAATGTGAAAACCCGAGTGCTTTCAGACTGAGGCGCTGCGCTGGCAGGGAGTCAAAAAAACTCCTGCAAGCAGCTTCTTTGCAGCGCTTTTAGAACGATCCTCTCCTGCATCATGTCTGCAGTCTCTGATCCTCTCCTGCATCATGTCTGCAGTCTCTGACCCTCTCCTGTATCATGTCTGCAGTCTCTGACCCTCTCCTGTAGTATATTTTGCAGTCTCTGACCCTCTCCTGTAGTATGTTTTGCAGTCTCTGACCATCTCCTGTAGTATGTTTTGCAGTCTCTGACCATCTCCTGTAGTAAGTTTTGCAGTCTCTGACCTTCTCCTGTAGTATTTCTGCAATAAAGGGGGGCTACAGGCATGGTAGGTGGTGAGGGAAGAGGGCTGTAGGTGCAGTGGGTGGTAAGGCAAAGGAGGCTGCAGGCACAGTAGATAATGAGGAAAGGGGTCCCAGGTGCAGTGGGTGGAACGTGTGATGGAACGAGTGCCTAGGCACGAGTGGTGGTTAAGGCGGGGCTGTAGAGAACATTTTAATGTAGCATACAGGGCAAGGAGCTTCATAATCCAGAGCCCACCAAAATCCTCAGCACCAGGCCCATGATGCTCTTAATCCAGGCCGAACGGCAAGGGTCGCACTTTCAATCGGGCCATGGTGTTCCGCCACTAATATATTTTTTATAATGGCACACAGTAAAATAATTAAAAAGTGCACTGACAGATTTTCACAAAATACACACTGGTATCTGTGATCAAAGAGTGTATTGTGCTATTATTTAATGACACTGCACAAAGCAATTCAGTGTTTTTTTTTTTGGGGGGGGGGGGGGGCACAATTAGCACCAGCGCTGGGTAGACATTATACTTTTCCAAGAAACCCATTTTAAAGCAAATTGTATTCCAGCATGCTCACGAAGATACTATTCGAGATGGTTTCATAGTACTTTGTCCTCTTCCAAGAGTAGGGGAGTCTCCAACGCTATCAACAAGCATCTACCAATTTTTCCCTTGGAGCATGTAACTGATTCCAATGGCCGGTATCTCTTTCTTAAATTTAAGCTTTGGAATAAGGTTTATACAATCACCAATTTCTATATCCCAAACTATGATCAAATAAAGGCAATTACACAATATCTTCATCTTTTGACAGAATTTGCAGAAGGTACGATTCTTGTAGGAGGAGATTTTAATATGGCACTAGAACCCCAACTGGATACCTCCTCTCAGCGATCAAATATCTCTTAAACCCCTTTCACACTGGGGAATTTTTCAGGCGTTTTTCAGGCGCTTTAGCGTTAAAAAAATCGTCTGTAAAGCGCCTGAAAGAAGCTGCATTTGCAATCCCAATGTGAAAGCGGGAGTGCTTTCACACTAAGACCCCTTTTACACTATGGCGTTTTTATGGCTCTTTAGCATTAAAATAAGTGCCTGTAAAACGACTGAAAGAAGCCGCTACTACAATCCCAATGTGAAAACCCGAGTGCTTTCAGACTGAGGCACTGCGCTGGCAGGGCGTCAAAAAAACTCCTGCAAGCAGCTTCTTTGCAGCGCTTTTAGAACGGTGAATACACCGCTCCTAAAGCGCCCCTTCCCATTGAAATCAATGGGAAGCGCCTGCAAAATGCCTGCAAAGCGCTTTTGGCAGTGGCGCTTTGTGGGCGCTTTTAACCCTTTATTTGGTCACTAGCAGGGGTTAAAAGCGCTCCACTAGCGCTCGAAAAACGCTGGTAAAGTGCTGCTAGTTTAAGCAGCGCTTTACGAGCGTTTTTCGGGCGCTGGCAGTGTGAAAGGGCTCTTAAAGCACTTGGGCTTTCACATTGGGATTGCAGATGAGGCTTCTTTCAAGCGCTTTACAGGCGCTTTTTTTTAACGCTAAAGTGCCTGAAAAACGCCTGAAAAACGCCCCATTGTAAACGGGGTCTTACAGTCAGCTGAGGGTTAAAAGAGAGTTCTTTGAACACTGATGGCTGGATCTCTGGCGTACCTTAAATCCTAAAAATCGGGATTATACATACTATACTTCAGTTCACCAATCCTATAGTAGGTTAGATTATTTTTTCACGGGATCACATTTATTGGAATGGAATCCACTTATGGATATTGGGTCTTTTATTTGGTCCAATCATTTACCTCTTTTTTTGACAATACAACCTCCTCAGACCCCACGTTAGATTCTTCTTTATCTTACCAGAAAAAAAAAAAAAAAAAACTGTACACATCTTCTAATGATTACACCTGATCTGAGCACAACCTGCCATCGGGACTTACTGAGAGCATATCACTCGTCCACCAGCCGGGGCTGCCAGTGACTGTGGGCAGCGGTGGCCGGGACTATAATCTTAGTATCGGCAAAGGTGGACCAGCCGCTGCTGCCTGCTCCCCAAAAATGAAGGAAAGTTCCATGGATGCCAGTACCATCACTTGGGGCCAGGCCCCAGGAAAATGCTGTTATTTACTCCATGTGGGCAGTGTGTGTCCGAGCATAGTGAGCTCCCTTTCCCTTTGCCCTGCACAGATGGATGATATGCCTTTGGTGCATGCATAGTTGCCAACATTTTATAAAAATTTCCAGGGACACCTTTCTTTGCTGTGTTACCAGCCAGTGACTGTGGGCAGAGAATGAACTTTAATTAGGGATGGGCATTCATTTAAATTGGCGTGGTTTTAAAACCTGCATATCATAAACCTAGAGCCATACTTAAGGCTGGGTTCAAACCTATGCAAATTGGATGGGGGTTTCGCATGACAGGAGATTGTAACCGACTCTCTATGGAGCCAGTTCTCATATCTCCATTGCGGCTGCGCAGCGGCTTGCACAAGAATGATGTGCGTCTTTGGCTCAATTTCAGGGCCGAATTCAGGCAAAAATTTAGCCCTGATTCGTCCCTGATCGGAGAACAGGGATGCACCGGACCCCTGCTGCGAGTCACATCTGTTGGAGGTGTGAATCCAGCCTTTAAGGCTGAACACTAGGAGCTTAGCCACTTTCTAAAAAAGGCTGGTTTACTATGGGTTAAGTATAACGAGGTGATTGCCACCATTGTGGACTTATCCCTTGAATTTATAATAGACAATTTTACTGAATGTCGGGAGTACAGATATCTGTACTTTCTCACTCAGCAGGTGCTCTGCCTGTCCCTCTGCTGTCCATTCACAGAAAGCTTTGTCTTTTTTTTTTATGTTTTTAAATAATATAAAGTGCTTTGTGATTGGGCAGGAGGAGGAGAGGGGAAGGGAGGGATGGGTATAGCAACCACAGACATCTCTGCAGCTGCGGGAGCTGAGACCCAAAGGTCCAGAAGGAGCAATGGAAGTATAGTAACAGCTGTACTCCTAGCACTCAATAAAAACATAAATTGTAAATTGAAGAGATAAATCCACTAAGTGCCATACACCTTGTTGAAATTAACCCACACTAAACAAGCACATTTTAGAAAGTGACTAAATTCCTGAAGTTCGGCTCCCCTGGATACCACTTAGTGAAAAATGATGCAGTACACGTCAGCGAATAGTGGGTATGGCCACACTGTGCTCACAGTGAGAGGAGCTTAAGGGCTCATTTATCCCAGATGCAGTAGAGTGCATTTTAAAACGCATATGCAGTGCACACACATATACACATACACATAAAAACGCACATATATGCTGTACATATACACACACACAAACACACAAATCACATACACACACACCTCTGCCTCCAGTTTTCCCCACCAGCACATGCCTGCAATGCCTCCCAGCAGTACACCTCTGCAGCTCAATTCTTTCTCCCCACTGTTGCACTCACCATCTTCTTGCTGTGGCACAGAGTGCTCTGCTCACCGGTTCCTGGGGCAACTTGGGACATGACTGATAACCTAAAAAGGGGCACTCTCTCAGCAAAGCAGGGAAAGTTGGCATGTATAGCAGGGGATGATTAGGATGTGCCTGGGCACACCTGGCACACCCCATGCGCACGCCTACGCTGACAACTTGCTACTTTATGTCACCAACCCACATGTCTCCATGCCCTCTATTTTGTATAAATTTCAGCGATTTGGGGCCCTGAGTAATTTTAAAGTTAATTTGACCAAATCAGAAATTCTTACTGTATCTCTGTCACTGCATCAAGTCCAGGCTCTTGGGAATAATTTCATGTTTAAGATTTGTACTTCGACACTTAAATATCTGGGTATAAAAATTACCAAGTTATATATAGAAAATTATCACCCTCTTATGCAGAGTACAATACAAGATCTAAAAAAGTACGATCAAGCCCACTATTCATAGTTTGGGAGGATCAATATTTAAAAAAATTGATATAATACCGCGTTTTCTCTATCTTTTCCAAACTATACCCATAGTGGCCCCCCGTTCCTTTTTTGTTACTCTACAATCTGCTTTCACAAGGATTATTTGCAGTTGCAATAGACCTAGATTACAAAGAAGAATCCTATCTCTCCCTAAAGCAAAGGGGGGTGTAGGGGCACCGGACCTATATTATTACCATGTTGCAGCGGTGTTAACTAGACTAGTAAACTGGTTCCATCATTCTCACCTTAAACAATGGGTACACATAGAACAGTCAATTGCCTCTTTTGATCTCCAGGCGCTTCCCTGGCTAGATATCTCTGTCCGTGGTCCACTTTCTTCTTTATCTTTTCTTAGGCCGCGTACACACGAGCGGACTTTCCCGCGGGATTGTCCGCCAGACTAGAGTCCGCTGGACAATCCGCCCATGTGTGGGCTCCAGCGGAATTTTTCCTTCCAAAAGTCTGGCCGACTAAGTTTTAAGTTCAGACTTAAAATTGTCCGCTGGACTCGGCAGTCCGGCGGACAATCCTGCCGTCTGTGTGCTAGTCCGAGGGACTTTTGAAATGAACGGACTTGCCCACACACGGACGAAAGTCTGTTCATTTAGAACGTGACTCCAGGTAGACGGGACTAGCGAAGGCATTGAATGCCACCGCGCTAGCCCCGTCACCTGGTATGGATTTAAAGGGGAATCCCTACGCCGAAAAAATGGCATGGGGGTCCCCCCCAAATACATATCAGACCCTTATCCGAGCACGCAGCCCGGCCGGTCAGGAAAGGGGGTGGGGACGATCGAGCCCCCCCCTCCTGAGCCGTACCAGGCCGTGTGCTCTCAACATGGGGGGTGCCCTGGGGAAAGGGGGGCCCTGTGGCCCTCCCACCCCAAAGCACCTTGTCCCCATGTTGATGAGGACAAGGGCCTCTTCCCGACAACCCTGGCCGTTGGTTGTCGGGGTCTGCGGGCGGGGGGCTTATCGGAATCGGGAGCCCTCTTTCATAAGGAGCCCCCAGATACCGGCCCCCACCCTATGTGAATGAGTATGGGGTACGATGTACCCCTACCCATTCACCTAAGGGAAAAAAGTGTAAATAAAAAAACGACACAATATTCCGTCTTGGGGGGTCTTCTCGCCGGACTCCTCCGCTATCTTCTGCTCTTTTACCTAGCTCTTTGACTAGCGGAGGAGCCCGGCTTTCTTCTTCGTCTACGCCGTCGTCGTCTGTGGGTCTTGTTCCGACTTTGGAGGTCTTCGGGGGTCTCTTCTGTTCTTCTTGCCAGTGGCCAGGGCTTCTGTTGCCGACGCTGTCGCCACTGCCGCCTTCTGCTTCTAGTTCTTCTTTCTTCATCCGATGTTGACGCGACACTCTCTCTGGCCGTAATGGCTCAGACACGCGGTGCTGTGACCGGAGGATGCTGGGACTGTGACATCATATGGGGCGGGGTCACCATGTGACATGAGCATGTGACCCGCCCCTTGTCCCTATATAAGTCACAGCACCGCGTGTCTGAGCCATTAAGGCCAGAGAGAGCGTCGTGTCAACATCGGATGAAGAAAGAAGAACAAGAAGCAGAAGCAGAAGGCGGCGGTGACAGCGACCCCCAGACGACGACGGCGGTGACGAAGAAGAAAGCCGGGCTCCTCCGCTAGTGAAAGAGCTAGGTAAAAGAGCAGAAGATAGCGGAGGAGTCCGGCAAGAAGACCCCCCAAGACGGAAGAAGACCCCCGGAGCTGTGCAATAAAATATTTTAAAAAAATTGTGTAGTTTTTTTATTTACACTTTTTTCCCTTAGGTGAATGGGTAGGGGTACATCGTACCCCATACTCATTCACATAGGGTGGGGGGCCGGTATTTGGGGGCCCCCTTATTAAAGGGGGCTCCCGGATTCCGATAAGCCCCCCGCCCGCAGACCCTGACAACCAACGGCCAGGGTTGTCGGGAAGAGGCCCTTGTCCTCATCAACATGGGGACAAGGTTCTTTGGGGTGGGGGGGCCGCAGGGCCCCCCTTTCCCCATGGCGCCCCCCATGTTGAGGGCACGCGGCCTGGTATGGCTCAGGAGGGGGGGCGCTCAATCGGCCCCACCCCCTTTCCTGACCGGCCGGGCTGCGTGCTCGGATAAGGGTCTGATATGGATTTGGGGGGGACCCCCACGCCATTTTTTTGGCGTAGGGATTCCCCTTTAAATCCATACCAGGTGACGGGGCTAGCACGGCGGCATTCAATGACTTCGCTAGTCCCGTCTACCTGGAGTTTCGTTCTAAATGAACTGACTTTCCTCCGCGTGTGGGCAAGTCCGTTCATTTCAAAAGTCCAGCGGACTTTGACCAAAACTCTGGCTGATTGTCTGCCGGAAAGGTCCGGGCATGTGTGTGCAAGTCCACATGCTCGGAAAGTCCAGCGGACCTCCGCTGGAAAGTCCGGCGGTTTGTCCGCTGGACTAGGTCCGGCAGACAATCCCGAGGGGAAAGTCCGAGCGTGTGTACGCCGCATTACAGCACATTTACTCGGTATTTGGGATAAATTGCATACCCAATTAGGACTTTCTCCTAAAGTGGGATTAATAAAGCCCCTGTAAAGTAACCCAGGGTTCCCTCCGGCAGCGGCCCGGAGATATTTCATGTTATGGAGTAAGGAGTCAAATCATCAAATATCTCAAATCCTTTGCCAGGGAACTCTTCCATTGCTATCAAATTTGATTCCTATACAGCAGCAATCAATTAGACACTGGCTGGAATATCGGCAACTATCGTCTTTTCTTCTCTCCTTTCCTTCCAGGGATGTATTTAATAGAGAGCCAGATATCTTTGAGTCTCTTCTGTTACAAGATAATATACCAGAGCACATTCTGTCTGCAGTGTATAGGGTTCTTATTCTTAGACTCCATCCATGCCTCCCAGAGTTTGCAAATAAGTGGAATATGGACTTGAACAACCAAATTAAATCAGAGGAATGGGAAAAGGCGTTTATCCTTACACATAGTATGTCATCGGCAACTATGACACATGAGACCAATATTATGCTTTTGTCTTGTTAGTATTGATTCCCACTATTGCTTCACCGGATATATCCAAATGTATCAGACCTTAGTTTGCGCTGTCACTCCGCTAAGGGTTCGCTTTTGCATATCTGGTGGGAATGTCCATCTGTACATCATTTTTGGGATATGATACTCCAGCTTCATACTCATGCAACTGGGTTAACTATTCCCTACACGCCACAAATTACTTTGCTATCCATCTTACCCGGCTTGTATAAAAGCATTAAAAAAGGCCCTTTAAGGCATTGGTTGACAGCTGCAAGATCGGTTATACCACGCAATTGGCGGTCGGTGTATGCTCCATCGTTGATTGAGTGGGTTTCAGAGATGGATCATATCGAGATGATGGAGACTCTTCTGTCAAAGGAATTGGACACTTATGAACAATGTTGCCAAATTTGGCTCCCTTGGAAGGTGCTATGGGAATCCCTTGAAATGTGGAATCTATATATGGGTTTGTGGTAGGACATGAAGTTGCTTCAGAGCTGTGTTGAGCAAGGCGATTTTGGTCTGTAGCTATTTCTGGTAGTTTTATTTATATATTATTTTTGTTTTTTTGTAATTCCCCCCTCCACTTTTTTGTTTTTTGTTTTTTGTTTTTAGTTTTTATTGTGTTTGTTTAGTGTTGTTGTGTTTTGTGTGATATACCTAACACCACTGTGGGAGTTGAAAACAGGAAGTAGGAAACTATATATTTTATCTAGTTGGAAGAAGGAAGATAAGGCAGGGTTATTTTTCTTAGGGTTTAAAATCGGAATGGTCTAAAGTATCACTGTGTGTTTTTTTTTTTTATAACATATGAGTTTATTGATGAGTAGACTAGTTTTATTTGCTTCTTTTTTTTCCCTCTCCCTTTTTGTAGGGGCTCCTGCAGGGTGTTGGCATATGTTTATATGTATTATGTACTATGTTTATACATTATTGTAATGTGGTGTGTTTTTTATCATTACCTATAGTATATGGATAATGTTTTTGTTATGTAAATTTAAATTTTCAATAAAATCAGAGTTGAACAAATTAGCCAAGTACACTCTAAATTCTTGAATGTGTACTGAGGAGCACCTGTTACAAAAGTTCATCTCCCTTAAAGAACTTTTAAACGTTCTTAACCCTTAAATGTTTCAATTTAACGGTTAAGAACATCAAATACATGAAACACATTTCAGGGCCAAAAAGCCTCTCCCAAAGCTTGAGCAGTTGATGTTAATAAAAGCATGACAGTTAAGCCTTGATGAAGATGGTACTAAAAGGAGAGGGAGTTTAATATTATATACAGTATCTCACAAAAGTGAGTACACCCTTACATTTTTGTAAATATTTTATTATATCTTTTTATGTGACAACACTGAAGAAATTACACTTTGCTACAATGTAAAGTAGTGAGTGCGCAGCTTGTATAATGCCCCGTACACACGGTCGGATTTTCCAATGGAAAATGTCCGATCGGACCATGTTGTCGGAAAATCCACCCGTGTGTGGGCTCTCAAATTTTCCGACAACAAAATCCGATCTGACTTTTTCCGATCGTGTGTAGAGAATTCCGACGGACAAAGTGCCACGCATGCTCAGATCAAATTACGAGACCAAATCTATTGGCTACTAGCCTCTACGTAGTTCCGTAGTACGCAACGAACGTCACCACGTTCAGAATGATTGGATTTTCCAACAACTTTGTACGGGGCATAACAGTGTACTGTAAATTAGCTGTCCCTTAAAAATAACTCAAACACAGCCATTAATGTCTAAACCACTGGCAACAAAAGTGAGTACATCCCTAAGTGAAAATGTTCAAATTAAATTTGGTGTTTTCGCTCTCACTCTCTCATACTCCTCACTGGAAGTTCAACATGGCACTTTATGGCAAAGAACTCTCTGAGGATCTAAAAAAAAAATGATCGCTCTACATAAAGATGGCCTAGGCTATAAGAATATTGCCAAGACCCTGAAACTGAGCTGCAATATTGCCAAGACCATAGAGCCGTTTGACAGGACAGGTTCCACTCAGAACAGGCCTCACCATGATTGACCCAAGAAGTTGCGTGCACGTGCTCAGCGTCATATCCAGGGGTTGTCTTTGGGAAATAGACGTATGAGTGCTGCCAGCATTGCTGCAGAGGTTGAAGGGGTGGGGGGGTCAGCCTGTCAGTGCTCAGACCATATACCGCACACTGCATCAAATTGGTCTGCACGGCTGTCGTCCCAGGAGGAAGTCTCTGCTAAAGATGATGCACAAGAAAGCCTGCAAACTGTTTACTGAAGACAAGAAGACTAAGGACATGGATTACTGGAACCATGTCCTGTGGATGAGACCAAGATAAACTTATTTGGTTCAGATGGTGTTAAGCATGTGTGGTGGAAACCATGTGAGGAGTACAAAGACAAGTGTGTCTTGCCTACAGTTAAGCATGGTGGTGGGAGTGTCATGGTCTGGAGCTGCATGAGTGCTGCCGGCACTGGGGAGCTACATTTCATTGAGGGAACGATGAATGGCAACATGTACTGTGACATATTGAAGCAGAGCATGATCCCCTCCCTTTGGAGACTGGGCCGCAGGGCGGTATTCCAACATGATAACAAACCCAAACACATCTCCAAGATGACAACTGCCTTGCTAAAGAAGCTGAGGGTAAAGGTGATGGACTGGCCAAGCATATCTCCAGACCTAAACCCTATTGAGCATCTATGGGGCATGCTCAAACGGAATATGGAGGAGCGCAAGGTCTCAAACATCCACCAGCTCCATGATGTCGTCATGGAGGAGTGGAAGAGGACTCAAGTGGCAACCTGTGAAGTTCTGGTGAACTTCATGCCCAAGAGGGTTAAGGCAGTGCTGGAAAATAATGGTGGCCACACAAAATATTGACACTTTGGCCCAATTTAGACATTTTCATTTAGGGGTGTACTCACTTTTGTTGCCAGGGATTTAGACATCAATGGCTGTGTGTTGAGTTATTTTGAGGGGACAGCAAATGTACACTGTTATACAAGCTGTACACTGACTACTTTACATTGTAGCAAAGTGTAATTTCTTCAGTGTTGTCATATGAAAAGATAAAATAAAAAAAATTACAAAATGTGAGGGGTGTACTCACTTTTGTGAGATACTGTATTTACCATATATTTTTTTATATACACAGGATATAAAAAAAAAAAATATATATATATATATATATATATATATATATATATATATATATATAAAATATATATATATATATATATATATATATATATATATAATAGCTAAGTGTCGTTAGAGGGTGGAACACCCGTGAACAGCAATTTCGGAGACCTCACCTGTCCCCTGGCAGTTATAAGGAGTAAAAGCCCATGAGTTATACAAGCAGCAGCCTATTTTAATACAATGAAGTGTTTTACATATGTTTTAATAAATTGTTCCTGGATGATCTATACTACTGGAGTGTTTTCTTTCTTTGTGGATACCAGTGATAGGTTGGGGCACTGGAAGTGGAAGCAGTAAGTTTGAGGCCCAACCTTCTGGTAAGTCTTGGGTTTAAGTGTAGTGGTGATGTTCACACATGTCTCACTCATGCTGCAGATAATTTGGGGAAGTGAAGAGGTTGCACTTTGATGACTTTTATTCAGAATGTAGTGGAGGAAGACTTAAAGATTATTGTTTTACAGGAGTCTCACTAGTAGCCCTGCAGTATTTATGCATACAGCATTTTGGAGGAGTATTGCTGCAGTATTTATGTAATGGTAAAAGGACTTTTTATATCAGTGTTTCTGCTGGTGTCTGATTGCCGTTTTTTTCAGGAATCAAGCTGAAGCGTCCACACTCATATTCTTCTACTTGCAGACGTTGTTGCTTTATTATTCATATTATAGCAACTGTATAATTCTTTATAGAGCTTTCTCTTATTTACGCTCAGTGCTACAAATAAATAATTAAAAAAAAATAGTTTTTGTTTTATTTTTTTTGTCAGGTACATATACCATATCACATATAAATGTTTCATATTTATTATCTGAAAAATACTATTAAATAAAATGCTTAGTAGTTAAAGATGAAATTATACATAGATATGTATAGATATCCATCAAAGTAATGACTTATCTCCCTTTCCTTCTCCCCCTGCCTTCTCTGTATAGGCCTGTATAGAGTTTTTAAATGGAAATGGAGAATATAAAACATTCTCCAATATACTTTCTCTGTATAAAACCAATAAGATTCTGGGACACCAGTGTTTTGGGTGTAACCTGCATTACAGGTTTAAAATATATAAGCATTGGAAAATAAGATATAATTGGTCTGAAATATGATTGGTCTGAAAACCTTATCGTTTTCATTTAGATTAAATTTCTACCACCCCTTTATTGTTAATGAGCCCTGAGGCACAATGACCAGTCAAGGCACACTGTCTAGAAAAGAGCTTATGTTAAAATTCGCTCCAATTTCAGAAGTGCAAGGAAACATGACATGTAATATAATTATAATGGCACAATAGCGATAGTTCTAGAAACAATGGTACTTGTGTAGTAAGTACGTGACCAAGCAAACAATTGCTAGAAATGTTTCTGGAAAATCTAGTCAGGGAAGTTCCCCTCATTTTTAGGTGCTTCTCAAAGAGACTGACAGCCCTTCAGTAACCCTAAAAGAAAAAAGAACAGAGAATGTGCATCTTGTTTCAGTTTAATCAGTATTTTGACAAACTCTTTAAATTAATACCCGTTTTGAGCCACACATTGATACCAGGTTTAATGAACAACTGCACATTTGTCTTAAAAAAATCAATATTATAAAAGAATATTATTAAAAAAGCGTTTAGCATACTTCTTAAATAAACAGTATAAATGCTATTCCTTTTTTCAACATAAAATATGATTTTGCCATAGTCTGCCTAATAAAACTCTGTTGCTAAAATCAACCAACTGATCATCAAGGGATCCTGTGGCGAGACAGGTACATAGACAGCACTCTCTTGTGCCCTACAGGTCTTAGAATTTACTCCCACTCTCTCGCCTTCTGTTCATCCTGCCTACTTGTTAGCTGATTAATGCATATGCTGAGGAGATTTAGCAGCATTTGCACTGTTTTATCTCAGCAGAGGTGAGATACACCCAACTCTGAAATTACACTCTCAGGAAAACCTAAAAATGGAGGTAAAAAAGTGTGTCACTGGCGCAAAAAGTAGTGCTTAATTAATTACAATAATTTATTTTTTTAATATAGATCTGCTGCTGTTAAGAGTCCCCTATTACTGTTTAGGGAGAAAAATGGTATTGCATAAAATGTAACTGCACTGATCCTAAAGTGCTTATACAATTTTTAAGACTAAAACGGTGTCTACAAAATGTGCACAAAAAAATACAATCATCAAAGCTATATAGCTATATAGTGCAAGGCATCAATATGTAAATATATAGTACAAATTATCAAGTGCCAAATATCAAACACCAGGACATATGTTTTTAACAATAGTCCCCAAAGTCATTTAAATCCCATGTGCATAATGTGCACAAGTTCACATCTGTGCTTTAAAGATTCTTTTCAGCACTTCGTGAATCACCACCACCTTCTGAAATGGGCACTCACCATAACCTACAAAAAACGTTGTCTTTTTAGTAGCTGTCACCACCCCCAGTGGAAAAGAGCTATACCCAAAGGCCAATTCATCAGAATTAGGCGGAATTAGGCGGAATTGTGATTTGATAGGACACTATCTCACACAAACAGAGTATTAATTGAAAGATTTGTGGACAAAGGTTATGATAGAAGAGAATTTGAGGATACCAGAGATAATACACAAGGGTTTCTACAGGTGTTGAAAGTGCAAACCCTGCAGGACCCTGCAGGACCACAAATAAAGGAAACAGGAAGACTACAGATTTCCAATCAAATACAACAAAATTGAAATATAATATTGATAAACGTATTACTTGTAGCAGTACCCATGTGACCCACATATTGGAATGTAGCTGTAGATTGCAGTATCTAGGGAGAACAAGACCACTCTCTGCCAGGATAGGTGAACATATTAGAAATATTAAGAAGGGGTTCAAACACCACAGTGTCTCAAAACATTTTAGCAATACTCAGAATAGAAACACACAACACATTTTATGCCATAGACAAAGTATATCGAAATTGGAGGAACTCAAATCTGCGGAGAGGAAATATCACAGAATGAAACTTATTGGATTTTTTTTATTAAATACTATGAAACCAAATGGGTTGAATGTGGAACTTGATATTAATTGCTTCATTAGAGGATTATTAATATTTTTATTTTCATTATCATTACATATTTTCTCTGTGATTTTTCCAGTTTTTTCTGCTCATTTTTATTATATTTTTTTCTTATTTTTTTATTTTAATATAATTATTTTTTTATTATTTATTTTAATTTTTATTTCCATTTTTTTTTTTACATTTTTAATATTTTCATAATTTTTTATATGTACCGATATATCCATATATATTTCCCTTAACCAATTAACCTTTTATAAAGATTATGGTTAACAACCATACAAGAGTGCATACAAGAATGTAAAGTTCTTCCAGCCGTCATTTTTTGGGTGCACAATTATGTCTAAATTATGAAAGGATGAAACATAAACGGGTATTGGTTGGAGCGACAGGCCCCGATTCCATTTGTAAACATAACAATACATTTTGAAAGTGCCAGCAACTGAAATGGAGGAAGACATACTTTCGGCATAGGAATAACAATAGTTCCTGTTCCGGTTCCTCTAGCGAATTGATTGGCTGACCAATTGCCATTAAGGGCATACATACCAAAACCAAGATGGTGTACCCAGCTTCCTTATGATGCATCCATGTATGCGAAATGCATAGAGGCTTCTGGGTAATCGTCGACATCACTTCCTGTCCTAGCCCGCATCAATACACTGCTGGAAAGACTCAGTGCCGGTCTAAAGACACCTGAATTGTGAGTGCACATTTTATATGTTTGCCTTATTGATTTGAATACATTTTATAAAAGCATGTAGCGCAATGGTGGATGTTTAATTCTTTTGAGATATCAAGACTAATATGGAGACATGAGGAGTAACTAGTGGCAACCTAGTTGGAAAGAAAGATAGGCCCATGAAAGTGGAGTGGTTATCCCAATATAAACCAAAGGCAAAGTTTTTTCTAGGTTCTGGTGAGTGCCCATTTCAAAAGGTGGTGGTGATTCACGAAGTGGTGAAAAGGTTCTTAAAAGCACAGATGTGCCTTCGGAAACTTACCGATACTATCAGCTACTACACTTCTTACGTATGGTCTGGAACAGCTCAGATGACCCACTCTCGGTCACTCAATACGAACTCTGGTGCTCCTCAGCCATGGGCTTCAGGGGAGGTATCTCCCTGATCTACTCAGCGCTAGCTAAACCACAGGGCAAAGCAAACTATATGTTGAGATGGAAGCAAGACCTCCAGTTCGAATGGGACCTGGACACTTGGCACATGAAATTTTCACGTTCATTTAACCGCTTCCCGACTGCCTCCTGTAGATATACATCCTTAGAATGGCACGGCTAGGCAAAAGCACGTATATATACGTCCCCTTTAATTGCCTAGCCGTGGGGTCGCTCGGTCGGGAGCTCTGTGACCACGGCCGTGGGACCAGCGGACCTGATCGTTGCTGGTGTCCCACGATCGGGTCACAGAGCTGAAGAACGGGGAGAGGTCTGTGTAAACAAACCTCTCCCCGTGCTTCCTACACTGCTTGTCATTGAACGGCTGTTCCCTGGCATCGGGAAAGCCGATCAATGACGTCAGACGTACAGCCATGCCCCCTACTGTAAAAAAAAAAACACAACATGTCACACTTAACCCCTCCCGCCCCCTAGTGGTTAACTCCTTCACTGCCAGTGTCATTTACATAGGAATCAGTGCATTTAAATAGCACTGATTTCTATATAAATGACAATGGTCCCAAAAATGTGTCAAAAATGTCCGATGTGTCCGCCATAATGTCGCAGTCACATTAAAAATCGCTGATCGCCGCCATTACTAGTAAAAAAAATATATTAATAAAAATGCTATAAAACTATCCCCTATTTTGTAAACGCTATAACTTTTGCACAAACAAATCAATAATCGCTAATTGCAATTTTTTTTTACCAAAAATATGTAGAAGAATACGTATCGGCCTAAATTGAGGAAAAAACATTTTTTTATATATATTTTTGGGGGATATTTATTATAGCAAAAAGTAAAAAATATGGCATTTTTTTCAAAATTGTCGCTCTATTTTTGTTTATAGTGCAAAAAATAAAAACCGCAGGGGCGATCAAATACCACCAAAAGAAAGCTCTATTTGTGGGAAAAAAAGGACGCCAATTTTGTTTGGGAGCCACGTCGCACGACCACGCAATTGTCAGTTAAAGCGACGCAGTGCCGAATCGCAAAAAGGGGCCAGGACCCAACCATAGCTCTCCCGCAGGACCCAACCATAGCTCTCCTCAACTACGCTATTCCGCAGGTCCCTAAACTGACCCGCTTGCTCATCCATTTTATCCTCCTGGGAGCCATGATCACTATAGCTCACGCATGGAAATCGCCCTCAGTCTCATTCCGCCGAGCTAAACAAAAAAAATTGTGGATAATGTCGCAGGAAAAAAACGCCAATACCTTACTAGACTCAGCAGTAAAATTCCGCCTCATTTGGGAACCTTGGGCTCAATATGTGGGTATCTCACAAATTTTCCTATGAGAAGGTGCTGACAATTCCTTTATTGGAGTAGCCCATCTCCTCTCCGCGAGGGACCCATAATGAACCTTCCCTTCCTCCCCTCCCGCCTCCCCCCCTCTTTCTATACCTCTTCTCCTCTCTTACTTTCCTTTATTCTCTTCTGTCTCTCTCCTCTCTCCTTCAACTACGACTTGAAGGGACCTGGCTCGCACAGGGACCCAGTTTAATTAAATATGTTTATTCTGTTTTGATGTTCGAAGGTACAGAAGGGCAGCCCGCTTGGTAATATGCTGTAACCATAGCTTCATCAGGCTACCTCTCATCTTCTCCCCTTTAAGTGGGAGACCAAAAACTGGTCCACTGCGGCATTCTCACCCCAGTTAGGGGTTAGAATCCTGTTCTAGGGAGCAGTGGCTCCAACCTCTCACACTGGTACTACCTGAAGTGCTGGTCCCTAACCCTCCCACGCACAGCAAGATCCCTCTGGGGGTGCGTGGGGCGTTGGGGAACAGACGCTGATTCTAGGTCTCCTGATACTTAACTATGAGTTATTCAATTCCACCCAGTGGAAACAGAGTCTAGGTTAATAGACTGTTTAACACCCTCCTTTTCACTCTACAAGTGATCAGGTTGCGGAATACACCCCTCTAAGAAAATTACAGAATGCTTTTGTCTGTAAATTGTCCTCTGTACTGACCCTCTAGGGGGTAACTTGTTTCTTTTGTTTACCTTTTATAATTTTGTATTGTTACTATTTACAATAACATTTTTAAAACTTAAAAAAAAATAAAAAAATAAAAAAGCACAGATGTGAACTTGTGCACATTATGCACATGGGATTTAAATGATAAAATTGTGAAGAGGACTTCGGGGACTATTGTTAAAATGTCCTGGTGTTTGATATTTGGCACTTGATAATTTGCATTCATAGTTTCATAGTTTTAGTTAGTAAGGTTGAATAAAGACATCAGTCCATCCAGTTCAACCTGAGCGAGTGTCTACAATTGTCCCCATCCCTGTACATTGCACACTCACACCAGTCCCTACCCTCAAGGAGCCCACAATCCAAGGTCCCCATTCATATACTAGGGCCAATTTTTGGACAGAAGCCAATTAACCTACCTGCATGTCTTTGCATTATATATTTACATATTGATACTTTGCACTATACAGCTATATAGGTTTGATGATTGTATTTTTTTGTGCACATTTTGTAGACACCGTTTTAGTGGTAAAAATTGTATAAGCTCTTTAGGATCAGCGCAGTTAAATTTCATGCAAAGCTTGAGAATGAATGGGATGGCACAAAGGGGAGTGGTTGTTTCTCTCCGCTTTACGCCTCTCATTTTAAGTTTCTTTTGGTGATTACTGCAGGTGCTCCAGGTAGCAACAAGCTCCGGATTGGCTCTATTTGGTGGGCATCCAACCCGCGCTTCTGACCCCTATAAAATACCCTGCTCCCATGCTGCAGCTGCCTCAGAAGGGACCAGACTGCGGCTCCCACTCACCCTCCCCTTTATAAAATATTTTGAAATTGTCATGGTACTTGTTTAGAGCGGGTTTAGTCATCCAGGTTAGCTGGACGGACATTGTGTCTGAATTTTGGTTTGTTATTTACTTTTAGCCAAAGACAGCTATATATATGGTTAATTATATTGTTTGTTTTAATTAAGGATACCCCTTAAATAGCACCGTGGCCAAAATAATTCCAAATAAACTACTGTTGAATTGAAATTTCACTTTGTGTGTTTTATTATGGTCTATTCTCCTTTGCACCTTCCCATGTTTAGTAAGCAAGCAAGATATTGTTAATGTTTGAGTTTTAGCCAATCGGCTCTGCCTCCGTTTGTCCCGCCTACCCATTAGCCGATTTAAACATCCTTTTTAAAACTTTTCTTGGAAGTGTATATGGAAGACTGAGTGTTTGTGGCCATTACTCCATACTCATACTCTTAGACCTTTCTGCTGCCTTCGACACAGTTGACCACCTGCTCCTCCTCAGCAAACTACACTCCCTTGGCCTCTGTGATTCTGCTTTATCCTGGTTCTCCTCCTACCTATCTCAGCGCACTCCATCTCCTCTACGCTTCTTCCTCTCTGTTGGGGTACCCCAAGGCTCTGTCCTTGGGCCCCTTCTATTCTCACTCTATACCTCTTCCCTGGGCCAGTTGATAACCTTCCATGGCTTCCGATACCACCTCTACACCGATGACACCCAGATCTATCTCTCCACTCCTCAACTCACCCCCTCGATCTCCTCATGGATCTCAAACTTACTGAATGACATCTCGGTATGGATGTCACACCACTTTCTCAAACTCAATCTTTCTAAAAATGAGCTTGTAATATTTCCTCCTTCCCGCCCCCCCCCCCCCCCCATATGACTTTACCATTAAGATCAACAGCACAACTATTGGTCCCTCCACACATGCCAAGGTGCTGGGTGTAATCCTTGACCTCTCCTTCAGCCCCCACATCCAATCACTGGCTAAATCCTGCCACCTTAACCTCCGCAACATCTCCAGAATTTGACCTTTCCTGACTAATGACATCACAAAGCAACTTATTCACTCTTTGATTATTTCCCGCCTTGACTACTGCAACTCTCTCCTTAATGGCCTACCCTTAGGCAGGCTACCCCCCCCTTCAGTCTATTATGAATTCTGTTGCTAGACTAATATACCTCACTAATTGATCTGTGACTGCTGCCCCTCTCTGTCAATCCCTTCACTGGCTTCCCCTACCCCACCGTATAAAATTCAAAATGCTAACCCCAAGATACAAGGCCATCCACAACATCGCCCCCAGCTACATCACCAACCTCATCTGCAGATATTGCCTAAATCGCCCCCTCCGCTCCTCCCGGGACCTCCTGCTCTCTAGCTCCCTTGTTACCTCCTCTCATGCTCATCTTCAGGACTTCTCCAGAGCCTCTCCCATCCTCTGGAATTCCCTGCCCCAGTATATCCGATTAGCCCCTAACCTGTCCACCTTTAGAGGATCCCTGAAAACTCACTTATTTCAGGGAAGCGTATCCCACACCCACCTAACAACCCCATCAAATCATTCCTTGCATCTATTACCTTTTTTACCACCACCCCCTCCCTTTAGAATGTAAGCTCTACAAGCAGGGCCCTCCTGTCCCTTCTGTATTGTACTGTAATTGTGCTGTCTCCCCTCTACATTGTAAAGCGCTGCGTAAACTGTTACTGGCGCTATATAAATTGTGAATAATAGTAATATAGGCAGAGCTTCACCTCATTTACTAAGCTCTGTGCTCTGTGCATTTACTAAGCTCCCTTGCAAAGTGATGAGCCTATTTGACGTTATTAAATCAACACCATAGTACATCTGCAATACATACACACACACACACACACACACACACACACACACACACATATTATCTACGTCTTTGGAAGTTTGCATGTTTTACTATCACATTGAATCACAGTGGATTTATTGATGTGGGTTTTTACATGAGCCCTTACATCACATACTGTATGTCAAGCACAAAGGCCCGCTAGCTGAATCCAGCCCGCTAGGTCTTGTCATGTGGTCCTCGCACCCTGTTTTACAGCCGCAATGTGGCAAAACTTAATTCCACCACCTCCAGCTCTCGTCCGAAGCCTTCTGTGTTTACAAGGAACAGCTTTTCTCTCTGTAGCTCCTGGATGTAGCCTACACAGGGAGGTACTAGAGCTGGGCCAGTTAGGATAGAGTAGAGATGTGAGGAAGATTTTGGGGGGGGGGGGGTTAGTTGGGGTTGCACACTGTGCACTAAACCCTGCACTCTGTACACAGTGCACCCCTGAACTTTGAACTTTGTATGTAAAGCACTCCTAAACCCTATACTCTGTACATAGCACAATCCTGAACCCTGCACACTGTATGTAGTGCACCGCTGAACTCTGCACTCTCTGCATAGGGCACCCCTGAACTCGGCCCTCGGTTCATAGGGCACCCCTGGAACTGCACTCTTTACATAGCACTCCCCTGAACTCTGCACTGTGTACGTTGCATACTCCTGAACTCTGCAATCTGTGCATAGGGCAACCCTGAACCCTGCACTCTGATTTAGCACACTCCTGAACCTTGCACTCTGCATGTAATGCCCATCTGAACCCTGCACTATGTACGTAGCACACCCCAGATGCAACCGGCCCTCTGAGAGCAACCATGCTGCTGATGTGGCCTGAAATGAAATTGAATTTAACACCCCTGCCTTACATGACACTCATTTAAGGGCTGATAATATGCACAGGGACAGATGATTAGCTCTGGACTCTACAGGGTTGATTTTTTAAAGGCAGCAAGGAAAGTATTACCAGAGCTTAGTGAATGAAAGGAATCTCTGCTTACTTTCATTACCCAAACATGTGCAAACTAAATTATTTTTTATTTTCCTTGCACATGATTGGATGTTCTTTTCAAAGTGAAATGTCGCCACAGTCAATCAGCTCTGGGGAAGATTCTTTTGCAAAATGCAATCTCCCTTGAAAAGTGAACACCCTATTTGCCTTTTGTAAATCAATCCCTTTCTGTCTGCATCCAGTGCCAATCATTTGTCCCTAACCACAGGTAACCTGCTCAATGTGCAGATATTTGCAAACACCGACAGACAGCCATGGCTCTTGTCAGCCTGTCATTGCTGTGCGGGCTGTATGGCCACAGCTCTTCACATACTCCTGGGATTTGAGCCAAAAAATACATTGTCCTCTGCCCTAATCGCAGGTGTGAATAAGTCTTGGCCCTGGTTCACATTGCAGCAATTTGGCATGTGATTTGACATGTCAAATTGCATGCCAAATCGGCTGCTACTGCCGGCAAAAGGCACTGTCTGAATTGGTGGGATGCGGCATTTGCGGCGCTGCACCGATTCCCAAAAGTAGGTTCTGTACTACTTTGTATACTTATTCAGGTTTTGTATACTAGGATTTGTATGCTTTGGGGTGTGATTTTAATAGACACCTATGCAGAAAATATTTGGGAAATTACTGCTCTAAACCAATTATATGAAGAGCTGCTAACACTAAAACAAACAAAGTCAAACAAATATGCAAAAAACACAGTGTAGCGCTGAGATCCATCAAAAATACAACATACTATAAAGTGCATTAAAAATGTGTAAATATAAAATGCTAATGTATACAGGAAGAATAATAATATATGCAAAAAAAAAAAAGTAGTAATAATGATAAAGTCCAGTAACTGAACCCATGAAAATGTGAAATCACCACTAAAATGTGAAGGACTTGAGATTCACAATTAACCCCTTGCTGACTGGCTCACGCCGATATACGCCTGCAGATTGGCACAGACAGGCATATTCACGTACCTGTACGTCGCCTTTTAGACGTGGAATTTGGGGCGTGTGCACCCACAGCTAGCTCTGTGAGTGTGATCGCGGGTTCCGCGGACTCGATGTCCGCGGGGATACCCACGATCGTCTCACGGAGAGGAAGAACGGGGAAATGCTGATGTAAACAAGCATTTACCCATTCTTCCTAGCCATAGGGAATTCCCCATGACGTCCCCGTGCGGCAGAGGGGGCGGGGTTACCAGGTGGCCCTGTCCTCCGTTATAAAAGACTTGTCAGACGCATCGAAGCCTCACACAGAGGGAGCCTCCCATTGCGCGGAGCGGCCCAGAAGAGACACCGACGCCGTGGAATAAGATGCCGGACGAGAAGACCAGAGCAAGTAGAAGCGGATCGGAGGAAGAAGATGGAAGAAGAAGATGGAAGAAGATGCCGGAAGGAGAAGATGAAGAAACCGAAGGATGAAGAAAGGAAGAAGGAAGAACAGAAGAAAGAAGATTTTAATAAAGGAATTGTCAAAAACCGTCTCCTGTAATTTTTACCATTTTAGACACTTTTTTGGTGAAATGGTAGGGGTACTTTTGTACCCCCTTACCATTTCACAAAGGGGGGGGGGCGGGATCTGGGGGTCTCCTTGTTAAAGGGGGCTTCCAGATTCCGATAAGCCCCCCGCCCACAGACCCCCACAACCAATGGCCAGAGTTGTGGGGAAGAGGCCCTTGTCCTCATCAACATGGGGACAAGGTGCTTTGGGGGGGACCCCAAAGCACCCTCCCAATGTTGAGGGCATGTGGCCTGGTACGGTTCAGGAGGGAGGGGGGGCGCTCTCGTCCCCCCCTCTTTTCCTGCAGCCTGCCAGGTTGCGTGCTCGGATAAGGGTCTGGTATGGATTTTGAGGGGGACCCCACGCCATTTTTTTTTTTTGGCCGGGGTTCCCCTTTAAATCCATCCCAGACCTCAAGGGTCTGGTATGGATTTTGAGGGGGACCCCACGCCATTTTTTTTTGCCCGGGGTTCCCCTTAATATCCATAGCAGACCCGAAGGGCCTGGTAATTGAATTTGGGGGGACCCCCATGCTTTTTTTTTTTTTTAATCAATGACTTTTTTTAAATCAATGACTTTTTTTTTATCAATGACTTTCAATGAATGACTGTGTGTTACGGGAGCCATCAATTCATTAGCCGCGAGTGATTTTAAATACCTTTTTTTTTACTGCAAAAATGACACTTTGTGCAGGGACAGTTCTAAGCACAGGAAACCTGTGCCCCTTCACAGGCATACTATAGACACCCCCCAGATGTGATACTGCAATGCTGTACTAACAGCACACACTAATCCCCAGAATCACAGAAGATAATGTCAGCAGTCAGCAGCACATAATAACACTGACACTGGAACACAATATACGAGGCAGCCGGCGCGGCGGCCTTTTATAATGTGGGGCGTGTACTAAACCCCCTGAGCTATAATTGGCCACAGGCATCCTTGCTCTCCTCGCCGCTGGCTCTATGATTGGCCAAGCATGCGGGTCACAGTGCATGCTTGGCCAATCATCAGCCAGCAATGCACTGTGACTGGCGCAGTGCATCGTGGGCCGCTCGCATCACACGAATTTGATGCGAGCGGCACAAATAGTTCTGGGCTTGCCGAGCGGGCGAACGCCCGATGTTCGATTCGAACATGGGTTCGAATTGAACACCGGGCCCATCCCTAATTGAAATATAAAAATGTTACTTAATATTACTCTTATTGTGAATAAGTAAAGTGTATTTTTTTAGTTGTCCTTGAACTGTGTTCAGCTCTGATAAACGTCTGAAAGTCTTATATCTGCAATTAATGTGTACTAATTTTGATATCATACACACTTCAGTTTCAATTTATAGAACCTTTTATGTGTTTAAAAGGCTAACTCAAGAAAATATATTACACATTTTTCATTGTTTCAGGCAAGTTATTTTCCCTTTTCCACCCAATTGCCATGGCAATTTCAAAGCCAAGCGATGGTGTCATTTTCTGCCAATGAATGTTCCATAATGTACAATGAAAAAAATAATTAGGGCTAGGAAGTCTAAAAGTACAAGGGTAACACCTTCATTCTGGTCTCATGAGAAGGGGGGAAGGAACAAACTTCTGCAGTAAAATCATGTTGTAACTAAAGTCTCCAAGTTTTATTATAAGTCAGTGGTGAATAAACCAACTTCTGCTTACATTAAACTGAAGTACTAGTTACAATTGATGGAAAACATAGCAGCTAACTAATATATGAAATTTGAGTCTTAAAATGAAAATGTATTGAAAATTAGTATGTAGTAGCTCTTAGATACTGGACATAAAATGCAGCCAAATTATAATTTTTTCAGGCAGACTGTCAAAGGTTTACACCCCCCCATAATGCTTTTGTTTATTTTTTCCCGTACTGCCTATATGATTACCAAGGCATAAAATACCCAACAAATCCGTGTGATGCGAACGGCCCACAATGCACTGCGCCAGTCACAGTGCATTGCTGGCTGATGATTGGCCAAGCATGCACTGTGACCCCACATGCTTGGCCAATCATAGAGCCAGCGGCGAGGAGAGCAATAATTGGCCACAGGCAGGATGCCTGTGGCCAATTATAGCTCAGGGGGTTTAGTACACGCCCCACACTATAAAAGGCCGCCGCGCCGGCAGCCTCGTGTAGTGTGTTCCAGCGTGTCAGTGACATTATCTGCTGTGATCCATTCTGCAGTGCTGCTGAGTCTGACAGTATCTGTGCTGTGATTATTCTGCTGAGTGCTGCTGACTGCTGACATTATCTGCTGTGATTCTGGGGATTAGTGTGTGCATGCTGTTAGTACAGCATTGCAGTATCATATTAAAACACCTTAACCCTTCTGGCCTGTTGTGTCATCTAAGGCAGCCATCTGCGGCTAATGAATTGCCAGTTCCCGTAACACAGAGAACAGTCATTCATTGAAAGTCATTGATAAAAAAAAGTAATTGATAAAAAACAAAAAAAAGCGTGGGGGTCCCCCCAAATTCAATTACCAGGCCCTTCAGGTCTGCTATGGATATTAAAAAATAAATAAATGGCATGGGGTCCCCCTCAAAATCCATTCCAGACCCTTATCCGAGCACACAACCTGGCAGGCTGCAGGAAAAAAGGGGGGACGAGAGGGCCCCCCCTCCCTCCTGAACCGTACCAGGCCACATGCCCTCAACATTGGGAGGGTGCTTTGGGGGTCTGTGACCCCTCAAAGCACCTTGTCCCCATGTTGATGAGGACAAGGGCCTCTTCCCCACAACCCTGGCCATTGGTTGTGGGGGTCTGCGGGCGGGGGGGCTTATCAGAATCTGGAAGCCCCCTTTAACAAGGGGACCCCCAGATCCCGCCCCCCCCTGTGTGAAATGGTAAGGGGGTACAAAAGTACCCCTACCATTTCACCAAAAAAAGTGACAAAAATGTTAAAAATGACAGGAGACGGTCTTTGACAATTCCTTTATTAAAATCTTCTTTCATCTTCTTTCTTCTGGTCTTCTTCCTTCTTCCTTTCTTCATCCTTCGGTTTCTTCATCTTCTCCTTCTGGCATCTTCTTCCATCTTCTTCTTCCATCTTCTTCTTCCTCCGATCTGCTTCTTCTTGCTCTGGTCTTCTTCTCCGGCATCTTCTTCCACGGCGTCGGCGTCTCTTCTTGGGCTGCTCCGCGCAATGGGAGGCTCCCGCTGTGTGAGGCTTTGCTGCGTCTGACAGGTCTTTTATAACGAAGGGCGGGGCCACCTGGTGACCCTGCCCCCTCTGACGCACGGGGACGTCATAGGGACTTCCCTATGGCTTTCCCCATGACATCAGAGGGGGGCGGGGTCAGAGGGGGGCGGGGTCCCCAGGTGGCCCCGCCCTCCGTTATAAAAGACCTGTCAGACGCAGCAAAGCCTCACACAGTGGGTGCCTCCCATTGCGCAGAGCGGCCCAAGAAGAGACGCCGACGCCATGGAAGAAGATGCCGGACGAGAAGACCAGAGCAAGAAGAGCGGATCGGAGGAAGAATAAGATGGAAGAAGAAGAAGATGGAAGAAGATGCCGGAAGGAGAAGATGAAGAAACTGAAGGATGAAGAAAGGAAGAAGGAAGAAGAAAGAAGATTTTAATAAAGGAATTTTCAAAGACCGTCTCCTGTCATTTTTACAATTTTTGTCACTTTTTTGGTGAAATGGTAGGGGTACTTTTGTACCCCCTTACCATTTCACACAGGGGGGGTGGGATCTGGGGGTCCCCTTGTTAAAGGGGGCTTCCAGATTCCGATAAGCCCCCCGCCCGCAGACCCCCACAACCAATGGCCAGGGTTGTGGGGAAGAGGCCCTTGTCCTCATCAACATGGGGACAAGGTGCTTTGAGGGGTCACAGACCCCCAAAGCACCCTCCCAATGTTGAGGGCATGTGGCCTGGTACGGTTCAGGAGGGAGGGGGGGCGCTCTCGTCCCCCCTCTTTTCCTGCGGCCTGCCAGGTTGCGTGCTCGGATAAGGGTCTGTGATGGATTTTGAGGGGGACCCCACGCCATTTTATTTTATTTTTTTGGCCGGGGTTCCCCTTAATATACATAGCAGACCTGAAGGGCCTGGTAATTGAATTTGGGGGGACCCCAACGCTTTTTTTTTTTTTTTATCAATTACTTTGTTTTTATCAATGACTTTCAATGAATGACTGTTCTCTGTGTTACGGGAGCCGACAATTCATTAGCCGCGAGTGATTTTAAATAGCTTTTTTTCCTGCAAAAATGACACTTTGTGCAGGGACAGTTCTAAGCATGGGAAACATGCGCCCCTTCACAGGCATACTATAGACACCCCCCAGGTACGAAATTTAAAGGGATATTACACTTTTATTGTTTCACATTAAGCATTATTAAAATTACTGCTCCTGAAAAAATGGCCGTTTAAAAAAAAATAAAAAACATTGATACATGTCCCCTGGGGCAGGACCCAGGTCCCCAAACACTTTTTATGACAATAACATGCATATTAGCCTTTAAAATTAGCACTTTTGATTTTGAACGTTTGTGTCCATTGTAATTAATAGGGTTCTTAAGTTCACACAAACTTTAGGTCCGTTTGCGGGTTCTGGTGCGAACCGAACCCGGGGGTGTTCGGCTCATCCCTATTCCTTACCCACTCTTGATATGGCAGAGCCACCTCTGTTAATTACTTTTCATGTCACCAATTGATACCAGTTGATATATCTTTTGTTTTTAAATGAACATTTAAAGTAAAATGTTTGCTCTTTAGCAAACCCATATACAGGGGATCCCCGGGTTACAAACAAGATAGGGACTGTAGGTTTGTTCTTAAGTTGAATCTGTTTGTAAGTCGGAACAGATAAATGTTTTAAGTGTAGCTCCAGCCAAAAAATCTATTTTTAAGTTTTTTAGATAACATAGAGAAGGGTTATCACCCCTGTAACATTTGTTTTGCTGTCTGTGCCCCTGTTCAGAAGATTTCACCTCACCTTCTGTCCCAATGACAATTGGATTTTGAAAATTTTGGGTTGTTAGAGAAACATGGACTGGTGATAAAGCATCAGTGGAGACACATTTTTCCCATATTAACTCTTACAGAAGTGAATTTCCCTTCCTAGGGGTGGATTTCCTCTCCCTTCCTGTTGTCTCCCTCTGTTTGTAAGTAGGAGTCGTTTGTAAGTCGGATGTTTGTAAGTAGGGGACCCCCTGTACTACACAGTTGTATTTGTTTTTTTTAGATATACAGGTCTTCAGTTTTTATATTACCTTTAATCAAGAATTCTGCATTTTCTGCTATAGGTGCAACCAGTTAACTTAATGGAACTAAATAAACAGCTTATGGATTCAAAAGTCCTGAGTACTGAGCTTGCTTTGGATATGCTTTGCCTATGTTTAGACTTGCAGTGTTTTCAGGGCTAATAAGTAACAATAATTGTGGAAAAGAGAGCATGGTTGTTCCTTTCCTCTCTCCCTTAATCTGCCCCCCCCCCCCCCCCCAATTCCACTACTTACAGGGTGCCAGTCCACTACTTACAGGGTGGGGGGTGTAAAGTGAAACCTGTAAGTGAAAGTGAAACTGAAGCAGAGAAAAATCAGACTGGTTTGTGTTGTGTTGAAGCCCTGCCAAATCTTCTAGCGGGTAAAACAGCTCTCATATGTGTGTTTCATCTGTGTATTTAGCTGTTTGCCTGAAGTTCAACTACAAATTTGATTAACAAGTGCACTTTAAATATGAAATGTTCTGGGTTATCTGACCACCACCAATCAAACTTAATCCTGTACTGGAAAAAGAATATTAAATGTTTGAATCTCAATAATGGCTGTTGGGCTATTCAATCAACTTTTATATTGTTGAAAAACCCATATGTGTTCTATTCCTGTTTACTCCATTATTCAATCAATATGTACTAGAAAGTTTTAGTTTTAAATATGGGCGCATGCAGACAGTTGCAGATGACAGGTTTTTGCAGACATTTTCAGAGAGCTGTCTAGTATTTTACAGTGTTCACAAGAGGATTTTAGGATTTTCATCTTGTTGAATTACTTTCCAGAAGACTTTGGTAGATTTGACAGCTGTTGTCATTTGGTCGTGAACATTTCAGACAGAATGAAGCTATTTGCTGAACATTTTTTTTCGAGAGAAAGGACAGTCTGAAAGTCTTGTACATCCCCTAGTAAATGTGGTATCTAGCTTATATTTCTTCTGTACAGCAAAATACTTTGGTTTCATTATTCTACTGCTTGTATAACCCTGGTACACTGCTAGTTAAATGGAATCTATCATGGGATAACAATGGAGGCTGCTATTGCGAACTCCTTTTTGAAAATTGTATTTTCTCAAGGATGCTTTGTTTTTCATGCTGAATCTGTAATCTGTAAAAAGTATAGAGATAAAGAACTGACACTTTTCTGACACTCATGCTTGTTTTTAGGTCTCTAAATAGTCAAACACTGCCATGCAATTTGCATTTTCAGAAGGAGGCCAGCAATGGCAGCCCCCACACTTTGCTGCAGAAAGGACCGGAGTGTAGTGGACAGGATGGGAACATAATGAAGGGCCGCACATGACAGTGTGTCAAGTGACACACTTCGGCCAGGAAAGAGTTAACAGTGCAGGGGAGGGCCCATAAAGTAGCAGGGGGGAGCAGCCATATAAAGAGGGGCGGAGCTAGCCAGGCAGTGCGGGAGCGACGGAACACGAGGAGGCAGGTTTTTTACTCTGCTCCTCGCTACACATATCTAACATGGCCGACGGCTTTGCGGCCTTAGTGCGGGCGGCGGCGGCGGAACAAGGACCCGAGTGGGTCAGAAACCAGATTGCGGCATTGCTGGACAGAACAGGGAGAGCCTCAGAGGACCGGGCAGCGGCGGTGGACTTCCAAGATGGCGGTGCGGCGTCACGCGGCCGCGTGTCCAGGCCGCCGGAGCGGTACTCTCCTGGGGCCACTGCAGGACCTTCAAGATTGGTAAGGAGCCCCAGGGGGGAGCGATCCACCCCCCCCAGTGAAAAGGGTACAGAGGGAGGATGCAGGACTGGCAGGCAGACGGACAGGCCGCAGGCCTGGTGCAGTGGGGGGGAATTTGGGCCTACCAAGAAGAGGATCCCCAGGTGGCAGTGCTTCAGCAGCCTCAACGGCCCCAGCGTCACCACACGAGATGGGGGGGAAGTAGGAACACTGGAGGGAGGGGGGGTGGGGGGCCCACTGCAAAAGGGAGGAAGATGGCCGGTGCAACAGGCTCTTCAGGGACCACGTCCCCCCCAGCAGCTCTACACGAGCAGGGGGGTGGGGATTCACGGGCCACTCGGGCAACGGCCAGGAGGGGGGCTTCAGCCCCCAGACGTGCCTTTACAGCTAATCCCCCGGCGGCTCTGCACGAGTCGGGGGGAGAGGACAGAAGGGCCAGTGGAGCATCTGCGAGAGGGGAGAGGGGGACTCACACGGCAGCGGGCGCGAGGGATGGCGGGACGCCACCGACCAGCACAGCAGGGAATCGGGTCTGCAGGAGCGGAGCCCGAACCGGCCCGCCTGCACGGGGAAGTTCGGTTCAGCCGGGAAGCAGCGAGCAGCTTGACAGAGGTGCGGGTGGAAGGAGACATGCTGGTTACAGGAGCCCCTCTCCAAGGAAGCGTTCCTTGTCTTGTGCACAGGAGGAAGAATCTCGGTCGGAAGGAGAATTGTCCGAAGAGGAGGAGGAGGAGGAGGAGCAGCTCGGTCGCCCTATCTTGCCGGTGGAGGCTCGTGCAGCGGCTGTTGGACTCCCGCCCGGTCAGCCCGGTAAGTCCACTGACAACAGTGCTTTTGTTAAAGTTTTACAGTCATTGATGGGTGCGGGTACTAGTGGGGGGAGCCCAGGGCTATCGCGCCGTCGTTGGCAGTAACAGACCAACCGCGAGCGGTGAGCGGGAGGGCGGAAAGTGGGTCTGGGCAAATACAGGAATTGTTGGAGGGGTTGAGGGTGTTGATAGGCCGTTTTGGGGAAAGGGGTGAGGCTTCAGAAGGCGGGGTAAATGCGAGAGTTGGTGGAACAGAGGCTGGTGCGGCCGTCGGGGGAGGGGTGGCAGCTGACGCTACGTCTGAAGGTCGGATTGCCACGGTGGAAGGGGGAACGGACAAGGTAAGTGAGACGGAAAAGGTGACTAAGGAACTGAGGGCGAGGGACGATATTGTGCGCATGGCAGTTGCAGCGAAATGCGAGGTATACGTCTGTTTTGAGGGACCCCTGGGGGCTCACTTAAAACAGGAGATCAGGGAGAAGATTTGGAAGGGGGAGTATGTGGAGATTTTCTCCTTGCTGCCCCTGGAAAAATTCAACCTTGATAGGGTTAAACCGGATAGCAGTAAGAAAGACGATGAGGAAAAGAGGAGGTATAGGCTGATTCCCCGGACTTTCGCCAATTGGCTCCAGGTGTTCGCTATATTGGCGGGGGTGATTGGAGAGAAGAACCCTGAACATTGTTCGGCGTTGTTCTGCTACATGGACGCCATTGGGGAAGCCTATCGGGTCTACGGGGGAACAGCGTGGTTACGGTACGACGAGCAGTTCCGACAGCGTAGGGCGGTCCGGCCGGCATTACGGTGGGACCACAAAGATATCAGCCTCTGGATGAAGCTGATGGCGTCGGCCAAGACGCCGGCGCAGACATTTCAAGGGGGGGCCGGAGGTAGCCATACCTCAGGATCTTTGGCCGGAAAGAAGTGGGGAGTGTGTTGGCAATTCAATGAAGGGGCCTGTAAATTTGGGGGAACATGTAAATTCAAACATGAATGCTCAGGATGCGGGGGGGGGTCACACACTCGCCAGATGTTTTAAGAAAGGCAAGCGGGCTGGAGATTTTGGACATAAGAGGGACGACGCCGTTGATGTGGGAAAGGATGCAGCCTTTCCTAAATAGATACCCGGATAGGGCGGTGGCGGTATTGTTGAGCAGGGGTTTCAGGGAAGGTTTCAAGATTCCATGCACATTGTCAGTGGTTCCTCCACTGGCCAAAAACTTGAAATCAGCCTTGCAACACCCTGAGGTAGTGTCTGAGAAGCTGGCCAAGGAAGTGGGGTTGGGCAGGATGGCGGGACCATTTGAGGACAAGCCGTTAGAGGATTTGGTGGTGTCCCCAAGAAGGAGCCGAATAAGTTTCGGCTCATTCATCATTTATCGTTTCCTAAAGGGGGTTCGGTCAATGATTTTATAGACCCGGAAGCGTGCACAGTATCGTACACATCATTTGATGCAGCGGTGCGTTGGGTGCGGAGGTATGGAAGAGGGGCGCTGATGGCGAAATCTGATGTGGAAGCAGCATTTCGGCTCTTACCAGTGCACCCGGAGAGTTTTCGGTTGTTGGGATGTTGTTGGGAGAAAATTTTTTATGTAGATCGGTGTTTACCGATGGGGTGTTCCATTTCATGCGCCATGTTTGAGGCGTTTAGTTCCTTTTTGGAATGGGTAATGAGAGAGGTTACAGGGATTGATTCCGTCATCCATTATTTGGATGATTTTTTGTGCGTGGGTCCTCCCACTTCCAATGTGTGTGCGATACTCTTGTCCACGTTGCAGCACATTGCGGACAAATTTCGGGTGCCGTTGGCAGCTGATAAAAACGGAGGGCCCGCGGACAGAGTTGAGTTTTTTTAGGCATAGTGATAGATTTCATGGCTATGGAATGTAGGTTGCCGGATGACAAGGTAGGGGATCTGAGGAGGTTAGTGGGGGAAACCTATGGATGTAAAAAGGTCCAGTTGCGCACGCTACAATCCTTGTTGGGAAAGTTAAATTTTGCGTGTAGAATTATTCCTATGGGTAGGATATTTTGTAGACGGTTGTCGGCAGCGACTAGGGGTGTGAGGGCACCCACGCATTTCATTAGGTTGAACAAGGAACATAGGGAGGACCTACGGATATGGGATCAGTTCCTGGAAGGGTACAATGGCAGGGCTGTTTGGATGTCGGGAACGGTAAGTAACTTCGATGTGGAGTTGGTGACGGACGCCGCGGGATCTACAGGCTATGGGGCTTTCTTTCAGGGACAATGGAGTGCGGAACCTTGGCCGCAGTCGTGGGTAGAGTTGGGTTTTCAGAAAAATCTGGTACTCCTGGAACTGTTTCCGGTGGTACTGGCGTTAGAGTTGTGGGGTGAATCTTGCAGGAACCTCAAGTTGAGGTTGAACTGCGACAATATGGGGGTGGTCCAGGTGATCAACAACATGTCTGCAGCTTCACCTCCGGTTATACGATTGATGCAGCAGTTGGTGTTGCGGTGCATGCGGTTGAACATCTTTCTGTATGCTGTTCATATTCCGGGCATAGAGAACACGTTAGCTGACGCCTTGTCTCGCTTTCAGTGGGACAAGTTCAGGGAGCTGGCACCGGCAGCACGAGCGGAGGGTGTTCCATGCCCGGGCTGGATGTGGGAGTTAGCATTGGAACCACGGCGGATTGGATTCGGAGGTCTGTAAGTGAGTCAACGTGGTCAGCATACTCCAAGGTATGGAGGGAATGGACTGACCTTCAGTCTGTGGCTAAGTCCGGGGGGGAGGATCCGGGGGCCAGATTGTTGTTGCTTGATCTGGTGGCAAGGGACATGGAAGCGGGAAAATCAGTGTCTGCGATTGAGAAGAGGATGGCGGGGCTCGCGTTTTGGTTCAAATTGAGGAGAAGGGAAGATTTGACAAAGGACTTCTGGGTGAAGCAGGCTATTAAGGGGTATAGGAAATCGCATAGGAGCAAGGATAAGCGGCGCCCCATCACATTTGGTAACTTGGTAGACATAGGGGGGCAGCTCATGGGGGTGTGCCAATCGGGATACGAGGTGAACTTGTTTTTAGCAGCGTTTGCTTTAGCATTCTTTGGAGCATTTAGGATTGGGGAGTTGGTCAGTCCCTCAAAACAAGTGGTGGGTGGTTTGTTGGTTCAGGACGTGGAATTGAGGGACGATAGGATCAATGTCAGGTTGAGAAGATTGAAAACGGACCAAAGTGGAAAAGGGACGCAGGTGAGTTTGTATGCAATACAAGGTTGTGGGGTTTGCCCGGTGCTGACGGTGACAAAGTTTTTGACATTAAGACCGGGGGGGAAGGTCCGCTGTTATTACATGAGGATGGACGGTACTTATCCAAATTTCAATTCGTGGCAGTGCTGAGAAAGTGTTTGGGGATGTTGGGTCTGGACAGTCACGCCTACGCCTCACACTCCTTCCGCATTGGGGCGGCTACAGAAGCCGCCAGGTGCGGGTTGGATGAGGTGGATGTGCAAAAGTTAGGGAGATGGGAATCGCAGATAATAATCGTAGTTATATTCGGCCACAGTTGGTGTGTGAATAATCAAAAAAAAAAAAAAGTTAGGTGGGGGGTGTTGTTACGGTGCAGGGGTGCAGTATAAAGTTGAAGTATTGTGTGGGTTGTGTTTGGTAATGCTGTGCTTGTTATTACAGATGCAGGGCGACAGCTCCTCGTATGGATCCTCGGGCATTCGTACGTGTGCTGGGGTGCCAGGAGGGGGGACGTGAGACCAGGTGGGAGACAGCTGGATATCTCCAGGAGGGAGGCAGTGATCCGGTGGTTAGGTAGGCCGGGCATGATGTGGGGCAGGGTGGTGCCGGAGGTGGAGAGGTACGCTTGGTTGGACCGACCACCTGATGTGCTGGTCATTCATGCCGGCCGTAATGATTTGGGTGTAAGGACTGTGAGGGACTTAATAGCGGATATTAAGTCAAACATTATGTTCCTCCGCGCCACTTTCCCTGGGACCATATTGATATGGTCCGATATGGTGTCAAGGACGTCGTGGCGCATGGCCAGATCCGTGTACAGGCTGAACAAAGCCCGGATCAGGATAAATAAAAGTAGTGGGACGGTTTCTAGCATGGCAAGGTGGTCTAGTACCGTATATACTCGAGTATAAGCCAAGATTTTCAGCCCTTTTTTTAGGGCTGAAAGTCCCCTTCACGGCTTATACTCGAGTCAGTGCGGTCTGCCTATATGAACAGCTTGTCATGTAGACAGATGGCACTGTTCAAAAGCCGCGCCGCCTCCTCCCGCCCGTCCGTGTTCCGCCTATCACGGATGTTCTGTCATTCTCATCTCATGGACGAGGATGAGAGAATGTCCGTGGATAGGCGGAACACTGCACACTTACTGCTGGGAAAACCGAGTGTTCCTCCTATCACGAACGAGGAGGAGGCGCAGCTTTCAAACCTGCAATGGCGCCTGGCGCCTCAGCGTGTACGCTGATCGGCAGGACAACCGGACAGCGGCCCCCGAGGGACACCAGACACCGGACACCGGACAGCAGCCCCCGAGGGACACCGGACAGCGGCCCCCGAGGGACACCGGATCGATCGGCACAGGTAGGCTGCACTGGGGACACGGGGGGTTGTATAGGACACAGGGGACATGCAGATGGGCATTTGCTGACACTCTTTTCCACTTACAGTAGCTGCTCCATTTCCCCCCTTGGCTAATACACGGATCAATAACTTTTCCCAGTTTTTTTTGTGGTAAATCAGGGGCCTCGGCTTATATTCGGGACGGCCTATACTCGAGTATATACAGTAATTCGCCACCGGGAGTTGGAGGTAAACGTGGGGATGTATCTGAGACGGGATGGTGTACATCTGACTGATGTGGGGATAGACCTATGGTCATTGGGACTGCAGGAGGGAATTCAGGCGGCCCTGCGGGTGTGAAGGTGCCATCAAGGGTGAGGTGGTCTCCCTTTTCAGGCTGTGGCATTGGTTATTTTGTTGGTCAGTGACGGCAGCAGTTATAGAGGTGGTAAGTGTGTGGGGGGCTCATCAATAGATGGCCCCTCCTTGTTACATCAAACGTTGTTGACGTTTAATGTTATTGTGCACTGCGGGAATGTTGGTTATCGGGTGGTACGGTAGAGACCCATGGGTTTCTTTATCTCCCGCAGTGCCCCCTGGTGTTGATATCGGTGATATCATGTTTGTGGTATAAGCACTTAGCTCCGTCACTGACCAATAAATATGGGGGTTTAACCTGTTTTGTTTTGTTTTCAGCAGGGGTCTGAAAGTGTTAATGTTATGGTGTTATTTATGTTTTATTTATTATAATAAGAAATTGGAGTTCTTATTTTGGTATTTTTAATAAATAGCTGTTGTGGCCATTTAACTCCATAACCGGTGTGTTCTCTTATTTATTAAGTAAGTTAAATATATGGAGTAAGATGGTTTTCAGCTAGGGGGTCATATCTGGGCTACACTAGTCATGTAGAGTGCTGTATTTTTCTCTCCAACATGAATTGTCAAAATAAAAAAAACTGATCCCCCATCACATACAGTATACTGCCAAAGCTAGTGATGAAGCCAAAATATGTAATATTGGATCTAGAATTCTAGATTGCCAGCATAGGCACTTGCCTAGTACTACCAGGTGTGTCATACATACAGTACCTTGCAAAAATATTCATTCCCCTTTTTTGTGTTTTGTTGCCTCACAACCTGGAATTAACATGGATTGTTTGAGGATTTGCATCATTTAATTTATTGTGAAGCAAACAGCAAATAGGACAAAATAACAGAAAAAGTCAATGTGCATAACTATGCACCCCCCTAAAGTCAATACTTTGTAGAGCCACCTTTTGCGGCTATCACAGCTCCAAGTGGCTTTGGATAAGTCTCTATGAGCTTGCCACATCTTACCACTGGGATTTTTGCCCATTGCTCCTTGCAAAACTGTTCCAGCTCCTTCAAGTTGGATGGTTTGTGCTGGTGAACAGCAATCTTAAAGTCTGACCACAGATTTTCTATTGGATTGAGGTCTGGGCTTTGGCTAGGCCATTCCAACACATTTACATGTTTTCCCTTAAACCACTCAAGTGTTGCTTTAGCAGTGTGTTTGGGGTCATTGTCCTGCTGAAAGGTGAACCTCCGTCCTAGCCTCAAATCACACAGAGTGGTATAGGTTTTGCTCAAGAATATCCCTGTATTTAGCACCATCCATCTTTTTCTCAACTCTGACCAGTTTTCCAGGCCTGCTGAAAAACATCCCCACAGCATGATGCTGCCATGGTGTTCTTTGGGTGATGTAATGTGTTGGGTTTGCACCAGACATAGCGTTTTCTTTGATGGCCAAACAGTTCAATTTTTGTCTCATCAGACCAGAGCACCTTCCCCCATACATTTCTTCTGGCCACTCTGCTATAAAGCCCAACTTTATGGAGCATACGGCTTATTGTGGTGCTATGTACAGATACTCTAGTCTCTGCTGTGTAACTCTGCAGCTCCTCCAGGGTTATAACTCTGTGCTGCCTCTCTGATTAATACCCTCCTTGCCCGGTCCGTGAGTTTTGGTGTGCGGCCGTCTCTTGGCAGGTTTGCTGTTGTGCCATGTTCTTTCCATTTGGTTATGATAGAATTGATGGTGCTCCTAGGGATCATCAAATATTTGGATTTTTTTGGCTGAAAAAAACGGCCCCATTCACTCCAGTGTGAAAGCCGACAGGCTTTCACACTAGAGCGGTGCGCTAGCAGGACGGCAAAAAAAGTCCTGCTAGCAGCATTTTGGAGCGGGATAGGAGCGGTGTATTCACCGCTCCTTCCCATTGATTTGAATGGGACACTGCGGTAATGCTACGGCGGCGCTCTGCGGGGGATTTTAACCTTTTCGGCCGCTCGCGGGGGGGGGGGTAAAACCGCACCGCGAGCGGCCGAATCCCGCGGCTCCCGCCCCACTGTGAAAGGGGCCTAACCCTGACTTGTACTTCTCAACAACATTCTCCCTCACTTGTTTGGAGAGTTCCTTGGTCTTCATGGCAGTGTTTGGTTAGTGGTACCTCTTGCTTAGTGTGTTGCAGCCTCTGGGGCCTTTCAAAAAAGGTGTGTATATGTAATGACAGATCATGTGACACTTAGATTGCACACAGGTGGACATCATTTCACTAATTATGTGATTTCTGAAGGTAATTGGTTGCACTAGAGCCGTTATGGGCTTCATAACAAATGGGGTTAATACATACGCACATGGCAATTATCATTTTTTTAATTCTGAAAAATATTTTTATGTATATATTTTTCTAATTTTACTTCACTTCACCAACTTAGGCTATTGTGTTCTGATCCATCACATATAATTCAGATTAAAAAAAAACATTGAACTAAAGGCTGTAATGTAACAAAATAGGTAAAAAGGCCAATGTGGGTGAATACTTTTGCAAGGCACTGTATTCACCCACAGATTACAGTTACATAGTTAGTCAGGTTGAAAAAAAAGACACAAGTCCATCCAGTTCAACCAATAAAAGAGGAAAAAATCTAATCATACAATCCCATATACCCAATCCTATACCCAGTTGATCCAGAGGAAGGCAAAAAGCCCCAGCAAAGCATGATCCAATTTCCTACAGCAGGGGAAAAAAATCCTTCCTGATCCCACGAGAGGCAATTGGATATTCTCTGGATCAACTTTACAGATGACTCTATGGGGATGATTTACGAACAGTTTGCGCCATGATTTGCAGCGCACGCCGATACGCATCGCCCGTTTTCGTATTTACAAAACATTTGCACCTGTAACACAGCGCAATTCCCCATTTACTATAATATTCCCCTCAGGTCTGGTATGAATATTAAGGGGAACCCTGTGCCAAAAAAAATGGGTGGGGGTCCACCTCAAAATCCATACCAGACCCTTATCTGAGCACGCAACCTGGCAGGGCACAAGAAAAGAGGGGGGACGAGAGAGCGCCCCCCCTCCTGAATCGTACCAGGCCACATGCCCTTGCCCGGTGGTTGTGGGGGTCTGCGGGCGGGGGGCTTATCGGAAACTGGAAGCCCCCTTTAACAAGGGGACCCCCAGATCCCGCACCCCCTGTGTGAAATGGTAAGGGGGTACAAAAGTACCCCTACCATTTCACAAAAAGACTTAGTTAGACTTACTGGTGACGGTATTTCTAAGAGCCTTTCAGGACAACCCTGAAGAGAGCGCAGCTCCGCCCACTTTTAGGAAACACTTGCTTTGACCTTTAAAACCCCATGGCTTCAGTTATTGGGGACCTCCGGCATACTGGAAAACAAAGCACAGAGAACCACACAAAAAACCATGACAGATACTTGTATCCTTTTTTATGCATTTAGAAACACAAGGGAGGGAACTAGGGGTTGTCCTGAAAGGCTCTTAGAAATACCGTCACCGGTAAGTCTAACTAAGTCTTTCTCAAATCGCCTTTCAGGACAACCCTGGAGAGGATAACCGAGAAGCTTACCTAGGGTGGGACTACTGCCTGCAGTACCTTCCTGCCGAAGGCCTGATCTGCAGCTGACAGCAAGTCCAGCCTGTAATGGCGAAGGAAGGTTGAGTAGCTTGACCACGTGGCCGCCTTACAGATCTGATCAGGCGTAGCACCGGCCCTCTCGGCCCAAGATACCGCTGTTGCCCTTGTGGAGTGGACAGCAATCCCTGCTGGGGGTACTTCCCCTTTGGCCTTGTAGGCCTCTGCAATGGCCCCCCTAAGCCACCTACCCAAGGTGCTCTTCAAAGCTTTTTCCCCCTTGCGGGGTCCTGAGAAGATCACAAAGAGGGCATTGGACTTCCTGAACTCCCTAGTGACTAACAGGAACTGCAGCAGACATCTCCTTACATCTAGGGTGTGGAATGCCTCCTTACCTGCGTTAGCAGGAGCTGTAGAGAAGGTAGGCAAAACAATTTGTTGGGAGCGATGAAACTTCGAGGAGACCTTGGGCAGGAAAGCTGGGTCGGTTTGAAGAACCACTCTGTCTGGGAAAATTCTAAGGAAAGGTTCTGTGACTGCCAGAGCTTGCAGCTCGCTAATACGCCTCGCTGACGTGATAGCCACTAAAAAAATAGTTTTCAAGACTACGTTTTTTAAACAAGACCCCTGCAGGGGTTCAAAAGGTGCCTCCATAAGCCCTTGAAGGACGATGGACAAATCCCAACTAGGGAAAAAGGTAGGAGCCACTGGCCTATTTCGAGCCAAGGCCCTAAAAAATCTAGAGATTAAAGTTTCCCTAGACAGGGATTTCTAAATATAAAGTATATTGACCTAGTCACCTCCTTCCTACTGGACAGAAGAGTCCTGACTACTCTATCGGACAGGCCTCTGGCTTTTAGGAGGTATTTTTCAGAAGCCAGGCAGTTAACTGAAGTCTGCCTACTTCTGGGTGAACCACCGTACCCTGCAACAGCAGGTCCTCCCTGACTGGCAGTCTCCACGGAGGCTCCACGGCCAAGCTTAGGAGAGCTGAAAACCAGGGCCTTTTGGGCCAGTAAGGTGTGATTAGGATCATACCGGTCCCCTCTTCCCTGAACTTCCTCAGGACTATCGGAATTAGAGGGAAGGGGGGAAAGGCATAGCACAGGTGGTAGTGCCATGGGTGAGCTAGGGCATCTAGACCCACGGCTCCGTCCTCCCTGTGCAGAGAAAAGAAACTACGGACCTTGCAGTTCTGCCGATTGGCGAAGAGGTCTATTTGAGGGCACCCCCACACTCTGGGGATCATAAGAAAGACTTCGTTTCAGAGCCCATTCTGCCTCCAACAGCCTTTTCCTGCTGAGCATATCCGCAAAAAGGTTTAAGGAGCCCTTTAGGTGGACCGCTGAGAGGGAGGCTACCCATGGTTCCGCCCAACTGAAAAGTTGCTCAGCTAGGTCCATAAGAGCCCTGCTCCTGGTTCCTCCCTGTCGCTGTACATATGCCACCGCGGTCGTATTGTCTGAGAGAATCTGGACATGATGACCCCTCACTTCTTCTTGAAAAACTCGAAGAGCTAAGAGAATGGCCCTGAGCTCTCGCCAGTTTGACAACCTTCGAGACTCTGTTTTGGACCAGGTCCCTTGTGTCGTCAACCCGTCCAGATGAGCCCCCCAACCCCATGCACTCGCGTCCGTTGTGAGGCGCTTGTCCAACGGGAAGACCCACGGGAGACCTCTGGAAAGGTTGGTCGGACACCTCCACCACCACAGAGCCCTTTTTACTCTTACCGTGAGCCTGATTTTTTTCTCTAGGGAAACCTAATGCGACCAGGACTTCAGGATATTTGTCTGAAGAGGCCTGGCGTAAAACCGGGCCCAAGGTACTGCCGGGATAGCGGCCGTAAGAAGCCCCAGAACTTTCATGGCAGAACGAACTGATATTGAACAGTTCGTTTGGACCTGCTTCACTGCCGCCTGGACCTTTTCCAGCTTTGCCTGCAGGAGAAAAACTCTGGAGGACTGAGTTGATTACATAACCCAGAAAAGTTATTTCCTGACTTGGTGCCAGGCTTGACTTCTCTAAATTGAGGAGCCACCCCAGGTCCCTGAGGTGAATTTGAGCTAACTGCAGATTCACGGCTACCTGCTCCTTGGAGTCTGCAAAAAACAGGTCGTCTAGATAGGTTACTACGGAGATTCCCTTCAACCTCAGAGGCTCCAGAGCTTCCGCCAGAATCTTCGTAAAGATCCTGGGGGAGGATGAGAGTCCGAAGGGCAGAGCCCTGAATTGCAGGTGCCAAATGGACTTCCCTAGATTGACTGCCAGCCGCAGGAAATGCTGGGAGGTCTGGGCAATTGGTATGTGTAGGTAAGCATCCCTCAGATCTAGGGATGCCATGAAACAATTCGGCATTAACAATTTCGTTATCGAGTGGATGGTGTCCATACGAAAATGTTTGTACCGGATCGATCTGTTTAGGATCTTTAGGTTTAAGATCAACCGATATTTTCCTGAGGGTTTTCTGACTAGAAAAATGTGGGAGTAAAACCCCTGTTCTTGCTGATGTTTCGGGACCTCGACAACCACCTCTTGCTGTATCAGATCCTGCAACAGGTTCGTCATGGCAGAGGCCTGTTCAGGGGAGGTTCCAGAAACTCTAGGTTGTAGCCCTGGGCGACAATACTCCTCACAAACAGGCTCGGAGTCATCCTGTTCCATTGCGGAAGGAAGGCTGATAGACTTCCTCCTACTGGAACCGGACCGTCATTTGCTTTTGGGTGTATGGTCGGAGGGAGCTCTAAAAAGGACTCCTCCCCTACCTCTACCCCTCTGGGGAGCCCAACGGCTTTTATTATCCTCCCTACTTTTTTGGGGCTGCTAAACAGCATGAAAATTTTTCTTCGGTGCTTGTTTCTTTTTGGTAGGGAAGGCCTTCTTTTTATCAGCAGTTCTGTCCAAGATGGTTTCTAGATCTGGCCCAAAAAGTAGGTCCCCAGAAAAGGGAAGGCCACATAGCCTAATCTTTGAGGCCGTGTCACCCGACCATGTCTTTAGCCAGACAGCTCGACGGGCTGAATTAACTAAAGCAGAGGACCTGGCTACCAACTTGATAGACTCGGCAGAGGCGTCGGCCATGTATTTTACTGCCTTCAGGATCAATGGGAAAGATTCCAGGAGGTCTTTTCGAGATGTCCCTGCCTCAATATGACTCTTTAGTTTCTCCACCCAGCATTCTAGATTCCTCGCCACTACCGTGGAAGCCATGGCTGGTTTGAGGCTTGCTGCCGCTGAATCCCATGCCTTTTTAAGGAGGCCATCAGCCCTTTTATCCATCATGTCTTTGAGGACCCCCATGTCCTCAAATGCCAAATCAGTGCGGCGTGAGACCTGAGAGAAAGCGGCATCAACCGGCGGCTTTTTATTCCAAACCTCCAACTCTCTGTCGTCGAATGGGAAGCGCCGTTTGAGGGTTTTGGAGAGAAAAGGACCTCTCTCAGGGTCCTTCCACTCCCTTTTAACTGTGTCTGATAGTACCCTGTGGACCGGAAAAACCCTGGTTTTGGTGTCATCCAGGCCCTGATACATTCTGTCATGGACTGACAGTTGGACTTTCTCTTCCTGAATGTCTAAGGTAGTATATATTGCTTTAAGTAGGTCATCTACCTCTTCTAGGGATAGCTTGTACCTAGACTTACGGTCCTCATCCTCCTCTTCCCCCTCATCCTCTGAATCCCTGAGGGAAGGAAGAGTGCTTGTCCCCTCGTCCTCGGAATCCACGATCTCAAGCTGTCTGGAGGTGGATTGTCTAGGACTTAGTGGTGGCTGCTGGCTAGAGCTCTGCCAGGTTCTGAGCCAACAAGGTTTTGACAGAACTCAGGGAACTAGCAATCTTCTTAACAGAGGAGAAGAGGTACCCATACTGCTGGGAGGACTCTTCCTCCACCAGCTCCCTAATGCAAGCTTTGCAAAGGGCTTTTTGCCAAGATTCCCGCAATGGTATTTTGCATGAGGGGCATTTCTTCTGGCCTGGAGGGTTTGACCGTTTAGTTTTCCCCAAGACAGTCTCCTAAAAAGAAACCAAGAGGGATGTCTTACTGCTACTGCAGAGGGCCCACTAAAACAAACAGTGCTCACACCGACCACCAACAGGGAGAAGGACAAACACCCCACCGTGACAAACAAAGGGGAAAAAGACACAGCCACCATAAAACCCACAGGTCTGAGCGACAGTAACCTCAGAAACCTGAAGGGGCAGGCTCCCCTGAGGGAGGGAAATACAGTTCACAAGGAAATAACACACCGTTGTGCCCCTCTTACCTGGGCCTGACTGGTGCTTGTGGTGCCTGCCTCCACCGACGCTGAAGATCTCTCTTCCATCATGCAGAGAGCGCAGCGGGGACTGAATCTGCACAGCTGATTTTAAAAATTTTAGAAACTCCCGGGCGTCACGTCATTACGCTGGCCGGAAGTTTACACATGGTCTATGGACCCGCCCCCTAGCCCCTGCGTATCAGGCGCAGTACCCCGCCCAAACAGGAAGCCGCGTCACTGGCCGCCGCGTAATCCGCCCTCCAGAGGGGACCCGGAAGCCAACTCAACGCGCGAGATACAAACTCGGGCTCCCGGGTCCAAGACGCCTCGACCTCCTGCTCGGCCATTGCTTCCCTGGGCTGGACAAGGCTGGGAGCTCCAGAACACCCTCCGAACGTGCCAGGAAGGAGCTGGGATGGTCGTGTCTGCCGTGAATAGTACCTCACAGAGGTAAGGCCTTTCAACTCCCCCTGGAGAGATTGCAGCCCTGCTGGTTCCCACAAGTGCTTCCACATGGCGGAGGAAACACAAATAACTGAAGCCATGGTGGAAGAGGAGGGGTTTTAAAGGTCAAAGCAAGTGTTTCCTAAAAGTGGGCGGAGCTGCGCTCTCTCCAGGGTTGTCCTGAAAGGCGATTTGAGAAAAAATTGTCCAAAATGTTAAAAATGACAAGAGACAATTCCTTTATTTAAAGTCCACTTCTTTCCATCTTCTTCGGGGCTTCTTCCTTCTTCCTTCCTTCATCCTTTGGTTTCTTCCTCTATCTTCTTCTTCCTCTGCTTCTTCCTCTGATCCTCTGCTTCCTGCTCCGGTGTTCTCGTCCGGCATCTTCCTCCACGGCGTCTTCTTCCCCGCTTCGTTCTTGGGCTGCTCCGCATCAATGGGAGGCTCCCGCTATGTGACGCTTTTCTTCTGACACTTCTATAATGGAACCGTGCGTCAGAGGGGGGCGGGGTCACCGGGTGGCCCCGCCCTCCGTTATATAAGAACTGTCAGAAGAAGAGAAGCGTCACACAGTGGGAGCCTTCCATTGATGCGGAGCGGCCTGAGAACAAAGCGGGGAAGACCCAAAGCACCCTCCCAATGTTGAGGGCATGTGGCCTGGTACAGTTCAGGAGGGGGAGGTCGCTTTCTTGTCCCCCTTCTTTTCCTGCGGCCTGCCAGGTTGCGTGCTTGGATAAGGGTCTGGTATGGATTTTGAGGGGGACCCCACGCCATTTTTTTAATATCCATACCAGCCCTGAAGGGCCTGACATGCTCTTGGAGGGGAACCCATGCCGTTTTTTTATTTAAAATTAATGTCGCCTGGCCTGGATACAGTGCATCATGTATGGATTTGATGTCTGATATTCTTGGTGTGATGCTACATAGTTACAAAAGTTAATCTGGTTGAAAAAAGACACCAAAAAGTCCTTCTAATTCAACCAATTAAAAAAAATACATATTTTTTTTTACAATCTTATATACATAGGTAAGGTAAAGAGGTAGTGCTGCGCTGTATAATAAAAGCTGTAGAAACTAAGGTATATTAAATAGGTATGCACACAAGTAAGTGCTGATTATGCAGAAGATAGAGGATGGTGTGAATTTTGGTGCATAAATCACATAAAATCGCATAAACGTGACATAGCTTAAAATTGCATAAAATTGCATGAAATCGCATAAAACATCATATTCAAAGGATAAATCCGTGAAAGGTGTGAATTTTTCTGCATAAATCACATAAAATCGCATAGACGTGATATAGCTTAAAATTGCATAAAATCGCATGAAATCGCATTAAACATCATATTCAAAGAATAAATCCGTGAGAGGTGTGCAGAGGTGTATCAAGTGAGAATGATGTGGGTAAATCACATAAAATCATATAAAAATGACATCTCTTAAAATTGCATAGAAACGCATAAAAATCGCATAAGGTTGCATCAAGCGTCACATTAAAATAAGGTGAATCTGTGATGGACGTGCATAAAGTGCTGCGGTCAAGTACAAGTGGTTAAAAAATATGACACATAAAATAGTCGCAATAAAAATTGCATCGGTGCATAAAACCAACTAGGTGGATAAGGATGTGTGAAAGGTAAGCATAGCCAAAACAATTGAATACAATCAATAAATAAGTAATGCAAAAGTGCAAGAACAGTGCGTGGGGGTGAGCCCTTTCCTAGTGTGGGCAAAGTGTGGTTTGCTATGGCGCTGGTGACAAATCCTGGTGGGGTATAACGGTATCGGTGCTGGTGGTTATTGTGACCAGTAGCTGCAGGTGGTTCCTGATCTGCCGTGGAATATAGTAATGGATGTACCCTTACCTTACCGCTGTAAGGTAACAGCGTGTATATGTGTTAGCTGGTTCTCAATGGGGCTTCTGTGTCCTATGGCGGGCGGCTCCCTTTAAATCCAGGTGTTTGGGCGTCTTTTACTGGGGTGTACGCTCTAGTTCAGGTGTATGTGTCTCGCAAAAATGGATAAGGAGAGGAAGGGTCTCGATAGTGTAGTACGTTTTTAAAAGGTTTAATTCAATACAAGTAAAGTACAGTAAACTCACATTTATGTTGCTCAAAATTGCATGGGATAAACGAGCATCGAGCTCGTACCTCGCTTCCGGTATCTAGTGTCCCTTTGCGCATTCGTCACTGTCACGTGACTTCTTCATACTTCTTCATGACTTCTTCATACATAACCCCATACCCACAGTTGATCCAGAGGAAGGCAAAAAAAAAAACCCGGCAAAGCATGATGAAATTTGCTACAGCAGAGGAAAAGAAATTCCAATCGGACAGTGGCGGAATGTGCCCGCGAGCGGCCGAAAAAAGGGTTAAAATCCCCCGCAAAGCATCGCCGTAGCTGCGCTTTGCGGCGGTATTACCGCGGTGTCCCATTGAAATCAATGGCTAGGAGCGGTATAGGAGTTCCTATACCGCTCCAAAGATGCTGCTAGCAGGACTTTTTTTGACCGTCCTGCTAGCGCACCGATCCAGTGTGATAGCCCACCGGCTTTCACACTGGAGTGAATGGGGCCGGATTTTTTCAGGCGGTGTACAGGCGCTATTTTTAGCACTGTACCGCCTGAAAAACGCCCCAGTGTGAAAGGGGCCTTAATCTGCACATCTTCTCCAGTGGTTGGCACCTCTCCCTACCTTCCCTCCACAATCATGCAGTAAGTTAGCAGTGATCCTCTTGAAATTTTTTTCCTGTTAACTTTATCCTTTTTAATCCTATCTTCTCTACCACCCATAAATATGCACTATACATGCCCCTGCAGAATCTCTCTGGTCATACCACACTCCCATATGTCCCTTTCCATCCCAGTGTATTCCTCTACTACCTGTCCTGTCCCTATAATGCAGCCTTAGCACTTTCTCTATACTCCTTTATTTATTTATTTTGAGTACTTATACTTCATGAACTCTTACTACCTAGTAGGGATGGGCCGAATACCCCCCTGTTCGCACCAGAACATACCTAACAGGCAAAAAATTCAGCAGGAACACCGTTAAAGTTTATGGGACACAACATGAATAATCAAAAGTGCTAATTTTAAAGTCTTATATGCAAGTTATTGTCATAAAAAGTGTTTGGGGAACCAGGTCCTGCCCCAGGGGACATGTATCAATGCAATTTTTTTTTTTTAAAACTGCGTTTTTTTTCAGGAGCAGTGATTTTTTTAATGCTTAAAGTGAAATATTCCTTTAACCACTTGCCTACCCTGGGGACAATGTGCTTTGGTGGGCTACACCAAAGCACCCTCCCAATGTTGAGGGCATGTGGCCTGGTACGGTTCAGGAGGGGGGACGAGAGAGCGGCCTGCCAGGTTGCGTGCTCGGATAAGGGTCTGGTATGAATTTTGGGGGGGCCCTACGCCATTTTTTTTTTTTTGTATGTCAGGAATGTGGACAAAATTGTGGCTTTGACACACACAAACACACTGTCTTTTAATAGACACACAGCAGTGCCATTAATTGTTAATGGAACCCCCACACATCTGCTTACACATACATTTCCACAAAAAACATGGGGCCACATGGTGTTCCTATCTCAAAAGTAAGCTATAATGGGTCTGTGTAGAGCCCGGATGTTTCACCAAAGCCAAACAGCTGCTTAACATGTAAAAAAAAAAAAAAAAAAACAATAAATCAATTCTAAAAACTGTTTAAAAAATGAAAAAAATAAAATAATTATGGCTTGCTTTGGTCTCTGAAGAGCAATTAGCATTCAGATTGCTCTTAATAGATCATTTGACAGGCAGTAAGGAGGTGTCACATAGTGCCTCTGCACCGCCTGCTTTAACCCCCTTAACTCTGCACTAGCATGCCATAACCATGTGCATTGCATGCAGTTGTGGGGCGCTTGCAGAGCAGCACCATTCACTTGAATGGGTTGAGTTAAGCAGGGGGTATAATGCCATGACACATAATATATATGTATGCATGAATCTATCCATTCTACATATAGGGGGTGGCTGGAGAGAGGGGGCAGCACCCATGCGATCTTAATGGATGCACCCCCACTGGTTTATTTAGACCCTTGATGTCTCTCTGCCATTAGAGTGTATCTAAAAACAATTTTAAATGTACATTTTTAGTAACAGCAGCCTCTTTTAGAAACTAGAACTTTCCCAGTAGCAGCAGCAGCAGCCTCCTGTTCCTCAGTGATCCCATTTTGATGCATTCCCAGGCTCACCCGGAACCTCAAGTGGCAGAGGGACCTCTGATGCTTCATCTTAGACATCATCTTTTCTTCTCCTGTCCCCGGAGAGGTTCTCTTAACACAGGTCCTCAAGCAACCAACACAATGAATAGGCAGGGTCCTTCTCCTCCAAGCACATGTGCAGGCCTCTAAGGCTTCAGGCCTGATCTCTCGGCTGCAAGCTGCTCCTCAAACACCTTCAAAGGCCTCAGCCTGGGGTGAGGAGAGAGAGATCATCTGGCCCTACTCAAATATTTATATTCTCCCCCAGCATGCACTAGTGACAAAGCTCCTCCTACTGGTTGGCTAGAGGATGCCTGAATATTCATAAAATCTGTTTTTTTTTGTAGCTTCCTACACTGTTTGTCAAAGGTATCAGTGACACCTGCTGGCAGAAGAGGGAAACCACAGCTCCACTGTGTTTAGGGGAAAACCAAATGCGGAAATTCTGTAACTATAATGCGTATAATGATATATATGATATAATATATATATAATGCGTATAATGATATAATGCGTATAATGATATCAACAAAAAATGGTGGAGACTAATGTCTTTGCAAATACCATTTTTAGAGAATCATTCAAAAAAGGCTTATATAGTCACTTACCTAAAGTTTTTAAAACCTTTACAGCTTTATTGATTATTTATAAAATAATGATCTGAGAGAAAACTTTATGATAAAACAGACAGAATAGTGATTGATGATGTTCCCACACCAAACCTAAACAGTACCCAAAACATATATTATGTTATAACTATTAGTATGGTAAATATATATAATTTAAAGCAGTTGTATACCACTGGACGTTTTTTTTTCCCCCCTGCAAGATAAAGTCATAATGTATCTACCTATCTGATCCTTATGAATAGAAAGGCCTATGAAAGAAGCAATATGGTCTGCAAGGATCTTAGTCAGGATCTTGACAAAGTGTGGGGGGTGGAGGTGAGAAAAGCTAAGATTAGACCTGTTTGTAAGAAATAAAGGGGGGGGATTTTCGGTTTATATCCCCACCTAGGGTAAGTCTAAATGGTGTTAGTTTAATAGTTTAATAACATATAATCTGAATGACAAGAATTAAAATCCTAATAAACTTGAAAGAGTAAAGAACAGTTAGATGAGTTGTATTCCACGTTGATGTATTAAAACACCTGGTAAGTTTATGTGTAGGGGTTGGGGTAAACATGGGATTACAAATCCTCTCACAAAGGAAGATATCCCTGGAAGATATGCAACTATGTTTCAAAAAATGTGGAACAGGATGGGACTTTACTTGTGCCTCAGAGGAGTGTAAACAAATGGAATACAATACTAGGATTATAGAAAAGTAGACAAATTTTATTTAACTGCCATAAGACAGTACCTTCTAAAAATCTAGTTAAGATACATTACAGTCATTATGATTTGAATTCAGGGTGTGCAGGTCCCAAACGGGACTTCCATTGGGGGACACCGACACCTGACAGCTTCCTGGCTGACAAGTGCTCGGTTCATCCCCCCTTTTTCCATGTGGAACGCAGCGTCGGCGACGCAGGCATACCAGCGCTGGCTTGATGCCTTGCCGTTTGGGTTCAGCCCCTCTCTGCACTGTATGGCCTCCCTCTCTCTTGGCGGCCTATCACAGCCAGCGGAGAGGACAGATCTTCCCCCTCCCTCTCTATCCACTCTGGGATGTGCAGCAGATGGGACATGGATCGGGGGGTTTTCTGCATGCAACTTTTTAAGCATGCATGCCCCACAGCAATTAGTGAATAGATGGGCTCGTCCCTGTCCCTCCGGATCCACTGGATTTACTCCTGTTCTCCACAATCCAGGCGACTCGAGCGACCCCAGGGATCCTCCTTCCACACACACACACACACCTCTCTGGACGACTCATGGTGGCCCCTATTCCCTATATAAGGTATACCCTATCAGTCTCTCCTCCGTGGCTCACCTCTCTACATGTGAGGGATGCAGAGGAGAAACTTTGAAAAATCACAGGTATGCAATTTCTTTTCCACCTCTGTCACTGATCTATTTGACGTTCTCTGATCGTTTCCCCAAAGTTTATCCACACATATACTATTTTTACCAAGTTGAAAACAACAATTCAATCTTAGAAAACCCTGCGGCATTAGGCCCCATGCACACGAGACGCTGTTAAACGCGCATTCAGAGGCAGTTGGACACTTTTTTCAACTGCACCTGAATGCATGCAATGTTATCCTATGTGTCCATGTACACAGTCTAGTTTTTTCCCGTTTTTATGCAGTTGCGTTTAACCTCGTTTTTCCAGAAGCAAAAAAATGGGTTCAGACACTTTGCTTTTCCACATTTCAGACGTAAAACACAGCTAAACGCGACACCCGCGTTTAGCCGCTTTTGCGTTTATAAGCGTTTTTAACCACTTCAGCCCCGGACCAATTGTCAGCTTAAGGACCAGAGGTCTTTTTTCAATTTCGCACTGCACTGCTTTAACTGGTAATTGCGCGGTCATGCAATGTTGTAACCAAACGAAATTTGCGTCCTTTTCTTCCCACAGGAGCTTTCTTTTGATGGTATTTGATTGCCTCTGTGATTTTTATTTTTTGCGATATATAAACGGAAAAAGACCGGAAATTTTGAAAAAAAAAAGAGATTTTCTAATTTTTGTTATAAGAAAAATCTAATAAACTCAATTTTAGTCAAACATTTGGGCCAAAATGTATTCAGCCACATGTCTTTAGTAAAAAAAATGCCAATAAGCGTATATTTATTGGTTTGCGCAAAAGTTATAGCGTCTAGAAACTAGAGTACATTTTCTGGAATTTACACCGCTTTTAATTTATGACTGCCTATCTCATTTCTTGAGGTGCTAAAATGGCAGGGAAGTACAACCCCCCCCCCCCCCCCAAATGACCCCATTTTGGAAAGTAGACACCCCAAGCTATTTGCTGAGAGGCATGTTGAGCCCATTGAATATTTTTTTTTTTTTTGTCCCAAGTGATTGAATAAAGACAAAAATAAAAAATATTTTTTTTTTCAAAAAGTTGTCACTAAATGATATATTGCTCACACATGCCATAGTTGTATGTGGAATTGCACCCCAAAATACATTTTGCTGCTTCTCCTGAGTATGGGTATACCACATGTGTGGGACTTTTTGGGAGCCTAGCCGCGTACGGGGCCCCCGAAACCCAAGCACCGCCTTCAGGATTTCTAAGGGTGCAAATTTCTGATTTCACTCCTCACTACCTATCACAGTTTCGAAGGCCATAAAATGCCAAAATAGCACAAACCCCCCCCCCCCCCCAAATGACCCCATTTTGGAAAGTAGACACCCCAAGCTATTTGTTGAGAGGCATGGTGAGTATTTTACAGCTCGCATTTGTTTTGGAAAATGAAGAAAGTAAAGAAAAAAACATTTTTTTTTTTTTCTTTTTTCAATTTTCAAAACTTTGTGACAAAAAGTGTGATCTGCAAAATACTCACCATACCTCTCAGCAAATAGCTTGGGGTGTCTACTTTCCAAAATGGGGTCATTTTGGGGGGTTTTATGCCATCTGGGCATTCCATGGCCTCCGAAACTGTGATTGGCAGTGAGAAGTGAAATAAAAAAAATTACACCCTTAGAAAGCCTGAAGGCGGTGCTTGGTTTTTGGGGTCCCGTACGCAGCTAGGCTCCCAAAAAGTCCCACACATGTGGTATCCCCGTACTCAGGAGAAGCAACAGAATGTATTTTGGGGTGTATTTCCACATATGCCCATGACATGTTTGAGCAATATATCATTTAGTGACAACTTTTTGTAAAAAAAAAAATATATATATTTTTTTTCATTATTCAATCTCTTGGGACAAAAAAAAAAAATATTTAATGGGCTCAACATTGCTCTCAGCAAATAGCTTGGGGTGTCTACTTTCCAAAATGGGGTCATTCGGGGGGGGGGGGGGGGGGGTTGAACTGTCCTGGCATTTTATGCACAACATTTAGAAGCTTATGTCACACATCACCCACTCTTCTAACCACTTGAAGACAAAGCCCTTTCTGACACTTTTTGTTTACATGAAACATATTTTTTTTTTGCAAGAAAATTACGTTGAACCCCAAACACTATATATATTGTTAAAGCAAAGGCCCTACAGATTAAAATGGTGGGTGTTGCATTTTTTTTTTCCACACAGTATTTGTGCAGCGATTTTTCAAACGCATTTTTTGTGGAAAAAATACACTTTTTTTTATTTTAATGCACTAAAACACACTATGTTGCTTACATTTTTGATGAAATAAAAAATATGATCTTAGGCCAAGTACATGGATACCAAACACGACATGCTTTTAAAATTGCGCACAAACACGCAGTGGCGACAAACTACATACATTTTTAAAAGCCTTTACATGATACCACATTAGATTCACGGAGGAGGTCTACTGCTAAAATTACTGCCCTCGATCTGACCTTCGCGGTGATACCTCACATGCATGGTGCAATTGCCGTTTACATATGACGCCAGACCAACGCTTGTGTACGCCTTTGCGCAAGAGAAGGGGGGGCTTTTTTTTTTTTTTTTTTTTTTTTTTTTTTTATTCATTTAGCTTTTTTATTTTATTTTTAAACTGTTCCTTCCATTTTTTTTTTCTTTGTTATCATTTTTATTGTTATCTCAGGGAATGTACAGTGGTGTGAAAAAGTGTTTGCCCCCTTCCTCATTTCCTGTTCCTTTGCATGTTTGTCACACTTAAGTGTTTCGGAACATCAAACCAATTTAAACAATAGTCAAGGACAACACAAGTAAACACAAAATGCAATTTGTAAATGAAGGTGTTTATTATTAAAGGTGAAAAAAAATCCAAACCATCATGGCCCTGTGTGAAAAAGTGATTGCCCCCTTGTTAAAACATACTATAACTGTGGTTGTCCACACCTGAGTTCAATTTCTCTAGCCACACCCAGGCCTGATTATTGCCACACCTGTTCACAATCAAGGCATCACTTAAATAGGAGCTGCTTGACACAGTAAGGTCCACCAGAAGATCCTTAAAAGCTACACATCATGCCGAGACCCAAAGAAATTCAGGAACAATTGAGAAAGAAAGTAATTGAGATCTATCAGTCTGGAAAGGGTTATAAAGCCATTTCCAAAGCTTTGGGAATCCAGCGAACCACAGTGAGAGCCATTATCCACAAATGGCGAAGACATGGAACAGTGGTGAACCTTCCCAGGAGTGGCCGGCCGCCCAAAATTACCCCAAGAGCGCAGCGACGACTCATCCAAGAGGTCACAAAAGACCCCACAACAACGTCCAAGGAACTGCAGGCCTCACTTGCCTCAGTTAAGGTCAGCGTTCATGTCTCCACCATCAGGAAAAGACTGGGCAAAAATGGCCTGCATGGCAGAGTTCCAAGGAGAAAACCACTGCTGAGCAAAAAGAACATCAAAGCTCATCTCAATTTCTCCACAACACATCTTGATGATCCCCAAGACTTTTGGGACAACATTCTGTGGACCGATGAGACAAAAGTAGAACTCTTTGGAAGGTGTGTGTCCAAGTATATCTGGCGTAGAAGGAACACTGCATTTCAGAAAAAGAACATTATACCAACAGTAAAATATGGTGGTGGTAGTGTGATGGTCTGGGGCTGTCTTGCTGCTTCAGGACCTGGAAGACTTGCCATGATAAAAGGAACTATGAATTCTGCTGTCTACCAAGAGATCCTGAAGGAGAATGTCCGACCATCTGTTCGTGTACTCAAGCTGAAACGAACTTGGGTTCTGCAGCAGGACAATGATCCTAAACACACCAGCAAGTCCACCACCGAATGGCTGAAGAAAAACAAAATGAAGACTTTGGAGTGGCCTAGCCAAAGTCCTGACCTGAATCCTATTGAGATGTTGTGGTATGACCTTAAAAAGGCCGCTCATGCTCGAAAACCCTCTAATGTAACTGAATTAGGACAATTCTGCAAAGATGAGTGGGCCAAAATTCCTCCAGGACGCTGTAAAAGCCTCATTGCACGTTATCGCAAACGCTTGGTTGCAGTTGTTGCTGCTAAGGGTGGCCCAACCAGTTATTAGGTTTAGGGGGCAATCACTTTTTCACACAGGGCCATGATGGTTTGGATTTTTTTTCACCTTTAATAATAAACACCTTCATTTACAAATTGCATTTTGTGTTTACTTGTGTTGTCCTTGACTATTGTTTAAATTGGTTTGATGTTCCGAAACACTTAAGTGTGACAAACATGCAAAGGAACAGGAAATGAGGAAGGGGGCAAACACTTTTTCACACCACTGTAAATATCCCCTATGATCGCAATAGGCAGTGACAGGTACTCTTTTTTTGAAAAAATTGGGGTCTATTAGACCCTAGATCTTTCCTCTGCCCTCAAAGCATCTGACCACACCAAGATTGGTGTGATAAAATGCTTTCCCAATTTCCCAATGGCGCGGTTTATATCCGGGAGGGGGGACATTCCCTCCCACTGCTTGTAAAAGCAGTCTAGAGGCTAATTACCCGCTAGAATTGCTTTTACATGAAAGCCGATCACTGGCTGAAAAGAATGATACCAAGATGATACCTAAACCTGCAGGCATCATTCTGGTATAACCATTCAAAGTCCAGCAACATACTGGACATATATTGTAATCTTTTTTTTTCATGCAGCCTGATGGGCATACATGCACCATTTATATATGTTGAAGCATGGGGGCATCCTCCCGCAAAAGTTATGCCGTGTACACACGGTCGGACTTTTCCACGGGGCAAGCCTCCGTCGGAATTTCGACCGTATGTACGTGGCATTAGGAGCCAATCGCTCCTCTGCCCCTGCTGTCCCCATGCTTCGGCATATATGCTCTTTTTTTTTAACTGTGGTGGTGAAATCACCTCCTACAGCGTTGGAGTCGCGGCTTTATGTATCGTGGGAGCAAACGCTGTTGCTGTCAAGATAAATAAATCCGCGCTGCAACTGAAAACAAAAAAATGCTTAACACTAAAACACAGTAAACAAAAAAAAAAGCAAGCATGATAAAACATAATAAAACATTGCAGAATAGAATGGAGTAAAAAAAGAGCAACAATAGTGAGAGAATAGAGAGAGAGAGAGAACAATAAAACAATTTTTTTTTTTTTTTTGAGATTCACAGGTAAAAAAGCTCCTGACTGTTAGCGACTGAATCAAAACGCTACCACAAAAAAAATGTTAGCGATCGCAGGGATCAGGCCTGACTCTGCGAACGCTGTAGTTGTGTGCTTAGTGTTTTGTAAGTGACAGTGATCGATCGATACTGCACTTGGGTGGGCTGGGCGGAGGGGGAAACGCAGGTGCTAGCAGGTATCTTGGCTGATCCCGCTAACAATGCGTTTTTTGGAACCCTAAACTGCTGGGACACTAGTATAGATCTGGGACGCTAGTATAGATCTGATCAGTGCTTTGCGCGTGGGTGTTTGCGGTACTGGCACTAACCTGGGGCGACGCAGACCTTATTTGACCCTAAAACCTAATTGATATCACCCGCCGGGCGATCAGGGGGTTAAACCGTTATTGGGTAATAAATGGCGGGTGCCCTGACAGTATAAAAAACAAACTAACTAACCAGCGTCACCCGTAACAGTTATACGGTGATCACTGGTGAAAGGGTTAACTAGGGGCAATCACGGGGTTAAAACCTTTATTAGGTACTATATGGGGGTACCTGACGCTATATAAAAACCTGACGGGGAACCTAAATAACTAAATAACTAACTGGCTAACCAGCGTCACCAGTGACACTTATACGGTGATCACTGGTGAAAGAGTTAACTCTAGGGGCAATCAAGGGGTTAAAACCTTTATTTAGGTTGTAATATGGGGGTACCTGACCTATAAACCTATTTATGAACCTATATAAACCTGGCGGTTAACCTAAAAAAAAACTGGCTACCTAGCGGCACCAGTGACACTAATGCAGCGATCAGAAAAACGATTGCTTAGTGACACTGGCAAAAGGGGGTGAAAGGGTTAACTAGGGGCAATCAGGGGGTTAAACCTTTATTAGGTAATATATGGGGGTACCTGACGCTATATAAAAACCTGACGGGGAACCTAAATAACTAAATAACTAACTGGCTAACCAGCGTCACCAGTGACACTTATACGGTGATCACTGGTGAAAGGGTTAACTCTAGGGGCAATCAGGGGGTTAAAACCTTTATTTAGGTTGTAATATGGGGGTACCTGACCTATAAACCTATTTATGAACCTATATAAACATGGCGGTTAACCTAAAGAAAAACTGGCTACCTAGCGGCACCAGTGACACTAATGCAGCGATCAGAAAAACGATCGCTTAGTGGCACTGGCAAAAGGGGGTGAAAGGGTTAACTAGGGGCAATCAGGGGGTTAAACCTTTATTGGGGGGGGGGGTAGGGGGCTACATTAGACCTAAAGGGGGCCTAAAACTAACTGCCCTGACAGTTATTTCAGTCACAACTGACACTAAATGCAGTGATCAGTAAATAAATGATCACTGCAATTAGTGACACTGTGACTGGGGGGGCAGGGGGTGATCTGGGGGTGACAGGGGGATTATTTGTGTGCCTATGTGTACTGGTGTCAGTGTACTGTTTGTGCACTAACCTGTGTGTGTTCACTCCTCGGCGTCCCGGTCAGATAGACCGACACGCCGAGCGTGACATCACTTCCGCCTGCTTGTCTATACAATAGACAGGCAGGGGAAGCTTTTCATTCGCCATGAGCGATCGCGAGGGGGTGGCCAGAAACCACTGGCCGTCCCCTCATCCCAGATCACTCCTGAAGCAATGCCGACCTTCCCCGCCGGCAGGGGGGGGGGGTCCGATCGGACCCCCCACCCGCCAGAAGAATGGCACGTACAGGTATGTTGTTTTGCCTGTACGTGCCATTCTGCCGACGTATATGTACATGGGGAGATCGGCAAGTGGTTAAAGGAACCCAATTTTTTGGACCAGAAAACTCAGAAATATGATGGTAAACCATAAAAAATACAAAAATGGTTTAAAATGTCGTAATTACTGAGCATATATACTCACTAATGCAATGCCATAAAAAAATCAATTTTTTTCTGTGGCTTAGACAAGGGACTTACTAAAACATTTAATGTGAAAATGGCTTAATGTAGCTTAACGTGTAATAAAGTGCCTAAACCTCAATCAATTGCCCTGAAACTTTGCACAGCCCAAGATCTCAACTTAACAAACCTATCCAAGAAGTTTCATGCGATTCAGTGTTCCACAAGGAAAATTACGGACAATAAGATAATAAGGAATGCCTCCACTTCTTTGCCCTTCATCCAATTTCATCCAATTTCTAATCTAATCAGTGACTCCGCCTAGTCTGACCAAAGCATAGCAATGTCTTATTTTCACAAAGAAAAACCTGCATACCAATGTCTAGTCAGCCCCAACCCCCCACCATGTTTGTGAAATATCCAACGAACATTCGCTGTGCCATCAACGGATGGGTCCAATATCGACGAGCTCTGACTCTGGACCTCTCACGCAATTTGCGACGACGTTGCTGCCTCATCAAGAGAAACATCAGGAGCATTTCCTGACATATATTAAATATGGGATCCATTTCCCAAAAAAAAAAAAAAACACAGAAAGAGGCAAATGCAAGTGACAACTGCTCTCTCTGCTGCTGTTGCTCACTCTGTTCAAAATGGCAGAAATAGTTAATAATACATGCTTTCTGAGCTTGGGGAGGGTCTATATGATGTTATCTTTACAAACGCTTATAGACGCAAACGTGGTAAAACGCAGCTAAACGCGGCATTAAAACGCGGCAAAACGCGCGTTTTTAAACACAGGTTTCTGCTTTTTAAAACATGCGTTCAGCAGAGTTTGCATCTGCGTCTCGTGTGCATGGGGCCTTAAAGAGGAAGTAAAGCCTCTTTTTTTTTTTTTTTTTAAATGTAACCTGCAAGGCAAAGGCATAATGAGCTAGTATGCATAGCATACTAGCTCATTATGAATAACTTACCTAAAAACGAAGCCCCCGGAGCGGTCCTCATCCTCGTCGTTCTCCGCCGCCATCGCTACGGGAGTGACTTCCGGGTCTCGCCGCTCCAGCGCTGTGATTCGCTGGAGCGGCGATGACGTCATATCGCCGTGTTCTCGGCATGCGCAGTGCGCCTGCGCGCCGCTGTCTACGGCGCATGCGCCGTAGATAGCGGTGCTCTCTCTTTTCTAAATATCTCCTAAACCATGTAGGTTTAGGAGATATTTATTGGACCTACAGGTAAGCCTTAATCTAGGCTTACCTGTAGGCCAAAGTTGTCCCAGAGGGTTTACTTCCTCTTTAAAGGCTTTGAGTTTTCAACAAGGTCTGGTACAAACTATAGCGTATTCACTTCATTAACAAAATTTATTTTTACATAATATTGATATAAATCCATGTAAAAACAAATGTATCAATATATCTATATATCTTGTTTATGTAAATAATGTCAGGGCCACGAAAGAATAAAATAGAGAAGTGGCCCCATGGGATTGTCACCCCTAACACCCATTTGTTTTATAAATAAATTTCACTCTTAATAGAGGGCTATGATAATTGTTAAGTACATGATTCGCTTTGGCTGCTTTGCTGTTTTTGTCTTTTGTGTTTCAGGTGACAAGCTGCCTGCTGTTGCTAGGAAGATTTACCTCAGCTGCTGAGCACTGGATTGGTGACAAATCCTTTGGTGGGAAACATCTAGCCAATGAGTGTAACCTTTTACTTATATCCTCTCCTGTCACTGGGCAGAGTCAGCATTTACCTCAGGTCTGTCAGCTGGACTCACCTCTTGATTCTCCTCAGCTTTCCTTCTGGATCTTTTGACCTGCTCTTAGCCCAGAATGGATATTGTACTTCATGAACTACTTCAAAGGACTAATTCCCCTGGAGAAAGGCTTGCCTCAATCATTTAATTACTATTATTATTATTATATATTTTTTTACTTTTCCTCCCCAAGTTTTCACTGGTGACAGCTGTATATTTACTTACATCTGTGGGCCCTATGCCTGTATTCTGCCTCTTATTCCTGAAGTGCCAGGGCTGCCCTGTATACTGATGGTAATAGGTTACCTGAGGCCAGCCATGGAACTTTTCATCCACCTGTAGGCAGACCTGGACCTGAGGAAACCCCATAGGCTCATCACATCACCACTGAGACTTTATAGGGACCAGAAGAGGAGGACTGCTGACTGGATATGTCAGCATACAGGCCGATAGGACAGAAGCTACCATGAAAGAATACACAGGATAAGGAGGCCCTACTCAAGACACCCACAGTGCCACTGTTCCTGTCAGCGAGGTAGGCAGCGGGTCTGAAGCTGCTGCCATGGACCGACAGCGTGATCAACACCTTTCCAACAGGACCTTCATCATCATCATCATCATCACAGGGGTGAGTGAAGGCTCTGAGGGCTGGTAATGTACACAGACTTCGCTTTGTTCTGTCTGCTCCAGTCTCCTCTGTGTCAGTGTCTTCCCTGCTCAGTGTGCTCTGTCTGTCAGCCTTTAGTAATCCCTTCCTGTTCACTCTTAGCTCTCTGGTGCTTTCATTTATAGTTCACTTATCACACTTCTGACCTGTGAAATGTCTTTATTGTGTTTTTATTTGCTGCAGTTATTGCAGGTACAGTACTGTGCTAAGATGGTCAGTGCTCCTGTGCAGTATACAGCATGCCAGGGTTGTTAGGGGACATTGTTTGGTTACATGTGTGCCTAACAGGCTGATCAGTCAGCTTATCATCATTGCCTTTTCTGAGGGTTTTATTTACTTTCTTCACAGGAATTAGGCTGTTTAGGGATTGTAAATTTTAAATCTGTGAATGAGTTGCCCAATATTGTATTTTTACATATATTTTTTCCCACTTTGTTTTATTAGGAAAAGTTAAAGAGCAGTACACATACAGTACACAGTGTGTCACAGACAGTGTTGTTCATCTTACATTAAAAAAGTAATTAGTTACAGTTACAAATTACTTCTTCCAAAAAGTAATCAATTTCATTACTCAGTTACTACATTGAAAAGGTAATTAGTTACTCAGCAAAGTAACTATATTGGTTATATTATATATAAACGGGGCAGGGCGGTAGAAGGATGATATATATGTAATTTTTTCAGTGTATAAAAATAATAGGAGGGATAACAATAAATAATATTGGTCCCTGCACTACTTTGGTCCCACTTTGATGCAACTTGAGGTCCATAGACCTCCAGAATATACAGGCATTGCTTTAAGTTGCATCAAAATTGTGGCAGAATCGTGCAACTTTTAGGCTGCGTTAGCCTGAAAGTTTCAAGATTCTGCCGCAATTTTTTACCACGATTTTGCAGCGACTTGAAGCAATGCCTATGTATTCTGGAGGTTTATGGACCTCAAGTCACATCAAAGTGGTGAACTTTGAAGTCGCTGTGGCTTGAAGTCGCACAGATATGAACGGTACTCATTGGAAATCATCAGGTACGTCTATCAGACGCGAGTAGAGGAGAGCTGATCGGCTGCTCCTCTGACAGGGGGGGGTCTGTGCTGATCGATTATCAGCGCAGCCCCCCCCCCCCCCCCGAGGATGCCCACACTGGACCACCAGGGACGCCACCAGACCAGGGATGCCCAGCTCCAGGTATGCCACCCCAGACCACCAGGGATGCCAGTCAGTGCCCACAATGGATGCCAATCAGTGCCCACAATGGGCATCACTGATTGGCATGCATTATTGTTTGGCACTGATTGGCATCCTTCAGTACAATACAATACAATACAATGCCGCCTATCAGTGCCCATATGTGCCACCTATCAGTGCCCATCCATGCCGCCTATCAGTGTCCATCCATGCTCATCCGTGCCTCCTATACATGCCCATCCATGCCGCCGATCCATGCCCATCCATGCGGCCTATCCATGCCAATCCGTGCCAGCTATCAGTGCCAATTTGTGCCACCTATCAGTGCCCATCCGTGTCACCCATCAGTGCCGCCTATCAGTGCCCATCAGTGCTGCCTATCAGTGCCACATATCAGTGCCCATCAATTCCACTTCATCAGTGCCACTTCATTGGTGCCACCTCATTGGTGCCCATCAGTGCCGCTTCATCAGTGCCCGTCAGTGCAGCCCCATCAGTGCCCATGAGTGAAGGAGAAAAATTACTTATTTACAAAGTTTTGAAACTGAAACAAAAAAAACATTTATTTTCAAAAATGTTGGTCTTTTTTTATTTGTTTAGCAAAAAATAAAAACCGTAGAAGTGATTAAATACCACCAAAAGAAAGCTCTATTTGTGTGAACAAAATGATAAAAATTTTATTTGGGTACAGTGAAGTATGACTGCGTAATTGTCATTTAAAATGCGACAGCGCTGAAAGCTGAAAATTGGTCTGGGCAGGAAGGCGTTTAAGTGCCCTGTATTGAAGTGGTTAATCACCTCTAGCTGTGATTCCTGAAGAATCCAATGAGTTTTATCATTTGTCAGTTCCTAAGGGTTCATGTTTGTTATTGATCTAATTGTTGATAGCCTATTCTCTTTGATATATCTAAATCTACAGTATATCAAGCTCTTTTTGTGATTGGATCATTTGGTCAGATGCCCTTTTAGTCAAACCTGCATTAAATTTTTGTTTATTCTCTGCCTTTGGTGAGGAGCTTGTAAGTCCCTGGTCATTCTTTTCTTGCTCCATCTCAAATTTATTTTCATCGTACCCCATACTCATTCACATAGGGTGGGGGGCCGGAATCTGGGGGCCCCCTTATTAAAGGGGGCTCCCAGATTCTGATAAGCCCCCCGCCTGCAGACCCTGACAACCAACTGCCAGGGTTGTCGGGAAGAGGCCCTTGTCCTCATCAACATGGGGACAAGGTGCTTTGGGGTGGGGGGCCACAGGGCCCCCCTTTTCCCAAAGCACCCCCCCATGTTGAGGGCACGCGGCCTGGTACGGCTCAGGAGGGGATGGGGCGCTCGCTCGTCCCCACCCCCTTTCCTTACCGGCCGGGCTGCGTGCTCGGATAAGGGTCTGATATGGATTTGGGGGGGACTCCCCACACCATTTTTTCAGCGTAGGGATTCCCCTTTAATTACATACCAGGTGACGGGGCTAGCGAGGTGTCAATGTCGCTGATCGAGGTGGCGGCATTGACTTCCTTCGCTAGTCCCGTCTACCTGGAGTCACGCTCTAAATGAACAGACTTTACTCCGTGTGTGGGGCAAGTCCTTTCATTTCAAAAGTCCCGCGACTTCCGCCGGAAAAGTCCGGGCGTGTGTGTGGGCAAGTCCGCACGTTCGGAAAGTCCGGCTGACCTCCGCTGGAAAGTCCGGCGGATAGTCCGGCCGAAAAGTCCAATCGTGTGTACATGGCATAAGATATATGGTTCTTCCTAGTCTTCATTTAATATTTAGGTTAAAGTAATACATTTTCAGGGTAGCAAAACATTTAATAGCAGATGCTTTGTTTGCCTTGTTTCCACTGTTTCAGGACGGTTACCCCAGCAGTGAGCAAAGGTCTACAATGTCCTTAAAGGCAGTTTTTTGCTTGCAGTTATCTCCAATATTATATTCCATTCCCTTGCTGAAAAAAACTGCATTATCTATGCCACTGGTTGCTTCTCTTTTGAGGCAGAACTAGTGGAGTCCCTGGTGGTCCAGTGCGGGCATCTGGGGGGGGCTGCGCTGATAAACAATCAGCACAGACCCCCCCCTGTCAGGAGATCCGCCGATTGGCTCTCCTCTACTCGCGTCTGTCTGTCACCAGCTTTTCCTGTTGACATCGTGATCAGCCGTGATTGGACACGGCTGATCACATGGTAAAGAGCCTCCGCTGGAGGCTCTTTACCGAGATCAGTGTAGCGGTGTGTCAGACTAACACACCGCTCCACCGATCGGTGCCCATCAGTGCACAAAAGAAATCACATATGAAGCAATATTTTACAGGAGATCGCATTATATATTATATGATATCCAGTCTCAAAAACAGTTAACAGATAGTATCTTGAAAAATTATATTAATTTGTCAAAAATTCACAAAAAGGGGCGAATATCATTTATAATTCATTAATTTATATAATATAGTTAACTTTAATTGTTGTGCATTCAGTGGAAAAATAAGCAAGCATAAAAAAATTTAAAAAATTTGAAAAGTCACCTATATAATATTGCATAATATTTGGTATGGTTTTGATACAAATTGATTGATTGATTTTTTTAACACGCATGATAAAATCTCTAGTACATAATCAGTCCAATACTGAAAAAGTCTCACCCATGTGGTATTTCCATATTTGGGAGGAGTACCAGAATGTGTTTGGGGATGACATTTTATGTATGCCTATGCTGTGTGTGAAAAATTCCTAATAAATTGACAGCTTTGTGTAAAAAAAAAAAAAAAAAAAAATTTTCAATTTCTTTCCACATTTTCCAAATACTTGCGCCAAAAAAGTGAAGTCTGAAGTCTGACGGCCGGGCGGTGGTTCTGTTATCCTGACTTGGCATCATATGACGTCCTTCAGGATAGCATGCCGCCGCGCAAATGGGCACTGACTGGCACCGTTATGTACCAAAAAAAAAAAAATCAGTGATGCCCAGCAATGTCAACCATCAGTGTCATCAGTGCCACCCATTAGTGTCCAGCAGTGCCACCCATCAGTGCCCACCTATCAGTGCCCACCCATGCCACCTATCCATGCCACCCATAAGTGCCCATCAGTGCCGCATATGTGTGCCCATCAGTGCCGCCTATCAGTGCCCATCAGTTCCGCCTATCAGTGCCCATCATCAGTGGCCATCAGTGCCACCTCATCAGTACCACCTCATTGGTGCCACCTCATCGGTGCCCGTCATTGAAGAAGAAAACTTACTTATTTACAAAAAAAATTAACAGAAACAAAGAAAAACTTTTTTTTTTCCAAATTTTCTTTTTTTATTATTTGTTGCGCAAAAAAAAAAAATTTAATCGCAGAGGTGATCAAGTACCACCAAAAAAAAGCTCTATTTGTGGGAACAAAACTGTGAAAATTCTGTTTGGGTACAGTGTTGTATGACCGCACAATTGTCATTCAAATTGCGACAGCACTGAAAGCTGAAAATTGGCCTGGGCAGGAAGGTGTCTAAGTGCCTGGTATTGAAGTGGTTAAATAAAACCATGGATAAAATAATAATAGAGGCCCTGGAGGCACATTATTTTCCCATAGGTCTGCCTACCCTAAACCTTACAATGAGAGTATGGGAAACAGTATGGGTACAGTGAAAACAATCTTGAAGTATAAGGGATTTACAGAATATACCCCACTGTGGGAGAACGAAAAAATAGGAAGATGGGGGTAGTATGGGAATGGAAGAGATGTGGAATAAAATTTATGTCTCAATTATATGCAGATGGATCTCTAAAGTCCTTTCAGGAACTAAGAGACCAATATGCCCTCCCGAATAAATCCTTTTTTAGATACCTACAGGTTAGACATGCTTTGAAGGAACAATTTAGAGGAAGGATTTTAGAATGGAGCACAATCCCAATACTTCAAAAATTAATTAACGTAGATACAGGGAAAGGTCTCATCTCTAAACTATATTTACATATTAATAAGATGAGACTGGGAGAGTTGGATCCTCCTACGTATAGGAGAAAATGGGAAAAAGAACTGGGAGATATTACAGAAATACAGTGGAAAAGAATTTTGGAACTGTTCCGTTACTGGATGGGGTGACGGGAGTCATTGATCGAGCATTCGGGTACCTCCACTGAGCTGGAAGCAAAATGTTGCTTGTTGGAATTAGTGGAAGGAGGGAGGAATTTAGGAAACAAGCAGACAACAGTCACGAGATGTTTATTCCAAGCAAGGAACTTGATTGCCCGGAGATGGCAGTCGGTGCTGCCCCCGTCCAGTGAGGAATGGTTAAACATTATGAATATGGTTATTCTTAAAGAAAAAGCTGTGTACATAAAGCAAAGTGCGCTTTGGAAATATGAATCGATTTGGAAATCCTGTTGGGATGCAAGAGAGATTGATATGTAAGCCTCACTTATTAGGTAAACGTTGTGGTGGCGGGAAGTAAACTAAAAGAAATTGATCCCACAGAGTTTGTGAGATGGATGGCTGGCTGGCACGAGTGGACTGGGTGAGATGGGAAGGTGTACCGGTTGGGTGAGAAACTAGCCCTTAATGATATCTCAGACAGCCCTCCTTTAGGCCGTTAGACCCCCCAGTTAACATCTGTATTCTATTTTCTATATAACGTCTCTTCTAGAGGGGAGGATCGAATAGGGGTATGAAGTTTTTTAACATTGTATGTATTAAATAAGGAAATGTTGAATAAAGAAATAAAGTTTAAAAAAAAAAAAGTTTGTAGGAAATATATCCATTTAGTTTCTTTCTTAGAGAGTTCCCTGTTTGAACCCCTCTATGCAGGGAGAACTCTCTCCACCCCCCAAAACTGGAGTGAAGAAGGATCCCCCCATGGAAGCCTCTATAGTGTTCTGATACACTGTGATATTTATATCCCTTAATGATGTTAGCCACTAGGAATGGGCCCGGTGTTCGATTCGAACCCACTTTCGAATCAAACATCGGGCGTTCGACCGCTTGTCGAGCCCAGAACTATTTGGGCAGTTCGCATCAAATTTGTGTAATGCGAACGGCCCACAATGCACTGCGCCAGTCGCAGTACTTTGCTGGCTGATGATTGGCCAACCATGCACTGTGACCCCGCATGCTTGGCCAATCATAGAGCCAGCGGCGAGGAGAGCAATGATTGGCCACAGGCAGGATGCCTGTGGCCAATTATAGCTCAGGGGGTTTAGTACACGCCCCATACTATATAAGGTCGCCGCGCCGGCGGCCTAGTGTAGTGTGTTCCGGCGTTAGTCAGTGACTGTTTCAATCACATTATCTGCTGCGATTCATTCTGCACTGTGCTGACAGACAGTATCTGCTGTGTTATTCATTCTGCTGAGTGCTCATAGTATCTGCTGTGTTATTCATTCTGCTGAGTGCTGCTGAGCTGACATTGTCTGCTGTTTTATTCATTCTGCTGAGTGCTGAAATTATCTGCTGTGATTCTGGGGATTAGTCTAGTGTGTGCGTGCTGTTAGTACAGCATTGCAGTATCACATTAAACCACCTTTACTCTTCTGGCCTGTTGTCATCTAAGGCAGCCAGCCGTTGCAGGAGTTAGCGTGTGTGTGCTGTGTGAGTATAGCACAGCACACAATAAACCACCTCAGCCTCTATCTGCCCTAAGGCCCTGTTGTTGTCATCTAAGGCAGCCAGCCAGGCATTTGCAGGAGTTAGCGTGTGTGTGCTGTGTGAGTATAGCACAGCACACAATAAACTACCTCAGCCTCCATCTGCCCTAAGGCCCTGTTGTCATCTAAGGCAGCCAGCCAGGCATTTGCAGGAGTTAGCGCGTGTGTGTGTGTGTGTGTGCTGTGTGAGTATTGCACAGCACACAATAAACAACCTCTGTCTCTATCTGCCCTAAGGCCCTTTTGTTGTCATCTAAGGCAGCCATCTGCAGGAGTTAGTGCGTGTGCTGTGTGACTCCAGCACAATATACACTACCCACTACAATGCCTGGAAGACCGACAAGGAGAGGCAGGCAGTCCCAAGGCAAGAAAACAGGGCAAGCAGGCTCTGTGTCTAGAGACAACAGTGCTGGTCGTGGACGTGGTGCATTGGCATCAGCACGTTGTCCTTTTCAGCAGTTGGACATGTTGAGCCGCATCATGCCGAAGGCTTGGTAGGGTGGATGATCAAGCCCTCCTCATCCTCGCTCACCCAGGTTCAGGGTACTGGCAAAGCAGCTGCAAACGTGTACTCAATGGCATCATCAGGCACCCCTTCTCTAGACCCACCATGTCCTCCTGAGGAGTCCCCCAAACTGTTTGAGCACAGTGTTGGGTACATGCTCCAGGAGGATGCCCAGCGTTTGAAGGCTCGGATGATGATACCCAGCTAGAGTAAGGCAGTAGCGTGAGCGCAGAGAGAGGGGATGCTCAAGGACAGCAATCTGGCAGTCATGTTCCACCAGCTGCAGCTTACTGCCAGGTTTGCTCCAGTGGTGAAGAGGGAGGGGATGATGAGGTCACTGACTCCACGTGGGTGCCTGAAGGGAGAGAAGAGGAGGAGGAGGAGGCGGCCCATCTCCAATGAGGCAGGATGCCCTCCGGGAGCCAGCTTGAGGCCAGCACACCAACTGAATCACACCGCAGAGCTCCGCCTGTGCATGGCGCTGCCTCTGCACGTTATTACAAAAGTTTTCTGGTGTGGGACTTTTTTGAGATGAGTGCATCAGATCACACCACTGCTATTTGCAACATATGTCTCAAACGTATCTCGCGTGGCCAAAACATCAGCCACTTGGGCACCACAAGCAGAACCAGACATATGTCGACCTGCCATGCAGCTCGTTGGCAAGCGCACATTAAAAACCCACACCAACAAAGCGGACCTCTCCTTGCTCCTCATCAGCTGGGATCTCCAACCCCACTATACCTTCAGTCCTCTCTGAAAGCTGTACTGAGAGGAATGAAGGTGTAGAATTAGGTGCGTCACAGCCAAGTACTTGCGGGCACTCTACTAGCAGTACACCGACATCCGATTCTACCAGGCAAATTTCCCTGCCCCAGCTGCTGGACCATCGAAGAAGTTTACTCCCAGCCATCCACATGCCCAGCAGTTGAATGCTAGCTTGGCTAAATTGCTAGCACTTCAACTGCTGCCTTTTCAGTTGGTAGACTCAGCCCCCTTCCGTGAGTTTGTTCAATGTGCGGTTCCTCAGTGGCAGGTTCCCAAACGCCACTTTTTCTCACGGAAGGCGATTCCGGCTCTCTACCGGCATGTGGAAGGCAATGTCCATGCCTCGCTGGACAGGGAGGTCAGCGGTAAGGTGCATATTACCGCTGACTCATGGTCCAGCAGGCATGAACAGGGACGTTACCTGTCTTTCACGGCCCATTGGGTCACTCTTTTGGCAGCTGGAAAGGATGCAGGACAAGGGGCAGTAGTGTTGGAGGTTGTTCCACCACCACGCCTCCAAAATGCTACTACTGGTTGTGACACACCTCTCTCCTCCACCCCCTCTTCTTCTTCCTCCATGGCCTCTTCGAGTGCTCTGTCCTCGGAACCAGCAGTGCTCCGTAGGCGTCCAAGGGGCTACGCAAGTACGCAGGCAAAAAGATGCCATGCCGTGCTTGTGCTGGTGTGTTTGGGGGACAGGAGCCACACTGGGGCAGAGGTTCTGTCAGCTCTGCAGGGGCAGGCCGAGAGGTGGTTGATGCCACGCCAGCTTAAGCCAGGAATGGTGGTTTGTGACAATAGCCCCAACCTCCTCTCTGCCCTGCGACAGGGACAGCTGACCCATGTGCCCTGTATGGCTCACGTCCTTAACCTGGTGGTGCAGCGGTTCTTGGGCAGGTACCCAGGCTTACAGGATGTCCTGAGGCAGGCCAGGAAAGTCTGTGTGCATTTCCGCCGATCATATAATGCCAGTGCTCGGCTGGCTGAGCTGCAAAAGGAGTTGAACCTGCCCAAGAACCGCCTTATATGTGACATGCCCACCAGGTGGAACTCAACGTTGGCCATGCTGCAGCGACTGCACACGCAGCAGAGGGCCATCAATGAGTACCTGTGCGACTATGGCACCAGGACAGGGTCAGGGGAGCTCGGATTTTTTTCCCCACGCCAGTGGAGCATGATCAGGGATGCATGCACTGTCCTGTCACCATTTGAGGAGGCCACGAGAATGGTGAGCAGTGACAGTGCATGCATCAGTGACACTGTACCTCTTGTCCACCTGTTGGAGCATACGCTGCATGGGATAATGGACAGGGCACTTGAGGCAGCAAGAGGAGGACTTCCTTGCCTCTTTAGGCCCCCTTTATCCAGACAGTGTTCCTTCTCTCCCACCCATCACACAGGAAGGGGATGAGGAGGAGGAGGAGGATTGTGTCAGCATGGAGGTGGAGCCTAGCACTCAGCATCAGCAGCAGCTGTCTTTTAGGGATGATTTACAGTCCCAACAAACCAGTGGACTTGTACGTGGCTGGGAGGAGATGGCTGCGGATCATGTCGTCCTCAGTGACCAAGAAGACTCCGGACCGAATGCCTCAGCTAACCTACGTTGTATGGCCTCCCCGATCCTGCAAAGCCTGCAGAAGGATCCTCGTATTCTTCGGATCAAGGAGAGGGACCATTACTGGCTGGCCACTCCTTGATCCACGGTACAAGGGTAAGGTTGCGGACCTTATCTTGCCGTCGCAGAGGGAGCAGAGGATGAGACATCTCCGGGAGGCCTTGCAGAAAGCACTGTGCAACGCGTTCCCAGAGACTGGGAGGTTACAAACTCCTGGTCCTGGACGACAAGTTGCTGAGGCTTCGTCAGTAGCAGAAGGAGCGGTGGGGAAGGTGAACATTTGACCGATGCATTCAGACAATTTTTTAGTCCGCAGCCACAAGGTATGATCGGTTCCAGCAACCATCACCAGCGTCTGATATACATGGTGCAGGAATACCTAGGGGCAAGGTCAGACTTGGACACCTTTCCCACCGAAAATCCTTTGGCTTACTGGGTCTTGAGGATGGATCACTGGCCAGAGCTTGCACAGTATGCAATTGAGCTACTGGCCTGTCCTGCATCCAGCGTTCTTTCCGAACGCACATTCAGTGCTGCTGGAGGCTGTCACCAATCACAGGGTGCGCCTGTCCACCGACTCGGTTGATCGACTGACCTTCATAAAGATGAATCAGTCTTGGATCACCACCAGCTACCAGTCACCTGAAGCTGATATAACTGAATAATTTATAATGTCACATCCCTTCAAGACTGCCTATGCTGATGCTGAGTGACTGTCCTGTTATGTTGACTGACTATCCTCTTCCTCCTCAATGATCTTGATGATAGCTTGGAAGAACATTTTTGTTTCTGTGTGCCACCACCAGTGGCTAAGGCCCAATTTTTCAGCCCCTGTTTAACAGGGGCGTGTAATTACAATTTTTATGCAATGCTTTGCAACAGGTCTCATTGCTGTGCTCAGAGTACAGTATCTGTGAGGGGTTGCAGTGTTGTGGCACCAGCACCAGTGCCTAAGGGACAATTTTTCAGCCCCTGTCTAACAGGGGCGTGTAATTACAAATCTCGATCTAATAGTTCACAGCAGGGCCCATTCCTGCACACACCAAGTGTAACTGTGAGGGCTTACAGTCTTGTGGCAACACCGTCCACCACCACCAAAGGCCCAATTTTTCTGCCCTGTTCAACAGGTGAATGCAATTACAATTCTTGATCTAATAATTCACAGCAGGGCCCATTTCTGTGCCCACCAAGAGTAACTGTGAGGGCTTACAGTGTTGTGGCAACACCAACATCTAATGGGGCAAATTTCTGCAGAGTATATACGGCAGGCCCCTACTTTCAAACATCCAACTTACAAACGACTCCTACTTGCAAATGGAAGGAGAAAACAGGAAGTGAGAGGAAATCTACCCCTAGGAAGGGAAATTCTATCCTGTTAGATTTAATTTGGGAAAAAGGTATCTCCTCTCTACTGATGCTTTATCACCAATCCTTGTTTCAATAAAAACCCCACTTTTCCAAAAACATTTGTCATTGGGACGGAAAGTGAGGTGAAATGTTCTGAACAGGTGCACAGACAGCAAAACAAATGTTACAGGGGTGATAACCCTTCCCTATGTTCTCCAAAAAGCTTAAAAATAGATTTTTTTGGCTGGAGCTACACTTAAAAATTTACCTGTTCAAAATTACAAACAGATTCTACTTAAGAACAAACCTACAGTCCCTGTCTTGTTTGCACCACCTGTATACTGCTGTTCAGAGTATATAGGGTTGTAGGTATAGGGTTTAATTTTGGGTGCAGGGTTCCCCTTAATATCCATACAAGACCCAAAGGGGCTGGTAATGGGCTGGGGGGGGGGGGGGGGTTATGGGGGGTAGCCATGCCATTTTTCTCAAAGATTTTCATGCATATTGCCAGGACAAGACATGACATTAAAGCCGCAAGCAGTTTTAAATGGCTTCTTTTTTTCCCCTCAGGTACCATATTTAAAGGAATATTTCACTTTTTTTTTTCACTTTATGCATCATTAAAATGACTGCTCCCGAAAAAACAACAGTTTTTAAAACTCCTTTTTGCATTGATATATGTCCCCTGGAGCAGGTCCCGGGCCCCCAAACCTGTTTTATGACATTAACATGCATATTGGCCGTTATAATTAGCACTTTAGATTTCGAACGTTCGCGTCCATTGTAACTAATAGGGTTCGAATATTCGCGCAAACTTTCGGTACGTTCGCAGGTTCTGGTGCGAACCGAACCCGGGGGTGTTTGGCTCATCCCTATTAGCCACATGTTCACCAATCCTCAGTTTTAAACTTCTTTTAGTACGTCCTGTATACATTGGTCCGCAAGGGCAGACCAATGCATACACAACGTGCGTAGTGTCACAAGTAATGAGATTTTAATCTCATATTCGCAATCGATGTTATTAGAGATAAATGTAGTACGTCTTAGGCTAAAAAAACTTTTCTTTCCAGCCAGAATGTGAGTTTCGAACGGAGGATTAATAATTTTTTGTACAATATTGTCTCCAAAATTAGGTGCTTTTCTGTAAATGAAGGATTGTTCCACAGGGAGCACCATTTTCAAAGCCTTGTCCATCATTAAGATGTGCCAATTCTTGGAAAATATAATTTCCACCTCCCTATACTGACAATTAAAGTCAGAAATAAAACTCCAAAAAAAAAAAAATAAATAAATAAAACTAGTATTTACTGTCCAAAATGTTGTCATTTTGTGGGTGTTTCTACTGTTCTGGTGCACCAGGTCCTTCAAAAAATGTGATAGGTAGTCAGTATAAATTATGCACCTAGAAAGTCTTAAGGTGCTCCTTGGATTTTGGGCTTCTCTATATGGTTAGATGTGATAAAGTCTCACACACGTGGCATTGCCAGATTCAAGAAGAGTATCAAAATGTATTTTGGGGACATAGGTCATAAATTATAACTACCTGGGTTATGCACCGCCTATAAGTGAATGTGCATTGGCAGAAAAACAGACAGGAAGTCCCCCATATAGGGGGACTTCTTGTCTGTACGACAACCCTTTCAACACTGGAAGCACCTCAGTTTTTTTGCCAATGTCTGAAAGGTGATGATCACTGAAGTACAGCTCTCTGCACAATAGTATCAGAGTCTCAACTGATTCCAGCAGGGATCAAGAGAATTGGTCATCAAATCCATTCCTACAGCTGGGAGGCTAAGATGGATGGTAACCGTGTCCCACTATGATGAGAATAGATGTTTAAGTGGGGGTTGCCTGTAATGCAACTGATTGGCGCTGGACCTTGTGGACACAGAACCTTGCACAGATTTTTACTGACCAAGGTGTTTCCGGGGGGGTGCTGCAGAGGTCCAGGTCAGTGGACCCCATAGACAGGGGGATGTAGTCTATGAGGGTCAGGAATAACATAGCCCACTGTGATAGTTGAAGGTTAGATCCTTGTCTGTAGGTTTAAGAGGGAGGGAACACAGATGCTTCCACACCAGCCTGGCCCAGGAGAACATAGTTTGCAGGCATCGTAAACCTGACAGCAGATGGTCCTTGGTCACTTCCAGGTTGACCTAACCTCCTGTCTCAGGGTCCAATATTGCATAATCCTTTACAGTCACTGGATTTGAAGGCTTAGCTTTTGAGGCTCAGGCTCATAGTTTTTTGGATGCAGTAATTTCTAGACATGTGCATTCGTTTTCGTCCGAATGCATTTTCGTCCGAATTTCAGGTATTTTCGTTATCGTTTTAACAAAAGATAACGAACGTGCAGAATCCGAAAACCGAAAGATCTGACAAACAAATGCTTTATTTTCATTTTCATTGCAACAGTTCGATATAGATAGGAGATTCGACATGACGCTGACAATAGCAATCTGTGTCCATCGAACCTGTGGTCGAATGTGCCTAACCTTAGCTCTACTAGTTCAAGATTATTCTACATAGAGATGTAGATAGAGAGAAAAGATTTGACATGAAGAGTCGACAAAGCAGTCGCAGCGAGCGGACATTTATGGTCAAATGCTCCGCCCATAGGCTATAGAAGAATTCTAATGTTGGTTGACTAGTAATAATAATTAATAAATATAATAATTACTAGTGTCATACAACACTAGAATTCTACTTTAACTTGTAGGCGCAACATTCGACTGGGAATGTACGATTGCGGCGTCGTACAGTTTAGCTGCTCCGTCGAATCTTCTTAGAACATTCGACAGACACCATAAGCCTTCAATGACAGATTCGACCTTAATTATTTCGGATTTTTGGACAAATGCATTTTGTTATGAAATTAAATAAATAAAAACAAATTTCGGGATTAACTAAATAAATACATTTTTGGACGAAAATTAAATTCCGAAACGAAATATTTCAGTGTGCACATGTCTAGTAATTTCTACATTATTAAAAGCTAGAAAGCTCTCTTCTAGTTATAGTGTGAAAGGGGCCTTAAGGCCAGGTAGTGGCCTTGGTTTTTTTTTTCCCAGAGACTGATTGCCTTTCATTAACTGGTAAGCACATTTATTTAGGGAGTAACTCAGACCTGTTAGGTCACCCTTGTGTCCGTGGGATTTGAATTTGGTGCTGATTGCTTTACAGACACCACTTTTTGAGCCAATTCTTAAGATTTCTTTTGCCTGAATGTTTTTTTTATATTGCCGTCACATAGGCAAGTAGAGTATCGAAATTGACGGCTCTCTTGAAGAGACAATTTTGGTACTGCATCATGACAAATTAGTACTGTATCTGTCATTCTTACCAAAGGTTCTTTAAATTTTTCACCTTAATCAGGACATTGTCTTTCCTTAATTTTTTCCCAGTCCTCTGTCACCTGATGAAAAAGATCTGCATACATTAGATGTGGTTCAAGCTATCAAGATGTATTTGAAAATGTCTGAGTCAATCAGATGGTGGGATTCATTGTTTGACCTTCCTGAAGGCTCGAGGATAGGCCAGGCGACTACTAAGTTGACAATTTCATGATGGATTTATCAGCTTATTGCCCAAGCCTATGACTTAAAGTGGTAGTAAAGTCATTTTTTGACTTTGACCTACAGGTAAACCTATAATAAGGCTTACCTGCAGGTAAAAAGAATATCTCCTAAACCTGTACGGTTTAGGAGATAATCCCCTTGCATGCAGCTGCTAACTTCAGCACTCTGAATGAGCTCTGAATTTCCCAGCTGAAAAGTCCGGCAGACGTTGGACGTTGCCGGAAAGAAGTATCCCACGTGCATGCGCGGGAGTGACTTCATCGCGGCTCCGATCACTCACATCGCTGGAGCCGCAATACCCGGAAGACTTGCCGAGGGAAAATGTCAGCTCCCTCGGCGTGGACCGAGATCACCTGCTGACGCCTCATTCTAAAGGTAAGTATTTCATAATGAGCTAGTATGCAGTGCATACTAGCTCATTATGCCTTTTGCCTTACAGGTTTAAGAAAAAATAGGGTTTACTACCGCTTTAACCGCTTCAGCCCCGAACCATTTGGCTGGCCAAAGACTAGAGCACTTTTTGCGATTCGGCACTGCGTCGACGTGTCTCCCAAACAAAATCAACGTCCTTTTTTCCCCACAAATAGAGCTTTCTTTTGGTGGTATTTGATCACCTCTGCGGTTTTTATTTTTTGTGCTATAAACAAAAAAAGTCACAATTTTAAAAAAAAGCATTATTTTTTACTTTTTGCTATAATAAATATCCCCCAAAAAAATATATACATTTTTTTTTTCCCTCAGTTTAGGCCGATGCATTCTTCTACATAATTGTGGTAAAAAAAAATGAAATAAGCATATTGATTTGTTTGCGCAAAAGTTATAGCGTCTACAAAATAGGAGATAGTTTTATGGCATTTTTATAAATTTTTTTGTTACTAGTAATGGCAGCGATCTGCGATTTTTATCATGAATGCGACATTATGGCAGACATGTCGGACAATTTTGACACATTTTTGGGACCATTGGTATTAATACAGCGATCAGTGCATATGCATTGATTACTGTAAAAATGTCACTGGTAGTGAAGGAGTTAACACTAGGGGGCAGTGAAGGGGTTAATGTGTGTCCTACTAAGTGTTCTAACTGAAGGGGGTGTGGACTGTGCAGGGAAACTAACAGATCTTGTCAGTTCTCCCCTCAGAGAACCAAAAACTGTGTTTACACACACAGCTCCCGGTTCACCGTGTGCCCCGAGCGCTGATCGAGACCGCCAGGCACTCGCATCGGCTCCGTGGGCGAGCAGGGGGCGTGCGCGCCCCCTAGTGGCCTTCTCAGGTACCGACATACCATGACGCCGATTCGCCTGCGGCGGACGGTCGGCAAGCGATTAAAGGATAAGGCTTCACTGTTTCGAGTACAGGCTCATTCTACCAGAAGTGTGAGAGGCTCCTGGGTTATCCACCATCAGGCATCAGTACTATATGGAAAAAAAAATCTACGCTAGTGTGTTGTCAAAAGTAAATAAGCCTGCTTTGCACTAAAACCTAAATACCAGGTTAATCAAATATGTATGTCCTAATAGTGCAGCGCTAAATAAAATGACAATGTGTAAAACACCATATATGAAACAGGTAAAAAGGAGGAATTTTGTGGGACTTTAAATGAGGGTACGCCATGTTGAAAGAAAGTAACATAAAAATGAAAGTACAGTACATGATTTATTTATTACAATCTAGAATACATATTAGATATTTTGTATCAAATAGATAGGTAGTCACCAGACTTACACTAAATATGCTGTTCATAGCATGCAATAATTCTCAGGAGAATTATGTCCCAATAAGGTGGAAATAGATTGGCATACTTACCAACAACCTGAAGGTCAAGTCTGGTATCAGCCAAGGAAGACAGGGTAAGAGACATGATGTCTCCCCCGGGGTTGAAACGGGGTAACCCTCCAAGGAAGGAGATCAGCGCCCGGAGGCCAGCATAGTGGTCACAGCATGATCCAATAGGCTATGTGTACACCAAAAGTGCATGGTGTTCCCACAAAAATGTGTCAAAAAACAGATTAGTTACATGTTAAAGGTGTAAAAGTAATGGGGCAAAAATGTCTATGTGTTCCCACAAAGGGACTACATGAGGGAGTGTATGTAAAATAAAACCAAGTAAGGGGAGAAAAGCATAACAAAAAACATACCAAAAGGGGATGGCTGACCTCCCAGCAAAGCGGATAACCTGTGTGTATGATCAGGATGTGCTCCCTTGTGATTGAATCAAGCAAATCAACCACCAGCTGCTCCAAGGCCACTATATACTCTCATTCCCAGGGAGGGGCCCCGTTAGCGTCTTGTCTGATTGGCCAGTCCGCACAAGAGAGGTGTGGAGGGGATTCCCAGCTGCATGTGGAGGAGCCATCAGCAGTGGGTCTCCACCCCTCTCGTGCATGGCTAAGGATGGAATAAAAAAGACGTTAAATCAACGTCAATGACACCGCTGGTTGCAGCGTCGAAGCATGACGCCGATGAGCAGGAGGCCAAACCCCACCCCCACCTAGGGGTGGGGTGGGGGGAATGGACTGCTGCACATCGCAACCCCGGACACAGTAAAAACACCCAAACCCCCCCAAAATATATGTATACCATATATGGAACCTTTGAAGTGAACAGAAAATACAATCAAAATATTTTTCAATCCAAAAATGTCCTTATGCAAAAGTGCAAAATATAATATATTCATAAAGTGCAAAGTTCATAAATTGATCACTAAAGTGCTCCTGTTACATAGTTAGCTAGGCCGAAAAAAGACACAAGTCCATCCAGTTCAACCATAAAAAAAAAGAAATAATAAATAAAAATAAAATATAATAAATAAAAATAAAATATGTTTATGCATACCAGTGACACTGGATAGATGGATCCTCACAGCGCAGTACTCAGACATTCACCGATGTGAGACCTTCACCATAAATCAGATGAGGGCTTACCAGATCACCAGCAATCTTCCTTACTCAGGAAGATCATTCAGCAGAAGGCTGGAATGTTCCCATTCCAGCCTCACCATGTTCCCCTTATGATGACAAGATGATCCAGCGGGATGGATGGATGAATCCTCAGAGATAAAATGGGTAAAAAAACAGGGAGACTCCTCATGGTGTAGTATGGTCTCAACCATTTTATTTTAAAATCAGTGCACTTACATATAAAACAAAGATGCTGCTGGCTGTACATCGCTCCACTATAGCCAGTGCTATCCTTCAAACAGTCATTAATTCTAAAAGCATCTGTGCAGCAGGCATGTGTGCATCGTCCCTATGATCATTTTGTTATATGTAACGTCATCAGGTATCCCTATACATGTCATATATAGTGTTTTACACATGCTAATTTTGTTTAGCCCTGCACTTTTAGGACATACATATCAGGCGTCAATAGCTCGGTTTTGCAAGGCTGCAACCATGGGCGTCCGCAGAACTTTTTTCAGGGGAGGGCATATTTTTAAAGTCACCCATGCTCTGACCCTTTTCGACAATGTCATTATCACGGTCAGAGACTGCAGACGTAGTACAGGAGATGGTCAGTGACTGCATAAAAGGCCCAAGAGACTGTGGACATGGCACAAGAGATGACCAGAGACTGTATACATGGGCCAAGAGACTATAAGAGACTGCGGACATGGCACAAGAGACTCTAAAAGACTGCATACATGTGGGGGGTGACAGAGAGAGACAGGGGGTGACAGAGAGAGAGAGGGGGTGACAGAGAGAGGGGGCTGATAGAAAAAGACATAGGGGGGTGACAGAAAGAGACAGGGGGGGTGACAGAGAGAGACAGAGGGGGGTGACAGATAGAAAGGGGTGACAGAGAGAGGGGTTGACAGAAAGAGACAGAGGGGGGTGACAGAGAGAGACAGAGGGGGGGTGACAGAGAGAGAGGAATGTGACAGAGAGAGACAGAGGGGTGGGGTGACAGAGAGAGGGGGCGACAGAGAGAGACAGAGGGGTGGGGTGACAGAGAGAGGGGGTGACAGAGCGAGGGGGTGACAGAGAGGGGCAATTAGGGGGCCAGACAGAGGGACCCCCTAGCCCTGTCTGCAGTCCCTCAAGTGCCCCTATGTCCCAGTGGTGTGTGTAATGCTCAGTACGGTACCTTGCATGCCAGTAGGATGTCCATTATGGCCAGCACCTGGCAAGACCTGTTTTCATTCTGGGTAAGGACAGGGCCGGCCGCCGGCACTAGGATAAAGACTGAGTGGGGAACAAACTCCTGATCCGATCCCTGATTCCAAGGGGGGGCACTTGCCCCCCCTTGCCCCTACCTGCAGACGCCCATGGCTGCAACCTAGTCTTTCGGTACATATCTGTACAAGGTTTTACTAGGTGGATGTAAAGGCTGCCAAGGATGTTGCTTTTGGCTGCAGTGTTTGGCAGGTGACGCAGTAGCTCTTAGGCCTTACAGTGGTTGCTGTGTCTCCCTCCCCACTTGGGCATTGTTTTGGGACATCCAAGGTAGTCATAATTTATGGCCTGTTCTGTATTGGGTCATGTACAAAAATTGGATTTTTGTACTTACCTGTAAAATCCATTTCTTGGAGTACATCATGGGACACAGAGGTCCATCCAGGGCAATTTTTAAGGCAGGGCAAAATGGGCAGCTGCCCTGGGCCCCATCATTGTTCTGGGGCCCAAAGCAGCTGCCTCATACTTGCCAACTATCCCAGTTTTAATTTTCTTAACCCTTGAAGTTTTAATTCCGCGTACACACGCTCGGAATTTCCATCGGACATTTGCTGTCGGAATTTCCGCCAACAAAAATTTGAGAGCTGGAAATTTTCTGACAACAAAATCCGTTCTCGTAAATTCCGAGTGTGTGTAGACAATAGACATGTGCGCACTGAAATATTTTCATTTCGGAATTTTGTTTTCGTCCAAAAAATACATTTATTTAGTTACTCCCGAAATTAGTTTTCATTTATTTCAACATTTTATTGTTGAAATTGTATCAATTGTAGACACAAACATTCTTGGCCAACATCAGTATAACATTTACTTTAAGTCAAAGTATTTAAAGACAAAAGTATGAGGTCCACTTATCAGATTCCTCACCCCCTCTGATGGACCATTGTAAAAAATTTAGGGGTGGGGATGTTTTGGACAGGTCACCCTCTCCACTTCATTGAGAGCTGAATGCATAAATAATGTGTGTTACTTTGGCCAGCCCCTCCTTACTTATACTATTGGCAGACCACTGGACAGGTAAGAAGTGTCATAATAAAAATAAAAAAAACACTGTACAAATGAAAGCACATTTTTGCAATTACCTATCAAGATAATAGGAGAACAAAACTTTAAACAGTACCATTTGAAAGTAGTCAGGCAGGCCCTTTAACTACATGCTTTGGTGAATTCATCCATAAATATGACCACAAAAGAGGTAGGTATAGTGTGTATGGGTTTGGCAAAGTCAGCAGATAGAGTATTGATATCGGTTGACTTAGCGTTTGGGGGGAGGGAGGGTTCCAAATAAGTTTTGGGACCCCAAAAAAAAGCCTTTTGCATTCTGCCTGAATTTAGGACAGAAGTAATATTTGTACACATTTTAGAGAGTTTTTAGGGTAAAGCACTACAATGAAGATGACAAAATACATTGTTAAGTGACTAGGCTAGGTGGGTATGGGCCCAGGATAGCATGCTGGGGAGGTTAGAGAAGGCAAATATGCATGAAGGACAAAAAAGAGCATTAAAAACTTCCAGCATGCATGAGGATAAAGAGGATATTCACAGTATATTACAATCATGGTAATTAGGGAATGATGAAATAAATACAATACATTTGCAAACATTAAATACATAGAATGTGATGTTAAAGGAGAAAACTTACCTTAATATAGTCCTGCAGGACCTGAATTATGGCAGAACAGGTCTCTGGAATAATGATCCCCAGAGCCTGGGGAGAGATGCCTGTCGAGAACTTGATGTCCTGCAGACTTCTCCCCGTCGATAAGTACCGCAACGTTCAGGAGTGATGACTTACCACATGCAGGTGTCCTGCTTCGTAATATAAGGGGACAGCAAAGCTAACAAACGGTGAAAAACAGGGTCCGTCATTCAGAGATAATTCCTGAAATCATCAGGATTATTCTCACGGATTTTCTGCAACAAAGGCATATGAGAGAATTGGTCACGCTGGAGTAACCAATTCTTCATCCATGAACTCCTCCCCGCCCTGTTCATGCACTGGGCTTGGGTCAAAGTAAGAACCCCAACACCAAGCCCCTGCACAGCAAGAATTCTACGATGAGGACGTACCCACAACATGGCTAGAAAACAGTCGGCTGGTCAGAACGAACTAACAGAGTGCACTGAAAAACATAAAGGCCTGATAAGAGCGGGCTGAAAATAAGAAACAAGCGGACAAGAACGCACTGAAAACCAGATACAAACTGACTACACGCACTGAAAAACAGATACGAACCCACAAGCACAAACTGAAAAGGAGTAGCGGACTGAAATGCACGAGGCTAAAAAAGCGCAAATCGGCTCTCACCAAACTTCTACTAACACAGATAAAGATAAACACGAGATTAGCAGAAGGAGCCCAAAGGGTGGCGCACTTGGTATTGAACTTCCCTTTTATAGTTACATAGTTACATAGTTAGTTTGAAAAAAGACACAAGTCCATCCAGTTCAACCACAAATAAAATAAATCAATAAATATATCATACAATCCCATATACCCCATTCTATACCCACAGTTGATCCAGAGGAAGGCAAAAAAAAAAACCCAGCAGAGCATGCTCCAATTTGCTAAAGCAGGGGAAAAAATTCCTTCCTGATCCCCGAGAGGCAATCGGATTTTCCCCGGATCAACTTTACCTATAAATGTTAGAATATTAGTTGGGCAAGTAGTTGGTAGGAAATGAGGTCTATCGCTTCTCAAATATGAAAAAATAAATTTATGGAGGCCTAGTGTGCATCAACACAGCCTATACCCCTGAGAGAAGCTTGAACAGATAGACATGGAAGGTGTATGCATATAAACAAAAATAGGCCCAGAGTGGATTGAATAAGTGAAAATACAGGTTTACATAGAATCAAAAGTATACATGAAAACGCATGTGACCATAAACATGTACATTAAATGCAAAAATTGCACAACAACTTGCAATATTGTCAGGGTCTTTCAGGAAAATGCCGACATGTTTCGGACGGACGTCCTTTTTCAAGGCAATTACAGTTCCTGTCTTTGCTCAATATTACTGTATGGAGCAGAGTAAAGGCATTAGTATACAACATGAAGAAAATAGAGAAGGCATGTTGTATACTAATGCCTTTACTCTGCTCCATACAGTAATATTGAGCAAAGACAGGAACTGTAATTGCCTTGAAAAAGGACGTCCGTCCGTCCGAAACATGTCGGCATTTTCCTGAAAGACCCTGACAATATTGCAAGTTGTTGTGCAATTTTTGCATTTAATGTACATGTTTATGGTCACATGCGTTTTCATGTATACTTTTGATTCTATGTAAACCTGTATTTTCACTTATTCAATCCACTCTGGGCCCACCGCCCTAATAAAACCTATTTTTGTTTATATGCATACACCTTCCATGTCTATCTGTTCAAGCTTCTCTCAGGGGTATAGGCTGTGTTGATGCACACTAGGCCTCCATAAATTTATTTTTACCTATAAATGTTAGTACCCAGTTTATATTATGTACATTTAGGAAAGTATCCAGGCCTTTCTTAAAGCAATCTAGTGCCGTTGTACGTGTTGTGCGCCAGCGCGTTCTTGGCGATCGGAAGTTCTGACAACATTTTGCGACCGTGTGTAGGCAAGACAAGTTTGAGCCAACATCCATCGGAAATAAATCCAGGATTTTGTTGTCGGAATGTCCGATCATGTGTATGCGGCATTAGTCCCGTTCTGTGTCCCGATATCTCAGTGTAATATTCTGTTGCTGCTGCCCAGCTCTGCCCTTTTGCCATGGACAGATGACTCACCTGCAGACCCTGTGTTTACACAGGGTCTGCATTGATATGCATTGATATGTTAACCTTGACAACTGGGCACTTTATTCCCCCTCGTGACCAGACCAACTTTCAGCTTTCGGCGCTCTAACACTTTGCATGAAAATTACTCAGTCATGCAACACTGTACCCAAATTCATTTTTTGTCCTTTTTTTCATACAAATAGAGCTTTCTTTTGGTGGTATTTGATCTCATCTGGGTTTTTTATTTTTTGCGCTATAAATGAAAAAAGACTGAAAATCTTGAAAAAAAACATTTTTTGCTTTGTTTCTGTGATAAAATTTTGCAAATTATTATTTTTTCTTCATACATTTTGGCCACAATTTATACTGCTACATATATTTGGTCAAAATAACCCAAATTAGTGGATATTATTTGGTCTTTGTGAAAGTTAGAGTCTACAAGCTGTGGTGCAAATCATAAAAAAATTATCACACCTGATGTACTGGTGGCCTATCTCATTTCTTGTGATCCTAACAAGCCAGGCAATTACAAATAACCCACAAATGACCCCTTTTTTGAAAGTAGACATTCCAAGGTATTTAGTAAGAGGCATGATGAGGTTTTTGATGTTGTCATTTTTTCTCACAATTCTTTGCAAAATGAAGATTTTTTTTCCACAAAATTGTCATTGTAATAGGTTTTTTCTCTCACATGGCATGAGTATATCACAAATGACACCCCAAAATAAATTCTACTACTCTTCCTGAGTATTACGATACCACATGTGTGGTACTTTTCCACAGCCTAGCCACATAAAGAGGCCCAACATGCAGGGAGCACCATCAGGTGTTCTAGAAGCATAAATTACACATCTAACTTGTTGACTACCTATTACACTTTTGAAGGCCCTGGAGCACCAGGACAATGACACGTGACACTGACGTGGCACTGATGACACATGACACTGATGACAGATGCCACTAATATGTGGTACTGATGACAGATGGCACTTATACGTGGCACTGATGACATGTGGCACTAATGACATGTGGCACTAATACGTGGCACTGATGACAGATGGCACTTATATGTGGCACTGATGACATGTGCACTAATACGTGGCACTGATGACAGATGGCACTAATACGTGGCACTGATGACAGATGGCACTAATATGTGGCACTGATGACACGTGACACTGATGACAGATGGCACTGATACGTGGCATTGATGACACGTGACACTGATAACAGATAGGATGTGACACTGACAGGTGGCACTGATGACAGATGGCACTGATACCTGGCATTGATGACAGATGGCACTAATACAGTGGTGTGAAAGTGTTTGCCCCCTTCCTCATTTCCTGTTCCTTTGCATGTTTGTCACACTTAAGTGTTTCGGAACATCAAACCAATTTAAACAATAGTCAAGGACAACACAAGTAAACACAAAATGCAATTTGTAAATGAAGGTGTTTATTATTAAAGGTGAAAAAAAATCCAAACCATCATGGCCCTGTGTGAAAAAGTGATTGCCCCCTAAACCTAATAACTGGTTGGGCCACCCTTAGCAGCAACAACTGCATCCAAGCGTTTGCGATAACGTGCAATGAGGCTTTTACAGCGTCCTGGAGGAATTTTGGCCCACTCATCTTTGCAGAATTGTCCTAATTCAGTTACATTAGAGGGTTTTTGAGCATGAACGGCCTTTTTAAGGTCATACCACAACATCTCAATAGGATTCAGGTCAGGACTTTGGCTAGGCCACTCCAAAGTCTTCATTTTGTTTTTCTTCAGCCATTCGGTGGTGGACTTGCTGGTGTGTTTAGGATCATTGTCCTGCTGCAGAACCCAAGTTCGTTTCAGCTTGAGTACACGAACAGATGGTCGGACATTCTCCTTCAGGATCTCTTGGTAGACAGCAGAATTCATAGTTCCTTTTATCACGGCAAGTCTTCCAGGTCCTGAAGCAGCAAAACAGCCCCAGACCATCACACTACCACCACCATATTTTACTGTTGGTATAATGTTCTTTTTCTGAAATGCAGTGTTCCTTCTACGCCAGATATACTTGGACACACACCTTCCAAAGAGTTCCACTTTTGTCTCATCGGTCCACAGAATGTTGTCCCAAAAGTCTTGGGGATCATCAAGATGTGTTGTGGAGAAATTGAGACGAGCTTTGATGTTCTTTTTGCTCAGCAGTGGTTTTCTCCTTGGAACTCTGCCATGCAGGCCATTTTTGCCCAGTCTTTTCCTGATGGTGGAGGCATGAACGCTGACCTTAACTGAGGCAAGTGAGGCCTGCAGTTCCTTGGACGTTGTTGTGGGGTCTTTTGTGACCTCTTGGATGAGTCGTCGCTGCGCTCTTGGGGTAATTTTGGGCGGCCGGCCACTCCTGGGAAGGTTCACCACTGTTCCATGTCTTCGCCATTTGTGGATAATGGTTCTCACTGTGGTTCGCTGGATTCCCAAAGCTTTGGAAATGGCTTTATAACCCTTTCCAGACTGATAGATCTCAATTACTTTCTTTCTCAATTGTTCCTGAATTTCTTTGGGTCTCGGCATGATGTGTAGCTTTTAAGGATCTTCTGGTGGACCTTACTGTGTCAAGCAGCTCCTATTTAAGTGATGCCTTGATTGTGAACAGGTGTGCCAATAATCAGGCCTGGGTGTGGCTAGAGAAATTAAACTCAGGTGTGGACAACCACAGTTATAGTATGTTTTAACAAGGGGGGCAATCACTTTTTCACACAGGGCCATGATGGTTTGGATTTTTTTTCACCTTTAATAATAAACACCTTCATTTACAAATTGCATTTTGTGTTTACTTGTGTTGTCCTTGACTATTGTTTAAATTGGTTTGATGTTCCGAAACACTTAAGTGTGACAAACATGCAAAGGAACAGGAAATGAGGAAGGGGGCAAACACTTTTTCACACCACTGTATTTGGCACTGATGACACGTGACACTGATGTGGCACTGATGACAGATGGCACTATGTGGCACTGGTGACACGTGGCACTGATGACAGATGGCACTTATACTTGGCACTGGGGACAGGTGGCACTGGGGACAGATGGCACTGACAGGTGCACTGGGGACAGGTGGCACTGGGGACAGATGGCACTGAGAACAGATGGCACTGACAACAGGTGGCATTGGGGACAGATGGCACTGACAGGTGGCACTGGGGACAGATGGCAGTGGGGACAGATGCAGTGGGGGCAGATCGCAGTGGGGACAGATGGCACTGCCATGTACTGTGGCACTTTATTTTCCTTTTTTTTTTTTTTCTTTACTCACGGCTGCAGCCATTCGCTCTCCCTCCTCACACACTGTCTCTGTGTGATGAGGGAGAGCCGGCGATGAGAGATGATCTAATATGTTTACATATGAGATCATCTCCCATTGGACGTGCCGATCGCGCTGTAAACGGCCACTGTGATTGGCCATTTACAGCGATTTGTGACTGGCTGTGTCCAAGGGACACGACCAGCACAGAATTTCCCGGATGCACGCTCGCGGGAGCATGCATCGCGGAAGTAAACAGGAGGACGTCCAGGGACGCCCTCCCGGCAATTGGCGTCTGTGCTGCAGCCATCTTTCGGCTATAGCACGGACGCCTAGTGGTTAATAGAGGCGGCATTAATATGTAAATAGTCGCAGACCGTGGCATTGATATGTAAATAAAGGCAACGTTCATATGTATATCATGTCCCCCTGAGTTCATGTCTACCATCACTTCTGCTGAATGCTGCCCACTGGGGAGGTAAAGGAGCATGCTTGAAAGTCCTGCCTACAACTATAGACATTAAGCCTAACATCAGCCTGCTCTGCAAAGGTAAGCAAATTGGAGGTGGGAACGCTTCTTCTAAATAACATGGTCCCACAGCACCCTGACTTTTGGTGAATGTGAATACGCACATCTCAGCCAATGCATGAGGGTGTCATTAATTGACAAAAACAAGGCGGTAGTAACTGTAAGCGCAAGTACATAAGTGCACACACTGGCTGAAATGTTTTTCCAAAATAAGCAATAAGTCCATAAATAGTTCAAGGGTTAATTGTGGCAGATCAATGGTGGCTGCTGTCCTCAGAGCTGGCTCTGTGTTTAGGCAAGAAGAAGGTAGAGAAGGTAGCGCCACCTGTAGTATTAGAGACAGCTTTTAATGGCACAGATAAAATGACACTTACAGGAAACAGGAAATACAAAGGCTCATCTGTGTATCAGTGGTCCAAAGGGAAGACTCAGATCCGGATCCGTTTTTCTATGCAGAGATGGAAAGCTGCAGTCGTTGTTGCTGCTCAGCCTGGAGCAGATCCTGTGGCCATCAGGAAGAAGCTGGGGCTGAGGTCACGGGTCATGGGATCACTTCCGGGGACACTTCCGAGGGAGGACTCCAGAGTGAGAAGGGTTGGATAGGCAGGCCACGCGCTCGGAGCTGCTGCTTCTTCTATTAGCCAATAGAAGGAGCAGCAGCTCCGAGTGCAAATTACCCCCTGAGGAAGATACGAATTAACCCCTTGTATCAACACACGTAGGGGAAGGGGACAGGACAGAACGCTAGTCAGTGCACCCACTAAGAACGATCACGCTACAGCTTGTTTTTTATGCTAATTTAGCGTGGCGCCCTGACGTGCCATGAAAATGTGAGTACCCTGCAAGGGATTTTTTACTGTGTTGGTAATAAAAGTTTTAATACACTACACTATGAAGTCCTACTTTTTCTATTGGTATCACTGAGGCACAAAAGGGACTCCATTACCATATTGAAGCACAGAGTGGGGTCACCACAGGAATCCGGATTTACCACTGAACCATTTACAGGTTCCAATGCGTTTATTGACCAAGCCTAATCAGCAAGGTCACACGCTCTGAGGTGAGCGGCCATTACCTGGGGGGGACACCTGAGTGCACACGCAGCACCTTAATATTGGATTGATATCACAGAAACCACTGAATCGCATGGATCGCATGGATTACATTGGAGCACTTTTGAACTTTTTTTGATTGCACAGCACATTGTAGCACTTTTTTCTCACATATATTTATATATATTTTTTTTATAAGAATTTTTAGTTTGGTTCACCATTATATTGGTTTAAGGATTTTATTGATTACTTTTTTCTCACCATATGGACGTTTTATCATATCCTGCATGAAAGCACTTTATTTGGAATATTGTATGTATTTTAGCACGTTATCAGTTTATTGCTGTTTTTTTTTTTAGCATATTTTTCTTTCACTATTTGGATTTTAAGTTTGAAAGCGCAGCATACTTTAGAATATTACGTAGTCTGCCTATCCAACCCTTCTCACTCTGTGGAGTCCTCCCCGGAAGTGTCCCCGGAAGTGATCCCATGACCCGTGACCTCAGCCCCAGCTTCTTCCTGATGGCCACAGGATCTGATACAGGATGAGCAGCAACAACGACTGCAGCTTCCCATCTCTGCATAGAAAAACGGATCCGGATCTGAGTCTTCCCTACAGACCACTGACACAAAGATGAGCCTTTGTATTTCCTGTAAGTGTGATTTTATCTGTGCCATTAAAAGCGAGTGATTTTGCATGCGTTCCTGACACACACAAATGTGAACCCAGGCTAAATGTCTCAGTTACATTGGTGGTCAGTGTAAATCTTCCCATTACATTGGGGCTTGGTGTACAATTCTTTCATTCACACTAGGGACCAGTGTAAATCCCTCTTTAAATCCCTCTTTACATTGGTGGTTACTGTAAATGCTCCTATTATATTAATGGTCAGTGTAAATCCCCATTACATTGGTTGTCAGTGTAAATTCTACACTCAGGTGGCGCTTCTTTCTCTACCTTCTTCTGGACTAATTGTGTCACTATTGTTTGGGTGAACATCGATTGTAATTCATTTAACAATATTGCATTATTTTATAATTTTTGTTGATTCACTTTATATATGGAAGTTTGTAGGCTATGCGCGACATCACTGTAAATTGTAAGATGTAGGGTAGAACTTAGCTTGTCTGGCTGGAATCGGGTACCATCTGGATAATACTTTTATATTTGCTCCAGCTAGAGTAGTGTTGAGAATCCCCTTGTAGGACTTAAAGAAGTTCCTGTTCCAAGTCTCAAGTTCCCATTGTTGAGACAGGTCGGCTTCCCAGGCCAGCATAAAGGATGTCTTAGATTGAGTTGAGGATAGTGGCCTGTAGATTACTGTGATCCCCCCCCCCCCCCCCTCTGCTCCATGGTCTGACAACACCATTGTTCATAAGTAGGGATGAGCCCAATGTTCGAGTCGAACGTAATTTCAGGAGGAGAACATAGGGAAGGGTTATCACCCCTGTAACATTTGTTTTGCTGTCTGTGCACCTGTTCAGAACATTTCACCTCACTTTCTGTCCCAGTGACAAATGTTTTTGGAAAAGTGGGGTTTTTATTGAAACAAGGATTGGTGATAAAGCATCAGTAGAGAGGAGAAACCTTTTTCCCAAATTAAATCTAACAGGATAGAATTTCCCTTCCTAGGGGTAGATTTCCTCTCACTTCCTGTTTGCTCCTTCCGTTTGCAAGTAGGAGTCGTTTGTAAATTGGATGTTTGAAAGTAGGGGCCTGCCGTATATACTCTGCAGAAATTTGCCCCATTAGATGTTGGTGTTGCCACAACACTGTAAGCCCCCACAGTTACTCTTGGTGGGCACAGGAATGGGCCCTGCTGTGAATTATTAGATCAAGATTGTAATTGCATGCACCTGTTGAACAGGGGCAGAAAAATGGGCCTTTGGTGGTGGTGGTGGACGCTGTTGCCACAACACTGTAAGCCCTCACAGTTACTCTTGGTGGGCACAGGAATGGGCCCTGCTGTGAATTATTAGATCAAGAATTGTAATTACATGCACCTGTTAAACAGGGGCTGAAAAATGGGGCCTTTGGTGGTGGTGGTGGACGCTGTTGCCACAACACTGTAAGCCCTCACAGTTACTCTTGGTGGGCGCAGGAATGGGCCCTGCTGTGAATTATTAGATCAATTTTTGTAATTACACGCCCCTGTTAAACAGGGGCTGAAAAATTGTGCCTTTGGTGGTGGTGGTGGACTGTGTTGCCACAAGACTGTAAGCCATCACAGTTACTCTTGGTGGGCACAGGAATAGGACCTGCTGTGAATTATTAGATTGATTTTTGTAATTACACGCCCCTGTTAAACAGGGGCTGAAAAATTTGCCTTAGGCACTGGTGCTGGTGCCACAACACTGCAACCCATCACAGATACTGTACTTGGATCACAGCAGTCAGACCTGTTGCAAAGCATTGCATAAAAAATTGTAATTACACGCCCCTGTTAAACAGGGGCTGAAAAATTGCGCCTTAGGCACTGGTGCTGGTGCCACAACACTGCAACCCCTCACAGGTACTGTACTTGGAGCACAGCAATCAGACCTGTTGCAAAGCATTGCATAAAAAATTGTAATTACACGCCCCTGTTAAACAGGGGCTGAAAAATTGCGCCTTAGGCACTGGTGCTGGTGCCACAACACTGCAACCCCTCACAGGTACTGTACTTGGATCACAGCAGTCAGACCTGTTGCAAAGCATTGCATAAAAATTGTAATTACACGCCCCTGTTAAACAGGGGCTAAAAAATTGGCCTTAGGCACTGGTGCTGGTGCCACAACACTGCAACCCTTCACAGATACTGTACTTGGATCACAGCAGTCAGACCTGTTGCAAAGCATTGCATAAAAATTTTTAATTACATGCCCCTGTTAAACAGGGGCTAAAAAAATTGGGCCTTAGGCACTGGTGCTGGTGCCACAACACTGCACCCTTCACAGATACTGTACTTGGAGCACAGCAATCAGACCTGTTGCAAAGCATTGCATAAAAATTTTTAATTACACGCCCCTGTTAAACAGGGGCTGAAAAATTGGGCCTTAGGCACTGGTGCTGGTGCCACAACACTGCAACCCCTCACAGATACTGTACTTGGATCACAGCAGTCAGACCTGTTGCAAAGCATTGCATAAAAAACTGTAATTACAGGCCCCTGTTAAACAGGGGCTGAAAAATTGGGCCTTAGGCACTAGACATGTGCACAACCAAAAAATTCGTTTTTTTTCGTTTAGTTTTTTCGTTTCCGAAAAAAAAAATTTTTCGTTTTTTTTTGTTTTCTGTTTTTTCGTTTCCGTTGATTCGTAACGATTCTTACATTCGTAAGTCGTTGGTGTTCGGATTCGTAACGATTCGTACATTCTTAATCGTTGGTGTTCATATTCGTAACGATTTTTTTTTTCGTTGATTCGTTTTTTCGTTTTAATTTTAATCGTTTAATTTTCGGACGCATTCGTATTTATTCGTACATTCGTAACATTCATAGATTCGTAATCGGAGCATAATTCATAATTTTATGTAATGTGTATGCTATTATTACATTTTAATAATTTACGAATCGAAAAAAAAGTTACGAATGTACGAATTTTTTCGTTTTTTCGTTTTTCGGATTTTCTTCATTAGTACATTCATTGTTTCTAAATAGTTTTTTCGGATTTTCGTTGTTTTTCGGATTCGTTCGATTCAAATGATTCATTAATCGGATTCGTACGATTCTAACGATTCGTTATTCGGATTTGTTCATTCGTATGAAAACGAACGAACGAAAATAACGAAAAAAAATGAAACGAATTGCACATGTCTATTAGGCACTGGTGCTGGTGCCACAACACTGCAACCCCTCACAGATACTTTACTTGGAGCACAACAATGAGACCTGTTGCAAAGCATTGCATAAAAAATTGTAATTACACGCCCCTGTTAAACAGGGGCTGAAAAATTGGGCCTTAGCCACTGGTGGTGGCACCCAGAAACAAAAATGTTCTTCCAAGCTATCATCAGGATCATTGAGGAGGAAGAGGATAGTCAGTCAACATAACAGGACAGTCACTCAGCATCAGCATAGGCAGTCTTGAAGGGATGTGACATTTCAAAATAAATTATTCTGTTATATCAGCTTCAGGTGCCTGATAGCTGGTGGTGATCCAAGACTGATTCATCTTTATGAAGGTCAGTCGATCAACCAAGTCGGTGGACAGGCGCACCCTGTGATCAGTGACAAAGCCTCCAGCAGCACTGAATGTGCGTTCGGAAAGAACGCTGGATGCAGGACAGGCCAGTAGCTCAATTGCATACTGTGCAAGCTCTGGCCAGTGATTCATCCTCAAGACCCAGTAAGCCAGAGGATTTTCGGTGGGAAAGGTGTCCAAGTCTGACCTTGCCCCTAGGTATTCCTGCACCATGTATATCAGACGCTGGCGATGGTTACTGGAACGGATCATACCTTGGGGCTGCGGACTAAAAAATTGTCTGAACGCATCGGTCAGACGTCCACCTTCCCCACCGCTCCTTCTGCTACTGACCGAAGCCTCAGCAACTCGTCGTCCAGGACCAGGAGTTTGTAACCTCCCAGTCTCTGTGAACGCGTTGCACAGACCTTTCTGCAAGGCCTCCCGGAGTCCCGGAGATGTCTCATCCTCTGCTCCCTCTGCGACGGCAAGATAAGGTCCGCAACCTTACCCTTGTACCGTGGATCAAGGAGAGTGGCCAGCCAGTAATGGTCCCTCTCCGTGATCCGTAGAATACGCGGATCCTTCCGCAGGCTTTGCAGGATCAGGGAGGCCATGCAACGTAGGTTAGCTGAGGTATTCAGTCTGGAGTCTTCTGGGTCACTGAGGAAGACATGATCTGCAGCCACCTCCTCCCAGCCACATACAAGTCCACTGGTTTCTTGGGACTGTAAATCATCCCTAAAAGACTGCTGCTGCTGCTGCTGCTGCTGCTGATGCTGAGTGCCAAGCTCCACCTCCATGCTGACACAATCCTCCTCCTCCTCATCCTCTTCCTGTGTGATGGGTGGGAGAGAAGGGACACTGTCTGGATAAAGGGGGCCTTGAGAGGCAAGAAAGTCCTCCTCTTCCTGCCTCTGTTCTGCCTCAAGTGCCCTGTCCATTATTCCACGCAGCGTATGCTCCAACAGGTGGACAAGAGGTACAGTGTCACTGATGCATGCACTGTCACTGCTCACCATCCTCATGGCCTCCTCAAATGGTGACAGGACAGTGCATGCATCCCTGATCACGCTCCACTGGTGTGGGGAAAAAAATCTGAGCTCCCCTGACCCTGGCCTGGTGCCGTAGTCGCACAGGTACTCATTGATGACCCTCTGCTGCATGTGCAGTCGCTGCAGCATGGCCAACGTTGAGTTCCACCTGGTGGGCATGTCACATATAAGGCGGTTCTTGGGCAGGTTCAACTCCTTTTCCAGCTCAGCCAGCCGAGCACTGGCATTATATGATCGGCGGAAATGCACACAGACTTTCCTGGCCTGCCTCAGGACATCCTGCAAGCCTGGGTACCTGCCCAAGAACCGCTGCACCACCAGGTTAAGGATGTTAGCCATACAGGGCACACGGGTCAGCTGTCCCTGTCGCAGGGCGGAGAGGAGGTTGGTGCCATTGTCACAAACCACCATTCCTGGCTTAAGCTGGTGTGGCGTCAACCACCTCTTGGCCTGCCCCGGCAGAGCTGACAGAACCTCTGCCCCAGTATGGCTGCTGTCCCCCAAACACACCAGCGCAAGCACGGCATGGCATCTTTTTGTCTGCGTACTTGCGTAGCCCCTTGGACGCCTACGGAGCACCGCTGGTTCCGAGGACAGAGCACTCCAAGAGGCCATGGAGGAAGAAGAAGAGGAGGGGGGGTGGAGGAGAGAGGTTTGTCACAACCAGTAGTAGCATTTTGGAGGCGTGGTGGCGGAACAACCTCCAACACTACTGCACCTTGTCCTGCATCCTTCCCAGCTGCCAAAAGAGTGACCCAATGGGCCGTGAAAGACAGGTAATGTCCCTGTCCATGCCTGCTGGACCATGAGTCAGCGGTAATATGCACCTTACCGCTGACCGCCCTGTCCAGCGAGGCATGGACATTGCCTTCCACATGCCGGTAGAGAGCCGGAATCGCCTTCCGTGAGAAAAAGTGGCGTTTGGGAACCTGCCACTGAGGAACCGCACATTGAACAAACTCACGCAAGGGGGCAGAGTCTACCAACTGAAAAGGAAGCAGTTGAAGTGCTAGCAATTTAGCCAAGCTAGCATTCAACCACTGGGCATGTGGATGGCTGGGAGTAAACTTCTTTCGACGGTCCAGCAGCTGGGGCAGAGAAATTTGCCTCGTACAACCGGACGTCGGTGTACTGCTAGCAGAGTGCCCGCAAGTACTTGGCTGTGACACACCTAATTCTACACCTTCATTCCTCTCAGTGCAGCTTTCAGAGAGGACTGAAGGTATAGTGGGGTTGGAGATCCCAGCTGATGACGAGCAAGGAGAGGTCCGCTTTGTTCTTTGGTGTGGGTCTTTAAGGTGCGCTTTCCAACAAGCTGCATGGCAGGTCAACATATGTCTGGTCATGCTTGTGGTGCCCAAGCGGCTGATGTTTTGGCCACGCAAGATACGCTTGAGACATATGTTGCAAATAGCAGTGGTGCGATCTGATGCACTCGTCTCAAAAAAGGCCCACACCAAAGAACTTTTGTAATAACGTGCAGAGGCAGCGCCCTGCACAGGCGGAGCTCTGCGGTGTGATTCAGTTGGTGTGCTGGCCTCAAGCTGGCCCCCGGAGGGCATCCTGCCTCGTTGGAGATGTGCCGCCACCTCCTCCTCCTCCTCCTCTCAACGTAGGTTAGCTGAGGTATTCAGTCCGGAGTCTTCTGGGTCACTGAGGACGACATGATCTGCAGCCACCTCCTCCCAGCCACATACAAGTCCACTGGTTTCTTGGGACTGTAAATCATCCCTAAAAGACTGCTGCTGCTGATGCTGAGTGCCAGGCTCCACCTCCATGCTGACACAATCCTCCTCATCCTCTTGCTGTGTGATGGGTGGGAGAGAAGGAACACTGTCTGGATAAAGGGGGCCTCCGTTCAGGCACCCACGTGGAGTCAGTGACCTCATCATCCCCTCCCTCTTCACCACTGGAGCCAACCTGGCAGTAAGCTGCAGCTGGTGGAACATGACTGCCAGATTGCTGTCCTTGAGCATCCCCTCTCTCTGCGCTCACGCTAATGTCTTCCTCTAGCTGGGTATCATCATCCGAGCCTTCAAAACGCTGGGCATCCTCCTGGAGCATGTACCCAACACTGTGCTCAAACAGTTCGGGGGACTCCTCAGGAGGACATGGTGGGTCTAGGGAAGGGGTGCCTGATGATGACATTGAGTACGCGTTGACAGCTGCTTTGCCAGTACCCTGAGCCTGGGTGAGAGAGGATGAGGAGGATGAGGAGGGCTTGGTCATCCACTCTACCAAGCCTTCGACATGATACGGCTCAACATGTCCAGCTGCCGAAAATAAGGACAAGCGTGTCCCATGGCCACGTGCTGATTATGATGCACCACGTCCATGACCAGCACTGTTGTCTCTAGACACAGAGCCTGCTTGCCCTGTTTTCTTGGCTCGTGACTGTCTGCCTCTCCTTGTTGGTCTTCCAGACATTGTAATGGGTAGTGTATATTGTGCTGGAGTCACACAGCACACACACTAACTCCTGCAGATGGCTGCCTTAGATGACAACAGGCCAGAAGGGCTGATACAGGGTAATGTGGTTTAGTGTGCTGTGTTATAGTCACAGAGCACACACACACACACACACACACTCCTGCAGATGGCTGGCTGGCTGCCTGCCTTAGATGACAACAGGCCAGAAGAGCAGATACAGCGTAATGTGGTTTAGTGTGCTGTGTTATAGTCACAGAGCACACACACACACATACACACACTCCTGCAGATGGCTGGCTGGCTGCCTGCCTTAGATGACAACAGGCCAGAAGAGCAGATACAGCGTAATGTTGTTTAGTGTGCTGTGTTATAGTCACAGAGCACACACACACACACACACACTCCTGCAGATGGCTGGCTGGCTGCCTGCCTGCCTGCCTTAGATGACAACAGGCTAAAAGAGCAGATACAGCGTAATGTGGTTTAGTGTGCTGTGTTATAGTCACAGAGCACACACACACACACACACTCCTGCAGATGGCTGACTGTCTGCCTGCCTTAGATGACAACAGGCCAGAAGAGCAGATACAGCGTAATGTGGTTTAGTGTGCTGTGTTATAGTCACAGAGCACACACACACTCCTGCAGATGGCTGACTGACTGCCTGCCTTAGATGACAACAGGCCAGAAGAGCAGATACAGCGTAATGTGGTTTAGTGTGCTGTGTTATAGTCACAGAGCACACACACACACACACACACACACACACTCCTGCAGATGGCTGACTGGCTGCCTGCCTTAGATGACAACAGGCCAGAAGAGCAGATACAGCGTAATGTGGTTTAGTGTGCTGTGTTATAGTCACAGAGCACACACACACACACACACTCTTGCAGATGGCTGACTGGCTGCCTGCCTTAAATGACAACAGGCCAGAGGAGCAGATACAGCGTAATGTGGTTTAGTGTGCTGTGTTATAGTCACAGAGAACACACACACACTCCTGCAGATGGCTGACTGGCTGCCTGCCTTAGATGACAACAGGCCAGAAGAGCAGATACAGCGTAATGTGGTTTAGTGTGCTGTGTTATAGTCACAGAGCACACACACACTCCTGCAGATGACTGGCTGCCTGCGATGACAACAGGCCAGAAGAGCAGATACAGGTAAAGGTGGTTTAGTGTGCTACTGCTGTGCTATACTAACACAGCACGCACACACACACACTAACTACTCCTGCAGATGGCTGGATTGGTAGAGATTGAGAACAGCACTGAGAAGAATAAACTACCCTGCCTATTTTTCCTCTTTCCCTACACTTATCCCCAGAATCCACAAGCAGATAATGCAGATTAATCACAAGCAGATAATGCAGATGAATCGCAAGCAGATAATGCACAAGCAGACACTGTACAGTACAGTACAGTTTGTCACTGTTTCTAACGCCGGAAAACACTACATGAGGCCGCCGGCGCGGCGGCCTTATATAGTGTGGGGCGTGTACTAAACCCCCTGAGCTATAATTGGCCACAGGCATCCTGCCTGTGGCCAATTATTGCTCTCCTCGCCGCTGGCTCTAAGATTGGCCAAGCATGCGGGGTCACAGTGCATGCTTGACCAATCATCAGCCAGCAATGCACTGCGACTGGCGAAGTGCATTGTGGACCGTTCGCATCACACGAATTTGATGCGAACGGTCCTGAGAGTTCGGGTTTCGACAAGCGGTCGAACAGCGATGTTCGATTCGAACATGGGTTCGAATCGAACACCGGGCCCATCCTTACAGGAGATGGTCAGAGACTGCAGACATACTACAGGAGACGGTCCGAGACTGGAGATATAATACAGGAGATGGTCAGAGACTGCAGACATAGTACAGGAGACGGTCAGAGACTGCAGACATTATACAAGAGATGGTCAGAGACTGCAGACATGATACAAGAGATGGTCAGAGACTGCAGACATGTTACAAGAGATGGTCAGAGACTGCAGTTCCTATGGACGTTAGTAGATAATGTCCGATCGGCCCTCTCACCTGACCCAGCGATACAGCAACAACGGTTCCTCTGATCAGGAGTCTGTTCACTCTGAATTGCCCGTGGCGACTCCGCTGGGTAGAGCCCAGATCTGTATTCTGGCAATGACTCCATTCCTTTCTCCCCCAGGTATGGCGCTAGGCTGTGTGGCTTTTCCTCTGGTGGCACAGGGCCGCGGGTTCTCTCTCTGATGGTGTTCTTTCAGCACTGTCCTCTCCCTCTGGAGTCCTGGATGTACTTCCCTGAAAGCTTTCCTGGGCTCCTGGCTCTCTCTCTCTCCCATTCAGTTGAGCATGCTGTGTGCAATTCTCTTCTTTGCTTCTTTTTTTTTCTTCCCCTGGCTGATATGAAGGCGGGGGAATAAACATAGTGTGCCACTCACTAGTACAGCAGCGCGCATGAGGAGAGGGAGAGGGGAAATAAGAGCCTGCAGCTGCAGTGGCGTCACTAGGGTTGGTGTCACCCCTCCCCCAATTATAGTCGCCCCTCAGTACAGACCCCCTCCACTAAGTATAGACCCCCCTCCATCAGTGCAGACCCCCACTAAGTATAAACCCCTCCCTCAGTACAGACCCCCATCAGTATAGACCCCCCAGGACAAAACACCCCCCTCTATCAGTATAGACCCCCTCAGGACAAACCACCCCCTCTATTAGTACAGGACCACCCCCCTCCATTAGTACAGACCCCTCAGAACAAACCACCCCCTCTATTAGTACAGACCTCCCTCAGGACAAACCACCCCCCCTCCATTAGTACAGAACCGCCCCCTCCATTAGTACAGACCCCCCAAAACAAACCATCCCCCTCCATTAGTGCAGACGCCCTGGACAAACCACCCCCTCCATTAGTATAGACCCCCTGGGACAAACCACCCCCCCTCCATTATTATTATTATTATTCCAAACAGTTCATATACGTATATACTCATATAAAAGTAAAATAGCAGTACATTCCAGTAACCAATGTAAGGAGTAACATTGGCCATTTTAGCGGACGGCGATGCTGCCATTGGGTGGGACACCTCTCCTCCTTCATCTTGCCCAGCGTGATGCTGGGAGTCACCTGCGGGCAGACTGGATATCTACTGAGCACCTCCACTTTCACAATTTCTCTACACAAGAGAGCTATTCCTTAGCATATTTTTTCACAGACTCCATCGATGCCCCACCCTATGTTACTATTTAACATCATGGAGAATCCAGCTTCGTGGGGAATTTGCGGTTGGATGTTCACCCTGCGTGCAGTGTGGATTCCTCAGCTCCCGGGACAGACAGCCTACCTTAGCGGCCTCTTCTGAATTGCAGTAGCACATACCCCTTAATCCAAGTTCCATGTAAGCACTTTAGTCTTAACATAATCTCCTTCCTTTCCCCCTCCTCTTATATTGGTGTTTCAACTAGAACTCATTGTTTTATATGTAACGGTACCCCCGTAGGGGCTGCGAATGTGGTTATAGCAATCCGCCAATCACCCTGCTGCCAACCCCTCATCAATCACCCAAAAGACAATGAACAGTAAATTGATCCGTTTTCTTGCTTTTATTTGTAGGATAAACTTGGATAGAAATGAGGGAAGTATGAGATGCCCATGAAGGTTTCAATGGGTAGGGTATCATCCATAGCCTTGGCTTAGTATATGGATTTTCCTTGTGTATAATCCTCACTGCAGACTATTGCTCCTTCTGTTATATCTGAATGAAGATTTACAACTCATTGCTTCCAGTTAGAAAAAGAAGAATCACTCTGAATAATTCCCCTATGTTAGACTGATGTGGTTTTCCTGCCTCACAGTCTTTGGAAGTTACTACAACCGACAACCGTTCACCCACAGGATTTTCCCTCCTGATAACTCAGCACATGGTAAATGACAGACTACTGCTGCCAGCTTGTCCACTTCTGTCCATGCTGTGCTCCCCGGCCACACAGTGTGCTACGCTACTCTCTCCAGTACTTTTGCTTCTTCTGTTACACTGACCTTCTCCTTTGTATCAAAGTCCTGTGTTCCCCAGTCACAGAAAGCTGATAAGCTGGTCTACTTCCGCTGCTTTACTCCTACTTCCTCCACTTGATCTTCATTACATCCAGGTCCTGTGTTCCCCGGTCACAGCAGCTTGATGTACCTCACAGGGATGAAGATCCTCATCTTTAACTCCTTCCCCGCGGTTCCTCCATTCCTCCTCCGCACACGGCACATAACCGCATGGGGATGCCCGGTACAGCACCTCAGCACTCCATGCTGTCTTTCCTGTACTTCAGAACTCCTCCCTGGAAGCATGTGACCCCAGCTTATATGAGAGGCCTGCACCCTGCCAATGCAAGTTAATGAGCTGCCTGCCCCTCAGGTCTCAAGTCCAGCCTCTCTTCCAGAATAATCCTTCTGCAAGCAGAGGAGGCATCTCTGAGCCAAAGTGTAGGTGGCCACATCCACCACTATATTGACACTCCCATTCCCAGATCAAAACAACCAGGCCTGGAATAAAAACACAGGCCTTGCTAAATTTACCTGTATCTCAGAAAAAGACTAATCTAGCACCTACCGGTAAGTAGAGGGTGCTACATATATTTTTTGCAGAATATTGGATGCACCCCCTCCTGATGAAGTGTTTGAGTAACACGAAACGCATTGAGCATTGATAGGATGCACCATGTTTTATACTATCGTTATTGCATATTCTATACAATCACTGTCACATCATTTCATTCATTTTCATACAGAGTGTTTACTCCTTACATTGGTTACTGGAATGTGCTGCTATTTCGCTTTTATATGAGTACATACTTATATGAATGTCAGAAACCATGAAATCAGGCCAAGACAGAAGTACAGTTAAATTACACTTGTTTAATAATAAAAGTAAAAAGAACAAACGTAGTCAAAACATAGCCAAAGTTCAGTAACCGGAACAGATAGTCAACCAAGCCAGAAGTCAGGGATCAATGTAGTGGAACAGCAAGCAGGATCTGGAGCCAGAAGGGATGTCGGCAAAGCAAGTCTTGAACAGGATCGCAGGAGATAGTTTCTGTGATGTGACCAAGGCGAAGGCAGAGCTCCTCTGGACTGGGTGGCTTAAATAGGAGTATCCATTAAAAATTAAATGTCAGCAGCTACAAATACTGCAGCTGCTGACTTTTATTAATTGGACACTTACCTGTTCCAGGGTCCAGCGATGCGGGGGTTGAAGCTCCGCTTGTCCCCCCATCCGCTCGGCGGCACCGGCATTGCAACTGTGGGCACCCGGCTGTGGCTTCACAGCCGGGCACCCACTGCACATGCGTGAGCGGCGCCGTGTGCCGTTATTGGCCGCGCAGTTATCTAGGACCTGTCACAAGTCCCAGATGCCTGACAGGAGGGAAGGGGCAGAGCTGAGCCCTTCCTGCCCCGAGGGGAAGTGATATCACCAGCCCGGGCACTGAAGGAGGCAGACTACAAGGGACCCCCTAGCAACAGGCATTTAGAGGTAAATTAAAATAAAATAATTCCAAATGTTTATTTTTTATTTTTTTTAGGAATGTTAACCATTTTTTTTTGGGGTGCAACACCACTTTAAGTAGGCAGGACTGACAAGCAGGATATCATCAACAGCTGAGTAACTGTGGAGAAATAGGAGCCGGCAATTATCTGACAGCTGAACGGCCAGCTCAGAGAAGGAAGGGCTGAGCCCAGCCCTGACAGTAACGTAGGATCAGGATGTGCCAACACAGGAGCTGAAACAAAGGCAGCCTTGAGACTCTCAAAGGCCTTAATGGACTACGGGGACCAACTCTGGGGGTTACCATCCTTTCTGGTCATATCAGTCAGGGTCTTGACCAGAGACGAGAAGTTAAGAATAAAATTAATATAATAGTTGGCAAAGCCAAGAAAACGCTGCAGAGGACTTAAACCCATGGGTCGGGGCCACTATAGGACTGCTGAAAGTTTCTCTGGGTTCATTGAAAAACCTGCAGTGGAAATTATATAACCCAGGAATTCAACCTGTTCATGATGGAATTCGCACTTCTGCAATTTACAATTGATTGTTCTCTCTTAGTTTCTGAAGCACACGACAGACATCTCAGAGAAGGAAGGGCTGAGCCCAGCCCTGACAGTACTCCCTCCTCAATGACCCCTCCCCCTCGGAGGACCACCAGGCTTGAGGGGAAAATGTTTATGGAAATCATGGAGGAGGACAGGGGCATGTACATCTGAGGATGAGACCCAAGAGTGTTCCTCCAGGCTGTACCCTTTCCAATGCACCAGGTACTGTATGCGCCCACAGAAACCTATGGGAGTTAACAATGGACTGTACCTCATTCTCCTTATGGTTCTCAACCTGTACAGGGTGAGGATGTTGCACCGAGGTGGTAAAGCGGTTGCAAACCAAAGGTTTTAATAAGGAGACATGAAAAATATATTTTGAAATACCCATGTTAGAAGGAAGGTCTAATGTGTAAGCCACTGGGTTAATTCTGCAAAAAATACGGAAAGGCCCAATAAACTCAGGTGAGAACTTCAGTGAGGGAACACGAAGTCAGAGGTTGCAAGATAACAGCCAGACCCTGTCCCCAACCTGGTAGGAAGGTACAGGCAGGTGTCTCTGGTCAGCATGGAGTTTGTACCTATCACTAGCATATCGCAAATCCTCCTGGACTTGTGCCCAAGTGGAACGAAGACCACGTAGATGCTCCTCTAATGCAGGAATATTCTGCGGAACAAACAAGTCAGGCAACATGGAAGGTTGGAATCCATAATTCTCCATAAATGTGGACAATCGGGAAGCAGAATTCAAGGCACTGTTGTGAGCAAACTCTGCCTATGGTAAAAGGTCTGACCAGTTGTTAAGATTGTCAGAAACATAGCAACGTAGGAATTGCTCCAAGGACTGATTGGCTCGTTGTGCAGCCCCATTAGACTGCGGGTGATACGCAGAGGAGAAAGCAAGCTGAATTCTCAACTGTGCACAAAAGGCTCACCAGAACCAATACGCAAACTGACTACCCCTGTCCGAGACAATCCCCTTGGGTAGCCCATGTAAGCGAAAGATCTCCCAAGCAAAAATGGAAGCCAGTCCCTTAGAAGTGGGCAACTTATTAAGGGGAATGCAATGACACATCTTTGAGACCCACCAATTTAGTACAGACCCCCCATTCAGTGAAGACTCCCCCTTCAGTGCAGACCCCCCAATTCAGTACAGACCCCCCCCCCCCCCATTCAGTACAGACCCCCCCCCCAATTCAGTACAGACCCCCCCATTCAGTACAGACCCCCCATTCAGTACAGACCCCCATTCAGTACCTCAGATGAGCGCGGGACATGAACAGCAGGTCCCCTCCCCTGTGTAGACATCAACAGAGAGGAGGGTGAGGCAGTTTTACTCTGCTCGGCTGTGTGAGACAGCCGGGACGGCTCAGAGCCACTCAGACAGCCTGTGGCCATGAGAGAATGGGATTGTTGGGGCAGTAGTGTTGCCCTGGGCCCTGCCGATGGGTGTCACCCGGGTGCAGCCCGCACCCCCTTCCCCCCTTGCAACACCACTGCAGATCACCTCTCCGTGCTCTAACCTGCCCTGTCACTGCGCCACTGCCTGAACCCACCTGCTGTTACTGCTTTGGTCATGGAGTAGGGGCGCCGGCCTGACCCCCCCCCCCCCCCAGTGTGTGGCACCCAGGGTGGCTTGCAGACATGGTGAAGCACGCACTGATAACCTTGAAGCAAGCATGATAAGATTGCACTTTATAATGTGATTAAAGTATATCTTGGAAGATATAAGGACCTATATATCTTTGTTTTGTTTATCTGATATTGCAAGATACATGAACTTTGAATAATTACACAGACACTTTGTTGTTGCAGAATTTTTTTTTAATTATATACTTCACTGTATTTATTATACTTAACATATTTATGAGATTGCGCATAGATTTACATAGGTTGCTCTGTACTTTTTGATACAAGATATTTTAGATGTGGGAACACATCTGTCAATGGCGTAGCAGCAAACTAATATTTATGTATCACATATTTTTTATTGCTTTTTCTGCTTGGTAGCACAGGGTTTTGTGTGCTGTAGCACAGTGCTAATGGCGGTTAAAACCTGGTACATGGCTTGTACCAGAACCAGGTGATAGCTTTGAAGGTTATCACTTGATTAGGTCATTTTATATCCAGCAGTTAGTCACATTTAGCTGGACTGGTTCTGTAATGATGGAGATGTTGCAATGCTCATCCAAGCAGCTTCTTTAGTTCTAATAAATATCATAAACTTACTTCCATATATTATAGCTATACTGGTGACTCAGCCACCTTAATCCATGTATCATTGAACGTATCAGTATTTCATGTGACACCTTTGGCAATTAACATCTGTCCCAGACTTTCTGTAACCACTGTAACTTGATCTCAGAAACAAAAGGATTTCAGAAACATTAACACCTCCCATTTTCGAAGACAATCAACACCCCTCTTGATACATCCCATGGTGACTGTATTACCAGTGTGACCATAAATACTAGGTTATGTCCCAGGCACTCCTTAGAACTGAAGAAGCTGCTTAGATGAATAGTGAGACATCTTAAACTTTACATAACAAGTCCATTTAAATGTGGCTAATTGCTGCAAGCAAAGATTAGGTGATGTTCGTCAGGTTAGTTAGACATGCTCAGCCAATCATTTATACCAGGCCTGAGTTTTTCTATTGACTACTATTTCTTCCTAGGTCAATGTTGGAGATGTCTGACTACTTCAAAAGGTATCTAGCACCCAAACACCAATTTCCAATGACTAATTTGCATTTAAACTGGGAGATGAAAAGAAAATTCAAAACTAAAACTCCACTGATGTCCTGGTTGACTTGTACTACAGCAGAGCAATGGAATACTTTTATGCGGCATACACACGGTCGGAATTTCCGATGGAAACAGTCCGATGGAAGCTTTTCATCGGATTTTCCGACCGTGTGTATGCCCAACGGTCTTTTTCTGTCGGAATTTCCGACAGACTTTGAATTGAGAACCTGTTCTCAATTTTTCCAACGGAAAACCTTTCTATCGGATTTTCCGATCGTGTGTAGGCAATTCTGACACGCCAAAAATCACGCATGCTCAGAATCCACTATGAGACGGAACCGCTCGGTCTGGTAAAACTAGCATTCGTAATGGAGCTAGCAGATTCTTCACACTGGAATTTTTTTAATTGTTCAATACGCCGCTCATTCTCTTCTTTATAATGCTAGAAGAATGAAGTTGTTTTGCTGCTCATATTCACACAGAGTTTTTACAAACGTATTTCTTTATTATTTCTAGGTCTCTCCAGAATAATATTTATATTAGAATTTAAGCCAGATCTGCATAAAATATATATAATTTTTTTAAGTGTTTTTTTTTTTTTTCTTTAATAAGAATATTTGTATTATTGTATTATTTTCTTGTGCTCTCCTTTTTATTTTTTATGTTATGTTTCTACAACACCATTATTATGTATTATTTGTAAACCTGTTTGTTGTTGGTGTCCCTTGTTAATTTTGACATTGTATTTTTGAAATGTACCTGCCTACTCCCCCAAAATAAATTGATTTGCTATTTGTAGAAAAACACATAGGCAAGTATTTTCTGAAAACAAAATCAAAATTTATTTCACATCAGAATAACAAAATAAAGATAAAGGCAACGCAGGAGAATTGCTTGAATTTGTGCAGCCTTTGGCCCCCAAGGCAGACAGCAAAAAATTGGTAGCTTGAGAAGTTCATATAAAAAGGAGGTCAATGTGGTCCAGGAGTCCCAGAGAACAGGAGCAGCAGCAGATGGTATATGTACCCAGTCTGTGGTACTACAACACGCTGTGGGTTCTTTGAGACCTGAAGGCAGGGGATCACTTCCTGGTCTTCCGTGCAGCCTTCCCTGCAGCCTTCCCTGGAGGCTGTGGCTCTGGAGATGGCATTGTGGCAGGAGGAGGATGGGGAAGAGAACATAGGTGTTCGTTGTCACACATTTCCCCATTCAACCCCTTGTGAATAGTATCAAAAATTATTTGTTCACATTTCCGCCGTTGGCCCTCCTCCATCTGTTGCAAATTTGAGGCTATATAGATGCCATAGGCCTCTGTAGCATCGAGGGGGGATCTGAGGGCGTCATTAGCCTCCTTGATCAGGGACAGTGCTGCCTCCTCTGCTTTTGTGCCCTTACTCTGTCTTTTGTAGGGAAGGATGAGGGGAGGCACCTGGGATTGGGTGTTACTGGGCCCTGCCACATCCTGGGGGACACTTCACCCTGCCTCCTCCTGTGTGCCACTAGCCAGAGCCTCGTCCTGGCTGAGGTCATCCTGTGTATGAAAAAGGGACATAGTTTTAGTTTTTTGTTCATCAAATTTTCAGCTCATGACTGTTGCAAATGTAATGTTAAAGAAATAGAAAAGACTATCATTGTGAGCCCAGCATTTTTCCTGATCTTTTTTGGCCACTTCTGTCTATAAATATGTTAAACCCTTTTTGTTACTTCATTCATTTATTAGCAATAATAACATCTACTTACCAACAATCTTTTTTTTTTTTGCACAGAAAAATTATGTATAAAAACCTATACCTGGTTCCATCTGGGCTCCTCAATCTCCTCCTGTATGGAAGGCCCAGGTTGGTCCACAGATGCCTCAGCTTGGGTTGAGGGAAGGCTGGATGGAAGGCTGGTTGGAAGGCTGGAGGGAAGGGGGGCCGGAAGAGTAGAAAGGGATTCCCTGCCCTCCATCTGGTCATCTATAAACCTCATCCTGCTGTAGTACCACAGACTGGGTACATACACCTTATCTGCTGCTACTCCAGGCCTCAGGGACTTCTGGACCTTCTGGTACTCCTTCTTATAGGTGCTTCTCAAGCTACCAATTTTTGCTTCAACAAATTTGATGTCTGCATCGGGGACCCGGGTCTTCACAAATTGAAGCAATTTCTCCAGCGTTGCCCTCCTAGCTGGTTTATTGTGATACAAGGGGTTTTTCACCTCCCACAGATTTTTCATCTCATGATATTTGTCAATGAATTCACCAAGGAATTCTGGGTCCTTAAATGGCAGCATTATGTCTGCAAGACCAAACAAAATACAAAAATAAACATCTCAGGATAATCTTTCAACACAATATAGGCATCAATCTAGATTCAGTATAGGCCGCACATGACTCCAAAAAAAATTAAAATCTTACCTTCGTTGTAACGTTCATCATTGTTCGTCGTTGTTCGTGGCGTCCGTTCCTCCTTCCTGTGCACACAGAACGTAGTTACGACACACACATGTTTGAAGCTTTATATACACTGCGCATGCGTGAATCTCCGCCCGCGTCACCCGCCCCTGACGTTCTTTCTAGAATATTCGCCGCCCAGTCTCTTTCGTTGCAGTGGGAGCGGAACATGGCGGAGACACAGCAGGTGCATAATAAGAGCAGTAACGAGGAGGAGGATAGCCCGGAGCCTGAAACGTCACGATCGAGGAGGAGATTTAAGGCCTCAAATATGGCCTTTGTGGAGATGTTGGAGATGGTGGACATCTTGAGGAGCAACGACTGACGGGAATTATGGTCCGTACCCCAACCCAAATATGAGAAAGGTCAAGATCATGAATAAAGTTGTGAAGAGTCTGTACAGTAATTTTGGGGTACGACGAACCAAGGATCAACTGAGGAAACAATGGTCGGACCTCAAATTAAGGGAGCACGATCAGTATAGAAGGATCAAGAAAGTTCTTCGAAAAAGTAAGTATATTATGTCCTGTGTACCTATTATTATTAATATTGCATGCTGCGCCATGTGTTTTCCCAAATGGCTACTTTCATGGTCATACGCAGTAATCGTTCGTTGTAAACCTTGTTCATTATCCAAAATACGATGTTTTCACAGATAAATAATTAAATACTTTTGTGGCTTCAAATTTTGACGTTTATCCAAAAGAGTTTTTAGGACATTGTTGTCTAGAAGTGTTTGAACCAAGAAGGAATATCAATCTTCATTCAGTGTAATGAATGTAGAGGACACTCTGCAGCTGTTTACACATCTGGACTCAGGTGCACATTTTAGGGTGTCAAACACAGGTACTCCAGTGGATACTTGGGGTGTCTCCAGGTGGGAAACTTGTCCAAAAAAGGTAAGTATTCAAGCCTGAGGAATTAAGGGAATAAATCATGTGTTCAGCTTGGAATTCTGCCACAACAGACAATTGTCCCCCACTTCCAAGCAATGTTTATCATTTATATTTGTTGGCTCAAATATCTGTGTGCTAAGTATACCTTTTGTTTTATTCTCATAGGGGAGCAAAGAATCTGGAAATATCATGTCCCCAGGGACCGCCCATCTCCTGAAGAAAGGTTACAGAGGTCACCACCAGATGAGGATGTGGAGGAAGGAGAGGTGGTCGAGATTGAGTCCACAACAGGTGAGTGTCTGACACCCCAGATTCAGGTAATAAGACATGTATGCCTGCCTATTTATAATACATGGTGTGTTTGTTTCATTTTTAGGTGAAGTGCAGGTTGTGGAAGAACAGTCAGATCATTTCACCAGTGACAGTGCCCAAAGGCTAATCCAGGACATCATGTATTGTAGTCAGGATTTAGAAATGATTCCCAAAAAAAACTAGGGATATTGAAGTTAAACTTAAAAACATGATTGATGTCCTTGGAAGAATATAGTTTTTGACAAAATGTACAACTTTTTTTTTTTTTTGCTATTTAAAATTGTACAACATTTTAAAAAGCCTAATTTTGAAGATGCACACAGTATGTCAACATGTGCTATCTGCCATCAGGGGATATCAATGTACGCGTTTTGTGCCTGCTACCCCTTCCTCAAAACTCAAGTCAGTGAGAGGAAAGGGTTGCACCCCCAAAACACAGACATTGATCCCCCATGATGGGAGATAGCACATGTTGACATTAGGCATGGGATCAGGATGTAAATCCCCAGTTTGCTGCACAATTTGTGTGCATCTTCAAAATTAGGCTTTTACAGGGGTGACTGCACCCCATCTGTTGAAGGCAAGATCCACACATTTTGGACAATGTGGCTTAAAAAGTTTTTCTACGTAGAACTTTGTTATGCTCCAGAGTTGTGTATTTTATGTTTGGAAACATGGCTGTTTATGTACTGTAACCCCAATTTTTTGGTGGGGAAAATGCAAAACTTGTTATTTTTTGTAAAAAATTAAAATACATGTGAATGTGTACGGAGTAAAAAAATAATTTTTTGCTCAACAATGTGTGGCTTCTTTCAATGTTCAATACCATTTTATTGTGTTGAAATTGGTGTTTACAGTGACAATGGGTGTTTAGATAATAATGTACAAACCACTTGGCACTACAAGTGCACTAGGAGACACAAAAAAGAAACACAAGCAGGAAATTCAAAGCAAGATTTTTAAAGATAAAAAAAGGTCAAATTTATTCAAAAACTGCTGGCAAAGCAATAGAAAAATAGTCGGAATAATTTTCACGCACTTCACGGGCGCTTTGGGGGGGCAAGCCAGGATGGGCCGCTTCCAGGGACGTCAGGGATTGTAGTCCAGCATCAGGCCCAAGTGTAACCACATAATTGGGGTTGGTCCTTTTGAAAAAGTTGTGCAAAATGCAACACGCTACCACAATGTTATTCAGTTTGTATTCCGCCATATTTATGGCCATTTGGAACAGGCGGAACCGGCTGGCCAGAATACCAAACGCGTTCTCCACGACTCTTCTGGCTCTGGCCAGCCGGTAATTAAATACCCTCTTCTCCGGGGTGAGGGTCCTCTGGGGGAATGGTCTCATCAAATGGTTAGCCTCATCTGCCACAAACACAAACGAGAGTCCCTGGACATTCTCCTCCGGGGGTGGCAATCCCAAGCCACCACTCTTGAGACGTCTGTAGAACTCGGTCCGGCAAAAGACTCCTCCATCCGAAATCCGGCCATTCATCCCCACGTCCACATATAGGAACTCATAGGTCGCCGACACCACCGCCATCAACGCGATACTATTGAACCCCTTATAGTTAAAATAGTATGACCCCGAATGGGGTGATGGGACGATGTGGACGTGCTTCCCATCGATTGCCCCTCCGCAGTTCGGGAAATCCCACCGCTGGGCAAACTGGGAGGCCACAGTCTGCCATTCCTGTGGCGTGGAAGGAAACTGTGAAGTCAAACAAGAAAAATATAATTAGTACATTTGATAATAAACATTACAAGCAGATTCTACACAAACATTTTGGCAAACTTCAGTATAACATTTCTTGTAGTATTTAAAGGCTAAAAATATAAGGTCCACTTATCAGATTCCTCCCCCCTCTGATGGCCCTTGTAAATATTTTAGGGGGGGAGGTATGTTTTGGACAGGTAACCACCCTCTCCACTACGTAATGGAGTAACAAAGTAATGTGTGATAGTTTGGCCAGCCCCTCCTTCATTACACTATTGGCGGCCCACTAGACAGGTAAGAAGAAGTGGTCTAAAAAAAAAAAAAAAAAAAAGGAAAATGGATGCACATTTTTGGATTCTGCAATTACCTATCACAATAATAACAGGAGTTGAAAAATGAAAACAGTAGCATTTGAAAGTATTGAGGCAGGCCCTTGCACTACATGCTTTGAAAAATTCATCCATAAATATGACCACTAAAGAGGTAGGTATAGTGTGTATTGGGTTTGGCAAAGTCAGCAGATAGAGGATAGGTATCAGCTGACTGAGCAGTTGGGGGAGGGGGGTTCCAAAAAGATTTGGGGCACCACAAAACAAAGCCTCAAGCACTCTGCATTAATTTAAGGACAACTATAACATTTGTACACATTTTAGGGGGTGTTTAGGGTAAAGCATTACAATGGAGATGACAAAATACATTGTTAAGTGACTAGACTATAGGTATATATGGGCCCCGGATAGCATGCTGGGGGGGTTAGTGAAGGCAAATATGCATGAAGGACAAAAAAGGAACATACAAAAATCCAACATGCATGAGGACAAAGGGGAACAGCATATTACAGCATATTGAAATCCTGGTAATTAGGGAACGAGGAAAGAAATACAATACATTAGCAAACAGTAAATACATAGAATGTGATGTTAAAGGATAAAACTTACCCTCATATAGTCCTTCTGCAGGACCTGGATGATGGCAGAACAGGTCTCTGGAATAATGATCCCCAGAGCCTGGGGGGAGATGCCTGTCGAGAACTTGAGGTCCTGAAGGCTTCTCCCTGTCGCCAAGTACCTCAACGTGGCAACTAACCTCTGCTCCGCAGTGATGGCTCGCCGCATGCAGGTATCCTGCCTGGTAATATAAGGGGACAGACGGTGAAAAATGGGGTCCGTCATCCTGAGATAATTCCTGAAATCATCAGGGTTATTCTCACGGATCTCACGAAGCAGAGGCATGTGCGAGAATTGGTCACGCTGGAGCAACCAATTCTTGGTCCATGAACTCCTCCTCGCCCTATTCATGGACCGGGCTTGTGTCAAAGTAAGAACCCCAACACCAAGCACGAACTCTATGACGAGTACGTACACGTAACATTGCTTCTAAGCGGTCGGCTGGTCAGAACGGACTAAAGAAAGCACTGATAAACAGCAAGGCCTGAAAGAACGAAATGCAAATCAAGCAACGAGCGGACAATAAGCACTGAAAATCAAAGCGTACTATATATAAATATATAGGCCGCAAAGACAAACAAATGCGAACTGACTACATGCACTGATAAGCAAATACGCACCGACAACCACAAACTGTAGAGCAGGAACGATCTAAAGCACAAGTCTGAAAAACACGATCCGTCTATAGCAAAACTTCTACTAACACGCGATAAACACGAGATCAGCAGAAGGAGCCCAACGGGTGCCAGACATGGTGCTGAACTTTCCTTTTATGGTCTGGTGGGCAACACAGCTTAAGCGGAATTCCGTCGGAATGTCGACGGAAAAACCGTCACAGTTTTTTCCAACGAGAATTCCGATCGTGTGTACGCGGCATTAGGCTGTTTTCGTCAAGCAGGGTTTCTACCTTACAAAATTTCATAATGGCAAGGGAACCTGGAAACAGGGGTGGAAAGATGGGTTGTGTCTTCAACCCACAGTGTCAAAATATGTCCCGTTAGAACTTTCTTTTAATTATATTTTTGCAATCTTACAAAAGATTACTGTGTTTATCTCTAGTGTTCTATGGAATAGATTCTCCATTAGAACCGTGAGAAGTAGAAAGAATTCAACAATTTGATAATGCACTATATTGTTACATAGATTTGGTCAACAATAAGATATAATTTAAAATAACATTTTCTTAAACAATAACTGCATTTCCTGTAATACATAATTGCCACATGTTTAAACTTTTTCTCTGGAATAAATAGTTTAAAATATCACCAAAATACTGATATATAGAATGTTATGACTTTTGTGTTTGAACTGACATAATCACTTCTGTGCCAGGAAAACATGCAGCTGATTCTACAGGAACATTTTTCAGTACTTGCGCAGGTTAATTAGTGTAATTGCCAGTAATTATCTCACTTACACTCAGACAGCTCCTGGGGTTACGTGAGGAGAACATTTAAAGTGTGTCTCTTCCAGTTTTCACTGTGCCGGTTACATTTCTCCAGTAAGTTTGATCAGTATCTTAAACTCTCCATATGCATGAGATAACTTTCTCCCAATCTAATCCACAGACAACTAAAACCAACCATCATGCACAGGGTGCAATTACAATGGCAGATTTGAAACTACTGTACCCCACAGATTAAGATACTCATAGACATCAGATAAAAGGCTTCTGGTCAAGCTGTTTTCAGTTAAGATCTATTGGACACCAGCTAACACCAGACACCAGGGATGGGCCGAATTGACCCCTGTTCGGTTTGCACCAGAACTTTCAAACACTGCGAAAGTTCGGACCCGAATAACGAACCCTATTAAAGTCAATGGGACCCGAACGTCAAAAGTGCCCATTTTGAAGGGTTATATGCAAGTAATTGGGCATACAATGGTTATAGGGGTCTGGGTCCTGCCCTGGGGGACATGTATCAATAAAAAAGTTTGTGGAAAACGTAATTTTTAAATGAGCAGTGATTTATTGATTTTTAAAGTGAAAGCATAAAATTAAAAAATACTTCCAATATAGTGCCTGGTGGCAAATCTGTACCATGTCTAGAATCTGCTGCAGCAATAATTGCATTTATAAAGACAAAACAATTAAATTTTCCCTGCAAGCTGCCTTTATTTTGCTCAGTAACAGCTGGGGAGCCAATGTGTATGATGAGGTCACAATGCAGTGCACTGGGAACAAGATTAGAGATTTTTTGGATATATTCTGGTGTCACTTTGACTTTGGATAGAAGTAACGGGTGCGTAAAAATTGGTCTTTGGGTGTTGTGGCGAAGTAACGGGTGCGTAAAAATTGGTCTTTGGGTGTTGTGGCGCCTTCCCGCCATAACCCTATAGAGGTAATCTTGATGAAAGCAAGAATTGTCATTGTTGTAAAAATTTTTAATGATATGCACCTGTTAAACAGGTGTAGGAAAATTGGTATTTGGGTGTTAACTGTGCCCATGAAACCTATACCAAAAACATTCTTCCAGATGAAATGATTGAACACCCTCAAAGCTAGGCAGCCTCGAAGTCCTGCAGAGATTCCACATCCCAAAAAGGCTTAATCATTGACATCGGCATTAGGGGCTTCATAGCTGGTAATCCAGGACTGATTCATTTTTATAAAAGTCAAACGGTCCACGGAGTCTGTGGACAGACGCATTCTATGATCAGTAACAAAACCTCCTGCAGCACTTAATGCCCATTCTGAAAGCACGCTGGATGCAGGGCAGCCCAACAACTCGATAGCATACTGGGCAAGTTCTGGCCAGTGGTCTATTCTCATGACCCAGTAAGTCAGTGGATCGTCAACTGGAAAGCTCTCCATCTCTGTTTTGGCAAAGGTAATCGTCCACCATGCAGATGCTGCTGATGGAATGTCGAAGCTGACAGCCCTGGGCGGCGAGCACTAAAAAAATTCCAAAATGCCTCACTTAGGCGGACGCCTTCTCCAACGCTCCTCTCTTGACCAACAGAAGACTCAAAACGACATTTTCCACAACACTGTAACCTACTGGAGTCAGGAAAAACGTTCAATAAAATCCTCTTTAACGTGTCCTCAAGAGATATTATCTTCTGCACTCTCTCTGTGGGGACGGAGTGAGTTCAGAGCCCTCCCCCTTATAACGGTGCTCAAGGAGGGTTGCCAACCAGTAATCATCCTTCTCCTTTATGCCACGTATTCTTGTGTCCTTTCGCAGGCTTCGAAGCATGAGGTTGCCCATGCACCTCAAATTTGCAGAGGCTTGAGAAGCAGACTCTTCGGGGTCACTCAGGATGATAACATCTGGAACTTCCTCCTCCCAGCCATGTACTACTCCCAAGGGTCCTGGGGTTGGAAAGCCATTGCTTACAGATTGACTCATATCTTCCTCTTCTTCGAAGCCTATGAAAGTGCCAGAATCCTCCTCCTCATCCTCCTCCCCTCTTCTCCTGTGTGTTCTGTGACATAGGAATGATGGTGTCTGGATAAAGTGGGCCTTGAGAGGAAAGGAAGTCCTCCTCTTCCTCCTGCTGCTCTGCCTCCAGTGCCCTGTCCATAATGCCACACAGAGTCTGCTCCAGCAGGAACACAACCAGGATTGTGTCACCAATGCATGCACTGTCACTGCTCACCATCCTTGTGGCCTCCTCAAATGGTGACAATACAGTGCATGCATCCTTAATGATCAGCCATTGGCGTGGGGGAAAAAAGCAGAGGCGGCCTGAGCCTGTCATCGTGCCGTACTGGCACAGGTACACGTTGAGGGCCCTCTGCTGCATGTACAGCCACTCCAGCATTGCCAAAGTCGAGTTCCACCTGGTGGGCATGTCACAAATCAGGCGGTTTACAGGTAAGTGGAATTCCCACTGAATTTCAGCCAACCGAGCACTGGCTGTGCATGACCACCTGAAATGGCTACAGACTTTTGGCAGTAACGCACACAGAAGTAAATGGCGTTAAACTGGCGGTAATGCAATCAAATAGATGGTGTTCAACCGTCACTACACTCACGCTATCTGAACTGTCCCTACTTAGCTATACACTAATGTAAAGATTACTCACACGGTCTCACTACACTGAAACTATATGAGCTGTCCCTACTCTACACTAAAGTATGTATGAATGACACGGTCTTTCACTACAGTGAAACTATCTGAGCTCTCCCTACTCTAGCTGCACACTATGCAAAGCTGAATTATGGTCCTCTTCACTACACTCACACTATCCCTAGACTAACACTAAACTAATATTTTACACTGACAATTGAAGCAAAATAGAACAGTATAGCACACTAACTAATAGCACTGAACAGAGACCTGTTCTATCTCTTTCCACGTCAAAATCACACTGAAAATGTCTGCCAGTAAAAGAATACTTTTATACTGTTTGGCGGGAATGAGCCATGATTGGATAAAGTCATGATGACAGTGTCCAATGTTTTAGATCTAAATGAATAAGCTATGGGGGGTACCTCGTCCTAATGAGTGTACAAAAAAGAGAACAAGAGGGGGTTTAGCCAACCTGACGGACTATTACGGTACCTGAACAAAGTCGGATTTTACATACTAGATAATTTATATAAATATCTTTTTATTATTACAAAAATAGAAAATAGTATATATAGACATTAAAAAAGAAAGAAAAAATTATTTGAATTCATAATATGCATACAGACGCAGTGAATTACATTAATAGTTCAAACATGCTGGTCAAAAGATGGTTGACGCGTTTCGCTTGTGGCTTCATCAGAACCAAAGAACAGCAATTCTAATATCTGTGGTATATTATAGAAGAGAAAATGAAAATTACTTAGAAGTGAGCCATTAAACCTTCTCAAATATGCATGGCAATATACTTTATAGCGGCATACATTCCCAGATTGCACTATGTTAATATATGCATACTTTTCAGGCTTGTATTCCTGTTAAGGACATCCACCTCAATGGTGGAAATGTAACTTAGTGTTGTCACCTGTAGCAAGTGAAATCCCTTGGGGATGTATGAGCCAGAGATTAGTTGCTGAGAAATTAAATCCGATAAGGATCGTAGCACATACTGGAGGAAAAAAAAGGAGTGGAGCGGGAAAAAAGAGGGGGGGGGGGGAACAATTAGATAACATGAAATAGACTAGATATACTATTATGTTTGGGCAGTAAGGCTTAGTAAATACTCACATCTAGTACATTAGTGTAGCTATAAGATAAAAGATAAAATTATCTGAAGCACACCTCTGCGGGGCTGGTAGAGGTAGGAAGGCTAGAAAGATGTTTCCCGCCTGGGGACGATAAATAATAAAAGTTATAAATAAGTCCTACTTGGCTTAAGTTCCTAATAGTTCTTGTTCAATCACTCCCTACCTGATGAGGCTTAATGGAGATTTTCTAGCCTGAGATCAGCCAACCTGGACCCGTTTTGAAAACACCATTCAGAGGGGAACACTCAATAGGGATTCTAATAAAGAAAAAGAGCATTTCTATAATAATATAGGTGTTCCAAAATGATCGGGCTCTCTGAGAGAATAGAATTGGGTCAAAATTAAAATGAACAGATGGAGCCCGACCCAGTATATGAGGGTATGTAAGAAAAGATTCCCTGCCTGGGAAGGACAGCCTGGAGTCTGTGGAAATAGTCCCACTAACTGGAACATCCGATGGATGATCTAGAGGGATAATTAAAGAATATAGGGTATATATAGTATATAGATGCCAAAGTTACCCAAATGGCCCAATAGTATATCTCACAGAGGGCCAATTAGGAAGATAAGCCTGGCAGAGAAATTAATCCAAATTGGATCCAAATGCATACCTTAGCGTGATATAGTAGGTCAAGCCAGCTTCCCAGCACTTCATCTGCAGTGTTAGCACTGCAGGAGTGCTGGTTAAATAGTGGGGATTGGCGCCACTTTGGGGCGGAAGCTAGTTAACCACTTCCCGACCGCCCCCTGTATATTTACGTCGGCAGAATGGCACGTACAGGCAGAATCACGTACCTGTACGTGACATTCTTCCGGCGGTTGGGGGGTCCGATCGGACCCCCCTCCGCCGGCGGGGACGGTCGGGATCGCTTCAGAAGCGATGCGGGACGAGGTAACGGGCAGTCGTTTCTGGCCACCCCCTCCCGATCGCTCTGGCCAATAGGATTCGTCCGCTTCCTTCCCCTTCCTGTGTAATTGTAAACACAGGCAAGGGGAAGTGATGTCACGCTCCTCGTGTCGGTCTTTCTGACCGGGACGCCGAGCGGAGAAGACATCAAGTAAGTGCACAAACACTACACTGACACCAGGTACACATAGGCACACATTTCACCCCCCTGTCACCCCTGATCACCCCCCAGATCACCCCCTGCCCCCCTGTCACAGTGTCACTGATTGCAGTGATCATTTATTTTACTGATCACTGCATTTAGTGTCAGTGTGACTGCAATAACTGTCAGGGCAGTTAGTTTTAGGCCCCTTTAGGTCCAAGGTAGCCCCCTACCCCCCCCCAATAAAGGTTTAACCCCTTGATTGCCCCCTAGGTAACCCTTTCACCCCCTTTTGCCAGTGTCACTAAGCGATCGTTTATTTTGATCGTTCTATTAGTGTCACTGCTGTCGCTAGGTAGCCAGTTTTTTTTTTAGGTAACCGCCAGGTTTATATAGGATTATAAATAGGTTTATAGGTCAGGTACCCCCATATTACAACCTAAATAAAGGTTTTAACCCCTTGATTGCCCCTAGAGTTAACTCTTTCACCAGTGATCACAGTATAAGTGTCACTGGTGACGCTGGTTAGCCAGTTAGTTATTTAGTTATTTAGGTTCCCCGTCAGGTTTTTATATATCGTCAGGTACCCCCATATATTACCTAATAAAGGTTTTAACCCCCTGATTGCCCCTAGTTAACCCTTTCACCAGTGATCACCGTATAACTGTTACGGGTGACGCTGGTTAGTTAGCTTGTTTTTTTATACTGTCAGGGCACCCGCCATTTATTACCCAACTATCGGTTTAACCCCCTGATCGCCCGGCGGGTGATATCAATTAGGTGTTAGGGTCAAATAAGGTCTGCGTCGCCCCAGGTTAGTGCCAGTACCGCAAACACCCACGCGCAAAGCATACACCTCCCTTAGTGGTATAGTATCTGAACAGATCAATATCTGATCTGATCAGATCTATACTAGCGTCCCAGCAGTTTAGGGTTCCAAAAAACGCATTGTTAGCGGGATCAGCCCAGATACCTGCTAGCACCTGCGTTTTCCCCCTCCGCCCAGCCCAGCCCAGCCCACCCAAGTGCAGTATCGATCGATCACTGTCACTTCCAAAACACTAAGCACACATAACTGCAGCGTTCGCAGAGTCAGGCCTGATCCCTGCGATCGCTAACAGTTTTTTTGGTAGCGTTTTGATTCATTCGCCAGCAGCCTAGGAGCTTTTTTTCCTGTGAATCTCACTAGTGTACTACTAAATTTAGAGCCCAAAATGGCAAATCGCAAGTACACTAGTGAACAGGCCTACTTGTTTCTGAGTATGTCAGATAGTGAAGAGGAGGTCACTCATCTGTCAGAATCAGGCTCAGAATACGATCCAGTAGACGACAGCGGCTCCATGACAGATAGCTCTGGCGACGAAGGTGTGGTCCCTGCTAAGGTCAGGCGTACCCGATCCCGATCTTCTGATGTTGTTGAGGTGCAGGAACCGCAGGTCTCTCGTATGGAGCAGAGAAGTACTAGCGCCGCTATTCCTTCTGGTGAACTGGCAAGCACCAGCGGCCTAGTACACCCTGGACGTAGTCAAACCAGCACTGCAGTAACACTTGGTGACGTGGCGAGTCCCATAAGTGCAGTTCAAGCTGGCGAGGTGGCAAGCACAAGTAGTGTCCCGCTGCCACCAAGAAGAAGACAAAGGCAGGCCCGTCGATCACATAGTGTCCTTCCTGCAGAATTCGCCAATCCTGATTGGGTGCCCACCACTTCTGCAGAACCCGTACTTCCCCCATTCACTGGCCAACCCGGTATTCAGGTGGAAACAGCTGATTTTAAGCCATCCGATTTTTATTCGCTGTTTTTCACGGAAGATCTCTATAGATCTATTGTGGACCAAAGTAATATATACGCTGGTCAACACATCGCCGCTAATCCCCAAGTGCCTTCCCTTGCCAGAGATTGGAAACCAATTACGGTTTCCGAATTTAAGACCTTTCTGGGCCTTTCCCTCAACATGGGCATACACAAATTCCCGACGCTGAGGTCTTATTGGTCCACCTCACCGCACCACCATATGCCCGTGTTCTCTGCCTCCATGTCCAGGGCACGATACGAACAGATCTTGCGGTTCATGCACTTCAGTGACAATGAACTTTGTCGTCCTCGTGGAGACCCTGAATTTGATCGGCTCTACAAAATTCGGCCCCTCATAAACCACTTCAACCAATGTTTTGCAGCCTTGTTTACGCCCAATCAAGTTGTCTGCGTTGACGAGTCCCTGATTAAGTTTTCTGGCCGCTTGTCTTTCAAACAGTTCCTTCCCAGCAAGCGTGCCAGATACGGGGTCAAGCTCTACAAGCTCTGTGACAGGGCAACAGGCTATACGTGGAGCTTTTCGGTTTATGAGGGAAAAGATAGTCACGTAGAGCCGGAGAACTGTCCAGATTACATAGGGAGCGCTGGCAAGATAGTGTGGAACTTGGTGTCACCCTTATTCGGAAAGGGGTACCACTTGTACGTGGACAATTATTACACGAGCGTGCCACTGTTTAGTCACTTGTTTGATCATCAGATTGGAGCATGTGGCACCGTGCGACCTAATCGCCGGGGCTTTCCCCAGCGGCTTGTAGATTCCCGTCTTAGGCTGGGGGAGAGAGCCTGCTTGAAGTGTAATAACTTGCTCGCTGTGAAGTGGAGGGATAATAGGAATGTTTTCGTTCTTACCTCCCTTCATGCAGACACGACAGTCCAAATTCGTACGGCGGCTGGTGTTGTGACGAAACCCCTCTGTATCCACGAATACAACCTTAATATGGGGGGGGTGGACCTCAACGACCAGTTGTTGGCGCCGTACCTAGTTGTCCGTAAGGCTAGACGCTGGTACAAAAAAGTGTCTATTTATTTATTCCAATTGGCTTTGCTGAATGCTCATGTGCTATACGGAGCTTCAGGCGGGACGTTACCCTTCCTTGAATTCCAGGGAGCGGTTGTCATGGAACTCCTGTATCCAGGCGATTCCACACCTCACCATCCCCTACCAAATGCAGTAAGCCGGCTGCATGAGAGGCATTATCCTCATGTCCTCCAGAGTACCCCTACCCAACGAGCCCCCCAAAGAAGATGTCGTGTCTGTAGCAAGCGCGGATTTAGGCGTGACACCCGTTATTATTGTCCACGCTGTCCTGACAATCCTGGTCTCTGCGTTGGTGAATGCTTTGAACGCTACCACGAACTAGTGAGGTATTAGCGTAGGGTACAGCATTTCACAGGCTAGGATACACTTTCACAGGGTCTCAAGAATGCCATCGCATTTTGAGACCCGACCGTTGCAGTTCAAATTATAGTTACAGGGTCTCAAGAATGCCATCGCATTTTGAGACCCGACCGTTACAGTTAAAATTATAGTTATAGTTTAAAAAAAAAGTGTAAAAAATAAAAAAAAAAAAAAAAAGTACAAAAAAAAAAAAAAAACCCCAAAAAAAATATAAAATAAAAAACCAAAAATAGTTGTCGTTTTATTGTTCTCTCTCTATTGTTGCTCTTTTTTACTCTATTCTATTCTGCAATGTTTTATTATGTTTTATCATGCTTGCTTTTCAGGTATGTTTTATTGTTAACCATTTTTTTGTTTTCAGGTGCGCCATTCAGTTGCAGCGCGGATTTATTTATCTTGACAGCAACAGCGTTTGCTCCCACGATACATAAAGCCGCGACTCCAACACTGTAGGAGGTGATTTCACCACCACAGTTAAAAAAAAGAGCATATATGCCGACGCATGGGGGCAGCAGAGGGCGGAGGAGCGATTTTGCTCCTAATGCCACGTACATACGGTCGAAAAAAGTCCGACCATGTGTACGTGGCATAACTTTTTTGCGGGAGGATGCCCCCATGCTTCGGCATATATATATTTTAGGCACCGGTTGCGTTAACAAAATGTTTTATTTTTTACTATGTTTTTTTTTTGGTATTTGCTTTGCAGGTATGGTATGGTAAGGTCTTACTGTTATACTGTAATGTTACTTTGTTTTAATGTTAACCATTATTTGCTTAGCAGGTACGCCATTCAGTTGCAGCGTGGATTTATTTATCTTGACAGCAACAGCGTTTGCTCCCACGATACATAAAGCCGCGACTCCAATGCTGTAGGAGGTGATTTCACCACCACAGTTAAAAAAAAGAGCATATATGCCGAAGCATGGGGGCAGCAGAGGGCGGAGGAGCGATTTTGCTCCTAATGCCACGTACATACGGTCGAAAAAAGTTCGACCATGTATACGTGGCATAACTTTTTTTGCGGGAGGATGCCCCCATGCTTCGGCATATATAAATGGTGCATGTATGCCCATCATTAGAAGTGGGTGGATGAAGGGAGGTATTCTAATGGTGGGCATACCCACCGCGCCATTGGGAAATTGGGAAAGCATTTTATCACACCGATCTTGGTGTGGTCAGATGCTTTGAGGGCACAGGAAAGATCTAGGGTCTAATAGACCCCAATTTTTTCAAAAAAAGAGTACCTGTCACTGCCTATTGCTATCATAGGGGATATTTACATTCCCTGCGATAACAATAAAAATGACAACTAAGAAAAAAAAAATGGAAGGAACAGTTTAAAAATAAAATAAAAAAGCTAAATAAAAAGAAAAACTAAAAAAAAAAAAAAAAAAAGCACCCCTGCCCCCCCTTCTTTTGCGCAAAGGCGAACACAAGCGTTGGTCTGGCGTCATATGTAAACAGCAATTGCACCATGCATGTGAGGTATCACCGCGAAGGTCAGATCGAGGGCAGTAATTTTAGCAGTAGACCTCCTCCGTGAATCTAATGTGGTAACCTGTAAAGGCTTTTAAAGGCTTTTAAAAATGTATGTAGTTTGTCGCCACTGCGTGTTTGTGCGCAATTTTAAAGCATGTCGTGTTTGGTATCCATGTACTCGGCCTAAGATCATATTTTTTATTTCATCAAAAATTTGAGCAATATAGTGTGTTTTAGTGCATTAAAATAAAAAAAAGTGTATTTTTTCCACAAAAAATGCGTTTGAAAAATCGCTGCGCAAATACTGTGTGGAAAAAAAAATGCAACACCCACCATTTTAATCTGTAGGGCCTTTGCTTTAACAATATATATAGTGTTTGGGGGTTCAACGTAATTTTCTTGCAAAAAAAAAATATGTTTTCATGTAAACAAAAAGTGTCAGAAAGGGCTTTATCTTCAAGTGGTTAGAAGAGTGGGTGACGTGTGACATAGGCTTTTAAATGTTGTGCATAAAATGCCAGGACAGTTCAAACCCCCCCCAAATGACCCCATTTTGGAAAGTAGACACCCCAAGCTATTTGCTGAGAGCAATGTTGAGCCCATTAAATATTTTTTTTTTTGGTCCCAAGAGATTGAATAATGAAAAAAAAAAAAAAAAAAAAATAATATTTTTTTTTACAAAAACTTGTCACTAAATGATATATTGCTCAAACATGCCATGGGCATATGTGGAGATACACCCCAAAATACATTCTGTTGCTTCTCCTGAGTACGGGGATACCACATGTGTGGGACTTTTTGGGAGCCTAGCCGCGTACGGGACCCCAAAATCCAAGCACCGCTTTCAGGCTTTCTAAGGGTGTAATTTTTTTATTTCACTCCTCACTGCCAATCACAGTTTCGGAGGCCATGGAATGCCCAGATGGCACAAACCACCCCCAAATGACCCCATTTTGGAAAGTAGACACCCCAAGCTATTTGCTGAGAGGTATGGTGAGTATTTTGCAGATCTCGCTTTTTGTCACAATGTTTTGAAAATTGAAAAAAAAATTTTTTTTTCTTTACTTTCTTCATTTTCAAAAACACATGAGAGCTGTAAAATACTCACCATGCCTCTCAACAAATAGCTTGGGGTGTCTACTTTCCAAAATGGGGTCATTTGGGGGGGTTTTGTGCTATTTTGGCATTTTATGGCCTTCGAAACTGTGATAGGTAGTGAGGAGTGAAATCAAAAATTTGCACCCTTAGAAATCCTGAAGGCGGTGCTTGGGTTTCGGGGCCCCGTACGCGGCTAGGCTCCCAAAAAGTCCCACACATGTGGTATCCCCATACTCAGGAGAAGCAGCAAAATGTATTTTGGGGTGCAATTCCACATATAACCATGGCATGTGTGAGCAATATATCATTTAGTGACAACTTTTTGAATACATTTTTTTTTTTTTTTTTTTTTGTCTTTATTCAATCACTTGGGACTAAAAAAAAAAATATTCAATGGGCTCAACATGCCTCTCAGCAAATAGCTTGGGGTGTCTACTTTCCAAAATGGGGTCATTTGGGGGGGTTTTGTGCCATCTTGGCATTTTATGGCCTTCAAAACTGTGATAGGTAGTGATAGGTAGTGAGGAGTGAAATCAAAAATTTATGCCCTTAGAAATCCTGAAGGCGGTGCTTGGTTTTCGGGGTCCCGTATGCGGATAGGCTCCCAAAAAGTCCCACACATGTGGTATCCTCGTACTCAGGAGAAGCAGCAGAATGTATTTTGGGGTGTAATTCCACATATGCCCATGGCATGTGTGGGCAATATATCATTTAGTGACAACTTTGGGCAAAAAAAAAAAAGTTTGTAATATTCCCGCAACTTGTGGCAAAATATAAAATATTCCATGTACTCAACATGCCTCTCAGCAAATAGCTTGGGGTGTCTACTTTCCAAAATGGGGTCATTTGGGGGGGTTTTGTGCTATTTTGGCATTTTATGGCCTTCAAAACTGTGATAGGTAGTGAGGAGTGAAATCAAAAATTTGCACCCTTAGAAACCCTGAAGGCGTTGATTGGGTTTCGGGGCCCCGTGCGCGGCTAGGCTCCCAAAAAGTCCCACACATGTGGTATCCCCATACTCGGGAGAAGCAGCAAAATGTATTTTGGGGTGCATCTCCACATATAACCATGGCATGTGTGAGCAATATATCATTTAGTGACAACTTTATGAAAAAAAATTTTTTTTTTTTTTTTTTTTTATTTATTCAATCCCTTGGGACTAAAAAAAAAAAAATATTCAATGGGCTCAACATGCCTCTCAGCAAATAGCTTGGGGTGTCTACTTTCCAAAATGGGGTCATTTGGGGGGGTTTTGTACTTCCCTGCCATTTTAGCACCTCAAGAAATGAGATAGGTAGTCATAAATTAAAAGCCGTGTAAATTCCAGAAAATGTACTCTAGTTTGTAGACGCTATAACTTTTGCGCAAACCAATAAATATACGCTTATTGGCATTTTTTTTACTAAAGACATGTGGCTGAATACATTTTGGCCCAAATGTTTGACTAAAATTGAGTTTATTAGATTTTTTTTATAACAAAAAGTAGAAAATCTCTTTTTTTTTCAAAATTTTCGCTCCTTTTCCGTTTATATCGCAAAAAATAAAAATCACAGAGGCAATCAAATACCATCAAAAGAAAGCTCTATTTGTGGGAAGAAAAGGACGCAAATTTCGTTTGGTTACAAAATTGCATGACCGCGCAATTACCAGTTAAAGTAGTGCAGTGCGAAATTGAAAAAAGACCTCTGGTCCTTAAGCTGACAATTGGTCCGGGGCTAAAGTGGTTAAGAAAGATTGTCCTCAGCTGGACAGAAGACCGGCTTACTTCGCCGGGTGCACACGCATCTCCCATTGGATGCCTGTGCGCATGCGCCACTTGCGGTTGGTCTCAACTGGGATGAGAGCTGGCTAAGTGCGCCGGATGCGCGCGCATCTCCTGTTGAGTGTCAGTGCGCATGCGCCGTTCACGGCGTCGCCAGTGTCTCACCATGGAGACCCTGAATTGTAGAGCGCGCCGTCAATAGTGACCTAGCACATGCGCAGTAGATAGAATGAGACTTGGACTTACAGCTGCACCTTGGTAGCGGGGCCCATAAGTCAAAGATGTAAGTAGAAGACTAATACAGCGCATGTGTCAGCTAGGCAGCCAGGCTTATTAGATACAGGTTGCAGTCCCCCCTTGACTAATGATGAGGACCTTGTAGCACTTAAATTAAGCCGCTGGGTTGCCATAGGGAGACCTAAGAAGGAATAACACCTACCAGGTAAATATAGATCAATTTACAAGTTTCCCTGTAAAAAAAAAAAAAAAAAAGGAGGGTAATGGGGATATGGGGGGTCCAGACAGTGCTAAAAAAATGTGAAAAGACAGAGAAAGAGAGAGAAACCCCTCCGACACCTCCACCGCAGCGCCAGCCACCATGGGGGGGAATGGGCGATAAAAATCATCCAAACCCTCCCGTTCTTGTCCACGCCAGAGGGGGTTATATCAGATTCTTGTCTTCAGGCGATCCCTGTCAGGTTCAAAGTATTACAAAAATATAAAGATAAGCTATGGGTGGTACCTCGTCCTAGGGAATATACAAAGAAAAAGAGGAACAAGAGGGGGTTTAGCCAACCTGACGGACTATCTCGGCACCTGAACAAACACGGATATTCCGTAATCAATATTTCATTGGTTTATTTAGAAAACATACAAAACAATATACAAATATACATCACAAATGTGAAGAACAAAAAAAAAGAAATTTACAACAGTTTGGCCATCGAATATCGGATATACATTAGGACCTAAAAGATTCCATAATTATGTTTTACTTGCTGGTCAGTTGACGGTTGACGCGTTTCGCTTCTAGCTTCATCAGAACCGTAGTATAGCAATTTTTATATCTAAATATAGTTGTAAAACAAGAAAAATTGAGAATTATTCATCAATGGGCAAATAGTTGCTCCAATATGTCCCATCAGTAACATGATCATCACCAGTCTAGCCCGCGATCTAATTAGTAAGTAGATTGCCTACCTTCTAGGTATACCCTATTGATTACAAGATACTCAATTTGTGGCAATTCACATTTTCATTTTTAAAAGCAATTTTCTGGAAGGTAGAAGTGAACATCAGTTTCGGAAGGAATTTCCTTACATCTGCAGATGGTAGAAGAGAAGCCAAGAGGGCAACAGAAAAACAAGAACAATAAGAAAAAAAAAAAAAAGGGGGAAAAGACAGGGGAGAAGAGGAGGGGAGATTTATATCTATTTTATAATTTATCATTATTTAGAATGTTATATCCATATTATGGGAATTAAAGCTTATATTAGGAAGGTTGAATCCTACCTGGGTTCAAGAGGGTCAGAAAAAGTCCCGGTACATTATAGAGAGACCGTATCTGCGTCCCCCAATATTAGAAGAACCTAATGAACAGGGTAATTATGAATAATGATGACCATTTTAAAAAGCCCAATCCTCGAATTGCTACTTCTGGATAGTAAAAAATGAAAGCCTATACCTGTTAATGTCCGGTGTAGGTCGTATGGGAAGGGCGGCCTTAGAGCCCTATTGGAGGGCAGCCCCCAGGGGTTGGATAATCCAACGCTGAGTCTGGTAAAGTAGCAAGCAAAAAGTTTGGTAGGTAAATCGTTAAGAGAGTTGGGGCTGGTAATTATATAGTATCATGTCTATAGAGTCTGGGTACGCCATATAGATTAAAAACTTACCTAGGAGATGGCGCTAGAGCATAAGCAGCCTTCCCAGTGCCTTCTCTGCAGACTACTGAGTGAGTACTGCTTAAATAGCCTATTTTCCCGCCAAAATCAGGGCGGAAATTAGTTTGAATGTCATTTGAATCAGCTGGAGCTGAGGGGTTGGCCCGTTTAGGCAAGTGTTGGTCAGTTTCAAAGACTCAACAAGTGGACATTAGTAATAGTGCATGCAAATACCAGATAGACCTGTTAAATCAGCTTCCATAAGGGCCGTGTCGCATTGCAATTGGTCGGGAGAGATTCCAAAGAGGAGAAGATAATCTAATCTATATTAGTTAACTCCATTTATGACCATCAATCCAGCAGAGTGAATTAAAATAGAATACGAGGTTGCAAAATAGGATGTAAATAAAAATAGAAATAAAAATAAAAGGAGCAAAGAAAATAAGAAAAGATAATAAAGATAAGTATGAATTAAAATAGAATATAAAATAGAAGAGTAGGATATAGATAAAAATATAAAAAAAAAAATAAAAAGTTAAAAAAAAAAAAAAATATATATATAAAAAAAAAAAAAAAAAAACAATAAAAAAAATTATGAAATAAAAATTAAAAATAAGTATACATAACAGTAATAGAAAAAAAAAATAAATAAATAAAAATAAAAAACAACAGGATAGTTTTGCAGTTGTTGTTCATTGCCAATGGCTTAACTTTTCAGGCAATATTACATGTAAAGAGAGAGAGAAAGAAATGGAGGGGGGCCGGTGACCGGTCTCTCCGGAGCCACCACCGCTACTCCACCACCGTGGGGGGTGAAAATAGGGGCAGATAAGACTGTCCCCTTTCCCCCCAAATATCATCCATAACGGAGAGAGCCTGATCCACAGCACCCCTCACCTTCCACCTCTGGGCATGTGTGTATGGAAAAACCGACTGGCGTTCCTATAATTGTCAAACGTAAAGGTAATTATGTTGTATCTCATTGGGGCATCTTAAAGACAAGCATATTAAGGTGGGACATAGAGCAGGTATGGCCCAATGTGATTGAACATCTCATATATCCACATGTATATACTACTTCCTTTTTTTTTAAAAAGAAAGGGAAGACGCCAAACTGTATAGTATTTACATACATATAATAACTATATTTCAACAGTAAAGTTGTACATAGGGGTTCTTGTGTTTACATTCTTATCAAAATTCTGTCCACATATTTCAAACAGACAACATACATTTGCCATTTATTTACATTGGGCATATAGTAAAATTCAGATGTTGTTGAGAAGTAGAATTTACTGGTCTATTATAGAAAGGGGCGGAAGCTGAGTGAGTCATTGAGGCCAGGGGCTTGCGTGGCATTTAATTTAAAAATCCACCTGGCCTCTCGTTGTAGTAATTTTTGATCAATGTTCCCCCCTCTGGGGTCCTCATTGACTTTTTCCAAAGCTGTAAAGCATACCATTGATGTATCATTTTTATGATATAAGGAGACATGCCTACCTATTGGAGTGTATAGGAGATTCTTTCTAATGTAATAGACGTGATCATAAATTCTCCTCCAAAAATTTCTAAACGTCTTTCCGACGTAGAATGCTCCACATTTACAAAAGGCTATGTATATTATTCCCTTAGTCTGGCAATTGGCTGTAAATTTGATATTGTGGGTATCGCCATTAGGAAGGCGGAAAGAAGTACCCTCCAATATCCAGTCACAATATTCGCATTTGTGACATTTATACATTCCGGGGGGGTCCATAGCCGTCTCCAGGGATCCCTGGAAGTGGGTATGTACCAATCGGTCCTTTAAGGATTGACACTTTTTATAGGTAATTTGGGGGGTCTCTCTAATGTATTTTTTCACGATTTTGTCTCCCGTGAGTAGGTGCCAATGTTTACCTATGATCTTTCTTATATCCTCATGGTTATTCGAGTATATGGTAATCACTCTCGTCATGTTTTGCTCACTCTTATTCTGTCGCTCTCCAAATAGAAGATCTGTTCTTTCTTTGTCTATTGCCTTTTTAAAGGCTTTTTTGAGAATGGTTTTACTATAACCTCTGACTGATAGGCGTTCTCTGAGGAGGTTGGCTTCTGTTCTAAAGGTAGTTTCTGTAGAGCAATTTCTTTTTAAGCGTAGGTATTGGGAATATGGGATACTCCTGATCAAAGATTGGGGATGGGAGCTGTTTGCGTGGAGGATTGTGTTCCCTGCAGTCTTTTTTCTATATAATGAGGTGGTAATATACCCATCCTCATGTTTTATTATCGTTAGATCAAGAAAAGGTAGGGTTCCTGAACTATATTCCATTGTAAACTTTAAATTAAAGTCATTAACAGATATCAGTTCCATAAATTTTTTGAGATCCTCCAGACTTGCATCCCAGACCATAAATATGTCATCGATGTATCTGTGCCAGCATAAAATGCTGGACAGATACATCGACACATTGGGACTGGAAAAGAGAGAGCGCTCCCACCCCCCCAGGTACAAGTTGGCGTAGGATGGGGCACAACATGTCCCCATCGCTACGCCCTGCACCTGGAGGTAGTGGGAGCCATCAAAGGAAAACACATTCTTAGTGAGAATGTGTGTCAATAATTCCAAAACGAAAAGGTTATAGGGTCTTCTTATTGGATCACTTTCCTCAAAAAAGCCCCTAATTATTTGCACTCCCAGATTGTGTGGAATACTGCAATAGAGGGCCTCTACGTCGATGGCAACCAGATAACAGTTTAGGGGAACCTTTTTATTGTGCAAGACCCTTAGCAATGCCAGGGTATCTTGAAGGTATGATGGTAGCTGTAAAACATACGGGCGTAGAAATGCATCTACCAATCTACTGCCTTTTTCTGTTTTTGCCCCTATTCCCGATATGATCGGGCGTTCCGGGGGTTTTTTAATGTTTTTATGCGTTTTCGGAAGTGAATAGAAAGACGGAATCCTCGGAAATGTCGTTTTAAGAGTGAAGAAGAGTTTTAAAGTGAAGAACAAAAAAAAAGAAATTATTTACAACAGTTTGGCCATCGAATATCGGATATACATTAGGACCTAAAAGATTCCATAATTATGTTTTACTTGCTGGTCAGTTGACAGTTGACGCGTTTCGCTTTTAGCTTCATCAGAACCGTAGTACAGCAATTTTTATATCTAAATATAGTTGTAAAACAAGAAAAATTGAGAATTATTCATCAATGGGCAAATAGTTGCTCCAATATGTCCCATCAGTAACATGATCATCACCAGTCTAGCCCGCGATCTAATTAGTAAGTAGATTGCCTACCTTCTAGGTATACCCTATTGATTATAAGATACTCAATTTGTGGCAATTCACATTTTCATTTTTAAAAGCAATTTTCTGGAAGGTAGAAGTGAACGTCAGTTTCGGAAGGAATTTCCTTACATCTGCAGATGGTAGAAGAGAAGCCAAGAGGGCAACAGAAAAACAAGAACAATAAGAAAAAAAAAAAAAAAAAGGGGGAAAAGACAGGGGGGAAGAGGAGGGGAGATTTATATCTATTTTATAATTTATCATTATTTAGAATGTTATATCCATATTATGGGAATTAAAGCTTATATTAGGAAGGTTGAATCCTACCTGGGTTCAAGAGGGTCAGAAAAAGTCCCGGTACATTATAGAGAGACCGTATCTGCGTCCCCCAATATTAGAAGAACCTAATGAACAGGGTAAGGGTAATTATGAATAATGATGACCATTTTAAAAAGCCCAATCCTCGAATTGCTACTTCTGGATAGTAAAAAATGAAAGCCTATACCTGTTAATGTCCGGTGTAGGTCGTATGGGAAGGGCGGCCTTAGAGCCCTATTGGAGGGCAGCCCCCAGGGGTTGGATAATCCAACGCTGAGTCTGGTAAAGTAGCAAGCAAAAAGTTTGGTAGGTAAATCGTTAAGAGAGTTGGGGCTTTTGAAAATAGGAAAAATAATGAAATTGACACATAATTCTGCGGTAGATACGAAGACAGCAGAGGTAAATTATAAATGTTTAACAGGTTGGTACGCGACCCCAGACAAAGTAAGCAGATACCAAACGGGAAAATCTCCTGAATGTTGGAGAGGGTGCGGGGAGGTCGGAACCATGGCACATATTTGGTGGCAATGTCCGAAAATTAAAACGTTTTGGGTAAAGATAATAGATCTAGTAAAAGAAATTACTCAAAAGACATTGGAGTACGACCCGTGGGTTATCCTGTTTCATGGAACAGACGAAGGGATAGTGAAATACAGGGAATCATTAATACCACATCTCCTAAACGCAGCAAAGCGACTTATACCAAAGAATTGGCAAGGACTGGACAGCCCACAAATCTGGGACTGGATAGATGCAGTAGAAGAAACCTATAGGATGGAAAGTCTGAGAGAGGAGGTTGAGGAAAAAGACACAGGGTTGAAAGGAAAATGGGACTGTTGGAGAACCTTCAAAAAATCATGGAGCCATGCGCAAGAATTGAGGCTATAGCATCAGCACAAGCAACGGAAAACTATATAAGGCAGAGTAGGAATATATAGATAGATATAGAGGACCGAGGTGGGTGAGGTAGGGGAGGGAGGTAGGGGGGGGGGGTAGGGGGAGAAGGGGGAAGGGGAGAATATTGATTGGATAAATAAATGTAAAAGTCTGATTTAAATTATAAAAAAAATAAATAAAAAAAAAATAAAAAGTTGCCATACATAAAATGACTTAAGCCACAATGATGTGAAAAGGAGAAGGGACAGAGATGAACTCTCAAGTTGAATTAAGTCTCTCATAAGATTCCGCTGAAGTGGCAAAAAAAAAAAAAAAAAAAGAGAGTTGGGGCTGGTAATTATATAATAATAATAATAATTATATTTATTTTTATTTTTATTTCTATTTTTATTTACATCCTATTTTGCAACCTTGTATTCTATTTTAATTCACTCTGCTGGATTGATGGTCATAAATGGAGTTAACTAATATAGATTAGATTATCTTCTCCTCTTTGGAATCTCTCCCGACCAATTGCAATGCGACACGGCCCTTATGGAAGCTGATTTAACAGGTCTATCTGGTATTTGCATGCACTATTACTAATGTCCACTTGTTGAGTCTTTGAAACTGACCAACACTTGCCTAGACGGGCCAACCCCTCAGCTCCAGCTGATTCAAATGACATTCAAACTAATTTCCGCCCTGATTTCGGCGGGAAAATAGGCTATTTAAGCAGTAATCACTCAGTAGTCTGCAGAGAAGGCACTGGGAAGGCTGCTTATGCTCTAGCTCCATCTCCTAGGTAAGTTTTTAATCTATATGGCGTACCCAGACTCTATAGACATGATACTATATAATTACCAGCCCCAACTCTCAACGATTTACCTACCAAACTTTTTGCTTGCTACTTTACCAGACTCAGCGTTGGATTATCCAACCCCTGGGGGCTGCCCTCCAATAGGGCTCTAAGGCCGCCCTTCCCATACGACCTACACCGGACATTAACAGGTATAGGCTTTCATTTTTTACTATCCAGAAGTAGCAATTCGAGGATTGGGCTTTTTAAAATGGTCATCATTATTCATAATTACCCTTACCCTGTTCATTAGGTTCTTCTAATATTGGGGGACGCAGATACGGTCTCTCTATAATGTACCGGGACTTTTTCTGACCCTCTTGAACCCAGGTAGGATTCAACCTTCCTAATATAAGCTTTAATTCCCATAATATGGATATAACATTCTAAATAATGATAAATTATAAAATAGATATAAATCTCCCCTCCTCTTCTCCCCTGTCTTTTCCCCCTTTTTTTTTTTCTTATTGTTCTTGTTTTTCTGTTGCCCTCTTGGCTTCTCTTCTACCATCTGCAGATGTAAGGAAATTCCTTCCGAAACTGACGTTCACTTCTACCTTCCAGAAAATTGCTTTTAAAAATGAAAATGTGAATTGCCACAAATTGAGTATCTTATAATCAATAGGGTATACCTAGAAGGTAGGCAATCTACTTACTAATTAGATCGCGGGCTAGACTGGTGATGATCATGTTACTGATGGGACATATTGGAGCAACTATTTGCCCATTGATGAATAATTCTCAATTTTTCTTGTTTTACAACTATATTTAGATATAAAAATTGCTGTACTACGGTTCTGATGAAGCTAAAAGCGAAACGCGTCAACCGTCAACTGACCAGCAAGTAAAACATAATTATGGAATCTTTTAGGTCCTAATGTATATCCGATATTCGATGGCCAAACTGTTGTAAATAATTTCTTTTTTTTTGTTCTTCACTTTTTGTGATGTATATTTGTATATTGTTTTGTATGTTTTCTAAATAAACCAATGAAATATTGATTACGGAATATCCGTGTTTGTTCAGGTGCCGAGATAGTCCGTCAGGTTGGCTAAACCCCCTCTTGTTCCTCTTTTTTTCTTTGTAGGTTCAAAGTATGTCAGCTAAAGTCAAAAAAAGAAAAAAAGAAAAAATATGTATCGCAGTAGAAATACATCTAAAGGAAGTAGATGAGAAATTACTTACGGCTCACTTCATATAATTTTCTCACATGTCCTGTACATGAAGCATATACACATTGAATGACATATAAACAAAAATAAGTATATACAAATGTACAACAATAACAGTATTAATTACATTGTGCTTCATATTGTCACCAAAAATAAATCATATCCATAGACAGAGAGAGAACATCCCAGTCTACCCCCATTAAGACCCAGTATGTTGACCATTGTGGAACAGAAAGAGGTTGGCCTGGGTTTCAAACTCCACTCATTAACCCGTCACAGGAAGGGACGGAAACTTAATGAATCGTTAAGACCCGGTGCCCTTGTGGCATTTAATTTAAAAATCCATCTGGCTTCTCGCTGCAGCAGTTTGCGATCAACATTTCCTCCTCTAGGGTCCTCCTTTATGCTCTTTAGGGCTGTAAAGCAGACCATAGATGTGTAGTTTTTGTGATACATAGCTACGTGCCTTCCTATTGGAGTATAGAGTAGATTCTTTCTGATGTAGTAAATATGGTCATATATTCTCCTCCAGAAGTTTCTGAAGGTTTTGCCTATGTAAAATGCTCCGCACTTGCAGAAGGCTATGTATACTATTCCTTTGGTCTGACAGTTAGCTGAGAATTTCATATTGTACGTATCACCATTGGGGAGTAGGAAAGAAGAGCCCTCCAGTACCCAACCACAGTAGTCACAATCATGACACCTAGACATTCCTGGGGGAACAGTTTCCTGTTCCAAGTATCCCTGGAAGTGGGTATGCACTAACCGATCCTTTAGTGACTGACGTTTTTTTATATGTAATTTGGGGGGCGCTCACAATCCTATCTCCCGTTAATAAATGCCAGTGTCTGCCGATGTTATGTATATCTTCATGATTATTAGAGTATGTGGTAATTACTCGTGTTACATTTTTTTGTTTGCTATTCTGTCGTTCTCCAAAAAGTAGATCGGTTCTCTCCTTATCAATTGCCTTTTTTAAAGGCCTTCTTCAAAATAGTTTTGCTGTAGCCCCTTATTTGTAATCGTGTTCTTAGTAAGTTAGCTTCCGCTCTAAAAGTGTCTTCTGTTGAGCAATTTCTTCTAAGGCGCAGATACTGGGAATAGGGGATACTCCTAATTAGAGATTGGGGGTGCGAGCTACTCGCGTGGAGAATGGTATTCCCTGCGGTTTTCTTTCTATAGAGAGAAGTGGTAAACAAGCCATCCTCCTGTTTGTTTATGGTAAGGTCCAAAAACAGCAACGACCTCAGGCTGTGTTCCATCGTAAACCTGAGGTTGAAGTCGTTGATGGATAGTACCTCCATGAATTTAGTTAGATCCTCCAGGCTTGCATCCCAGACTAAGAAAATGTCATAGATATATCTATACTAACATGATATGTTGGCCAGATATATCGATAAAGAGGGGTTGGAGAGAAGGGAGCACTCCCACCCCCCCAGGTACAAGTTCGCGTAGGATGGGGCACAACATGTCCCCATCGCCACGCCCTGCACCTGGAGGTAGTGGGAGCCATCAAACGAAAAAACATTTTTAGTCAAAATGTGTTTTAATAGCTCCAAAATAAACATGTTATAGAGCCTACGTATAGGGTCGCTTTCACCAAAGAAACTTTCAACAACCATTAGCCCCAAGGTATGCGGAATACTGCAGTATAGGGCCTCTACATCGATAGCAACCAGATAGCTACTAGGGGAAACTTTTCTGTTATGCAAAACCCTTAATAATGCCAGGGTATCCTGTAAATAGGAGGGAAGCTGTGTTACATATGGGCGTAGAAAGGCATCCACTAATCTGCTGCACTTTTCACTCTTTGCCCCTATGCCCAATATGATCGGGCGTCCCGGGGGTTTTTTAATGTTTTTATGAGTCTTGGGGAGTGAATAGAAGGACGTAACTCTTGGATAGGTGGTTTTCAGGGCCTCAAAAATGTCTTTGTCGATATTCCTTCATTAAATGCTTGTGTAATCAATATTTCATAGTCTCCATTAAAGGTTACTATGTTTTCAAAAGAAATAAGATTATACCATTCCTGATTGGATAAGATATCTAAGCACATTTGTCTGTATTTAACAGTATCCATTACTATGACATTTCCCCCTTTATCTGCCATTTTTATGGTGATTTCTTTATTATCCTGAAGTTGGCATACCACAAGTAGTTGTTCAGACGTAAGGTTTCTTATTTTTTGTGACCTAAAGTCAAGTTTTTTAATGTCATTCGTTACTTGCTGTAAAAAGGTCCAAATACTGGGATTTGTTTTAAGAGATGGGAAATTAGTCGATTTATTGAAAAATTTAGGTATCTCCCTGGGTGGAATTGCTTGGGGGAGGTCCCTCGCTAGGGGCGAGGGAGCCCCCTCAGCAGGACCACCCTGGGACCCTTCACTTTCATCCAGGAGGTCCATGAGGTCCTTAAGGGCAAGGAAGTCCCTGACTGTAAACCCTTTCCATTTCTCCCGTTCAATGTACTCTTGTTTTTTCTTTTTCCTCTCATCATCAAACATAGATTTATAGGTTAACCATCTGGCAAATAGGTTGAGGTCTTTTACAACCTCAAAACTATCGGTCTAGGATGAGGGGCAAAAACTTAAACCTAAACCCAGGACTTCTAGTTCTGTTTGTGACAACGATTTAGATGATAGATTGATAACCTGTAGCTGATCCTCTATCAATCCCTGTATGCGAATCTCTCCAGATTCTGCGGGGTGGTTGAGCGGTTGGGGGGATCTTGTGTAGGGGGAAATAATTGAAAAACCTTTTCTTTTATATTTTTAGAAATGGCACCTCCGTTTCGCGGGGTATTGGAGTACACAAATGGAGTCAGAGGTGGAGGTAGGGGGGCTCTGTTGGCCCCTGTTAGAGGTTCCAGCCCAGAAGGTTCACCTGTGATTTGTTGGCGGGGGTCTATTCCCATTAGGCCGGTTGCTCTTATTTCATGGTCATTATAATTCTCAGTGGGGTGATCCCTTATTCTTTTATCTTTACCTCCCTTATTACTACCCTCGCCTGTCGTTTGTCTCTTTCTGGACCCTCTTGATCTTCCTCTCCCTCGTGTAGGTAACATAGATTGAGCTGGGCGAGCGGAATACGAGAAGTTGGATGAGTCAGAATCTGTTCCATCCCTCAAATCACCATCACTTTGTGATTGTGCTTTCTCCATATTCTGTTCGTATCTTTTTTGATTTTTTTTCTCCCCTGTTTTCCTCCCCGTTGGGGCCATCTATATGCGTATTTGCCATTAAAGGCCATTTTGTCTCTGATAAATTTAATATCCTTTTTGTAGATAAGATCTTTGTTATATTTTTCCAAATATGCTTTAACGATTTATCTTTTTCCAAAAATTTGGGACGGGCACATAGGGAGACATTTTGTTTCTGGAATTCTATCATTTCAATATCGAGATCCTTAATATCTCTATTGTAGTGTTCAATTAATGCCACCATCATTTTAGACGTACAGTCCTGCAGGTTAGATTACCATTTTTGTTTAAAGTCTATGTTGGTTTCCCAAAGATTCGGGAAGACCTGAATTCTCAGACCCTGAGGATTCAGGCCTTTCTTGATATATCTTTCCAAAAATTTCACTTGCCAAAACAAGTTGGACTTACGTTCTAGGGCTTGCTTTATTTCCAATTCGATTCCATGATCGTCACCACATTCCTTATGTAATTTTGACATGAGCCCGTCCCATTCAGAACCGGTATAGTCCGTCATTGCTGGATCTCCTATATGGGGGAGGGGTTAGTATCCTATCTATGGACAGAGCAAATAGGTTGACAAATAGATGAAGCACAGAAATAATAATATAATATCAAACTAATACGAAATTATATATTAATTGTTACTATCCACCGAGCAATTACTGCTTAAGGTGGAATCATCCCGTAGCTAAAAGATGAGCCTCTTCGGCTCTGATAACGTTTTAGATCTAAATGAATAATCTATGGGGGGTACCTCGTCCTAATGAGTGTACAAAAAAGAGAACAAGAGGGGGTTTAGCCAACCTGACGGACTATTACGGTACCTGAACAAAGTCGGATTTTACATACTAGATAATTTATATAAATATCTTTTTATTATCACAAAAATAGAAAATAGTATATATAGACATTAAAAAAAGAAAAAATTCATTGAATTCATAATATGCATACAGACGCAGTGAATTACATTAATAGTTCAAACATGCTGGTCAAAAGATGGTTGACGCGTTTCGCTTGTGGCTTCATCAGAACCAAAGAACAGCAATTCTAATATCTGTGGTATATTATAGAAGAGAAAATGAAAATTACTTAGAAGTGAGCCATTAAAACTTCTCAAATATGCATGGTAATATACTTTATAGCGGCATACATTCCCAGATTGCACTATGTTATATATTATATATATGTAATATATGCATACCTTTCAGGCTTGTATTCCTGTTAAGGACATCCACCTCAATGGTGGAAATGTAACTTAGTGTTGTCACCTGTAGCAAGTGAAATCCCTTGGGGATGTATGAGCCAGAGATTAGTTGCTGAGAAATTAAATCCGATAAGGATCGTAGCACATACTGGAGGGGAAAAAAAAGGAGTAGAGCGGGAAAAAAGAGGGGGGGGGAGGGGAAAACAATTAGATAACATGAAATAGACTAGATATACTATTATGTTTGGGCAGTAGGGCTTAGTAAATACTCACATCTAGTACATTAGTGTAGCTATAAGATAAAATTATCTGAAGCACACCTCTGCGGGGCTGGTAGAGGTAGGAAGGCTAGAAAGATGTTTCCCGCCTGGGGACGATAAATAATAAAGTTATAAATAAGTCCTACTTGGCTTAAGTTCCTAATAGTTCTTGTTTAATCACTCCCTACCTGTTGAGGCTTAATGGAGATTTCCTAGCCTGAGATCAGCCAACCTGGACCCGTGTTGAAAACACCACTCAGAGGGGAACACTCATTAGGGATTCTAATAAAGAAAAAGAGAGCATTTCTATAATAATATAGGTGTTCCAAAATGATCTGGCTCTCAGAGAGAATAGAATTGGGTCAAAATTAAAATGAACAGATGGAGCCCGACCCAGTATATACCTGAGGGTATGTAAGAAAAGATTCCCTGCCTGGGAAGGGCAGCCTGGAGTCTGTGGAAATAGTCCCACTAACTGGAACATCCGACGGATGATCTAGAGGGATAAATAAAGGGTATATATAGTATATAGATGCCAAAGTTACCCAAATGGCCCAATAGTATATCTCACAGAGGGCCAATTAGGAAGATAAGACTGGCAGAGAAATTAATCCAAAATGGATCCAAATGCATACCTTAGCGTGATATAGTAGGTCAAGCCAGCTTCCCAGCACTTCATCTGCAGTGTTAGCACTGCAGGAGTGCTGGTTAAATAGTGGGGATTGGCGCCACTTTGGGGCCACTTTGGGGCGGAAGCTAGTTAAGAAAGATTGTCCTCAGCTGGACAGAAGAGCTTACTTTGGCGGGTGCGCACGCATCTTCCATTGGATGCCTGCGCGCATGCGCCACTTGCGGTTGGTCTCAACTGGGATGAGAGCTGGCTTAGTGCGCGCGCATCTCCTGTTGAGTGTCAGTGCGCATGCGCCATTCACGGCGTCGCCAGCGTCTCACCATGGAGACCCTGAATTGTAGAGCGCGTCGTCCATAGTGACCTAGCGCATGCGCAGTAGATAGAATTGGAGACTTGGACTTACAGCTGCACCTTGGTAGCGGGGCCCATAAGTCAAAGATGTAAGTAGAAGACTAATACAGCGCATGTGTCAGCTAGGCAGCCAGGCTTATTAGATACAGGTTGCAGTCCCCCCTTGACTAATGATGAGGACCTTGTAGCACTTAAATTAAGCCGCTGGGTTGCCATAGGGAGACCTAAGAAGGAATAACACCTACCAGGTAAATATAGATCAATTTACAAGTTTCCCTGGAAAAAAAAAAAAAGGATGGTAATGGGGATATGGGGGGTCCAGACAGTGCTAAAAAATTTGAAAAAACTGAAAAAGAGAGAGAAACCCCTCCGACACCTCCACCGCAGCGCCAGCCACCATGGGGGGGAATGGGCGATAAAAATCATCCAAACCCTCCCGTTCTTGTCCACGCCAGAGGGGGTTATATCAGATTCTTGTCTTTCAGGCGATCCCTGTCAGGTTCAAAGTATGTCAGCTAAAGTCAAAAAAAGAAAAAAAGAAAAAAATATGTATCGCAGTAGAAATACATCTAAAGGAAGTAGATGAGAAATTACTTACGGCTCACTTCATATAATTTTCTCACATGTCCTGTACATGAAGCATATACACATTCAATGACATATAAACAAAAATAAGGATATACAAATGTACAACAATAACAGTATTAATTACATTGTGCTTCATATTGTCACCAAAAATAAATCATATCCATAGACAAAGAGAGAACATCCCAGTCTACCCCCATTAAGACCCAGTATGTTGACCATTGTGGAACAGAAAGAGGTTGGCCTGGGTTTCGAACTCCATTCATTAACCCGTCACAGGAAGGGACGGAAACTTAATGAATCGTTAAGACCCGGTGCCCTTGTGGCATTTAATTTAAAAATCCATCTGGCTTCTCGCTGCAGCAGTTTGCGATCAATATTTTATCTTATAGCTACACTAATGTACTAGATGTGAGTATTTACTAAGCCTTACTGCCCAAACATAATAGTATATCTAGTCTATTTCATGTTATCTAATTGTTTTCCCCTCCCCTCCCCCCCCCTCTTTTTTCCCGCTCCACTCCCTTCCTTTTTTTTTTTTTTTTTCCTCCAGTATGTGCTACGATCCTTATCGGATTTAATTTCTCAGCAACTAATCTCTGGCTCATACATCACCAAGGGATTTCACTTGCTACAGGTGACAACACTAAGTTACATTTCCACCATTGAGGTGGGTGTCCTTAACAGGAATACAAGCCTGAAAGGTATGCATATATTAACATAGTGCAATCTGGGAATGTATGCCGCTATAAAGTATATTACCATGCATATTTGAGAAGGTTTAATGGCTCACGTCTAAGTAATTTTCATTTTCTCTTCTATAATATACCACAGATATTAGAATTGCTGTTCTTTGGTTCTGATGAAGCCACAAGCGAAACGCGTCAACCATCTTTTGACCAGCATGTTTGAACTATTAATGTAATTCACTGCGTCTGTATGCATATTATGAATTCAATGAATTTTTTCTTTCTTTTTTAATGTCTATATATACTATTTTCTATTTTTGTGATAATAAAAAGATATTTATATAAATTATCTAGTATGTAAAATCCGACTTTGTTCAGGTACCGTAATAGTCCGTCAGGTTGGCTAAACCCCCTCTTGTTCTCTTTTTTGGACAGTGTCCAATGCTTTGTGCCCTGATTGGCTGAAGCTTTCACTACTTCAGCCAATCAGGGCTTGCAATGCACTGTTCAGTGCCGCAATGCATTGTGGTCGGTTCGACTGTTCACCGGACGACTGAACAACAGACATTCACCCCAGACTTTTGCTTGGGGCCGAACTGTTCACCTATCCCTACCAGACACCACTTGTCCAAGCTGAAAAGCTGGTTCTGAAAGAAACATTAACATATATTAAAGTATATTTAAACTCAAGAACAAAAATGCCACTCACAAGTCATTGAATGTAGCACACCATTTGTTTTCTTTTCTTTATTTTTTTCAAGTCTAAGGTAATTTTCAGCAAGTACAGAAAATATATTTTATCCTGTGAAAAATCCTGTATCCTCGTAACGTTTTGTGGACTGAACAGAGATTTTAAACAATATAATCAAGCTTTTGCAGCTATTGTCTGTGAACTACAAAGCAATGGAGAGGAGGCAGTGCTTATAGTCCAAATCAGGAGACAATCTAGGGTGATAACACTGCTCATAACACTAAAGGAATATCCACTTTGCACTGCAAGTGCACTTGAAAGTGCACTGAAAGTGCACATGGAAGTAAAGTCACTGTAGATCCGAGGGGGACATGAAAGGAAAATAAAAAACAGCATTTTAACTTGCACATGATTGGGTGATAAAATCATCAGAGCTTCCACTCATTTCAGATCTACCCCTTAGATTTAGAGCGACTGCAGTTTCCAGTGCAAAGTGGATTTGCCTTTTGTAAATAAACCCCATGGTGTAGAAGTGTATTATTGACAAAATTACCAGTGGAACGTAAAGATTAAAAAGCCTGAACAAGGTAATGCAGCCACCAACAAAAAAAAGGCTGTTAATTTGCAATTTATAGAATTTTTATTTTTGAGTTTAAATACTTTTTAACCACTTAGTTACTGCCGGCCCACAATGTATTGCGGGTTAGCAGCCGCTGTAAGCAAAGTGGCGTACCCGTACATCACTGCCTACTTCCGGGTTGAGGGCACGCGCATGTGCTTTGTACACATCAGGAGCCTGTCAGCATGTCCCGGCCAATGATTCATTGTTGGGACATGCTGATCGGCTGTGTAGAGTCCTAGCCCAGAACACTCAACGCAGAGCTCTGTACACAGGGAATGACCTCTGTGTTTCTCATCAATGCAAAGCAGTTAGTTAGTAAAAGCAGCACACATTACACATACAGTAGTAGTAAGGCACAAATTTAACCCCTTGATAACCCTAGTAGTTAACCCCTTCTCAGCCAGTGTCATTAGTATAGTGACAGTGTATATTATTATCACTGATCACTGAATTAATGTCACTGGTGATGTCATTGGCAGTTAGTCAGTTACCCCCAGCATCAGTTAGACCCCTTTCACACCAAGGGCGTTTTGCAGGCACTATAGCGTTAGAAATAGCGCCTGAAATCCGCCCTAAAATAGCTGCACCATTGTCTCCAGTGTGAAAGCCGGAGGGCTTTCACACTTGAGCGGTGCGCTGGCAGGACGTCAGAAAAAGTCCTGCCAGCAGCTTCTTTAGAGCGGTGAAGGAGCAGTGTGTTTACCGCTTCTCCACCGCTCCTCCACCACTCCTCCACCGCTGCTCCCCATTGAAATGAATAGGGCAGCGCTGTAATACCGCCGGCAAAACGTCACTATTGCAGCGTATTGCCGGGGGTTTTAACCCTTTCTCGGCCGCTGGGGGGGTAAAAGTGCCCCGCTAGTGTCCGAAATGCGGTGCAAATCCGACGGTAAAACGCTGCTAAAAATAGCGGTGTTTTACCGCCGATGCTATGACCGGTGTGGTGTGAAAGGGGTCTTAATGTCAGATTTCCCATTGCACTATCGCAGTCCCATTATAAGTAGTGTTGGTTGAATGGTTCAGGCATGAATTAACCACTTCACAACCGGCCCATAGCCGAAAGACGGCTACAGGCCGGTTGCTTAACTCTGGGAGGGCGTCATATGACGTCCTCACAGAATTCCTCTCTTGCGCGCCCCCTGGGGGCCGTTTACCACGCTCATCGCGGCCGTTTACCACGTGATCGTCAAATGACGGAGCGATCACATGTAAGCAAACGGCCGTTTACCACGTGATCAGCTGCCCTGCAGTCACCACCGATCCATCCATCCATGCTCAGCCATCCCTCCATACCCGGCAATAGCCTGCAGTGTATTGCAGGGTATGGAGGGATGGCTGAGCATGGATGGATGTATACTCTGCCATACCCTGCAATACTCTCCCATACCCTGCAATACTCTGCGATACTCTGCCATACCCTGCGATACTCTGCCATACCCTGCGATACTCTGCCATACCCTGCGATACCCAGCAATACTCTGCCATACCCTGCGATACCCAGCAATACTCTGCCATACTCTGCGATACCCTGCCATACTCTGCGATACTCTGCCATACCCTGCAATACTCTGCCATACCCTGCAATACTCTGCCATACCCTGCAATACTCTGCCATACCCTGCGATACTCTGCCATACCCTGCGATACTCTGCCATACCCTGCGATACTCTGCCATACCCAACAATACTCTGCCATACCCTGCGATACTCTGCCATACCCTGCGATACTCTGCCAATACCCTGCGATACCATGCAATACCCTGCGATACCATGCAATACCCTGCGATACCATGCAATACCCTGCAATACTCTGCCATACCCAGCAATACTTTGCCATACCCAGCAATATTCTGCCATATCCTGCAATACTCTGCCATACCCTTCGATACTCTGCCATATCCTGCGATACTCTGCCATACCCTGCCATACCCTGCGATACTCTGCCATACCCTGCGATACTCTGCAATACCATGCTATACCCTGCAATACTCTGCCATACCCAGCAATACTCTGCCATACCCAGCAATACTCTGCAATACTCTGCAATACCCAGCGATACTCTGCCATACCCAACGATACTCTGCCATACCCAGCGATACTCTGCCATACCCTGCGATACTCTGCATACCCTGCCATACCCTGTGATACCCTGCCATACCCTGCGATACTCTGCCATACCCTGCGATACTCTGCCATACCCTGCCATACCCTGCCATACCCTGCCATACCCTGCGATACCCTGCCATACCCTGCCATACCCTGCGATACTCTGCAATACCATGCTATACCCTGCGATACCCTGCGATATTCTGCGATATTCTGCGATACCCTGCGATACCCTGCGATACCATGCAATGCTCGCTACGATCGAAGCCAGGGTCTTTTTTTATTTTATTTCAGGCTTTCCAGCCTAGAGGTGAGATGTGGGATCTTATTGACCCCATATCTCACTGTAAAGAGGACCTGTAATGCCATATTCCTATTACAAGGGATGTTTACATTCCTTGTAATGGGAATAAAAGTGATCAAAAAAATTTTTGGGGGGAAAAAAAGTGTCAAACTAAAATAAATAAAGTAAAATGAACAATAAAAAAATAATAATAATTTAAAGCGCCCCTGTCCCATGTGCTTGCATGCAGAAGCGAACGCATACGTAAGTCACGCCCACATATGAAAACGGTGTTCAAACCACACATGTGAGGTATGGCTGCGAACGTTGGAGCGAGAACAATACTTTTGGTCCTAGACCTCCTCAGTAACTCAAAACATGTAACCAGTAAAAAAAATTAAAGTGCCGCCTATGGGGATTTTTAAGTAGCGACGTTTGGCGCAATTCCACGAGCGTCTGCAATTTTGAAGGGTGACATGCTAGGTATCTATTTACTTGGCGTAACTTCATCTTTCACATTATGCAAAAACATTGGGCTAAATTTACAGTTTTGTTTTTTGTAAAGCACAAAACTAAGCAAGTACCGTGCTAGATAAAAAGTTGCAACGACCGCCATTGTATTCTCTAGGGTCTTTGCCTAGTAATTTTCTAGCAAATAAATGATGATTTTTACATGTAGGAGAGAAATGTTAGAATTGGCCCGGGTGCTCCAGAACACCTGATGGCGCTCCCTGCATGTTGGGCCCTGTATGTGGCCACGCTGTGAAAAGTCTCACACATGTGTATCGCCATACTCGGGAGTAATAGCAGAATGTGTTTTGGGGTGTAATTTGTGCTATGCATATGCTGTGTGTGAGAAATAACCTGCTAATATAACAATTTTGTGAAAAAGAAAAAAAAATCTTGATTTTGCAAAGAATTGTGGGAAAAAATTACAACTTCAAAAAACTCACCATGCCTCTTTCTAAATACCTTGGAATGTCTTCTTTCCAAAAAGGGGTCATTTGGGGGGTATTTGTACTTTTATGGCATGTTAGGGTCTCAAGAAATGAGATAGGCCGTCAGTACTTCAGGTGCGATCTATTTTTAGATATTGGCACCATAGCTTGTGGACTCTAAGGCTACTTTCACACTGGATCGGTGGGGGCGCTGGCAGTAAAGCGGCGCTATATTTAGCGCCGCTTTACCGGCGTTTTAGCGGCGCATTGTTTTTACCGCTTTACCGGCGTTTTGCGGGCGGGTTCGGCGTGCTCCCCCATTGTTTTCAATGGGACCGGGCGCTAATGGGACCGGGCGTATATTTACCGCTCCTATAGCGAGCCAAAGATGCGGCTTGCAGGACATTTTTGAGCGTCCTGCAAGCGCCCAGCTTCAGTGTGAAAGCCCTCGGGCTTTCACACTGAAGATACAGCAACCGCTGTTTCGGGTCGGTTTGCAGGCGCTATTCTTAGCGCAATAGCGCCTGCAAACCGCCCCAGTGTGAAAGGGGCCTTACTTTCACAAAGACCAAATAATATACCCCAATTTGTACTTATTTTTACCAAGGATGTGTAGCAGTATAAATTTTGGCCAAAATTTATCAAGAAAAATTACAAATTTGCTAAATTTTATAACAGAAACAAAGAAAAATTCATTTTTTTACCGAATTTTCAGTTTTTTTTCTTTTATAGCGCAAAAAATAAAAAAACCCAACGGTGATTAAATACCACCAAAAGAAAGCTCTATTTGTGTGAAAAAAAGGACAAAAATTTCATATGGGTACAGTGTTGTATGACTGAGTAATTGTCATTCAAAATGTGAGAGCACCGAAAGCTGAAAATTGGTCTGGTTATTAAGGGTGTTTAAGTGCCCAGTGGTCAAGTGGTTAAGGGCCATTCGAAGAACACCCTAATTGTTGGGGCGTTCGGCAATTTGTTTGGCACTCTGAGTGCCCCACAATGCACTGCAAGCTGTACAGTGCATTGGAAGCCCTGATTGGCTGAAGCAATGAAGGGTTTGCCCAATCAGGGCACAAAGCACTGTCAGAGCCAACATTGGCTGTTTCCCCCATTCGATTGACACCCGAATTGTTTGATTGTTAGGCACGCTGAGCACCCCACAATGCACTGTGTGCCGCACAGTGCATTGGAAGCCCTAATTGGCTGAAGTTAGAATGAATGTGTCGAATCATGGCTCATTGCTCATAGACCCACCCCACTTCTATAAAAGGATCCTTCCCACAGCGGCCATTTGCAGTGTAATATTGGAGTGGAGATAGATAGAAAAGGGCTCTGTTCATTGCTACCAGCAAGTTAGTGTGCTAAAGTGTGCTATTGTGATTCTATTGTGAGTGTACAGTGTCAGTTTAGTGTGAAGATAAAGTAGTGATAGTGCAGTGTGACCATTCATTTAGTGGCAGTTTAGTGTTTCAGGGCAGGTTTACTGCAGTATTGTAATGAATTAGTGCACGTTTATTGCAGTTTATTGAACTGCGTTACTCCATGGGGCTGATTTACTAAGATGAATGCGCTGCGCCGGTTCATACCATAATTGGTGCGCCAGATAAATTATTAAGTGAGCGTATGAACTGGCGCACACATAAGCGCAACACATAATATACCGGCGCACCGCGATAATAGTATGCCATTGATAATAGCGCACGCTAACAGTCCATTCACACAAGGGCAACAGGACTTCCATCGCGACTTGGGGTGACTTACAACATGACTTGGGGCGACTTTACAACACGACTTGGGGCGACTTACAACACAACTTTAAGTCGCCCCCAGGCCAGGCGACTTTAAAAAAAAAAAACGGCATGGGTTCCCCTCCAAGAGCATACCAGGCCCTTCAGGTCATGGAACCGTGCGTCAGAGGGGGCGGGGTCACCGGGTGGCCCCGTCCTCCGTTATATAAGACCTGTCAGAAGAAGAGAAGCGTCACACAGCGGGAAGATGCCGGACGAGAACACCGGAGCAAAAAGAAGCGGATCGGAGGAATAAGAAGATGGAGGAAGAAGAAGATGGAGGAAGAAGATGAAGAAACCGAAGGATGAAGAAAGGAAGAAGGAAGAAGACCAGAAGAAAGAAGACTTTAATAAAGGAATTGTCAAAGAACGTCTCCTGTAATTTTTAACACTTTCGTCACTTTTTTGGTGAAATAGTATACCATTTCACACGGGGGGGGGAGGCCGGGATCTGGGGGTCCCCTTGTTAAAGGGGGCTTCCAGATTCCGATAAGCCCCCCGCCCGCAGACCCCCACAACCACTGAGCAAGGGTTGTGGGGATGATGCCCTTGTCCTCATCAACATGGGGACAAGGTGCTTTGGGGGGACCCCAAAGCATCCTCCCAATGTTGAGGGCATGTGGCCTGGTACAGTTCAGGAGGGGGGGTGCTCTCTCGTTCCAAGTTCCAAGTGTATTTGCAGGCGCAGCAAGCCTGCTCAGAGAAAGTTAATTTTCCGTTCTATTTTGGGCATATTTGTTACTTGGACAGTCATATCTATACTTCCTCACATCATCGACATCACCCCCATATAATTGCCGCTTCCAGCTCCTTTTAATTCTGAGTTGAAGAATGCTTGCGCCAGGTCTATAGTGGCGCACAGGTCGCGGCCGCCCGCACGCCGGCAACATGATAGGGAATTGGGGAATTGCGCTGTTACAGGCGCAAATGCTTTGTGATCACAAAAAAACAGCCGTTGCACGTCGGCGTGCACCGCAACTCATGGCGCAAATGCTTGGTAAATCAGCCCCTATGTGGACTGCATTAGTGTACGCGTACTGCAGTATATTTTGCAGTGCTTTACTGCATGTTTACTGCAGAATATTGATGGGCGTTAGTGCACGTTAACTGCAGTATATTGTTGTACGTTACTGTATGTGTACTGCAGTATATTGAGGTGCATTAGGGCACATTTACTGCATTATATTGCACGTTTACTGCAGTATATTGAGGTACATTAGTGTGTGTGTACTGCAGTATATTGTGGTGCATTACTGCATTTTTACGTTAGTATATTGAGGTGCGTTAGTGCATGTTTACTGCAGTATATTGAGGTGTGTTAGTGCGCGTTTACTGCAGTATATTGCGGTGCGTAAGTGCATTATTACTGTAGTATATTGTGGTGCGTTAGTGCACGTGTACTGCAGTATATTGAGGTGTGTTATTGAACGTTTACTGTAGTATATTGAGGTGCATTACTGTACGTGTACTGCAGTGTCAGTTTAGTGTTTCAGGGCAGGTTTACTGCATTATTGAGATGCATTAGTGCACGTTTATTGCAGTTTATTGAACTGCGTTACTGCACGTGTACTGCAGTATATTGAAGTACGTTAGTGCACATGTACTGCAGTATATTGTGGTGCGTTACTGCATGTTTACTGCAGGATATTGATGTGCGTTAGTGCACGTTTACTGCAGTATATTGTTGTGCGTTACTGTACGTGTACTGCAGTATATTGAGGTGCATTAGTGCACATTTTCTGCCATATATTGATGTGCATTAGTGCACACCTACTGCAGTATATTGCACGTTTACTGCAGTATATTCAGGTTCATTAGTGTGCGTGTACTGCAGTGTATTGCGGTGCATTACTGTATCATTACTTTAGTATATTGAGGTCCGTTAGTGCACGTTTACTGCAGTATTGTTAGGTACCTGGTAGTGCTGAGCCTGACTTGATGGTTGGAGACCTCTCTTACAACTCTGGTTCAGGGATAAACCAGGAGGCAGGAGGTAAACCGACAACAGGAGCAGCAGCAGACGGCTGACGTAGCTGACAGCAACGGCAGAAGATCAGCAGATGACGGCAGCAGCGAAGACCTGTGCAGGGACACTGGAGCAGGGATGGTCAGGCAAGCCGGGTCACAACAGGTAAGGCAGACAGGTAAGGACGGCAGGCAGGAGGATGGTCAGGAGGCAAGCCGGGGGTTCAGCAACAGTAACACAGTCCAGAGCAGGGTCAAACAAGCCGGGGTCAAGGAACGGAGAAAGTAGCGGAGTCAAACAAGCCGGGTCACAGGTAGGGAGCTCAGACAGGTTCAGGTTGGGGTCACAGATGGGAGCTGAGACGGACAGCGCCGCATGCAGGCAGCTGTCCCCTTTAAATAAGGCCACTGGCGCCAAAGCGGCGCCGATCGCGCACGTGCACGCGCACGGGGGGCGCGCGCGCCCGCTATTTGCGCACGGGAGCGCGCGCACGAGTTCAGAGGGACCAGGGCTGCCCAGGTGCCCGCGCACCCTCCGGCTAGGGTGCCCAGGGCGGCTAGAGCCCTGACAAGTATATTGAGGTGCGTTAGTACGCGTTTACTGCAGTATATTGCGGTGCGTTAGTGCACGTTTACTGCAGTATATTGTGGTGCGTTAGTGCACGCGTACTGCAGTATATTGAGGTGCGTTATTGCACGTTTACTGTAGTATATTGAAGTGCGTTAGTGCAAGTTTACTGCAGTATATTGAAGTGCATTAGTGCACGTGTACTGCAGTATATTACGGTGTGTTACTGTACGTTTACTACAATATATTGATGTGCGTTACTGTAGGTGTACTGCAGTATATTGAGGGGCATTAGTGCACATTTATTGCAGTATATTGAACTGCATTACTGCACGTGTACTGCAGTATATTGAGGTGCGTTAGTGCATGTTTACTGCAGTATATTGCGGTGCGTTAGTGCATGTGTACTGCAGTATATTGAGGTGCGGTACTGCATGTTTACTGCAGTATATTGATGTGCATTAGTGTACGTTTACTGCAGTATATTGAAGTGCCTTGGTGCACTTTTATGGCAGTATAATGACGTGCGTTAGTGCACGTTTACTACAGTATATTGAACTGCATTAGTGCACTTTACTGCAGTATCTTAAAGTGCCTTAGTGCAGTTTTACTGCAGTATATTGAATTGCATTAGTGCCCTTTTACTGCAGTATATTAAAGTGCCTTAGTGCACTTTTACGCCAGTATTTTGAAGTGCATTAGTGCAGTTTTACGGCAGTATTTTGAAGTTACATAGTTGATGAGGTTGGATTTGCGGCGCATTTTGGCCGCTAGCGGGGCGCTTTTACCCCCCGCTAGCAGCCAAGAAAGGGTTAAAACCCCCCGGCAAAACACTGCAATAGCGGCGTTTTGCCTGCGGTATTACAGCGCTGCCCCATTGATTTCAATGGGGAGCAGCGGTGGAGGAGCGGTGAGTTCACCACTCCTTCACCGCTCCAAAGAAGCTGCTGGCAGGACTTTTTGTGATGCCCTGCCAGCGCACCGCTGCAGTGTGAAAGCCCTCGGGCTTTCACACTGCAGACAATGGTGCAGCAGTTTAAGGGTGGATTGCAGGCGCTATTTCTAACGCTATAGCGCCTGCAAAACGCCCTCGGTGTGAAAGGGCTCTTAAGGTCGTTTGGGTGCCCATCTAATAGTGTTTGGAAATTATCGATGCTCCCTACTGAAACCACTGCTTGTGGAAGAGGATTACACATTCTTATTGCTCTTACAGTAAAGAACCCTCTACGCAGTTTAAGGTTAAACCGCTTCTCTTCTAATTTTAGTGAATGGCCGTGTGTCTTTTTAATTTCCCTTTCGCGGAAGAGTTTTATCCCTATTGTGGGGTCACCAGTACGGTATTTTTACATTGAAATCATATTCCCCTCTCAAGCGTCTCTTCTACAGAGAGAATACGTTCAATGCTCGTAATCTTACCTCATAACTATGGTCCTTCAGTCCTTTTATTAGCTTGTTGCCCTTCTCTGGACTCTCTCAGTTCCAACACATATTTCCTGAGGACTGGTGCCCAGAACTGGACAGCATACTCCAGGTGTGGCAGGACCAGAGTCTTGTAGAGTGGGAGAATTATCGTTTTATCTCTGGAGTTAATCCCCTTTTTAATGCATGGCAATATTCTGTTGGCTTTGCTTGCAGCAGCCTGGCATTGAATGCCATTGCTGAGCCTGTCATCTACTAGGACCCCAATGTTCTTTTCCATCCTAGATTGCCCCAGAGACTCTCTCCCAATGAGTAGATTACATACATTTTTGCCTCCCATATGCATAATTTTACATTTTTCTACATTAAACCTCATTTGCCATGTAGTTGCCTACCCCATTTATTTGTTTGCCCACCCCATTAAGTGTGTTAGTGCAGTGTTACTGCAATATATTGAATTGCGTTAGTGCACTTTTACTGCAGTATATTGAAGTGCCTAAGTGCACTTTTACTGCAATATATTGAATTGCGTCAGTGCAGTTTTACTGCAGTATATTGAAGTGCATCAGTTCAGTTTTACTGCAGTATATTGTAGTGTGTCAGTGGGGTGTGCCTGTGTAGTGAGTACTCAAGTTAAAGTGCACCAAACAACACTTTCCATTCATTAGTGCATCCAAGTACACATTCCCTCTTATACACATTCCCTCTTCTCTTACATTTCAGTAATAAGCACCCCCATCGTGTTCCCATGGCACTATGAAGGGGCCAGCAGCATCTGTGTCCACAGGCAAAGGTGGACGTGGTCTGTCCTCAAGCAGGGTACCATTTGCTCTGTTTAGTGATGTTGCTTGTGCTATCCAGCCACAGCATGCAGAGGACATGGTTGACTGGATTACTAAACCATCCTCATTCTCCTCATCCTCTGTCACCTAAGCAGAGACTAGTGCACAGTCCATAGCAGCTGCCAAAGTGGCTTATTCTGCCTCATTGTCCACAACTACTCTTGCCATAGCAGCAGTAACATGCTTGGAGGAGTTAGCTGAGTTATTTGAACACAGCGTCAGCCGCTTGCTCCTTGACGATGCACAGGCAGATGTTGGTTCTGAGGTTGAGGAAGGTAGGAACATGAGCCTTAAGAGAGAGGAGAACACTGGTAAACAACATATTGGCAGTCGTGTTCTCCCAGCCGCAGCGCATTTTCAAATTGGCTCCAGTGATGATGAGGATGGAGGGGATGATGACAATGAGGTCACTTACACGACTTGGGTGTCGGATAGAGAAGAGGAGGAAAGTAAGGGTAAGGCACAATAGAAGAGTAGAGAGTAGCCACCGTATTCTATCAGATTGTGGAGCTGTTATTTCCCAGCCCACTTCCCACAGCTTAGCTGTGTGGGCCTTTTTTAGCACATGTGCAGCCGCAGAGGCGGCTCTAGGCTTTGAGAGGCCTTAGGCAAAACTTAGACATGAGGCCCCACTCACGCCCATAATGGATAAAATACTAAAAATGAAAGGGGGGATGGCTAAGGCAATCATTGGGGGTTCAGGAGTGGGGCTGTAACCTGTGGTGTTCAGATCTACAGCTCACGGATAATTGGCATGATCAGCGAGCTGTGATATAAAAACATTTTAAAAAATAGCATTAAAGAGGTTGTAAACCCTTGTTTTAGAAAATAAATAAATAACAAACATATACTTACCTCCACTGTGCAGTTAGTTTTGAACAGAGTGGCCCCGAACATCCTCTTCTGGGGTCCCCCAACGGCGCTCGCGGCTCCTCCCCGCATTGGGAAACCACCTAGGAGAAGCGCTCTCCCTGGGGGTTACCTTGCGGGCGCGCTCCCGTGTCCAGCATTTGCGTCCATATACAGAGAATGCCGTCTCAGCCCCACCAAGCGTCATTGGATTTGATTGACAGCAGTGGGAGCCAATGGCTGCGCTGCTATCAATCTATCCAATCAAGAGCCGAGAACCCCCGGTCAGAGAGGTAGAGCGCGTCTCCGGCGTGGGGGACGAACGGCTCAGGTGAGTAAAATGGGGGGCTGCTGAGTGACAGAAGTTTTTTTCACACTAATGCATAGGTGAAAATACATGGAGGGTTTACAACCACTTTAAATAATAGAAACAAATCTGAAAATTTTGCTTTTTTTCCCCACAGATGCTCAGTTCTGGGTTTAACTTGAGATAAGCAGTGTACAGGGGACAGCAGGGCAGAGCACAGGAGGTCAGGAGACAATACGGGGGGGGGGGCAGGGCACATTATGGGGCACATCATGGGACAGCAGAACATTGGGCACAGTATGGGGCACACAGCAGAACATTGGGCACATTATGGGGTACACAACAGAACATTGGCCACATCATGGGGCACACAGCAGAACATGGGGCACATCGCAGAACCTTGAGAACATCATGGGGCACACAGAAGAACATGGGGCACACAGCAGAACCTTGAGAACATCATGGGGCACACATCAGAACATTGGGCACATCATGGGGCACACAGCAGAATCTTGGGCACATCATGGGGCACACAGCAGAACATGGGGCACATCATGGGGTACACAGCAGAACCTTGGGCACATCATGAGGCACACAGCAGAACATGGGGCACATCATGGGATACACAGCAGAACATGGAGCACATCATGGGGCACACAGCAGAACCTTGGGCACATCATGGGGCACACAGCAGAACCTTGGGCACATCATGGGGCACAAAGCAGAACCTTGGGCACATCATGGGTCACATCACGGGGCACACAGCAGAACATGGGGCACAGCATGGGGCATACAGCAGAACATTGGGCACATCATGGGGCACACAGCAGAACCTTGGTCACACAGCAGAACATGGGGTACATAATGGGGAACACAACAGAATCTTGGGCACATCATGGGGCACACAGCAGAACCTTGGGAACATCATGGGGCACACAGCAGAACATGGGGCACATAATGGGTCTCACAGCAGGGCATTGGACACACAGCAGGGCATGGGACACATCACAGGGCACACAGCAAAACATGAGGTACATTATGGGGCTCGCAGCAGAACATGGGGCACTTTAAGGGGCTCACGGCTGGGCATGGGGCACACCATGGGGCAAGCAGCATAACATGGGGTACACAGCAAGGCTTATCACAAGGCACACAGCAGGGCATGGGGCGCACAGCGTGGTACAGGGCACACAGCAGGGTACAGGGCACACAGCAGGGTACAGGGCACAGCAAGGTACAGGGCACAGCAGGATACAGGTTACAGGGTATGGGGCACAGCAGGGCACATCAGGACATGGGTGCAGGGCACAGCAGGGTATGGGGCACATCGGGGTTTGGGCACAGGGTATGGGGTACAGCAGTGTACGGGCACAGCAGGGTGCAGGGTATTAGTCACATTAGGGTATGGGTCACAGCAGGGCACATCAGGGTACGGGCACAGGGTATGGGGCACTGGGCACAGCTGAGCACAGGGTATGGGGCACAGCAGGGCACAGGGTATGAGGCACATCAGGACAAGGGTACAGGGCATGGGCACAGGGTATGGGGCACAGTAGGGCACAAAGTATGGGGCACAGCAGGGCACATCAGGGTATGGGCACAGCAGGGTGCAGGGTATTGGTCACATCAGAGTAGGGGGTAACAGCAGGGCACGGGCAAAGGGTATGTGGAACAGCAGAGCACATCAGGGTACTGGGCACAGGGCACATCAGGATACTGGGCACAGGGTATGGCGCACATCTGGGCACAGGGTATGGGGCACATCAGGGTACTGGGCACAGGGCACATCTGGGTACTGGGCACATCTGGGTACGGGCACAGCAGGGTGCAGGGTATTGGTCACATCAGGGTAGGGGGTCACAGCAGGGCACGGGCAAAGGGTATGTGGAACAGCAGAGCACATCAGGGTACGGGGCACATCAGGGAATTGGGCACACTGTATGGGGCCCATCAGGGTACTGGGCACAGGGAACAGGGTACTGGGCACAGGGAACAGGGCACATCAGGGTACATGGCACATCAGGGTACTGGGCACGGGGTATGGGGCACATCAGGGTACTGGGCACAGGGAACATTGCACATCAGGGTACTGGGCACAGGGTATGGGGCACATCAGGGTACTGGACACAGGGAACAGGGTACTGGGCAGGGGGTATGGGGCACATCAGGGTACTGGGCACAGGGTACGGGGCACATCAGGGTACTGGGCACAAGGAACGGGGCACATCAGGGTACTGGGCACAGGGAACAGGGTACTGGGCACGGGGTATGGGGCACATCAGGGTACTGGGCACAGGGAACAGTGTACTGGGCACATCAGGGTACTGGGCACGGGGTATGGGGCACATCAGGGTACTGGGCACAGGGAACAGTGTACTGGGCACATCAGGGTATGGGGCACATCAGGGTACTGGGCACAGGGAACAGGGTACTGGGCACATCAGGGTACTGGGTACAGGGAACAGGGCACATCAGGGTACTGGGCACAGGGAACAGGGTATGGGGCACATCAGGGTACTGGGCACAGGTTATGGGGCACATCAGGGTACTGGGCACAAGGAACAGGGCACATCAGACTGAGCAGACAGTTTTAGAATGAATAGTTAGAATGCATACCAGTTCCTGCTCCTCGCCTGGGTCCCCTACTAAAGCTTAGCCAGCACTGCAGGACAGGGAGAAGCAACACATGACGTTCTCTCTCTCTCTCTCTCTGCCTGCAGTGCAATCTGGGAGTTGTAGTCTCTGCAGAGCACAGGCACCAGACGGCCAAGTTGAAGTCTGTGTGCCTGTACTCTGTGGGAGAACTACAACTCCCACCATGCATTAAGGCCGCCAAGGGGAAGGGCTTGAGAACGGCACCGCAGCAGTTGAGCCTGCTATTGGACGCAGGCAGCTGAGGCAGCCTTAGCCACGCCCACCACACATCCACCATGCTCGTCCGCCGCCGCGGATCGCGGCGGTGGCTCAGCTCAGCCTCAGCAATGGATTAGCACACTTTGCGCAGAGCGCCCGCCACAGTCACATTGTAGTGAGTCACAGACACAGTCACACAACAACATTAGGCAAATTAGGCAATCGCTCGACGGCGAGGCCCTTCTGTGGGCGAGGCCTAAGGCAATCGCCTAATTTGCCTAATTAAAGAGCCGCCTCTGTGCAGCCGATCACACTGTTGCAATTTGCAAACTTTTCCTCAAACAGATCAAGCGTGGTAAAAACACCAGCCATTTGGGTACCACATGCTTGACAAGGCATTTAACCTCCCACCATTCAGCCCATTAGCAAGAGCACCTGAAAGACACACAAACGGGTCCCAATTCTGCTCCTCCTCACTCCTCAGGTCTACCCCCACTAGATCTCATGCAAAGGGTGTCACAGGTTCTTGCAGCACATCTGCCAGCAGCACACCACCAGCTGTAGACTATAGCAGGCACATTTCTCTGCCCCATCTGTTGCAGCAAAATAAAATAAAAAATAAATTCACTGCCACCCACATGCCCAGCATTCTAAATGCAAGCTTTTCAAAGATGCTGGCTTTACAACTCCTGCCTTTCCGCCTGGTGGATTCTGCCCCCTTCCATGATTTTGCAGGATGGCTGTACCACAATGGCAGGTTCCCAGTCACTATTTCTTTGCACATAAGGCCATTCCAGCTCTGTACATGGGAGGCAATGTTGTGGCATCATTGGGCAAGGCAGTCATACGCAAGGTCCACCTTACTGCTGACGTGTGGTCTAGCAAGCATGGTCAGGGACCCTATATTTTGTTCACAGCACACTGGGTAACTATGCTTGCAACTCAGCAGGATGCAGGACAGGGCTCTGTGCTGCAACTTGTTTTGCTGCCACATCTCCATACAGCTGGTAGTGATAATGCGAGATTTGTCAGCTCCACCCCCTCCTCCTCCTCCATGCCCTCCTTTCACTAATTTGTCCTATGAGTCAATTAAATTAGTTAATCTAAAGATGCCATGCAGTGCTTAAGCTTGTCTGTGTAGGGGACAGGAGCCCCACTGGAGCAGAGCTTCTTTGCAGGGGCAGGCCCAGAGGTGGTTCACACCACACCAGCTTGAGCCAGGAACGGTGGTGTGCAATAATGGCACTAGCCTCCCATCCGCCTTTAGACAGGGAAAGTTGACACATGTGCCTTGCCTGTCACATGTCCTCAATTTGGTGGTGCAGTGTTTCCTAAATAGGTACCCAGGCTTGGAAGATTTGCTAAAGCAGGCCAGAAGAGTCTGTAGCCATTTCAGGCAGTCATACACAGCCAGTGCTCGGTTGGCTGAAATTCAGTGGGAATTCCATCTGCCCATAAATCGCCTGATTTGTGTCATGCCTACTGGGTGGAACTCAACTTTGGCAATACTGCAGCAGAGGGCCATAAACAAGTACCTGTGTGAGTATGGCACAACAACAAGCTCAGGCCGGCTCTGCTTTTTTCCCCATGCCAATGGCTGCTGATAAAGGATGCATGCACTGTACGGTCAGTCACCATTTAAGGAGGCAACAAGGAAGGTGAGCGGTGACAATGCATGCTTCAGTGGCACAATCCCTGTTGTGTTCCTGCTGGAGTGTGGCATTATGGACTCAGCAACCACCAGCAGAGCAGCGGGAGGAAGAGGAGGACTTCCTTCCCTCTCAAGGCCCGCTTTATGCAGACACCATTCTTGCGATTACACAGAATACACAAGAGGAGTAGGAGGGGGAGGAGTCTGACAGTTTAAGAGGTATTGAAGCAGAGGATGACATACCTCAAACCTTAAGAGATGGTTTTCTGTCCCCAGAACCCTTGGGAGTAGTACGTGGCTGGTAGGAGATAGTTCCAGATACTGCAATCCTCAGTGATCCCAAAGATCCTGCTTCTCATGCCTCCGCAAACTTGTGGAGCAAGGGCTCCCTCATTCCTTAAAGCCTGGAAACTGACCCGAGAATTTGTAGCATCAAGGTGAAGGATCACTATTGGTTTAACTATTTAATATTTTGAGAACACCTTAAAGAAGAGTTTATGTAATGCCTTTCCAGACTGTGAGGTTACCATCTCATGGAAAAGCTAATTTTGAGGCTTCTGTTGGTCAAAAGAGGAGCCGTGGAGAAGGGGGCCACGTCAGTCATGCATTTCAAAAAATGTTCAGTCCTCGGCACCCAGGGCTGTCAACTTTCACATCCCATTATCAGCGTTTGCATCATATAGTGGGAGATTATCTAGGGGTCAAAACAGACATGGAGAGCTTTCCAGTTGATGATCCGCTGGGTTACTGGGTCATGAGAATAGACCACTGGCCAGAACTTGCCCAGTATGCAATTGAGCTGCTGGCTGCCCTGCATCCAGCGTGCTTTCGAAAATGCACATTCAGTGCTGCCAAATGTTTTCTGACAGATAAAAGAGACTCAATTGACTGGCTGACATTTATCAAAATGAATCATTCCTGGATTAGCAGCAGCTATCAAGCCCCTGATGCCGATGTTGCAGATTAAGTGGTTGTAGGATGTGGAATCTGTGCAAGACTGTCTAGGCTCTCTAGCTTTGTGGGTGTTTATTTTATCATGAAGAAACTTTTTGGTACAGGTTTCATGGGCACAATTAACACCCAAGGACCAATTTTTCCTCAGCTGTTTAACAGGTGTATTTAATTTCAATTTTTGACAGCAACGCCAATTCTTGCTTTCATCAAGAGAACCTCTATAGGGTTATGGTGTAAAGGCACCCTCAATACCCAAAGCCCAATTTTTCTGCACCTGTTTGACCAGGGTATATCATTTACATTTTTGACAGTAAGGCCAATTCTTGCTTTCATCAAGAGTACCTCTATAGGGTTACAAGTGTAAAGGGACCACCAATATCCAAAGCCCAATTTTTTCTGCACCTAGTACTTTTATTCAAAGTCTGCGAAACAGACACCAGAATTTATCCCCCAAAAAATCTAATCTTGTTCCGAGTGCACTAAATTGTGGCCTCATCATACAGACTGGCTCCCCAAGCCATTGTTTAAAAAATAAAGAAAGCTTGCAGGGAAAAAATTTTTTGCCTTTATAAATGTAATTTTTGCTGCAGCAGGTTCTATACATGGCACAGATAAGCCACTTTACGGGCAGAAATAGAAGACCCCCCCCCCCCCAGGGACTATTTTTAAAGGAATAAAACATTTTATTATTTTACTTTAACCACTAGGCGCCCGCGCTATAGCCGAAAGACGGCTGCAGCGCGGACGCTCCCTGCCGGGAGGACGTCCCTGGACATCCTCCTATTTACTTCCCTAATGCGCGCTCTTGAGAGCACGCATCGGGGAAGTTCTGTTCTGGCCGTGTCCGTGGGACACAGCCAGTCACAGATCGCTGTAAACGGCCAATCACAGCGGCCGTTTACAGCGAGATCGTGTCCAATGAGAGATGATCTCATATGGAAACATATGAGATCATCTGTCAGCGCCGCTCTCTCTCCTCACACGGACAGCGTGTGAGAAGAGAGAGAGATGAACGGCCGAGCGGCCGTAAGTAAAAAAAAAATAAATAAATAAATGTGCCCGCTGCCATCTGTGCCCGCTGCCTGCTGCCCCCATCTGTCCCCTCGCTGCCCGCTGCCATCTGTGCCCGCTGCCTGCTGCCCCAATCTGTCCCCCCCTGCCCGCTGCCATCTGTCCCCCCCCCTGCCCACTGCCATCTGCCCCCCCCCTGCCCGCTGCCATCTGCCCCCCCCTGCCCGCTGCCATCTGTCCCCATCTGTCCCCCCCTGCCCGCTGCCATCTGTCTTCATCTGTCCCCCCCCCTGCCCGCTGCCATCTGTCTTCATCTGTCCCCCCTGCTCGCTGCCATCTGTCCTCATCTGTCCCCCCTGCCCGCTGCCATCTGTCCTCATCTGTCCCCCCTGCCCGCTGCCATCTGTCCTCATCTGTCCCCCCTGCCCGCTGCCATCTGTCCCCCCTGCCATCTGTCCCCAGTGCACCTGTCCCCAGTGCCCCTGTTCCCAGTGCCACTTGTCCCCAGTGCCATGTATAAGTGCCACGTGTCATCAGTGCCACGTCAGTGCCATCTGTCATCAGTGCCACGTATCAGTGCCACGTATCAGTGCCATCTGTCATCAGTGTCACGTGTCATCAATGCCACGTATCAGTGCCATCTGTCATCAGTGTCACGTGTCATCGGTGCCACGTATCAGTGCCATCTGTCATCAGTGTCACATATTAGTGCCATCTCTCATCAATGCCACGTATTAGTGCCACATGATATCAGTGCCACATATAAGTGCCATCTGTCACCAGTGCCACATATTAGTGCCATCTGTCAGTGTCATGTGTCATCAGTGCCCCATACTAGTGCCATCTGTCATCAGTGCCACATCAGTGTCGCGTGTCATCAGTGCCACGTATCAGTGCCATCTGTCATCAGTGCCACGTTAGTGTCACGTGTCATTGTCCTGGTGCTCCAGGGCCTTCAAAAGTGTAATAGGTAGTCAAGAAGTTAGATGTGTAATTTATGCTCCTAGAACACGTGATGGCGCTCCCTGCATGTTGGGCCTCTCTAAGTGGCCAGGCTGTGTAAAAGTCCCACACATGTGGTATCGTAATACTCAGGAGGAGTAGCAGAATTTATTTTGGGGTGTCATTTGTGGTATACACATTCCATGTGAGAGAAATAACCTATTACAATGACAATTTTGTGGAAAAAAATAAAAAATAAAAAATAAATTCATTTTACAAAGAATTGTGGGAAAAAAACATCAAAAAGCTCACCATGCCTCTTACTAAATACCTTGGAATGTCTACTTTCAAAAAAGGGGTCATTTGGGGAGTATTTGTACTTTCCTGACTTGTTCGGGTAACAAGAAATGAGATCGGTCACCAGGTGTGATCAATTTTGTATGATTCGCACCACAGTTTGTAGAGTCTGTAACTTTCACAAACACCAAAAAATATCCACTAATTTGGGCTATTTTTACCAAAGATATGTGGCAGTATAAATTGTGGCCAAAATTTATGAAGAAAAATAATAATTTGCTAAATTTTATCACAGAAACAAAGAAAAATGCTTTTTTTTTTTCAAAATTATCGGTCTTTTTTCATTTATAGCGCAAAAAATAAAAAACCCAGAGGTGATCAAATACCACCAAAAGCTCAGACCCCCATACCCTTTGTGTGCCCAATAACTTGTATCTAATCCCTCAAAATGGGCACTTTTGTTTTTTACAGTTTGTGTACAATAGACTTCAATGGGGTTCGTTATTCGGCTCAGAATTTTCGTGATATTTGAGAGTTCTGGAGCGAACCGAACTGTGGTCGTTTGTCCCATCTCTAATTATAAATTGTTGATCGCCGCCATTAGTAGTATAAAAAAATTTAAAATAAAAATTTCAGTATACAGTATACCATGGTTTGTAGGCAATATAACTTTCATGCAAACCAATCAATATACACTTATTTGTATTTTTATTTATGAAGAAATTTGATTTCTTATTTTTTTTATTGGATGTGCTTTATAGCAGAATGTAAAAAATTTTGTTTTTTTTTTCAATTTTTTTGGTCTTTTTTCATTTCTATCACAAAAATAAAAAACCCGGTGGTGATCAAATACCACCAAAAGAAAGTTCTATTTGTGCGAAAAAAAATTATATCAATTTTGGGTACAGCATTGCATGATTGCACAATCACCAGTTACATAGTAGGTGAGGTTAAAAAAGACACAAGTCAATCAAGTCCAACCTATGTGTGTGATTACATGTGTCAGTATTACATTGTATATCCCTGTATGTTGTGGTTGTTCAGGTGCTTATCTAATAGTTTTGTTGAAACTATCGATGCTTCCCGCTGAGACCACCGCCTGTGGAAGGGAATTCCACATCCTTGCCGCTCTCAGACCAGACTGAATCAAGGTCATCACTCTCTTGTCTTCCTTGTACGCTTCCTTCCACGCCGTGGTGCTGGTGCTGGTGGGGTGGCAGAAGGAGGAGGAGGAGGCGGAGCAAGGTCACTCTCGCAAACATGTGTGAGGGGAGTCATCTCCCCAGCCATCCCCTCATTTAGTATTTTGAGGATGACATCCTCACACATGCTGCGTTGCCCCGCCTCCATACCCGTCATTTTACTGCCAACCAAGGAGGCAAAGGCCTCCTCGTAGGTGGGTGTGGCATATAGGGAGGCTGAGGCATCTCGTATCAGCTGGAGCGCTGACTCTCCCACCTCCCCCATGCTTTTCACCCTTCTGTAGGGAAGGCGGAGGGGAGGGACTTGGGAGACAGTCAGGCTCCTACGCCTACCCCCCTGTTGGCTGCCACTAACCCCTGCCTCCTCCTGACTGCCACCTTCCACAGCCACCTCCTGGCTGAGGTCTTCCTGTGTCTGAAAAAGGGACATAGTTTCAGTTATTTGTTCATCAAACACACACAATTCTCATCTAGTGACTGTTGCAAAATGTTTACAAATAGAAAACCATACAATTCTCAGCCCTGCAGTTTAGAGTCTTCCCAAAAATGTCTCCAACACCACTGTCTGTTGATATGTCAATCACGTTAGGAACTAAGCAATTGGGGATCCTGAATTAACTGAACATCATTCCTTATTCCCCAAAATGGTTACAAAACTACTATACCTGGAACAAGCTGGGCACCTGCACATATTCCAGACTGGAAGGCCCAGGTTGGTCCTCGGAAGCCTCATCAGAGGTGGCGTGCGTGGAAGGACGCGTGCAAGGAAGAGTCGAGAGTGACTTCCTGACAGTAGCCTGGTCTTTGAGAAAGTGGAGCCTCTCATAGTACCAGAGCGTGGGGACATAGACATCATCTGCTGCAGCTCCAGATGCTAGGGACTTCCGGACCTTATTGCGCTCCCGGAAATAGGTACTCTTCATGTTGTTAATCTTCACTTTTAAGTTTGCCACGGTTGCCATGGGCAGGGTTGGCTTTACAAATGCCACAAGTTTCAGCAGGGCTGCGTACCTCTTTGGTCTGTTGCTGTAGTCACGGTGCTTTGGTAGCCATAAAAGGGGAAATTCCCTGTATTTATCAATGAAGAGGGGGAGAAAACTCACGTCGTAGAAGGCCTCCATCACCTCTGCAAGACACAACACCACACAGAACAATATAAATAATGTCAGCCTAAACTCTCCTAATCTTCTCCATAAAGAAGCCTCAAGTTCGAATCAGTCTAGGCTAGTTATGTACCAACGTCAAATTGTACGTTTCTAGCGATCGTCTCGTGCGTGAGCTTTCTCTCCCCTCGTCTCCCAGATCGTGGCTACGACACAGGCGTGTGACGTTTTATATACAGTGCGCATGCGTCAAACTCCGCCCGCCCCTGACGATCTTTCTCGTCTATTCCCCACCCCTTCTCTTTACGGCGCAGTGGGGAGAGCACATGGCGGGGACACAGCAGGTGCGCCACAAATATCCCACCAACGAGGAGGACGAGGAAAGTCCGGAGGCAGAAACGTCCCGATCCCGGAGCCTGAAATTCAAGGCCTCCAATATGTCATTTGGAGAAATGTTGGAGATGGTGGACATATTAAAGAGGAGCGACTATGATGGGAAGTATGGGCCTTACCTCAACCCCAATGTCCGCAAGGCCAAGATCATGTCTAAAGTTGTGAGGAGGCTGTACAATAATTTTGGGGTACAACGATCCAAGGAGCAACTGAGGAAACGCTGGTCAGACCTGAAACTGAGGGAGGCCGATCAGTACAGAAAGATCAAGCGAATTCTTCAAAAAAGTAAGTAGTTGTGTTTTGTGTTTTATTTCTTGCTTGCATACTGCTCCATGTGGTTTGATTTTTACAAAGTTGTACATTCCAAAATGGCCACTTTCATGTTCGTCTGTGCATTCGATCGTACTCAGCCTCGATCTTTCTGCCACTGTCATGGTCGTGTGTGTGTCCATTCGATCGTACGCAACGATCGGCCACTTATAATACGATGTTTGGTGTTTTTTTTGTGGAAAGGAAGTTTGTTCTCACTCGAAATGTCATCAAGAATGTAAAGCCAATTTATTCAATGTAAAGGAGAGGTCACCCAGTAGCTGGTTACCCATCTGGACTCTAGAGCACTAGTGCTGGGACACCCAAACCCCCTTTTTATTCGGCTTTTCCACACATGTGCTCCAGTGGATACTAGAGGGGGGTCTCCATCACACAAACTTCTACCAAAAAGCTAGTCAGTTTAGCACCTTTACAAAGTGACTACATTCATGTAGTTGGCATTTGTAACTGGCCAAACAAAAATTGTGTCCGTCACTTTCAAGCAATGTTTGTCATTTCCTATTTCTGCCCTCAATAGATTGTGTTGCTAAATCTTCCTTTTGTACATTCTCATAGGGGAGCGAAAACTTGGCCCGTCTGAGGAAACCCCAAAACCAACACATCCCAAAAAAGGTGAAACAGCAGAGGAGGAGGAGGAGGAGGAGGAAGGAGAGATCATCGAACTTGGAGAAATTGTCACCACAACAGGTGAGTGTGGGAGAACACAGCTACTGGTAAGCTAATCAATGTATGCCTGCCTCATTTCCAACACCCGATTTTTTTTTTGTTTGTGTTTTTTAGGTGACGTGGATGTTGTGGAAGAAAAATCGCACTTTACCACAGAGAGTGCCCACGTACTCATCGGGAGATAATGGTCTGCAATAGAGATCTCCATTACATAAAGCAAAACATCAATGATGTTCAACAAAAATTGAAGAACATCATTGATGTTTTAGGAAAAATATGAAAACGCACCAAGTAATTAACACACATTTGTGCCAGCTTATGAACACATTTGCAACTTAAGAACTGTGTGAAATTTGGAACATGCACACATTGTGTCCACATGTGCTAGCTCCCATCATGGTGGATGAATGCCATCGTTTTTTTGGGGGTGCAACCACTTTACGAACTACGAAAGTGGTTGTGGTGAAGGGGTTGCACCCCCAAAAAACGTCCATTCATCCCCATGATGGAAAATGGCACTTTTGAAGCTTCTAGGCATGTGTTTTACCATCTAATGACCATTTTCAGACCCAAATTGTGTGCATGTTCTAAATTTCCACTTTCCAGGGGTGACCCCCCCATGTGATGAAGGCAAGATCAAACACACTTTGAACATATAGTCATGTCTGATCTTGTCTTCACTTTACAAAGTTGAACTTTCCAAGTTCATAGGTTCTGTTTTGCTCCATGCCTGGTTTTACCAATTGCGTAATGTTTCTAAACAATGCTGTAAATAACCAAGATGTTGTCAGTTTGGGCGTGAAGATTGTAAACGCACTTGTGAATGTTTTCCAAGTAAACTTTTTTATTTTTCTAAATGTGTGGCTTCCTTATTTCAAAAACACAATGCATTATGTATGTCAAATGGAAAGGATATGGGGGCCAATTGGTGTTATTTACTAAAGGCAAGTCCACTTTGCACTGCAAGTTTCTTTTCCAGGGCACTTTTTTCACTGCACTTGTAGAGCATAGTGGATTTGACTTATGTAAATGACACCCACAGTGCTTTGTACAAAAACACGGAGCACAGCATTTTTGAGAATACACACATGTCTGACCTGGTGATGAAAAGGAGTATTTTGGGTGTCAGTTAGGCAGTACAAACCTTATCTAGACCAAAGATTAGGTATCAAACACACAACATGAGCCTAATCTTTTTGGGAAGAAGAGACTGTTACCTCCTTTTGCCCAGAAAGTGCATTCCCACTGTCGAAGGCAAAGTGAAAAAATTTCAAGGTAAAATAAGCAAAAAAGAATACTGAAATCACAAGAAATCATAGGTTGGTTGAAATATCAGATTTATTAAAAAATGCCTCTCACACATCGTCAGGCAGAGCAATGGCCCCCCTACCCACAAAGTACTCCATATATTGCTCGCGGACCGCGCGGGCATTTAGAGGGGGCAAGCCTGGACGTGCCACTTGAAGGGCTGTGAGGTCAGCATTTGGAGGGCCCTCCACATCTGGGCCAACGGGCACCACATAGTTCCTGTTATGTCTTTTGAGGAAGTTGTGCAATATGCAACAGGCAAGAACTATGTGGTTCAGTTTGTATTCCGCCAAGTTAATTGCCGTCAAGAACAGGCGGAAGCGGCTGGCCAGGATGCCAAAAGTGTTCTCCACCACTCTTCTGGCTCTGGACAGCCTGTAGTTGAAGACCCTCTGTTCTGGGGTGAGGGTCCTCATTGGGAACGGCCTCATCACATGGGGAGTCAACGCAAACGCTTCATCTGCGACAAAGACGAAGGGGAGTCCTTCAGCATTCTCCTCTGGAGGTGGCAAGCACAGACTGCCACTTTGGAGACGCCAGTAGAACTCCGTGTGCGTAATGGCACCACCATCCGAGATCCGGCCGTTCATCCCCACGTCCACATACATAAATTCATATGTTGCCGACACCACCGCCAACATCACTACACTATTAAACCCTTTATAATTATAATAGTGGGACCCCGAGTTGGGCGGTGGGACGATGCGGACGTGTTTCCCATCAATTGCCCCTCCGCAGTTAGGAAAGTCCCAACGGCTGGCAAAGTGGGAGGCCACAGTCTGCCATTCCTGTGGCGTTGAAGGGAACTGTGGAGTGAAACAAGAAAAAAAAATTAGTCACTTTGCACATAAACATTGCAAGCAGATTAGACAATCAACATCTTGGAACAAGAGCATTGTATAAAATTGGAGGCTGGAAAGTATTTGCACAGAAAAGTAGAGGCTCCCCTTCACAGATTACTCACCCCCCATCAATCCCCCCACTTCTGATGGGCCTTTGACAATAACTAGGGTTTTGGGGGGGGGGGGTGTTGGACAGGTAACCCTCTGCACTTCATTGATTGGCAAATGGCTCAATAATGTGTGCTAGTTTGGCCAGACCCTCTGTACTTAACACTATTGGCAGCCCCCAGGAAAGCTAAACTAACATTTCAACGGCCCCCCCCCCCCCCCCCCCAAAAAAGGAAAGCACATTGTGACATTATGAAATTACCAAGCAAGCTAATAGGAGGGAAAGAACACAAAAAAATAGGAAATGGAAAGTATGGAGGCAGCCCCTTGCACTACATGCTTTGCAGAATTCATCCCTAAAGATGCCCACTAAAAAGAGGTAGGTATATAGTGTGTATTGACCTTGGGAAAGCCAGCAGATAGAGGATTGGTACCATCTGACAGAGCAGTTGGGGGAGGGGGTTCCTAATGAGTTTGCCCCCCCCCCCCCACCAAAAACAATAAAAAAAAGGGGCTCTACATGAAGTAAACCACACAGCAAACATTTGTGCATATTTTAGGGGGTGTTTGGGGGCAAAAAATCCTATGCAGCAGACAAAATACATTGCTTAGGTGACTAGGCCATAGGTGTCTATTGGGGCAGAAGAGCATGCTGGTGAGGTAAGTGAAGGGAAAAATGCATGAAGGAGAAAAGGGGCACAGCATATTAGAGCATATTGCAATCATGGTAATTAGGGAAGGAGGTCAAAAATAGAAGACATTAGCAAAAAGAACATACATAGAAGGGAATAGTAAAGTATAAATGTTACCTTAATATAGTCCTCCTGCAGGACCTGGATGATGGCAGAACAGGTCTCTGGAATAATGAGTCCCAGGGCCTGGGGAGAGATACCTGAAGAGAACTTCAAATCCTGAAGACTTCTCCCTGTCGCCAAGTACCTCAACGTGGCAACAAGCCTCTGCTCCGGAGTAATGGCTTGTCTCATGCAGGTATCCTGCCGGCTGATAAAGGGGGTCAGCAAAGCCAAAAGACGGTGAAAATCGGGGTCCGTCATCCTGAGAAAGTTCCTGAAATCATCAGGATTATTCTCCTGGATCTCACGAAGCAAAGGCATGTGCGAGAATTGGTCACGCTGAAGCAACCAATTCTTGGTCCACATACTCCTCGTCACTCTGTTCATGGACGGGTCTTGGCTCAAAGCTAGAAGCCCGACACCAATTCCGCGTACAGCACGAACTCGGCGACGAGTACGCACAGGAAACATCGCTCACAAGGTCACAAAAGGTCGGCTGGTCAGAACGGACAAACAGAAAGCACCGATAAACAGCAAGGCCTGAAAGAACGAAATGAATACCAGAAACGAGCAGACAATAAGCAGTGCAAATCAAAGCGTCCTATATCAAGATATAGGCCGCAATGACCAACAAATGCGAACTGACTACACGCACTAATAAACAGATACGCACGACAAGCACAAACTGAAGAGCAGTAACGATCTGAGTCAGAAAACTGAGAAGCGCGAATCTTAAGTCACCAAACTTCGACTAACTCGCGATAAACACGGGATCAGCAGAAGGAGCCCAACGGGTGCCTGACGTGGTGCTGAACTTCCCTTTTCTAATCTCGTGGACGACGACTTACGTCACGATGTTCTTGCAGACTGGATATTCCGACAACGTAGTCCGACCGTGTGTACGCAACACCAACATCGGACAAAGTACGACGGACAGGATCCGACCGACCTGGTCCGCGGATTGTCCGACCGTGTGTATGGGGCTTTACAGTAAAGAACCCTCTACGTAGTTTATGGTTAAACCTCTTTTCTTCTAATTTTAATGAGTGGCCACATGTCTTGTTAAACTCCCTTACGCAAAAAAGTTTTATCCCTATTGTGGGGTCACCAGTACGGTATTTATAAATTGAAATAATATCCCCTCTCCGACGTCTCTTCTCCAAAGAGAATAAGTTCAGTGCTCGCAACCTTTCCTCATAACCAGAGGCGGCTCTAGACTTTGTGAGGCCCTAGGCATAACCTAGACATGAGGCCCCACTCACGCCCCTAATGGAAAAAATTATTCAAGCGATAAAAATTAACTGCATAAATTGCATATATTAAGAGCCTTAAAGTGCTGGTTTCAGTGTCCTCTCTCTCAGCACTGGCATTAGGGCACTTTTTGTCAGTGGGGGTCAGTGCTCTGTCTCTATCAGTGCTGTACCTGGGTGAGATGGGGTCCATCTCCCCAGGTGTGATGGGGTCCCTATCCCCAGGTGAGATGGGGCCCCTGTCCCTAGGTGACATGGGGGTCCCTGTCCATAGGTGAGATGGGGGTTCCTGTCCACAGGGGAGATGGGGTCCATCTCCCCAGGTGTGATGGGGTCCCTATCCCCAGGTGAGATGGGGCCCCTGTCCCTAGGTGACATGGGGGTCCCTGTCCCCAGGTGAGATGGGGGTCCCTGTCCCTAGCTGACATGGGGGTCCATGTCCCTAGCTGACATGTGTCCCTGTGCCCAGGTGAGATGGGGGTTCCTGTCCCCAGGTGAGAAGGGGTCCCTGTCCCCAGGTGAGATAGGGTCCCTGTCCCCAGGTGAGATGAGGTCCCTATCCCCAGGTGAGATGGGGCCCCTGTCCCTAGGTGACATGGGGGTCCCTGTCCCTAGGTGACATGGGGGTCCCTGTCCCTAGCTGAGATGGGGGTCCCTGTCCCTAGCTGAGATAGGGGTTCCTGTCCCTAGCTGAAATGGGGGTCCCTGTGCCCAGGTGAGATGGGGGACCCTGTCCCCAGGTGAGATGGGGGTCCCTGTCCCTAGCTGACATAGGGGTCCCTGTCCCTAGCTGACATGGGGGTCCATGTCCCTAGCTGACATGTGTCCCTGTGCCCAGGTGAGCTGGGGGTTCCTGTCCCCAGGTGAGAAGGGGTCCCTGTCCCCAGGTGAGATAGGGTCCCTGTCCCCAGGTGAGATGGGGTCCCTATCCCCAGGTGAGATGGGGCCCCTGTCCCTAGGTGACATAGGGGTCCCTGTCCCTAGGTGACATGGGGGTCCCTGTCCCTAGCTGAGATGGGGGTCCCTGTCCCTAGCTGAGATAGGGGTTCCTGTCCCTAGCTGAAATGGGGGTCCCTGTGCCCAGGTGAGATGGGATCCCTGTCCCTAGCTGAGATGTGTCCCTGTGCCCAGGTGAGATGAGGTCCCTGTGCCCAGGTGAGATGAGGTCCCCGTCCCTAGCTTAGATGGGGTCCCTGTGCCCAGGTGAGATGAGGTCCCCGTCCCTAGCTGAGATGGGGGTCTCTGTGCCCAGGTGAGATGAGGTCCCTGTGCCCAGCTGAGATGGGGGTCCCTGTGCCCAGCTGAGATGGGGGTCCCTGTGCCCAGCTGAGATGGGGGTCCCTGTCCCTAGGTGAGATGGGGTCCCTGTCCCTAGGTGAGATGGGGTCCCTGTCCCTAGGTGAGATGAGGGTCCCTTTTCCCTAGGTGAGATGGGTGTCCCTGTGCCCAGGTGAGATGGAGTCCCTGTGCCCAGGTGAGATGGGGGTCCCTTCGGGTCCTTGTCCCTAGCTGAGATGGGGTCCCTGTCCCTAGCTGATATGGGGGTCCCTGTCCCTAGCTGAGATGAGGTCCCTGTCCCTAGCTGAGATGGGGGTCCCTGTCCCCAGGTGAGATGGGGGTCCCTGTCCCTAGCTGAGATGGGGGTCCCTGTTCCTAGCTGAGATGGGGGTCCCTGTCCCCAGCTTAGATGGGGGTCCCTGTCCCTAGCTGAGATGGGGGTCCCTGTCCCTAGCTGGGATGGGGTTCCCTGTCCCTAGCTGAGATGGGGGTCCCTGTCCCTAGCTGATATGAGGGTCCCTGTCCCTAGCTGATATGGGGGCCCCTGTCCCTCGCTGAGATGGGGATCCCTGTCCCTAGCTGAGATGGGGGTCCCTGTCCCTAGCTGAGATGGGGTCCCTGTCCCTAGCTGATATGGGGATCCCTGTCCCTAGCTGATATGGGGGTCCCTGTCCCCAGGTGAGATGGGGGTCCCTGTCCCTAGGTGAGATGGGGTCCCTGTCCCTAGCTGAGATGGGGGTCCCTGTCCCTAGGTGAGATGGGGTCCCTGTCCCTAACTGAGATGGGGGTCCCTGTCCCTAGTTGAGATGGGGTTCCCTGTCCCTAACTGAAATGGGGTTGGAGTCTCACTCACCATGAGCAAGTCTGCAGGGAACTCTTCTTCCATGGCTGCCTGGACTTCCTCCAGCAGCACACACAGGGCGATCAGCATATCTCGAGGCTAGGCAGACCTGTTCATGATGGGAGAAGGGGGGGCTGGCAGACAAGCCTGGGGTGTCCTCCAGCTCACATACAGCTGCACCTGTATGCCTAAACTTTGCGCGGGAGTAGTGTACAGTGCTCCAGAATGAATGCAGCCAACTTGGGGGCGGAGCTCTGGCTGGGGATGACTCTGGACTGAGCAGCGCAGCATGGGGAAGGTGAGAGTGACCCAGAGGAGCCGTGATTACCGGCCAAGCACACAGGCAGGGAATGTGCTACAGAGCAGCCAGTGCAGTAGAGGTGGGAGCTCTGCTACTCATCCCTGTCCTCCAGCCACCCAGGCGCTGCTATTCCTACCCAACTCAAGGTCTTTAATTAGGCAAATTAGGTTGCGAGACCCCTGTGAGTGCAAGCCCTTAGGCGACCGCCTAATTTGCCTAATTAGAGAGCCGCCTCGGCTCCCACCACCACGCTTGATTGTAGGCAAGACACACTTGTCTTTGTACTCCTTACCTGGTTGCCACCACACAGGCTTGACACCATCTAAACCAAATAAATTTATCTTGGTCTCATCAGACCAAAGGACATGGTTCCAGTATTCCATGTCCTTAGTCGGGTTGTCTTCAGCAAACTGTTTGCGGGCTTTCTTGTGCATCATCTTTAGAAGAGGCTTCCTTCTGGGAAGACAGCCATGCAGACCAATTTGAGGCAGTGTGCGGTGTATGGTCTGACGCCCCACCCCTTCAACCTCTGCAGCAATGCTGACAGCACTCATACCTCTATTTCCCAAAGACAACCTCTGGTTATGACGCTGAGCACGTGCACTCAACTTCTTTGGTCGACTATGGCCAGGCCTGTTCTGACTGGAACCTGTCCTGTTAAACCACTGTATGGTCTTGGCCGCTGTGCTGAAGCTCAGTTTCAATGTCTTGGCAATCTTCTTATAGCCTAGGCCATATATCTTTATGTAGAGCAACAATTCTTTTTTTCAGATCCTCAGAGAGTTCTTTGCCATGAGGTGCCATGTTGAACTTCCAGTGACCAGTATGAGAGAGTGAGAGCGATAACACCAAATTTAACACACCTGCTCCCCATTCACACCTGAGACCTTGTAACACTAACAAGTCACATGACACCGGGGAGGGAAAAGGGCTAATTGGGCCCAATTTGGACATTTTCACTTAGGGGTGTACTCACTTTTGTTGCCAGTGGTTTAGACATGAATTGCTCTGTGTTGAGTTATTTTGAGGGGACAGAAAATGTACACTGTTGTACAAGCTGTACACTCACTACTTTACATTAAAGCAAAGTGTAATTTCTTCAGTGTTGTCACAAAAATTTGAGGGGTGTACTCACTTTTGTGAGATACTGTATGTGACGAAACGTCCCTACACTCCTCTTGAGTGCTTTCGTCATATACCACTTCCTCCCAGTCTGAATATAGATCTTAGATATTCCAACCGCTCCCAAGCACAAAACGAGACGAGACTTGCTTAGTGCTAACATTGACTGTTTTAATAGAACCAAAATGACAAGTATTTATAATACAGTAGAAGAGGAGATCCCCCCTCCTGCTCATATTACTCTAACAATACACCTGTAACAAATTAACATGAGCTAATTAACTAATCCCTTTAAGCAGCCGATGTGACTCTGTGCCCATCAGGATTTCACTACAGGTCAGACTTGTTGTCACCGAGCTTCAACCAGTAGATTATACATTATCATATGTACAACCACAAGACATTTTATCACAATAGCAGGACCTCCACTAGGAGTCGGCCCATCTACCACATTGTACAGAGGACAATGTGATCAGCTCTCTCAATTAACATCATGTTCATGACGCTAGCATCTGACAGTGTGTGTCCCAACAGCATGAGACAACACACATTATATATACATATATACAGCATTTAATTTAAAAAATGTTTTGCTATAGTGGGCCTTTAAAAATTAAAATGACTCTTGTGTGATCAATTTTTCTTTATCAGACATAAACATACAGTATATACTCAAGTATAAGCCGAGTTTTTCAGCCTATTTTGTAGGCTGAAAAAACCTCCCCTCGGCTTATACTCGAGTGAGCCGTACCTTTTGTTACTAAAACAGTATGTGTCTCCCGCTGTGTTATGCAGTCTGTTCGGCTGTCCATTGTAACAAAGTTCCGCCTCCTCCTCGTCCATGATAGAGGAATACTGATACAATGCTGGGAAACTGTATCAGTGTTCCTTCTATCACAGACGAGGAGGAGGCGGGGCTTTGTTACAATGGACGGCCGAACAGCCTGCATAACACAGCGGGAGACACACGCTGTTTTAGTAATAAAGGGTACGGCTGCAGATGGTCACAGTGAGACTGCAAATGGTCACAGTGAGACTGCAAATGGGTACAATTAGACTGCAAATGGGCACAATTAGACTCTAAATGTGCACAGTGAGGCTGCAAATGTGCACAATTAGACTGCAAATGGGCACAGTGAGGCTGCAGATGGGCATTGTTCACCCAGCATACAAGTTTGGTGAAGTGGATTTGCGCTAGTTCTGGCGGTGTGTAATTTACCATCTAATTGCTTGTAGGAGGGACAAATGGGTGAAAATTAAAAACTGGGGGAAGGGGAAGAGGGAAGGATGGACCAATCAAAATTGCATGTAGATCGTCACAACATGAAAAAAGCAATAGCTTAAAACATATAGTTCAGTGACAGTCCATGTCATAAGATGGGAAAATAATGGCACTGTTTTAAGAAGGCAGCCCAGTTTGAAGACTTAAAGCGGTTCTGCACACATTTCATTTAGTAAATCTCCTTGCCTTCCAAATCAGGCAAAGAGTACTAAATGAAATGTGTTTTTTTTTTTTTTTCCACTTACCTTGTAATCGCTGACTTCCTGTCCTCTGTCTCTGCGGCGGTGGGCGGGGTCTCTGCGTCGATCGTCGTCACGCCGCACTGTCTCCTGGGATCTGATGTCATTGATCCCAGGAGTCAGTGCAGACATCTTCCGAAATCTCGCGAGATTTTGGTCACATCTTCCGAAATCTCGCGAGATTTCGGGCGATGTCTGCGAACGTGAGCTGCACTTTGCCGTTACTGCACACGCGCGAGATCGGCGCAGTAACGGCGGTGCATGCTGGGCCATCTGAAGTGCCTGTGTGGGTTCACATGCCCACAGGCAAGATGGCCCCCAGCAGGAAATATTTTATAAATCTCTTTTGTCTGACGAAAACCGGCAGCAGCGATTTAGAGAAATAGGACACGTGAGCACCTAAACTAGCTCTCATAGGCAATTGCACTGCACTAAAAAAAAAAAAAAAACATACAGACAGTGCAGAACCGCTTTAAGAAGCAGCAAGTAATCCTTTGGAGACACTAAAAATGGAAACAGAAGGCGCCACTCTAAGTGCAATAAAAAGTGGAAATTTTTAATATAAAAGTTTAAAAGGGGTTGTACTCACAAAGGTACAATGTCCAAAGGCATGTAGAACAGATGTTGGGCCGGATGTCCATGAAGGGAGTGATGGGAGTGATTTCCGTATCCTGGGAGGCTGTATCGTCTGCTTGATAGTGCTGGGGCATCAACTGCTGACAATTCCTGTCAGTGGAGCGCACGCCGACAACCAGGTGGGTCACTTCATTTCCGGGGGCTGGAACCGGTTTCAACCAATAGGCAGGCGACACGTTTGCGGAGCATGCGCTCCTTCCTCAGGCCTAATGGGGGTGGTGATTGGGCTGGCTATTTGTGGGCAATGGGCGGCTCTGATTGGATGCTGTTTAGATGTATTATGGACGGTGGCCAGCGGGGGACAAGGCGGAGCTGGCTGTGAAATTCTTTGCAGAACAGGAAGGGATGTATAAAATTGAACTGTGCAGGGAGCTGCACTTTATGCTTTAATGGGGAAAAAATTGTAGCGTGCTGACACCTCTGGTTGAATGGAGACAAAAAAAGGGGGAATACGTAAATAAAGGACTTTTAATGACAAAAAGTGTGGAGGGTGTGTGTTGCTTCGCTGCCATGACAAAGCATGCTTGTAGGGCCATCATATGGACTTATGTTGTGGATATTTTGCATGTAAAAATATGTATATGTGTATATGGATGTGTTGGACGAGAAATGGATTAAGGGATCATAGAAAATTAATTTGGAAAATGTGTGTGTCTAAAAAGTATGTATATATATATATATATATATATATATATATATATATATGTGTGTGTGGAATGCTCCAAAAATGCTGTTGTAAAATACTTGTTAAAAAAAAAAAAAAAAAATATATAATATATATATATTATATGTAATAAAAAAAGTATATACATATAAAAGAATATATATATATATATATATATATATATATATATATATATATATATATATATATATATATATATATATATAATACATATATAAATATATATACATATATATATATATATATAATATATAAAATATATATATATATATATATATATATATATATATATATATATATATATATATATATATATATATATATATATATATACATATATATTTGCATAAAATACATACATATAAAAACCACATGTATAAAAAACACATGTATAAAAATATATATATATACACATGAAAAACATATATACATCTAAAAAGATATACACATGTAAAAAGACTACATATATTTGGAATGCCTAAAGAAAAATGAAAGAAACGCACACACTCCTTTCAAAAACTCTCTGGAAAATAGAAAATCTCATGCTTCCTCAAAACTATACACATGTGCAATGCATACATGTGCGGATGTATACTCACCTAGAACACATGTGTAATGCATCTGCACAGAAACTTGGCCATATAAAGTGCAAGTGCACAGTAATTGAAATTAAAAACAAAATCAAAATTGGACTTAAATCTAAAATTGGGTTTACAGCGCACCCACGTGCCCTGTGCATGCATGTGGGCTGTTGTTTGCATTACCCATGAAGAACCTTCCCACAAGGGGTTCCTCTGCGAGAAAAATGCTGGTATGGGGTGAATGGAGAGAAAAAAAGAGAGAAAAAAAAAAGACAAAAACGGAGAGAAAGGTCTGTTAGATGAGGCTACTGACCTCTATGCTTTCATTCATCCCCCCAGGGGCCAGAGAGTCCAAAATGTAAATCCAGTACGTTTCCCTCTGGCAAAGACGCTTGAAACGCTCCGCCAGGGGGAACGTACTGAAAATGGACTCTATTATCCACACTTTTAGTCCTGTGGATGATTTTGCATGTTTGTGCAGAAAATGTAGTGGAACGTTGTGGGTGTCATCCCCTGCGCCAACAAGGCGGCGATGTTCCCCGAACCTTTTTCTTAACGTACGAATGGTCCTCGCCCCATAATATAAACCACATGAACAACTTAAGCAATAGATTGCAAACTCAGTCGAGCAATTGTAAAAGCTGCTGATCAGGAAGGTTTTACCATTTTTAGAAAAATCTTTTTGGCCATGATTTATGTGATTGCAAGTCAGACAAAGTTTCTTGTGACATTGGTACATGCCAACTAAGGGGATAAGACAGGGGTTTAGGGAGGTGGTGGGGCCTTGATGAACTGCAAGTTTGCTGGGTGCAATCCAACTTTTTATGTTTCTGGTTTTCCTGTAGGTGAATTTTGGTTTCAACGGGACAATGGGTATTAGCTGAGGGTCTTGGAGTAAGATACTCCAATGTTTTTGCAGAATATGTTCCATGGCTCGGTACTGGGTGTGGAACTGAGTGACAAACCTTACTGGTTGTATCTCAGGCTCGTTGGGGTTGTTGACCGTAGATGTATGCTCTGTCAGGTAGAACTTAAAAGCTTTGTCGATGAGGTTTGCTGTAAATAATTTTTCCAGAAATTTTTGTTTTAAAAGTGACCCTTCTGTGATATAGTCTGATTGTCTGGTGCAGTTTCTGCGCAACCTACAGAACTGACTCTTGGGAATATTGGAGATCCACCTAGGGTGGTGGCAACTATGGTGATGCACGAAGGAGTTGCCTGCTGTTGGTTTTGTATAGTTCTTGTTACGTACCTGGACGTAGAGCCTGACTTGTAGGAGGAAACCTCTCATACAGCGCTGGTTCACGTGCCACTGGAGATGGGGACAGTGGTCACGTGAGCACAGTGGGGTAGGAGTGCCTGGTTTGTAGAGGAAGGTGTTGCAACCAACAGGGAGGTCCTCCAGTAATGTCCGTATGCGGATGGCAGGATGTAAGACTGCAGCTGTAGGTGGTTAAAGCAGGGTACAAAAGAACCAGGCAGCAGGCGGATCAAACAAGTGGGAATCAGCAGAGCAAGGTCAGACAGTCCGGTTGGCAACAGCAGATCAATCAGATGATAGGAGCAGGCAATGGCAGAGTCGGTAGGCAGGCAGAAGTCGGTAACCAAAAGGCAGATGCAACAAGGTCAGGCAGGCCGGGTCGGGTAGGAGAAGGTAGAGTAGTCCAAACAGAGCCGGGTCGGTAACGGAAGATCACAGGTTCAGGTTTCAGATCAGGTTTTCGGGTGGCTGACAAGCAGGAAGCTTAAAGACAACACAGCACTGGCTGAGTGTCACTGCTGGGCTTTTAAAGCCCGTTTTGGCGCCAATTGCGTTCCCGCGCATGCGCACGCGCGCGCGCGCTAACGTGCACGCGCGCGCGCCCGCCGCGCACCTGTGTGCGCACGGAAAGCCCGGAAATGCCTGGTAAGTCCTTGACATTGCCCCCCCCCACAAGGGGCAGCCTCCGGATGCCCAGGCGACTTGCCTTTTCAGGGTGGGAAGTCAGGTAGGTACGAACTAGACGTTTTGCATGTATGTTACTGTCCGGTTCCCAGGAATTGCTTTCTGGACCGTACCCTTTCCATTTGACCAAAAATTGTACTTGCCCATGTCTTCTTCTACAATTGAGGATAGCCTCCACCTCATATTCCTGATTACCATCCACCAAAACAGGTTCAGGCGGGCTGGTTCCTCTGTCAGGGAAGGGATTAGGTACAGCAGGTTTTAACAAAGACACGTGAAATACCGGGTGAACTTTAAGAGAATCAGGTAAAGACAGTTCATAGGCCACTTCATTAATTTTCTTCTTAACAGGAAAAGGTCCCATAAATTTAGGTGCAAGTTTTTTAGAAGTGCAAATCAACTTGATATTGGAGGTAGACAGCCATACCTGATCTCCAGGTTGCAGAACCAGCTCCCCCCTTCTCTTTTGGTCGAAGTTCCTCTTGCTATCTGCCTGGGCCTTGGACACAGCTTCTTGTAGTACCTGATTGTTGCGTTTGAGGAACTCCACCGTCTTCTGGACTGCCGGAACTGGGGATTCTGAAACAAAATCTGGTAAAAAAGTCAAGTGAAAACCATAATTGGAAAAGAAGGGGGATTGGTTAGTGGCTGAGTGACTGGTATTATTGTATGCAAATTCCGCTAGAGGCAGCAGGGAAACCCAATTGTCCTGTGAAAAAGAAGTAAAACATCGGATATATTGCTCGAGGGTTTGGTTGGTTCTCTCTGTCTGCCCATTAGTCTGTGGGTGATAGGCTGAGGAGAGAGCAAGCTCAATCTTCAAGATTTCACAAAGTGCCTTCCAGAAGCGTGAGGTAAATTGTACCCCTCTGTCGGAGACTATATTTGCAGGTACTCCGTGTAGTCTGATGATCTCCTTGATAAATACACGGGCTGTCTCTGCAGCGGATGGGTTTCCCTTCAGGGGCACAAAATGGGCCATCTTAGATAGGCGATCTACAACCACAAAAATGGCTGTGCACCCCTCAGAGCGGGGTAGTTCGACTATAAAGTCCATAGAAATCATTTTCCAAGGTCTGTCTGGTATAGGTAAAGGTTTAAGCAGTCCCCAGGCTCGGTTCCTTGAAGTCTTGTTCCGTAAGCAGACGGAGCAGGATTTGATGTATTTTTCACAAAACTCCTTTAAGTTGGGCCACCAGAATGTACGTTGTACAAGTTCATGAGTTTTCCGTACCCCAAAATGTCCTGCTAAGGGATGATCATGAAGCAATGTTAGTACCTTAACTCGGATACTTTCAGGGACAAAGATTTGACTTCCCTTCCATAGCAAGCCATCTCGAGATGTCAAGGTGGTTCCTGGAGGTCTTGGAGAGTGGGTAGAGGCTTCCTTGATTAGAGATAGGAGATCTGTGTGTAAGAGCAAGAAACTGTTTGTGGGTAGAATTGTGTCAGGAGCAGGTGAGTCCTTAGGGTTATCATGCATGCGTGACAATGCGTCTGGTTTGACGTTCTTTGATCCTGGCCGATAAGTGATGTGGAAACAGAAACGGGTGAAAAACAAGGGCCAACGAGCTTGTCGGGGTCTCAAACGTTTGGCAGATCTCAGATATTCTAAATTCTTATGGTCGGTATATATTAATACCGGGTGAGCCGCGCCCTCTAACAGATACCTCCACTCCTCCAAAGCGGTCTTGATGGCAAGAAGCTCCCGATCCCCTACATCGTAATTTCTCTCAGCTGGAGATAATTTTCGGGAGAAGAATCCCACAGGGTGTATCAAATCCTCCTTACCCTGTCTTTGCGAAATGACCGCTCCCACCGCTACTTCGGATGCGTCAACTTCTAATAAAAAAGGTAAAGATGGGTTAGGGTGACTGAGAATTGGAGCTGATGTAAAAAGTCTTTTAAGTCTCTCAAATGCCCCTTGAGCCTCCGTACTCCAATGAAACCTGACGTGTTGTTGGGTCAACCGTGTAATAGGGGCTATGATGGCAGAGAATCCTTTGATAAATTTCCTGTAAAAGTTTGCGAAACCAATGAAACGTTGTATACCTTTCTTATCGACGGGTGCAGGCCAATCCAGAACAGCAGACACTTTTTGGGGGTCCATCTTGATACCGGTTGCGGATATTATCAAACCCAAAAACTGAATCTCTTGTTGCTCGAACTCGCACTTCTCCGCTTTTGCGTATAGTCCATGTAGGCGAAGACGGTCCAAGACTCTGCAAACGTGTTCCCGGTGTTGGCTGAGGGATTCAGAAAAAAACAAAATATCATCCAAATAAACAATTACAAAAATATCTAAGAAGTCTTTGAATACATCGTTAATAAGATGTTGAAAAGTGGCAGGTGCATTACATAGACCAAAGGGCATGCCCAGATATTCATAATGCCCGAACCTTGTTCGGAATGCCGTCTTCCACTCATGCCCAGCCCGGATGCGGACCAGATTATATGCCCCTCTTAGATCGAGTTTCGTAAAAATAGTAGCAGACCTTAGTTTTTGGAATAATTCGGGTATTAAGGGCAACGGGTAACGGTTCTTGACCGTGATCTTATTCAACTCCCGGTAATCTACACACGGGCGGAGAGTCTGATCCTTCTTAGTCACAAAAAATATTCCAGCACCAGCTGGAGAGGTAGATGGGCGGATGAATCCTTTTTCCAGGTTTTCGTTGATGTAACTTTTTAGTGCTTCCTGTTCTTTTTCTGACAGGGTCTAAATGCGCCCAAAGGGGATTTCGGCCCAGGGTAAAAGTTCAATTGGGCAGTCATATGCCCGATGGGGTGGAAGAGAGTCTGCTCCCTTTTTACTGAAAACATCGAGGAACCCATGATACGGTTCGGGTACTGATTGGCGTAGGTTCTGATCAATGTCCATGCAAAATAAGGTGATAGAGGATTGAGTAGACTCATTTTGACAATGTTCTTGGCAGTAGGGGGACAAGAACCTGATCTCTCTGGTAGTCCAATTGATGGAAGGATTATGGGCCTGAAGCCAGGGAATGCCCAGGATGATTGGGAACAACGGGGAAGAGATCACATCAAGGGTCAGAAGCTCCTTATGCTGGAAGGAGGTGATGGCAGGTAAGGGAAAAGTCTCTTGGGTCACCTGTCCGGAGCTGATGCGGGAGCCGTCGGCCAAGAAGACTGAAAGTCGGTGGGTTTTATTCTGTAAGGGAATGTTGTGTTGGTTGGCGAAGGCAGAATCAATGAAGCAACTGCATGCTCTGGAATCAATAATTGCTTTAACTGGAATTGTCCTTCCTTGGAGCTGCAATGAGAGAGGGAGAGCAATGTGGGTTGTGTTAGCAGAAAGTGCTGAAAGACTGGCAGGAACAGAGGAAAAGCACTTACGCATCTTGGCCGGACAGTTGCGCACGTAGTGTCCTGTTGTTCCACAGTACAGGCAGAGGTTAAGTTGATGGCGACGTGTGCGCTCTTCCGGGGTTAAGGTGGGTCGAATCAGTCCCAACTGCATCGGCTCGGAGGCGTCAGGTGCAGGGTGGGTTGGCTGGAAGTTGGGTGGCGGTAAGTAGCGGGCAGCAGGAATTGGAGCTTTAGCAGTCATCCAAGTAGGGCGATTATGTTGGTAGGCCCGTTCAGTGCGACGTTCCCGAAGGCGGCGATCAATCTGGATGGTTAGGGTGATTAAGGCCTCAAGAGTATCAGGTATGCCTACCCGGGCCAATTCATCTTTCAGTCCTTCTGATAGGCCCATGCGGAACTGATGCCGTAGAGCTGCATCATTCCATTGAGTGTCCGCACTCCAGCGTCTAAAATCCGAAATGTAAGCCTCGGCCGCCCGGCGACCCTGCTGGAGTGTAGTTAAGGTGGCCTCTGCTGTGGCGACCCGTTCAGGGTCTTCATAAAGCTGGGACATAGCTTCAAAGAAGGCTGTTAGTGATTGAATCAAAATAGAGTCCTCTTCGAGAAGTCGGTGTGCCCAGATCTGTGGTTCTCCTAACAGTAGGGAGACCACAAACCCCACTTTAGTGGCTTCAAGTGAGAAAGTCCGGGGTTGCAGGGCTAAGTAAAGTCGACAAGCACTGCGGAAGGCCCGGAATTTAGTTCGGTCCCCTGAAAACTTCTCAGGTATGGGGACCCTTGGCTCAGGTGGAAGCATAACGACAGAAGGAGGGGAAGCAGCCTGAGCAGGGGCTGAAACGGACCCAGGAACCACGTGTACCGGGTTGATGATGTTCTGGACTTGACCCTCCAATCTGGTGTAACCGTCTTGTAAGGATTTTACGGCTTGAGTGAGGGCTGACAGGTGTGAACAGATATCTGTCATGGGAGGGGTCTCTCCTGCAGGCTCAGTCAATGCTGTGTTGTACTGTTACGTACCTGGACGTAGAGCCTGACTTGTAGGAGGAGACCTCTCATACAGCGCTGGTTCACGTGCCACTGGAGATGGGGACAGTGGTCACGTGAGCACAGTGGGGTAGGAGTGCCTGGTTTGTAGAGGAAGGTGTTGCAACCAACAGGGAGGTCCTCCAGTAATGTCCGTATGCGGATGGCAGGATGTAAGACTGCAGCTGTAGGTGGTTAAAGCAGGGTACAAAAGAACCAGGCAGCAGGCGGATCAAACAAGTGGGAATCAGCAGAGCAAGGTCAGACAGTCCGGTTGGCAACAGCAGATCAATCAGATGATAGGAGCAGGCAATGGCAGAGTCGGTAGGCAGGCAGAAGTCGGTAACCAAAAGGCAGATGCAACAAGGTCAGGCAGGCCGGGTCGGGTAGGAGAAGGTAGAGTAGTCCAAACAGAGCCGGGTCGGTAACGGAAGATCACAGGTTCAGGTTTCAGATCAGGTTTTCGGGTGGCTGACAAGCAGGAAGCTTAAAGACAACACAGCACTGTCTGAGTGTCACTGCTGGGCTTTTAAAGCCCGTTTTGGCGCCAATTGCGTTCCCGCGCATGCGCACGCGCGCGCACGCGCGCGCACGCTCGCGCACGCTAACGTGCACGCGCGCGCGCCCGCCGCGCACCTGTGTGCGCACGGAAAGCCCGGAAATGCCTGGTAAGTCCTTGACATTGCCCCCCCCACAAGGGGCAGCCTCCGGATGCCCAGGCGACTTGCCTTTTCAGGGTGGGAAGTCAGGTAGGTACGAACTAGACGTTTTGCATGTATGTTACTGTCCGGTTCCCAGGAATTGCTTTCTGGACCGTACCCTTTCCATTTGACCAAAAATTGTACTTGCCCATGTCTTCTACAATTGAGGATAGCCTCCACCTCATATTCCTGATTACCATCCACCAAAACAGGTTCAGGCGGGCTGGTTCCTCTGTCAGGGAAGGGATTAGGTACAGCAGGTTTTAACAAAGACACGTGAAATACCGGGTGAACTTTAAGAGAATCAGGTAAAGACAGTTCATAGGCCACTTCATTAATTTTCTTCTTAACAGGAAAAGGTCCCATAAATTTAGGTGCAAGTTTTTTAGAAGTGCAAATCAACTTGATATTGGAGGTAGACAGCCATACCTGATCTCCAGGTTGCAGAACCAGCTCCCCCCTTCTCTTTTGGTCGAAGTTCCTCTTGCTATCTGCCTGGGCCTTGGACACAGCTTCTTGTAGTACCTGATTGTTGCGTTTGAGGAACTCCACCGTCTTCTGGACTGCCGGAACTGGGGATTCTGAAACAAAATCTGGTAAAAAAGTCAAGTGAAAACCATAATTGGAAAAGAAGGGGGATTGGTTAGTGGCTGAGTGACTGGTATTATTGTATGCAAATTCCGCTAGAGGCAGCAGGGAAACCCAATTGTCCTGTGAAAAAGAAGTAAAACATCGGATATATTGCTCGAGGGTTTGGTTGGTTCTCTCTGTCTGCCCATTAGTCTGTGGGTGATAGGCTGAGGAGAGAGCAAGCTCAATCTTCAAGATTTCACAAAGTGCCTTCCAGAAGCGTGAGGTAAATTGTACCCCTCTGTCGGAGACTATATTTGCAGGTACTCCGTGTAGTCTGATGATCTCCTTGATAAATACACGGGCTGTCTCTGCAGCGGATGGGTTTCCCTTCAGGGGCACAAAATGGGCCATCTTAGATAGGCGATCTACAACCACAAAAATGGCTGTGCACCCCTCAGAGCGGGGTAGTTCGACTATAAAGTCCATAGAAATCATTTTCCAAGGTCTGTCTGGTATAGGTAAAGGTTTAAGCAGTCCCCAGGCTCGGTTCCTTGAAGTCTTGTTCCGTAAGCAGACGGAGCAGGATTTGATGTATTTTTCACAAAACTCCTTTAAGTTGGGCCACCAGAATGTACGTTGTACAAGTTCATGAGTTTTCCGTACCCCAAAATGTCCTGCTAAGGGATGATCATGAAGCAATGTTAGTACCTTAACTCGGATACTTTCAGGGACAAAGATTTGACTTCCCTTCCATAGCAAGCCATCTCGAGATGTCAAGGTGGTTCCTGGAGGTCTTGGAGAGTGGGTAGAGGCTTCCTTGATTAGAGATAGGAGATCTGTGTGTAAGAGCAAGAAACTGTTTGTGGGTAGAATTGTGTCAGGAGCAGGTGAGTCCTTAGGGTTATCATGCATGCGTGACAATGCGTCTGGTTTGACGTTCTTTGATCCTGGCCGATAAGTGATGTGGAAACAGAAACGGGTGAAAAACAAGGGCCAACGAGCTTGTCGGGGTCTCAAACGTTTGGCAGATCTCAGATATTCTAAATTCTTATGGTCGGTATATATTAATACCGGGTGAGCCGCGCCCTCTAACAGATACCTCCACTCCTCCAAAGCGGTCTTGATGGCAAGAAGCTCCCGATCCCCTACATCGTAATTTCTCTCAGCTGGAGATAATTTTCGGGAGAAGAATCCCACAGGGTGTATCAAATCCTCCTTACCCTGTCTTTGCGAAATGACCGCTCCCACCGCTACTTCGGATGCGTCAACTTCTAATAAAAAAGGTAAAGATGGGTTAGGGTGACTGAGAATTGGAGCTGATGTAAAAAGTCTTTTAAGTCTCTCAAATGCCCCTTGAGCCTCCGTACTCCAATGAAACCTGACGTGTTGTTGGGTCAACCGTGTAATAGGGGCTATGATGGCAGAGAATCCTTTGATAAATTTCCTGTAAAAGTTTGCGAAACCAATGAAACGTTGTATACCTTTCTTATCGACGGGTGCAGGCCAATCCAGAACAGCAGACACTTTTTGGGGGTCCATCTTGATACCGGTTGCGGATATTATCAAACCCAAAAACTGAATCTCTTGTTGCTCGAACTCGCACTTCTCCGCTTTTGCGTATAGTCCATGTAGGCGAAGACGGTCCAAGACTCTGCAAACGTGTTCCCGGTGTTGGCTGAGGGATTCAGAAAAAAACAAAATATCATCCAAATAAACAATTACAAAAATATCTAAGAAGTCTTTGAATACATCGTTAATAAGATGTTGAAAAGTGGCAGGTGCATTACATAGACCAAAGGGCATGCCCAGATATTCATAATGCCCGAACCTTGTTCGGAATGCCGTCTTCCACTCATGCCCAGCCCGGATGCGGACCAGATTATATGCCCCTCTTAGATCGAGTTTCGTAAAAATAGTAGCAGACCTTAGTTTTTGGAATAATTCGGGTATTAAGGGCAACGGGTAACGGTTCTTGACCGTGATCTTATTCAACTCCCGGTAATCTACACACGGGCGGAGAGTCTGATCCTTCTTAGTCACAAAAAATATTCCAGCACCAGCTGGAGAGGTAGATGGGCGGATGAATCCTTTTTCCAGGTTTTCGTTGATGTAACTTTTTAGTGCTTCCTGTTCTTTTTCTGACAGGGTCTAAATGCGCCCAAAGGGGATTTCGGCCCAGGGTAAAAGTTCAATTGGGCAGTCATATGCCCGATGGGGTGGAAGAGAGTCTGCTCCCTTTTTACTGAAAACATCGAGGAACCCATGATACGGTTCGGGTACTGATTGGCGTAGGTTCTGATCAATGTCCATGCAAAATAAGGTGATAGAGGATTGAGTAGACTCATTTTGACAATGTTCTTGGCAGTAGGGGGACAAGAACCTGATCTCTCTGGTAGTCCAATTGATGGAAGGATTATGGGCCTGAAGCCAGGGAATGCCCAGGATGATTGGGAACAACGGGGAAGAGATCACATCAAGGGTCAGAAGCTCCTTATGCTGGAAGGAGGTGATGGCAGGTAAGGGAAAAGTCTCTTGGGTCACCTGTCCGGAGCTGATGCGGGAGCCGTCGGCCAAGAAGACTGAAAGTCGGTGGGTTTTATTCTGTAAGGGAATGTTGTGTTGGTTGGCGAAGGCAGAATCAATGAAGCAACTGCATGCTCTGGAATCAATAATTGCTTTAACTGGAATTGTCCTTCCTTGGAGCTGCAATGAGAGAGGGAGAGCAATGTGGGTTGTGTTAGCAGAAAGTGCTGAAAGACTGGCAGGAACAGAGGAAAAGCACTTACGCATCTTGGCCGGACAGTTGCGCACGTAGTGTCCTGTTGTTCCACAGTACAGGCAGAGGTTAAGTTGATGGCGACGTGTGCGCTCTTCCGGGGTTAAGGTGGGTCGAATCAGTCCCAACTGCATCGGCTCGGAGGCGTCAGGTGCAGGGTGGGTTGGCTGGAAGTTGGGTGGCGGTAAGTAGCGGGCAGCAGGAATTGGAGCTTTAGCAGTCATCCAAGTAGGGCGATTATGTTGGTAGGCCCGTTCAGTGCGACGTTCCCGAAGGCGGCGATCAATCTGGATGGTTAGGGTGATTAAGGCCTCAAGAGTATCAGGTATGCCTACCCGGGCCAATTCATCTTTCAGTCCTTCTGATAGGCCCATGCGGAACTGATGCCGTAGAGCTGCATCATTCCATTGAGTGTCCGCACTCCAGCGTCTAAAATCCGAAATGTAATCCTCGGCCGCCCGGCGACCCTGCTGGAGTGTAGTTAAGGTGGCCTCTGCTGTGGCGACCCGTTCAGGGTCTTCATAAAGCTGGGACATAGCTTCAAAGAAGGCTGTTAGTGATTGAATCAAAATAGAGTCCTCTTCGAGATGTCGGTGTGCCCAGATCTGTGGTTCTCCTAACAGTAGGGAGACCACAAACCCCACTTTAGTGGCTTCAAGTGAGAAAGTCCGGGGTTGCAGGGCGAAGTAAAGTCGACAAGCACTGCGGAAGGCCCGGAATTTAGTTCGGTCCCCTGAAAACTTCTCAGGTATGGGGACCCTTGGCTCAGGTGGAAGCATAACGACAGAAGGAGGGGAAGCAGCCTGAGCAGGGGCTGAAACGGACCCAGGAACCACGTGTACCGGGTTGATGATGTTCTGGACTTGACCCTCCAATCTGGTGTAACCGTCTTGTAAGGATTTTACGGCTTGAGTGAGGGCTGACAGGTGTGAACAGATATCTGTCATGGGAGGGGTCTCTCCTGCAGGCTCAGTCAATGCTGTGTTGTACTGTTACGTACCTGGACGTAGAGCCTGACTTGTAGGAGGAGACCTCTCATACAGCGCTGGTTCACGTGCCACTGGAGATGGGGACAGTGGTCACGTGAGCACAGTGGGGTAGGAGTGCCTGGTTTGTAGAGGAAGGTGTTGCAACCAACAGGGAGGTCCTCCAGTAATGTCCGTATGCGGATGGCAGGATGTAAGACTGCAGCTGTAGGTGGTTAAAGCAGGGTACAAAAGAACCAGGCAGCAGGCGGATAAAACAAGTGGGAATCAGCAGAGCAAGGTCAGACAGTCCGGTTGGCAACAGCAGATCAATCAGATGATAGGAGCAGGCAATGGCAGAGTCGGTAGGCAGGCAGAAGTCGGTAACCAAAAGGCAGATGCAACAAGGTCAGGCAGGCCGGGTCGGGTAGGAGAAGGTAAAGTAGTCCAAACAGAGCCGGGTCGGTAACGGAAGATCACAGGTTCAAGTTTCAGATCAGGTTTTCGGGTGGCTGACAAGCAGGAAGCTTAAAGACAACACAGCACTGGCTGAGTGTCACTGCTGGGCTTTTAAAGCCCGTTTTGGCGCCAATTGCGTTCCCGCGCATGCGCACATGCACGCGCGCCGCCGCGCGCGCTAACGCGCACGCGCACGCTAACGCGCACGCTAACGTGCGTGCGCCCGCCGCGCACCTATGTGCGCACGGAAAGCCCGGAAATGCCTGGTAAGTCCTTGACAGTTCTTAGCTAAAATTTGGCCATCTGAATGAAATAAAGTGAGCTCTAAAAAGGCCAGTTGTGAGGGATTATGTTCAGAAGTGAAAGATAGACCGTAAGTGTTGTTGTTGCAATGTTCTAAAAATTCTAAAAACAGGGAATTTGGACCATCCCAAATGACAATGACATCATCAATATATCTACTGTAAAAAATTATGTGGGAGGTGTAAGGGTTATTTAGCCAGATGTAGTTGGCTTCCCGGGACCCCATAGTTAGATTGGCATAGCTGGGGGCAAAATTTGCCCCCATAGCTGTGCCTCTAACTTGGAGGTAAAATTCTTGGTCCAACTCAAAGTAGTTGTGTGTCAGGCAGAATTCTGTGGCCTCTAATATGAATTCTGCCTGACTGGGATTAAGTAAAGGATCAGAGGATAAAAAACTAGCAGTGGCTCGGAGGCCTATGTCGTGTGGAATTGACGTGTACAGTGAACTCACATCTAGTGATGCCCACATGTACGTGGGTTCCCAAGTGTAATGAGTCAACTTTTCTTGAAGATGTGCCCCGTTTTTTGTATGTATCAGTGTCAGACAAAAGGCGGCGGGCTTCGGTCAAGTAATCGATGCGATTTTGGTCCGCTATGCCCCCGCCTTTGTCGGCGGTTTTGATGACTAAGTCATGGTTTTTGTTCATTGATGTCATTAAAGTTCATGTGTGTGTGTGATGATGCACAAGGGGGGTGTGACCGGACGTGTATGCTGAGTGAGTTGAGAGAGATGTGGGCTGAGTGAGGACAGGTGTGTGTTCTCCTGCCCTCCGACCTGCTAATATGCTCTGCTTGTATGCTGGCAGCCTAAGGTGATACACAGCTGATACACAGCTTGGAAAAAAACCCCGTTGGAAGGAGCAGCCTGGCTGGATTGAGCGTGCTTAATACTTGCCGGTTTCCGAGGATGCGCTTCTAGGCTCGGCTGTGTTCAGTAAGGTTCCGAGTGAGCCCGGAGATTACCGAAGGGGAACGTGACGTCACACGCTGAGTGCCGGCCACTGTGGAGGATCGGCGAGAGGGGACGGAGGAACTGCTGGTGGCAGCTTGGAGTTTTTTTTTTTTCTTGTTATAGCGCCACAGCAATTTTACTGTACAGCCCGGACCGGGCCAACCTTGTGAGACCTCTAGGTGCTTGGCTATTTGTGGGATGCCCCCCCAGGATCAGTCTGGTATGAATGCATGAGAACATATGAAACTTATGAGATACATCTACCGGCTGGGAAGAGGTCAGGTACTGGTAAGAGAACGTTACATTGTGCCTGTTTAAAACAAACTGCTGATTCTGTTGACCCTGATATGTACCAGTGACTCTGCATGAAAATTCTAAGGGGGGCTGGAACAGCATTCAGGACATGAGTAAAAGTAAATTGGAGGGATGTCAAAGGCATTAAAGCATCGATTAAAGCCACAGAAGGAGGGGGAAAAAGTAAAGAGAAAAGGGGGCCATATAAAACAACTACCTGGTAAAGGATCTTACTGTGGGATAGTCGCGTGCTAAACTGCGGTGACTGGACTGTTACTTCTCTTAGCATACCCTGTGTTACCCTGTGTTGTTCTCAGGCGGCCACCTATGGCAGATATTGGCTCAAAGGCATAAACTGGATACAAAGCAAAAAGGTTTTAATATTTAATATTGGCCTATATTATACAAAAGTGTTCTTATTTTGTGACATAAAGGCATAAGACTGCTTCCGGTATTTTCCTGTCCTTTCCCCCTCTCTCTCCCCTCCCATTGCTTCCTAGATTTAAAGTAATACCCTCCATTGTGACCTACTTTGTGCCTTTCTACTCCGGACTCTTGTTCTTTTTAAGATAACACTTTGGAAAGTTAATAAGTGTCATTATAAGATATTGCTTCTCCTTCCCTGACTACCTCTCCCGTCATTATTGTTCTATCAACCATGCAACATTTATGCTCAGCTAAGGAGAAAACCACCCAACAAACTCAGCAACAGGCAGTAGCCGCATCTGCATCAGCGGCAGCGAGGCTAGAGCAGTATGCGCACACCCCAGCACAGACCCTGCCTAAAAAGGGGGTACAGGCTAAAATACAGCAAGGTGCACCCACAGATAGAAAAAGTCTGGGACAATTAAATAATGCCTCGACTCCAGGGACAGCCAAAGGCTCCAATGCTAAAAATATAGCAGGTGGGGTGGTTGCAGTAGACTCAGCTGGAGTGGACGGAAAAGCAAAACCTATTGAAATTGCTGTAACAGGTTTATCCTCTGAAAGAGAACCAACATTAAAAGATGTATTGCTGGCTGTAAACATATGTAACGGCTCAATTAAAGAACTATGTGACGAGATAAGAGGAGTGAAGGAAGATGTGATTATATTTAAACAAGAGCTGGAAAAAATTGGGCAAAGGACATCAGAGCTGGAAGGGAGAATAAGCCAATTAGAAGATGATACCTTCCCCTTAATGGCAGATGTAAAAAATATGAAAGAACAAATTTCAAGACATACTTTAAAACTGGAAGAGATGGAGAATAGGCTCCGTAGAGACAACGTAAGGATGGTGGGTCTTCCAGAGAAAAGTGAAGGGCCGAACCCTGTGGAATTCATGGAGAAATGGCTAATTGATCTTTTTGGTAGAGAGTTCTTCTCAGCTGCGTTTGCCATTGAAAGAGCCCATAGAATTCCTTTCAGAGCCTCCCCAACTGCAAAGTTCCCTAGGCCACTACTGTTTAAATTCCTTAATTATAAAGATAAGGTGTCGCTACTGAGGAGAGCAAGAGAAATAGGAAATATCCTCTTCAATGGAACTAGAATTTCGTTTTATTCTGACTTTTCTCCAGAGCTCCAGAGACAGAGGGCAGAATTTATACAGGTCAAGCATTCTCTCCAGAGGGTTAAAATACCCTATGCCCATATGTACCCGGCAAGATTACGGGTGACAGCATGGGGGGAGTCGCAGATTTTTAATTCCCTAGAGGCAGTGGAGAGATGGATGGAAACAAACAAAGAAAGACTTGCAACTATTTGAGGACGGGGGGTGGAGGGAGGGGGGGGGGGAATGTCTAAGATCTACTGTATAGTAACAGGGGGTGTTGTTTTTGGGGTTGGAGGGTGGGAGGACACACAGGGGATACATAGAAAGTAAGAAAGGGATATGTGTGAAAGGGAAAGTGTGGCAACGTTAGAATAGGTACTGGTCGCCTATAGCCCCTTAGGGGAACACCTAGGTAGGTGGAAAAGAAAGGGGGGAGGGAGTGGGAGGTGGGGAGGGAAGAGGGTAGATAGGATTAAAAATTTTTATTATAAACTTAAAGAAAGGTGCACAACACAAAATATAAAGACACTAAATAAAAGAGTGGCACAAATCTCACAAAAAAATAAGAAAGAGAATACTTATAAAAAAAACTTATTATAAATTTGAAGAAAGTTGCATAACACAGAATACACAGACACTAAATGAAGGCGTAGCACTGATTTTACTAAGAATTAAGAAAACAAGTTTCTATACAATAGGGTACATGAATGGAGGAACCTATCGGGGAGGGAGGATCTGTATGGCCCTTTCCTTCACTTTTTGTTTCTACTTCCTCTGCTTTTGTTTTTTTTTTTTGTTTTTCTCTTTTTCTCACTATTATTGGGGGTAAAAGACTATGGGAGCAATGGTTGCTCCGTAAACTTTTAGCGGTATGATAGTATGAGGGGGAGATCACGTATTGATAGTGGCTTTTTGGTAGAGGAAAGGGGGAAGTACTAGAAGATTACGGGTGGAAATGATAATAGTTGTAGGGGTGGCCCTAAATATGGGCATATTTCAGACTGTCTGGTCTCAATGCGGCAATATAAGGTGAAATGACAGTGGTCAATGTAGGAACATGGAATGTTAGGGGACTGGGGACTCCGGCCAAGAAAGCAGCCGTGCTTGCTGTAATGGAGGGGTGGGGAGTAGAATTAATCTGTCTGCAGGAGACTCACCTCACTAAGCATACTGCCCGGGCCCTACAGAATAAGAAATACCAATTTCAATACCATTTGGTATATTCTACATATAGTAGGGGGGTTAGTGTTCTGATAAGATCAGGAATTTCTCCTGCAGACAGGTTGATATTGATGAAAATGGAAGATATATTTTTCTGTATTGCACGATTGAAAATGGAGCATATGTGATTGCTAATGTTTATATTCCGCCGCCATTTAAAATTGATGTGCTGCTCAAATTGAATGAATTTTTACAGGATAAAGGGGAAACCCCATTATTGGTATTGGGTGATTTTAATGAGGTCTTGAATAATAAACTAGACAGGTTCCCTATAAAGATATCTCCGGATACTGTGGAGAGAAGTAAATTAGGTCAGTTTATAGAAGAACTGGGCTTGGTGGATATATGGAGGGTTCGCAACCCTGAAGTACAGCAGTACTCATGCTACTCTGCTACGCACTCCACACTCTCCAGGATAGATTTGATCCTGGGGAGTGTGGGTGCGGTGCCGAGGGTGGAAAAAGTCAATTATTGCCCAAGGGGGATTTCGGATCATTCCCCAATAGTAATGACAATGAAAGTGGGGGAAAAAAAGAGCACGGGGGAATGGAGGATAAACCCAGGATGGTTGGATCTGATTAAGGAATTGGATGAGACCTTGCCTAAAATAAAGGAATTGATAGCATTTAATAAAGAGTCAGCACCGCCTGGTATAATATGGGATACATTGAAAGCATTTTTGAGAGGTGTTCTGTTACAGCAAGTGGCCAAGTTCAATAGAAAATCTAGAGTAGTGGAGGAAAAAGCGCAGAGAGAAATGTTGGAAGCCGAAAATTATTTTATAGTAGATCCAACGCTGGAGAATAAAAAAACTTGGATAGACAGGCAAAGGAACTATAAGCTAGTTATCATGGAAAAAGTCGAGACTAGAAGGCTCCTCCAACGGCAATCCGCGTTCGCAGAAGGGGAAAGTGTAGGAAGGATGTTAGCACAAATAGTAAAAATAAATTCCCCTACCTCTGTTGTTCAGGCTATTAGAACCGAGGGTGGAGAGATTATAACCAATTCCATAGGGATAGTCCAGACGTTTAGGAGTTTCTATGAAAAATTATATACAGCACAGAAGGTCGGGATGGAGGGTGCAATGGAGGATTTCCTGCGGGAATTGGAGATTCCCTCAGTGACCTAAGTGGAGAGAGAGGAATTGGAGGCTCCAGTGACTTTGGCAGAGCTTCAGCAGGCAGTAAATAGTATGGCAAATCAAAAATCACCGGGCCCTGATGGACTGCCTGTCGAGATATACAAAAGGTATGGAGAGATTTTGCTCCCTGCACTGCTAAATACACTGGAGGAGGCCAATAAGGAAGGAAGGTTACCTACCTCAATGTTAGAAGCTACCATTATAATCCTACAGAAGAAGGGAAGGACCCCCTAGATACTTCGGCTTATAGACCAATCTCCCTGCTGTGTTCTGACACTAAAATTTTGGCCAAAGTACTGGCGAGTCGGCTGAGCAAGGTAATTGCAAGGCTGGTTCATCTGGACCAGACAAGTTTTATAGCTGATAGATCTACAAGCATTAACATAAGAAGAGCTTTCTTGAATCTGCAAAGTCCGTGGTGAACGAGGGACCAAGAGCGGTATTGGCACTCGATGTAACAAAAGCATTTGATAGTGTGGAGTGGGGATACATTTGGAGAGTGTTGAAGAAGTTTGGGGTAGGTCCCCTGTTCACCAGGTGGATAAGATTGCTCTATGATAGGCCAAAGGCCAGGTTAAAAATTAATAATGAACTTTCAGAGGAAATCGAGTTGGAAAGGGGGACGAGACAGGGGTGTCCCCTGTCTCCTCTCCTTTTCGCGCTCGCAATGGAACTGCTAGCTATTGCTATTAGAAACAGCAATGAGATAATAGGTTTCCAAAGGAAGGGGGGGAGGGAGGAAAAAATTGCTTTATATGCAGATGATGTCTTATTGTTCCTGGGGGACTTGGATCGATCTCTAACTAGAGCAATGAACATAGTGGAGGACTTTGGCAGGTTTACAGGACTTGAGATAAATTGGAAGAAATCAGAACTACTCCCAATTAGTACAAATATAGAAGTTAGAATACCAGGAATGCCACAATTGGAGGTAGTTAATGCTTTGAAATACTTGGGAGTGGTCCTGACGAAGGATCCTAATCAATTTGTGAGGCTTAATCTAGTACCGCTATTGACCATGTTTAAAAAGAAGATAGCAGTTTGGAAATACCTCCCCTTGTCAGTTGCGGGTCGATGTGCTCTCATAAAGATGATCTGGATGCCACAGCTCCTGTATGTGCTACACAATTCCCCGGTGTGGGTATGCAGGAGATGGTTCCGGAAAATCAAAACCCTTTTCAGGGAACTTATCTGGAAAGGGGGTCAGGCTAGGATCCCTCTCGGTACCCTGCAGCTCCCAGTGAAAGAGGGGGGTCTTGCGGTGCCCCGCCCAGAGCGTTACTTTATGGCGGCTCAGCTTCAGCAGCTGTTGGGTTGTGGGGTTCCGGGAGGAGGCACCCCAAATTTGGAATTAATGCTGGTGGGAGCGGGCCATGATACATTAATAGAAACACTAGAGGCGGGCTCATTTGGTCATGAATACCCTACCACAAAAATGGTTGGAAAAATTTGGACAACAGTTAAAAAACAACTACATTATAAAGGGATGATTGACCAAACACCCCTGTGGAATAATAAAAACCTCAAAGAGATATACTTGATAGGCAAAATTAGGGATTGGGAAAAAAATGGGGTTAGGAAATTGAATCATCTATACAGAGGTAATACACTGAAAAAAATTTATGGATTTAAAATGAGAGTTTAATATATTACATTATTCTCTTTTCTCATATTTACAAGTGCTCTTGGTGCACAATTTTCAGAACAACCATTAATATGGCAAAAAATGCCACTCTTCCAAAAGATTTTGCAGATAGGATCAACTAAAGGGCTGATATCAGGGTTATATGAATACTTGGGACAGGAAATAGATTCAAGGGGGAGACTTGAAAAGGTAAAAGTAAGATGGGAAAAAGATGTTTGCTTAATAGCGGATGTACAGTGGAAGAGAATCTTGGAGAAAGGGTCAAAGGTGTCAGTGTCCCCCCCGCAGAGAATATTACATTTGATGTTGATTAATAGAGCATATTATACCCCCAAGCGGTTGTTTGGTTTTGGCAGAAGGGCCGACGACAATTGTCCCAGATGCCAAAAAACAGGAGATCTCATCCACATGTTGTGGAAGTGCCCCAAATTGGTTCACTATTGGAAGGGAGTGACTAACAGTATAAGTAGGATATTCGGAATTAAACTTGAGCTGGAACCCAAAGAGTGTATACGGGGATATAGAGAAGAAAGGGAAGAGAGTAAAAGTAAAACTATGGCAGTCCTGAGGTGTTTATTTCAAGCCAGAAAACTAATTGCAGGTAAATGGCAATCAAAGGAACCACCTACTGTAGATAACTGGATTGGGATAATAAATGAGAACTTGTTCAGAGAAAAGGCGGTATATATAAAGAGAGGTAATGTTAAAGAATTTAATAAAATGTGGAATCCATGGCTAACTAAAATGAATCCATCTGAGGTTGTAGACTAAGAGGGGGAGGGGCACTTTGAAGAAAGGGAAGAGAGACCTTGTGAGCTGCTTTCTGGGTGTTAAATGGAAGTGTAGTCACTAGTGTATGGTATATAATAGTCACGAAATGAAGAATGCATTTTTTGCTATGTATGGTGCCTTTTTTATCGTTAACCGTGTATATATGAACAATTTAATAAAGAATAAATAAAATAAAAAAAAAGGGTGAGGTTTCGGATGAACATGTGTAGATCTTTAAACAATGTAAATGAGTTGGGTAATGAAGTTGGCGCAAAGTTTAAACCCCGTTGTAGAATTGAAGTTTCTGCATCAGTCAAAGTGTGGGAGGATAAATTAAAGATTTTTACTGTTTTTGGGACTTGGCCCTGTGATTTGTTATGTCGTTTTCCCCCTCGCTTTCCTCTTCTTCTAGTTTTCTTTTGCCTGGATTCTGGCTGTGGGTTAGCGAGGGGGAAAGCACTAAAAAATTGTTGTCATCCTGAGTGCCATGAAACATTTGTTGGACTGAAGTGGACGGAATCTGTGCTGGCTGAGAAGTTGGAACTGAGATGTTGAAAGTGTCACTTCTTTGTGTAGTGCTGATGGAGTCCTGGGAACCAAGGCAGCTCCTGGGTGAAGACTTGGTAGTGAGTAATGTATTCCTAACTTGATTGTTTTTGTTCTCTCCACAGTGTTTGGGGGTTGCAAGAACTGGAATGACAGGAGGTATGGGGATTATGTTGCCTAATTGTAAGTCGCCTACGGTGTAGTAGTTGGTGGTTGTCTGTTCGCTGTTGGTTATGTGTGGATCATTTTTGAATTTCTTTCTGCCCCTATTGTTTCGGACACGTTGTTGTTTGGGGGTACAGTGAGGTGGCTTAATTGGACTGGTGGAAGTTGTGCTGCCACAAATATTGTTAGTGGTAACCACTCGGTGTGATGGAGTTTGGAGTCTGGATAAGGTCTTTTAAAAAGGGCCGGAGGTCTGACATTGCAAGACATTAAAGGCATGAGGGGTGGGGGTTGATGAGGGGCATTGTGACCGGTGGGTCCATGTGATTTCTTTTTCCAACTAAAAATTCTACCTAAGTTGAAGTCACCCAAATCTCTCCTCATTTTCCCTAATTTAATTTCGATCAGATTGTCCTCATCTTTTTTGGTGTGGTATTTTAAAGTGTTGAACCAAGACAATGGTCATTTTGGGGATATTTTTCTAATGAGGAATATACTGTATTCTAGTTGTTCGATTAGCTCTGAGTATTTTAATTGTCTCTGTTGGATGATAATGCGCATCCATTTTTGGGTGCAAAATTCAGAGATCTGTGACCACTCGGTGGCTAGTTCTGGTGTCAAAAATGAACATGTCTTTAAAATTCTTAAGCCCCGGGAGAAATGGAGTGGGCTATGTATTGCTCTAAAAAGAATTTGTCCCACCATTGGTGGTTGGCAGAAATCATGAGTTGTTCTATTTTCCTGAAATGGGTGCAGCAATTTTTAAAGGATTGTTGTGGTACAGAAAAATGGTTATGAAAAAATTCCCTGGGGAATGATGCATGTAGCTGGTCTAATATGTCATGTTTGGCAGATTCTAGTTGTTCTAACCACTCCATGTTGGAATAGTCACGACTTTGGTGTCGGTATTAGACTAGTGTAGACTGGTAGATGATGTATTTCAGGGATGTAAATGACGCTCATGTGCCCCACGCGGGAGGTATGTGAATCTGGACAAGGGATAATTTGTGTACAATAAACACGTACAACATGACCAATAAGACAGCAATGTTCAGAGATGTTAATTAAACACAGACTACCAAAAAAGCAGCACCACCTGGAGACTTCTTAATGGACAAAAAACAGCATACAAGTTTGGTGAAGTGGATTTGCACTAGTTCTGGCGGTGAGTAATTTATCATCTAATTGCTTGTAGGAGGGACAAATGGGTGAGGAAAATTAAAAACTGGGGGAAGGGGAAGAGAGAAGGATGGACCAATCAAAATTGCCTGTAGATCGTCACAACATGAAAAAAGCAATAGCTTAAAATATATAGTTCAGTGACAGTTCATATCATAAGATGGGAAAATAATGGCACTGTTTTAAGAAGGCAGCCCAGTTTGAAGACTTAAGAAGCAGCAAGTAATCCTCTGGAGACACTAAAAATGGAAACAGAAGGCGCCACTCTAAGTGCAATGGAAATTTTTAATATAAAAGTTTAAAAGGGGTTGTACTCACAAAGGTACAATGTCCAAAGGCATGTAGAACAGATGTTGGGCCGGATGTCCATGAAGGGAGTGACGGGAGTGATTTCCGTATCCTGGGAGGCTGTATCGTCTGCTTGATAGTGCTGGGGCATCCACTGCTGACACTTCCGGTCAGTGGAGCACACGCAGACAACCAGGTGGGTCACTTCACTTCCGGGGGCTGGAATCGGTCTCAACCAATAGGCAGGCGACGCGTTTGCGGAGCATGCGCTCCTTCCTCAGGCCTAACGGGGGTGGTGACTGGGCTGGCTATTTGTGGGCAATGGATGCTGATTGGATGCTGTTTAGATGTATTATGGACGGTGGCCAGCGGGGGACAAGGAGCGTCAGTCACATGACCGGAGCTGGCTGTGAAATTCTATGCAGAACAGGAAGGGATGTATAAAACGGAACGGACTGTGCAGGGAGCTGCACTTTATGCTTTAATGGGGAAAAAATTGTAACTTGCTGACATCGCTGGTTAAATGGAGACAAAAAAAGGGGGAATACTTAAATAAAGGACTTATAAAGGACAAAAAGTGTGGAGGGTGTGTGTTGCTTGTAGGGCCATCATATGGACTTATGTTGTGGATGTTTTGCATGTAAAAATATGTATATGTGTATATGGATGTGTTGGATGAGAAATGGATTAAGGATCATAGGAAATGAATTTGGAAAATGTGTGTGTCTTATACTTGAGTCAATGGGGATTATTTATGAAAGGCAAATCCACATTGCACTACAAGTGCAAACTACAAGTGCAAAGTGCAATTGAAATTGCACTGAAAGTGCACTTGGAAGTGCAGTCGCTGTAGATCCGAGGGGGACATGCAAGGAAAAAAAAAAACAGCATTTTAGCTTGCGCATGATTGGATAATAAAATCAGCAGAGCTTCCCCTCATTTCAGATCTACCCCTCAGATTTACAGCGACTGCACTTCCAAGTGCACTTTCAATGCAATTTCAAGTGCACTTTGCACTTGTAGTTTGCACTTGTAGTGCAAAGTGGATTTGCCTTTTGTAAATAACCCTCAATATGTTTTCCCGTTTTTTTGTGGTAAAATTAGGTGCCTCGGCTTATATTTGGTTCGGCCTATACTCGAGTATATACGTTACATGTTGTCATGAGAATCTATGTGACCAAAGCTGTCTGTTATTATTTGGATGTATATTTCTGTGGATACAGACAACTTTCAGAAAAGCAAGCACCATTTTGAATGATTAAAGCATCCTTTAACCACTTAATAACCGGCCCATAGCCGAATGACGGCTACAGGGCGGTTTGTTAACTCTGGGAGGGCATACAGTGACATCCTCCCAGAATTCCTCCACCCGAGAACCTCCGTGACCGCCGGGTCCTCTGGATCTGCATCATGGATCACGCTGCATGGCTGCTGATCACGGCCGTTTACCACATGATCGCGCCGTCAAATGACGGCACGATCACATGTAAACAAACCAGCGTGATTTCTGGTTCCTCCCTCCCCTCTCCGTCCAGTGTGAGCAGAGAGGGGAGAGATCGGTGGCAGCAGTGCTGTGGGCTGCATGTGTAGTCCCCACAGCACTGCACAGTGACAGATCCATCGATCCATCCATCCCTGCTCACCGATCCATACTCTGCATACCCAGCCATACTCTTCATACCCAGCCATATTCTGCATACCCAGCCATAATCTGCATACCCATCCATACCCAGCCATACTCTGCATACCCAGCCATACTCTGCATACCCATCCATACTCTGCATACCCAGCCATACTCTGCATACCCAGCCATAATCTGCATACCCGTCCATACTCTGCATACCCATCCATACTCTGCATACCCAGCCATAGTCTGCATACTCTGCATACCCATCCATACTCTGCATACCCATCCATACTCTACATACCCAGCCATACTCTGCATACCCAGCCATACTCTGCATACCCATCCATACTCTGCATACCCAGCCATACTCTGCATACCCAGCCATACTTAGCCATACTCTGCATATCCAGCAATACTCTGCATACCCAGCCATACTCTGCATACCCAGCCATACTCTGCATACCCATCCATACTCTGCATACCCATCCATACCCAGCCATACCCAGTCATACCCAGCCATACTCTGCATACCCAGCCATACTCTGCATACCCAGCCATACTCTGCATACCCATCCATACTCTGCATACCCAGCCATACTCTGCATACCCAGCCATACTTAGCCATACTCTGCATATCCAGCAATACTCTGCATACCCAGCCATACTCTGCATACCCAGCCATACTCTGCATACCCATCCATACTCTGCATACCCATCCATACCCAGCCATACCCAGTCATACCCAGCCATACTCTGCATACCCAGCCATACTCTGCATACCCAGCCATACTCTGCATCCTCTGCATACCCGTCCATACTCTGCATACCCGTCCATACTCTGCATACCCATCCATCCATACTCTGCATATCCATACTCTGCATACCCATCCATCCATACTCTGCATACTCATCCATCCATCCTCATCCATACTCGGCATACTCATCCATCCATCCTCAGCAATACTCATCCATCCATACTCAGCCATCCCATCCACCCCCATCCATAATTAGCCATACCCATCCATACTCAGCCGTACCCAGCCGTACCCAGCCATACCCAGCCATACTCAATCATACTCAGTCATACCCAGCCATACTCAGCCGTACCAAAGGCCTCTTCATATGTGGGTGTGGCTTTTAGTGCCACCGAAGCCTCCCTGATCAGCCAGAGCGCTGACTCCCCCACATCCCCCCCTTTCTGGGGCTTTTGTATGGAAGGCGGAGGGGAGGGACTTGGGATCGAGTCAGGCTCCTAGGCATGCCCACCTCTTGGCTGCCACTTACCCCTGCCTCCTCCTGGCTGCCACATTCCACGGCCACCTCCTGGCTGAGGTCTTCCTGTGTATGAAAAAGGGACATTGAGTTTGAGTTCTTGGTTCATCAAACACACAATTTTCAGCTATTGACTGTTGCAAATTGTTAACAAATAGAAAACCATATAATTCTGAGCCCAGCAGTTTATATTCTTGCCCAAAATCTCTCCAACACTACTGTCTATTGATATGTAAAACACTTTAGCAAATAATCAATTAGTGCTCATAAATTAAGTTAACATCATTAATTTTTCCACAAAAAATATGTAGAACAATACTATACCTGGCTCAAGCTAGGCTCCTCCACAACTTCCTCACTGGAAGGCCCAGGTTGGGCGTCGGATGCCTCAGCAGGAGTGGAATGCGTGGAAGGAAGCGTGGAAGGAAGAGTCGACAGTGATTCCCTCACCTCAGTCTGGTCAAAATGGAGCCTCTCATAGTACCACAGCCTGGGGACAAACTTCATCTGCTGCAACTCCAGATGTCTGGGACTTCAGGACCCTATTGTGCTCCCTGAAATACGTACTCCTCAGGCTACCAATTTAGTTTTTTAACTTATCGATGGTTGCCATGGGGATCACCGGCTTTACAAACTCCAGCAGTTTCTCCATTACTGCCAGCCTCTTTATTTTGTTGCTGTAATGGGGATGCTTGGCCTGCCACAAAAGGGGCATCTCCCTGAACTTGTCAAGGAACAGGGGGAGGAAGCTGACGTCATTGAACCCCTCCATATTCTCTGCAAAAGACACAACACCAGACAAACACAAAATAATGTCAGGCTAAACTCTCCTAATCTTCTCCCAAAATAAGCCTCAATGTAGAAGCAGTCTAGGCTAGTGATGTACCAAGGTCAAAATTGTACCTTCGTTCTTAATGATCGTTGCGTCAGCTTTCTCCCTCTGCTCACAGATCGTCCGTATGACACACGCGTGTGACGTTTTATATACAGTGTGCATGCGTGAAACTCCGCCCGGCCCTGACGATCTTTCTCGTCTATTCCCCGCCCCTTCTCTTTACGACGCAGTGGGGAGAGCACATGGCGGGGACACAGCAGGTGCACCCTAACTTTTCTAGCAACGAGGAGGAGGACGAGGAAAGCCCGGAGCCAGAAACGTCCCGATCCTGGAGGAGAAGATTTAAGGCCTCAAATATGTCTTTTGGAGAAATGTTGGAGATGGTGGACATATTGAAGAGGAGCGACTATGATGGGAAGTATGGGCCTTACCCCAACCCAAATGTCAGAAAGGCCAAGATCATGGCTAAAGTTGTGAAGAGTCTGCAGAAGAATTTTGGGTTACGACGATCCAAGGATCAACTGAGGAAACGCTGGTCAGACCTGAAACTCAGGGAGCACGATCAGTACAGAAAGATCAAGCAAGTTTTTCAAAAAAGTAAGTAGTTGTCGTGTGTTCATCTTATTTTTCTTGCCTGCATACTGCTCCATGTGCTTTGTTTTTTAATGTTGGACAGTTGAAAATGGCCACTTTCATGTTCGTGTGTTCAATCGATCATTAATAAACCTCGAGCGTTCGCCCACTTATAATACGATGTTTGGTGAAGTTGGAGTTAACTACATTTCTTCAGGCCTGTTTCTAGTCAAAGGAAGTTTGTTGTGTATAGGGGTTTGTAATAGAATGAAATGCAAACTTGATTCAGTGTAAATGAGAAGTGACTCAGTAGCTGTTTACACATCTGGACTCTAGAACAGTAGTGCTGGGACACCCAAACACCCTTTTTATTAGGGTGTCCCACACATGTGCTCCAGTGGATACTATAGGGGTGTCTCCATCTGACAAACTTGCAACAAACAGGTAATAAGTATTGCAGCTTTACAAAGTGTCAAAATTAATGTTTTTGGGCTTTGAACTTGGCCAAAAACCACAATTGTACGTCACTTCCAAGCAATGTTTCAGATTTCCTTTTTTCTAGTCTCATAGATTGGTGTGCTAAGTATTCCTTTTGTACATTCTCAAAGGGGAGAGAAGACTTGGGACGTCTGAGAACACCAGGGAACCCACACCTCCCAAAGAAGGGGAAATACCAACACCAGAAGCAGAGGAGGAGGAAGGAGAGATTGTAGAAGTTGGAGAAATTGTCACCACAACAGGTGAGTGTCGGAGACCACAGCTGCAGGTAAGCTAATAAATGTATGCCTGCATCTTTAAAATACAATTTTTTTTTTTTTTTTTTAGGTGATGTGGATGTTGTGGAAGAAGAATCACATTTTACCAGTGAAAGTGCACACGTCCTCATCGAGGAGATAATGGTGTGCAATCGGGATCTAGACGATATCAAGAAAAACATCAATGATGTTCAACAAAAAAATGAAGAACATCATTGATGTTTTAGGGAAAATTTGAAACACCACAAACTAGCTACCAGACATTTTTGGGTTTGAAAAATTTTAACGTAAGAAAATCGCCAAATTTGGAAGATGCACACAGTGTGTCAACATGTGCTATCTGCCATCATGGTGGATCAATGAAAACGTTTTGTGGGTGCAACCACTTATCTAACTACTAAAGTGGCTGAGGTGAAGGGGTTGCACCCTCAAAACACGTACATTGATCCCCATGATGGGAGATTTCACATTTTGACATTCTAGGCATTGCATCAAATGCCCAGTTTGATCCCCAAATTGTGTGCATCTTCTAAATTTGGCTTTTCCAGGGGTGACACCCCATGTGATGAAGGCAAGATCAAACACAGTTTGGACATAGTCATGTCTGATCTTGTCTTCCCTTTTTTTTCTTTTTCAAAGTTGAACTTTCTAAGTTCCTGTGTTCAGTATGTTCTGCTTTGATACATGCCTGTTTACACAAATCCGCCAAGTTATTAATGTTATTAAAGAATGCTATAAACACCAAATATGTTTTTAGTTTGGAAAAGCCTTTTGGAAAGGCACTTGTGAATGAGCTTGAAGTAAAATTTTACCGTATCAACAATGTGTCGCTTCCTTATTCCAAACCCCAAAAGCTGTTGAATTTGGTGGCAATGGGTGTTATTTACTAAAGGCTAATCCACTTTGCACTCCAAGTGCAGTTTCAGTGCACTTTTGCAGTGCACTTGTAGTGCATAGTGGATTTGTCTTTTGGAAATTACACCCACAGTGCTTTGTAATAAACCACCTATCACGCCGTTTTCAGGAATCCACACATTTCTGTCATGGTGCTGAAAAGGAGTATTTTTGGGGTCAGTAATGCACTACATACCTTACCTAGAAAAACTAGTATGTATCAGACCCACAACATGAGAAGATTATTTTTAGGAAGAAGAGACTGTAACCTCCTCTCGCCCAGAAAGTGCGTTTACACTGTTGAAGATAAAGGCCCAAAAAGAAACCATAAAATAAGCTAGAACACACCTACAAGAAACCCAAGCAGTAAATGAAAACAAATCTTAGTTCAGTTTCCAAAATAAATTTATTAAAAAATGCCTCTCACACATTGTCTGGCATATCAATGGCTCCCCTACCCACAAAGTACTCCATATATCTCTCTCTGACTTTGCGGGCGTTTAGGGGGGCAAGCCAGGACGTGAAGCTTCAAGGGCTGTCAGGTTGGCATTTTGTGGGATGTCGGCATCAGGGCCAACAGACACAACATAGTTGGTGGAATGCCTTTTTAAAAAATTGTGCAAAATGCAGCAGAAAAGCACAATGTGGTTCAGTTTATATTCCGCCATGTGGATAGGTGTCAAAAAGAGGCAGAAGCAGCTGGCCATGATCCCAAAGGCGTTCTCCACAACTCTGCGGGCTCTGGACAGCCAGTAATTATAGACCCTCTGGTCCGGAGTGAGGGTCCTCATCGGGAAAGGCCGCATCAGATGGCTTGACAACACAAACACTTCATCCGCGACAAAGACGAAGGGGAGTCCTTCCACATTCTCCTCTGGAGGTGGCAAGCACAGACTGCCACTCTGGAGACGCCAGTAGAACTCCGTGTGCGCAATGGCACCACCATCCAACATCCGGCCATTCTTCCCCACGTCCACATACAGAAACTCATATGTCGCCGACACCACCGCCAACATCACAATACTATTAAACCCCTTGTAATTATAATAGGGGTGGGACGATGCGGACGTGTTTCCCATCAATTGCACCTCCACAGTTAGGAAAGTCCCAATGGCTGACAAAGTGGGAGGCCACAGTCTGTCATTCTTGTGGCATTGAAGGAAACTGTGGAGTCAAACAAGAAAAAAAAATAGTCATTTTGCACATAAACATTGCAAGCAGATTATACAGAAACAAGATCAGACTAAAATGTTCCCAAAAAAGTGTTTACAAACCAAAGTACAAGGTCCCCTTAGCAGATTACTCACCTCCCATCACTCCCCCCACTTCTGATGGGCCATTGCCAAAAACTATGGGGGGGGGGGGGGTATTGGACAGGTAACCCTCTCCACTTCATTGAGAGCTGAATGCCTAAATAATGTGTGATAGTTTGGCCAGACCCTCCTTAATTAACACTATTGGCAGCCCACCGGACAGGTAAGAAGTGTCCTAATCACAAATGAAAAAAAAAATGCATAAATGGAAGCACTTTTTGACATTCTGCTCTTACCTATCAAGCTAATGATATGAGCGGAAAAAAAAAAAAAAACATTTGAAAGTATTGAGGCAGGCCCTTGCACTACATGCTTTGCTGAATTCATCCCTAAATCTGACCACTAAAGAGGTAGGTATATAGTGTGTATTGAGCTTGGCAAAGCCAGCAGATAGAGGATTGGTATCAGCTGACCTAGCAGTTAGGGGAGGGGGGTTCCTAATGAGTTTGGCCCACCAAAAAAACAAAAAAAGAGGGGACTCTGCATGAGGTAAAACACACAGAAAACATTTGTTGATATTTTAGGGGGTGTTTAGGGGAAACCAATACTATGGAGCAGACAAAATACATTGCTAAGTGACTAGGCCATAGGTGTATATGGGCCTAGAAGAGCATGCTTGGGAGGTAAGTGAAGGCAAAAATGCATGAGGGACAAAAAAATAAAACATTCCAAGGTTCCAGCATGCATAAGGACAAAGGGGCACAGCATATTAGAGCATATTGCAATCCTGGTAATTAGGGAACGAGGAAAGAAATACAAGACATTAGTAAACAGTAAATACATAGAAGGAATAGTAAAGGAGAAATGTTACCTTAATATAGTCCTCCTGCAGGACCTGGATAATGGCAGAAGAGGTCTCTGGAATAATGATTCCCAGAGCCTGGGGAGAGATACCTGTGGAGAACTTCAGGTCCTGAAGGCTTCTCCCTGTCGCCAAGTACCTCAACGTGGCAACAAGCCTCTGCTCCGGAGTGATGGCTTGCCTCAAGCAGGCATCCTGCCTGTTGATAAAAGGGGTAAGCAAAGCCAACAGACGGTGAAAAACAGGGTCCGTCATCCTGAAAAAGTTCCTGAAATCATCAGGATTATTCTCCTGGATCTCACAAAGCAAAGGCATGTGCGAGAATTGGTCACGCTGGAGCAACCAATTCTTGGTTCATGAACTCCTCTTCGCCCTGTTCATGGACTGGTCTTGGGTCAAAGCTAAAAGCCCAACACCAAGCCCCTGCACAGCACAAACTCTACGACGAGTACGTACACAAAACATGGCTTCCAAACGGTCGGCTGGTCAGAACGGACAAACAGAAAGCACCGATAAACAGCAAGGCCTGAAAGAACGAAATGAATACCAGAAACGAGCAGACAATAAGCAGTGAAAATCAAAGCGTCCTATATCAAGAAAATATCAAGATATAGGCCGCAATGACCAACAAATGCGAACTGACTACACGCACTGATAAACAGATACGCACCGACAAGCACAAACTGAAGAGCAGTAACGATCTGAGTCTGAAGTCTGAAAAGCGCGAATCGGATGTAACCAAACTTCTACTAACACGTGATAAACACGGAATCAGCAGAAGGAGCCCAAAGGGTGCCGGACGTGGTGCTGAACTTCCCTTTTCTAGTCCCGTGGAACACGGCTTACGTCACAGCGTTCTTGAAGACCGGAAATTTCGACAACATTGTCCGACCGTGTGTACGAAAAACCAGCTTCGGACAAAATCTGACGAAAATGATCCGACGGAAATGGTCATCGGAAATTTCGACTGTGTGTACGGGGCATAAGAGGTAGTCAAGAAATGATAGTGTAATTTATGCTCCAAGAATGCCTGATGGTGCTCCCTGCATGTTGGGCCTCTCTATGTGGCCATGCTGTGTAAAAGTCTCACACATGTGGTATTGCCATACTCAGGAGGAATAGTAGAATGTATTTTGGGGTGTAATTTGTGCTATGCATATGCTGTGTGTAATAACCTGCTAATATAACAATTTTGTGAAAAAAAGAAAAGAAAATCTTGATTTTGCAAAGAATTGTGGGAAAAAATTACAACTTAAAAAAAACTCACCATGCATCTTACTAAATACCTTGGAATGTCTACTTTCCAAAAAGGGGTCATTTGGGGGGTATTTGTACTTTTCTGGCTTGTTAGGGTCTCAAGAAATGAGATAGGTCGTCGGTACTTCAGGTGTGATCAGTTTTCAGAAATTGGCACCATAGCTTGTGGACTCTATAACTTTCACAAAGACCAAATAATATACACCGATTTGGGTTATTTTTACCAAAGATATGTAGTGGTATAAATTTTGGCCAAAGTATATGAAGAAAAATTACTAATTTGCAAAATTTTCGAACAGAAACGAAGAAAAATGCATTTTTTTTACAGAATTTTCTGTCTTTTTTCTTTTATAGCGCAAAAGAAAAAAACAGCAGTGATTAAATACCACCAAAAGAAAGCTCTATTTGTGTGAAAAAAAGGACAAAATTTTCAAATAGGTACAGTGTTGCATGACTTGTCATTCAAAATGTGAGAGCACCGAAATCTGAAAATTGGTCTGGTTATTAAGGGGGTTTTAGTGCCCAGTGGTCAAGTGGTTAAAATTATTATTTTACTTGAGAAAGCAAATTCAGCGTTGTAGAGCAGAAGAAAACGGTGTAAAAAATTAGATTTCACTGCATTTTTGCAAGACAAAAAATATCCTTGCAGCCTCCCCCCACACACACACTTCCCAAAACTGCAAGGATTAAATTCTCAATTAGTCTAGAAGTAGAGGAAAAAGGTGTAATATCTACCTTATTCCTCTATCCAGCAGGCTTCCTGCAATGGTGCAACTGGTCCACTGCAGCCCCCTTGCTAAGATGATATGAGCAGCCACCACATCAAGTACAAAGCAGAACTAATGATCCTTCATTGTGCAGGATGACACTGAAAGCCTGCCAGAGTGAGGAATACAGTAAGTAATGTTCCTCTTTCTCTAGACTTAAGGAGCATTTAATCCTTGCAGTGCAGATGGACTTCACTGAAAGTTTTTTTTTTTCATACCCTAGAGTTGGGCTTTAAATCTTCCACTGTACATCAGAAAGCTGCATAGATTCAAAAATTCTTAACATTGCTTCATGCAAGAAAACTGGATGTAACTATTCAAAATGGTGACTTCCAGGCAGACGTTGATATCACATTGTAACTTTAAAGAAAATTATAGCAAGTTTTCAGAAAACACATATTTAAAGTTGTTATTATTGCATGGTTTACCCTAAGCTAATTTTTATATGACTCTTTTATATGCCTTTTTTTTTTACACTTTTATTATTGTATTAAATGTAGAGATTTGTAGATTAGCTACTCAAGGCAAAGTAGATTAGCTAATACAATGATTCTGCCACTGTTTAACAGGTGTTAAGATAAGATATCAATTAGACAGGGAATGGCGGGCAACTCAGGGAGAGATTTGCTAAACCATATACATATATCATTGTACTGATATGCAGACTGGACAACCCAAACCTATTTTCACAGTATTTACTGTTCACCCACAATGCATGCGGACATGCTCACATCTATTATAGTATACATATGGCACATTTATTAATGAATGTAGTTTGTTAATTAAAGAGAGTGCTCTGTAGTATAAGAACGTAATGGAGAAATTAAACGTTTCCTAATATCAGTGGGGTCCACATCGGTTTTTGCTATTTTGAATACATTTTTCATGCAGGAACAAGGCCACATTCAGTATACAAAGAAGGTGACTGTAAAAAAACAACTTAAACCAAATATGCTATTGTAAGTGCTGTGCAGAGGAAATCACAATTCAGACACATACATTATAATAGAATGCACATGTGTAGGTTTTGACCACAGCAAGCATGCAGACATGATATCATACACTGCTGCTTGAGTATGGAGGGTTCATAAGTAAATAGGATGACATACACTGCCTTATTTTTTCCCAGCAGCATAGCGTATGGGTCTTTTGGAGCTTTTGCTTTGTTTGGGAAAATTCAGATTTCATACCTTAGACGTGCTGCTTGTTTTATATTATTAGCTTATTTATTAAACTGTTAGAATCCATGCCAGATTTGAATGCTGTCTGTGCCACCATTAGAGACATTTAGGCTATTTTCACACTGGGGCGCTGGGTGGCGTCGTTTTAGTGGCGCATTTCGGCAGCTAGCGGGGCGGTTTTACCCCCCGCGAGCGGCCGAAAAAGGGTTAATGTCCAGCTCCAGCGGCGCTTTGCGGGCGGGTTCGGAGCGCTGCCCCATATTTTTCAATGGAGGGGGGCGCTTTAGGAGCCGTAAATACACCGCTCCTACAGCGCACCAAAGATGCGGATTGCAGGACATTTTTCAGCGTCCTGCAAGCGCACCGCTCCAGTGTGAAAGCCCATCCAATAAAACACAGTCTTAGGTAGAAAATAGAGGGCAAGGGTGAATAAATTCAGGCACCTTGAACTGCTGACATCCGCAAATGTCTTTTATCAAACCCAGAGAGTAGCCACTCGCAGCTGGGTACTTCAACGCCAGACAAACCTCTAGCCAGAGGTATGGCAGCTAGCAATGTGATCCGGAAACTTAGTAAAAGTCTCTGACACAGAATGAACTAGCAACCGAAGGTGAAATAGGAACCTTTCCCACAGTGCCTGGAACTTTCTCTGTCTCCTTAGCAGCACTGTGGAAGTGTGGATTCTTTAGTGTCCATACAACTCAGCAACCAGGCTCCTCTTGAGATGCCAGCTTGTTGGCCCTCCTCAGAAGAGTTCTCCACTAGTCACCTATGCGAGCTGTGGTGCCCCTCCAGTAATGAGAGCACACCGGGACGCCTTGAATCCTCCTTCAGTTACTGGGCCTCGGGAACAAGTGGCTCCGAGACTCGGGAACAGACGGATCCTTGCCCCAGACCATGTGGATCTGTTGGGCTACTCAAACTGACCATGCTGTGGGACGGCAAGCATTCCCAGGCCCGGACCCCTTGCGGGGCTACCCCGGTCCAGAACCAGGAAACAGGACTGCGGCTGAACACGTGACTTCTCAGAACCTAAAGTACCCTTCCCCAGACTACACAGCGGGGCCAGGCGCACCCACTGATTGGCTCCAGGGAAGACTGATACCTAAGACGTCCAACCAGGCCTGGTTCTAGGCCTGTCATGTGTACCTCACTGTACCCATGACCAGGCAGAACCCTAAAACAGCCCAGTCAACTGATACCGAAGTTAACTTGCACAATTAACCCTCAGAACCCCATTACTGTTCTGAGGGAAAAAACAAAATTTCCACATATAGCGTACACTTGTGAAAGTGTTCCCGCTACACACTCCCCCTGGTTATTTAGACGATGTCCTCGTCTAGACAACAACCAGATAAGAAACCTAACAGAATTTACAAAAAAAAAACCTGTGTGGTGCCTGAGTTTTAAATGGGTGTTGAGAAAGGGAAGGAAGGAAAACATAGTTAAATTTTGACATTTTCACAACAACATGTTTAACATACTGTACATGTACCACCCAGACTAAGTGACTAACCCACCCAATCTCCGATGAGCTTGACAGTCGTTCTCGATGCATCCTGAAAAAAAAACAACAGGCAAAGGCAAAACTATACACTGTACAATTTGTTTAAAGAGCGAAATTTCACCCCATACTCAGTGAAATTCCCTTCTTTAAAGATCCATGAGTTTTTTTTTTTCTCTCTACTGCTGTCCCTTTCCTGCCGACTCACGCCACCTGGTGGTCAGAGCTGCTGTAACTGCAAGTCCTTAAGAAACCAAGTACTGTGAGCTGGAAACTTGTAGATCTCGACGAGAAGTTCTCTCTGCAGCAACTACCTGTCTATCTAATTCCCACAGTTCTTGTTACTTGTGCAGAAAATCACAAAAAGATGAAGACACGGAGAAGTTATTTTTTGTAAACTTCAAAGGCTTGACTCAGGAACAGTTAACCAATAGAAACGTGGGTCAGGCAAAACCAAGTCTTTACCCGTTTGAACATCATAAGTGGTGATGTAGTACACAGTACTGTCTTTATCCGGTCTGCAGATCACAACTTTGTCACAATAGATGTGCCGACCATAACTCCAATGCAACAGACATCCTTGGAATCGATCAAAAATTTCACGGGAAAATGCTTTCTTTGGCAGTGGCTTTGGGACCTTAAGGTAGTCCCAGATATCTTCCGCATACCACTTTTCCCAATTCGCTTCCATAATGTCCATGACTTCCCTAGGCACGTAAGGGAATTCAAGTCCATACTCTGTTGCCACCCGCTTATGCAACAGCCTCTGAGACCTAGCTAGTCTCGGTAGATTGTGGGTGACTCCATCCCCAGGTGGTATGCAAGAGTGTGGGGACCTCTTCATCAATCCTGTGGCATTACTCTAAATCACTAGCAGATTTTCAAGCTTGGGCATTGAGGTGTTTTCGGGTCGAGGGGGTCTCCACTTGTGACAACATGTCCCCTCTGGAAAGGGCTAACCAGCCCGCAGCATCACCGCAAGCAGCGGCCACATCATCCCCACATGACCACAACAACTCATCAGACATTGCATCGAACAACTCCTCAGCCTCTTCGGCCTCTGGCGAGGAGCAAAAAGATTCTAGGTCAGAGTCCCATGATACAAATCTTTTTAGGGTTTTAGTACTTAGTACTTTTAGTACAATGGCTTTTGCCCAACGGGTGGCCATTGGAGAGGGCTGTGAACCCTTCTTGCGACTAGGTGAAGGCTGTAAGGGCTCCACTTCCTCCAAGGCAGGCATGGTGGTGAAGTCTGCGAAGGTGGACAAAGCTGTGTCCATCACCTCATGGGTTGACTCCCGAGCCCGTGCAGCAGCAATGTCCTTGTTAGGTGTACCGGCAACAGTGGATGAAACCCAGATTTCAGGCCCTTTAGCCGGAACATAAGCAATGTGTTCCTCAGTGGCCACACCTGTGACCCAATCCATGTGGAAAGCCTGAGGCAGTTCGGCGGGCTGCTCCACCTTGAAGGTATACTCGCCACACCTTCGGCACCTGGCGAACGGCCGGGGGTTTGTGACCAACCCGTCACATTTCCCACACAACATTCTGAGGGCCTCTATATCTCCAATGGTGCACAAAATGAACCACCCCTGCGGCAGCAGACGAATGCCCGTGTCTGTGATCACGGTGCCAGGCATCTGTACGCTTGCTGGACCGCTCACTGTAGGCATCCTGGGTCCAGATGCGGGCTGCATATTTGGGAAATGTTGCATCTTGACGAGAAGGTAATGGTATCTTTTTCTCTACTCCGAGAAGTCAACCAAGCCTCTCACGCGGTGCCTCGTGTGGGGAAAGATCAGCATAAACTCCTCCCACTAAGCGCTGGCGCTGTGTAACTTCACGGGCTTTTCAGTACAGGCTCCTCCCACGCTTACGCACCTCAGTGAAAGTCTCTCCAAAATGGCGCTGATCTTTGATGGTGCAGTTCAAAAAAACACTTCACCCTCTATTCCAAAGGTAACTGTAAATCCCGGACTGTGAGCCCCCATGTGTAGCGGCTATAACCCTCGAAGGGGGGGCCTTGACTTTTGGGCTTACCGGTTACCTCCGCTTGGCTTGTCGATGAATGTCCAGGGGTTCCCAGGGTTAGTACCCAACAACTTTGGATGCTAACACAATAAAAGTGCTTTTGAAGGTTTTTATTCTTGCAGTATTAACATCCAACAAAACACAGTCTTAGGTAGGAATAGAGGGCAGTGCTGACTTCCTCTGATTGGTGAAGAAAACACCAGTCACAATTCTGTTAATTTGGATCCGAAATTCCGAAATTCGTTAACGAAATTTCTTATTTCGTATAAAATTCGTAAGCATAGATATTCCCATAGGGTTCTCACCATCCCTGTGCTGTGCTGACTTCCTGGGGTTTTAACTTTTAGGTTCGTTAACTTTTCGGAACAATTACGAATTTTCATTATGCTGAATTTATCATTATGAGGGGCTCCCACCATCCTTGTGCTGTGCTGACTTCCTGGGTTTTTAACTTTTAGGTTCCTTAACCGCTTCAGCACCAGGCAATTTTGTCCCCTTCCTTAAGAGAGCACTTTTTGCGATTCGGCACTGCGTCGTTTTAACTGACAATTGCGCGGTTGTGCGATGTGGCACCCAAACAAAATTGACGTCCTTTTTTTCCCACATACTTTTTGCTATAATAAATATCCATTTTTTTTTTAAAAAAAAACATTTTTTTTCCTCAGTTTAGGCCGATACATATTCTTGTACATATTTTTGGCAAAAAAAATCGCAATTAGCGATTATTGATTGGTTTGCACAAATGTTATAGCGTTTACAAAATAGGGGATAGATTTATTGCATTTAAATTTTTTATTTTTTTTACTAGTAATGGCGGCGATCTGCAATTTTTTTCGTGACTGCGACTTTGCGGCGGACACTTCGGACACTTTTGACACATTTTTGGGACCATTCACATTTACACAGCGATCGTTGCTATAAAATTGCACTTATTACTGTGTAAATGTGACTGGCAGGGAAGGGGTTAACACTAGGGGGCGCTGCAGGGGTTAATATGTTCCCTGAGTGAGTGATTCTAACTGTGGGGGGAGGGGACTCACAAGGGGAGGAGACCGATCGGTGTTCCTCTGTACTTGGAACACACCATCGGTCTCCTCGCCAGTGACAGGACGTGGAGCTGTGTGTTTACACACACAGCTCCATGGTCCCGCTGTTTTCCCGGGCAATCGCGGGTGCCCGGCGGACATCGCGGGCACGCGCACCGGGTCCCGAGTGACGCCGCGGGCGCGTGCGCGCGCCGCGGGTGGCGCGCGCACGCCCCCTAGACGGCCGGGAATAGGGCCAGTTTCCTACTGCGCATGCGCGAGTCACGCGGCGCTTTGTAAATGGCCCCATTGTGTTCTGAGACACACACATGTGGGGCCGCACACCGAAGAGGAGGAAGCGCACGTGGAATAGGAAGAGGCAGATTAGGAAGACTGCCTAGCAACAGTGTTTCAGGTAAGTGTAAAAAAATTTAAAAAAATATTTTTATTAATGCAATTTTTTCTTTTGGGTGGCCCTCCACTTTAACTTTTTGGAACAATTACGAATTTTCGTTATGAATTTAGATCCAAAATTTGTAAACGAAGTTTCGTATATCGTATGGAATTCGTATGCATAAAAATGTGTATTTCGGATTCGTACGAATGTACGAATTTCCGAAAATTCGTACAAATTTTCGATTCGTACTAATGGCACATGTCTAGTCAAGAGTGCTGACTATGCCCCCCACATTCCTCCACTATAACATGCTCTGTGAATAGAGGAGGTGGACCTTTCAATCATCCAGCCAGGCTCCATTCATAGAGTGCTTTTCGTTGGTGGATGCTACAGTACGTCTTCTATAGATTGAGAGGGGCGAAAAGGTGGGCATAATTGGCACTTGACCAGTGCCTATGACAGGTCCAGTGGCCGTATTAACCCTTGCAGTACCAAAAGATTACTTTATTGCTCCTTGTGCTGAATTGAAAAAAAAATTAAGACAGTGTGGTATCACAAACTATACAATTAAATTAGTTTGTCATTAGCCAATTGATTCAGCTGATTGTTTTAGCTTTGCTTTTTCTATAGCTGTTAGATCTGTTGTGGCAGCTACTTACACTGTTCAATTAATGAATGATTCATTCATTTATTCCAGATCATCAGCCAGCAGGTTGTGGGTTTGTTTTTAGCCCTTTCTCCCTCCCTCCCCTCCTGTATATTTCAGATTTTCTGTCTCTGCAGTGACCTGTATATTAACCCCTTCACCTAGCTTATATTGTACATCTGTACATTAACCCAGTGTTTCTCAACCTTTTTTCCGTCAAGGCACCCTTTAAAAGTATGAACATTCTTAAGGCACCCTTTAAAATTATGGTCAGTCTCAAGGCACATCAATCCAAAATGTAAAAAACGGTTCTAATAATTTTACATAATGCGGCAGGATCGACACACGTAGGACACTAAATGTTAGAGGTGATTTATTCTTCCAAAGCAAATACACTTTTACACACTAGTACTGACTAGTATTCCAATGTTTCCCCTCTCCCTCAGTTTCTCGCCATTACTCCAATGTGACCCCAGTGCTGACAGAGAGGGGCAGGAGAGGATAAAATAAGGATGCTGTGCAGGTGATCAACACCCTTCTTATCAACACTGATGACTAGGATGCCAGTGCCTGGAAGGTTGAAATGGTCCACAATAACTGAAAATGGTGCACAAAAACATAAAAATGAATTACTGGATGGTTTTTACATTTCTTTCTTCTCTCTCTCCTTCTTTTCTACCATATCTTTATTTAACGCTTACCTCTGGCATTGTGTTTCTATGTTTTTTTTTCGCTTCTCTTCTCTTGAGTTAACCCGGACACTTCTGGGTATATCTTTGCGAATAGGGTACCCTATAGGGGACAGTTATAACAAACAATTGCTGAAAGGATCTTATTTGTTACATAACCATGCCACCTGGACTAACTTGCTGCGGTTTTACCTTAGCAATGATGTATAACAGGGACCATGTTGTCATGCATACACACAACGCACTGGGTGGCTGGTAGAACGATTGCATCGTAGAGTACATGTTTTACCACTTGCCGACCGCCTCACGGCGATATACGTCGGCAGAATGGCATGGGCAGGCAGAATAATGTACCTGTACATTACTCCCCCTCCCGCATCGTTGCAGGAGCGATCTGTCCTGATTCATGGCTTCCTCTGCTTCTGAAATGTAAACAGAAGCAGAGGAAGCAATGTCATCTCTCCTTGTGCACCCTTTTCTTTCCGGCGCCCGAGGAGAGAAGACATCAATGTGAGTTGCACCAACACTACACTAACACTAGTACACATAGGCAAATAAAACACCACCCAATCACCCCCCCTGCACCCCCTGTCACAGTGACACCAATAGCAGTTTTAATTTTTCTTTTTGAAAATAAACATAACAGGAAAATACAAGTATGTAACAAATACATCAAAACACATAACGAGAAAGGAGGGGGGTCCCAATAATGGGACATTGCAAACATAACTTAGCATACAATGGAAAAAAAAAAAAAGAGGGGGAAAAAAATAAAAAAAATAAAAAAGGGGGATAATATACAGCGACTATCTGCAGTACAGCTCAATTAAGAGTCTATCAGAGATCTGGTATTAGTCGTCAATGTACTTCCTCATCTCATGGCTACTTTGTTTAACATACTTTTAGTGCAGGATGAGCGTCTTCAGTAGCCCGGCTCCGTATAATCGGGAGCCTCAGAGAAAGATGTGTGAGGAAAGACGGAGATTAGGCAGCCTGCAAGTCATAGAAGAGATGACTTGCTAGGGGAGAGGAAATAAGAAAACGAGGGGGGGAATAGAAAAGAGGGGGAGGAGTTCCCGTAGTGAGGGGTGCGTCCAGAAACCAATTATATCGAGAGAAGCTGGGTATTGAATCTAGAGGGCTGGTAGTATGCTATCCACGGGCGCCAAACATTAAGAAATTTATCATGGGTGTCAGAGGTGAAGGATGCTAACTTTTCATTTATCATGATGTCATTCATGCGATTTTTAACAGCCTCAAAGCTGAGTACTGGAGTTTTCCAGGCCCTCGCGATGGTCAATTTAGTAGCACTGAAGAGGTGCTGAGCCAGTTGTCGTTCTGAGCGAAAAAGTTCAGGAGTGGGCTTACATAAAAGGGCTTCATACGGGTCCCTTTTGAGGTTGGAGTGGAACATATTACGTAGAATGGCATAGACCCTGACCCATAGTCTGCAAACCTTAGGACATGTCCACCAAATGTGGGCCATTGTGCCTTCCATGGTACATCCCCGGAAACAGTTAGGCGAATAAGAAGGAATAAAGCGGGCTATCCTGGTCGGTGTGTAGTACCACCTGTAAAAAACTTTGTAAGCGTTTTCCAAGATAAGTACATTCTTGGAACTCTTTGTGAGGGATAGCGTCATGCGTTGCCAGTCTTCTGGTTCCAAGCTTCTGGCTAAGTCCTTCTCCCATTGACGATGATATGTTCCCACTGGGGGTTTCCTAGAGGAGATGATGGCTGAGTATATTAAGGATATCAGTCCTGAGGAGTGGGGTCGGGCCCTACAAATACTTTCGAAAGGGGTTAGAGTGTATGGAGTTGGTTGGGCCTTTATAAGTTGCTGCAAGAAATGACGAATTTGAAGGTAACTATAATGTTCTCTAAGTGGGATATCGTGGGATGATCTCAGAGCCGCAAAGGTAAGAATTCTCATGGGGGTGAACAGAGAATGAACATCAGTGAATCCATTCTCCGCCCACCAGGAGAATTGCCTAGGATTCTCGCAGCTGGGGGGGAATAGTGGGCAATGAGTAAGGCGCAATAATGGTAAATGTGGGGATAGTAGCCCTGCAGAGTACTTGAGAGAGTCCCATATACAAAGGGTATGGGCCAGACCTGGGCCGAATCTTTGTGGGCGGATTTGAGGAGGCAGCCAAGGTACTGAGGGGATAGGAGTAGGGTGGGAATCAATTAGGTCCAAAGTGGCCCATAGAGGCATTTGATGTGTATCATGGAGGTGGGCTAAGGGGGCGATATTTGCTGCTGAATAATAGGCCTGGAGGTTGGGAACCGAGAAGCCACCATTGATTCGCTTAGCATATAGTATATGTTTGTTGATCCGGGGCCGAGTGGAGCCCCAGATACATTTTAGCAGCTTTCTTTGGTGGATTCTCAAGATATGGGATGGGATAGGAACAGGTAGTACTCGGAAAAGATAAAGCAATTTCGGAAGGTAAGTCATGCGGACAGCAGAGATTCTGCCGAACCAAGAGAGCGGGAGGTGTGACCAGGAGGTTAGTGTGTCAGTTAGCTTCCGAAAGAGGGGAGGGAAATTAGCTTGATATAGACCCTCATATTTGGGAGTGAGGCGAATACCTAGGTATGGGAGCGAGGGGAGCCATTGAAACGAAAAGTTTTCTTTTAAGGAGGCAAGTTCTAATGGGGGGAGATTTACGGACATTGCCTTTGACTTTGTAGGGTTAACTTTTAGGCCCGAAAGAGAAGCAAAGGAATCTAGGAGGGTGAACAAGTTAGGTAAGGAGATTCTGGACGATGTCAGTGTCAGTAAAATGTCGTCAGCAAATAAAGAGATCTTATGGTCAGAACCCGCGACCGTAATCCCTTTTATATCTGGATGTGAACGAATTGCTTCTGCCAGCGGCTCCATAGCCAAAACAAATAAGAGCGGCGAAAGCGGGCAGCCCTGCCGAGTGCCCCTCCGTATAGGAAAAATAGGGGATTCAAACCCGTAGTATTTAACTTTGGCTTGAGGGGCATCGTACAGAGCCGCCAACCATCGCAAGAACGAGGGGCCGAAACCGTAGTGGCGGAGCACTGACATAAGATATGGCCAGGACAGGGTGTCAAAGGCTTTGTTCACATCCAGAGATAAAAGCATGGTTTCCAGGGAGCGATTGTGGGCTAGGTGTTGGAGCTGAATGATTCTTCTAATGGCGTCCCCCGCTTGTCTAAATGGAATAAAGCCGACCTGGTCTTTTTTGATTAACCGGGGTAGAAAAGAATTCAACCTATTGGCCAAGATCTTGGTGAGGATTTTCATATCAATGTTGATCAATGATATGGGACGAAAATTGGCCCAAGAGGAATGGTCTCGGTCGGGTTTCGGTATCATCACTATATTTGCTGTCAAGAGGTCGGGTGACAGTGCCTGTCCGTTTTTAACTGCATTTAACATTTCTGTCAAGGGGGCGACCACCACGTCCGCTAGTTTCCTATAGTAAAGGGCCGTGAAGCCATCAGGGCCAGGCCTCTTACCTATTTTCAGGTCCTTTATACATTGTAGTACTTCAGACTCCTGAATATCTCTATCCATCAAGTCTTTCTGGGTCTCTGATAGGGTCGGAAGGGAGATGTGCTGTAAAAAGTCAACCCTGTCCCGTTCGCTGGTGAGATCCTGGGCAGAATACAGTTTAGCGAGTCTATAACGGAATTCGTCCAGTATGCGGGTCGGATTGCTAGTAAGTATATTTTGTCGGGTGCGTAAAGTAATAGGGGAGGGTTTGGAATTGAAAGTTCGCAGTCGCCTGGCCAGCATCGCATTAGGTTTGTTCGCTTTAATGTACCAATTCTGCCGGGACCAACGCAGCACACGTTCTGCCTGGTCAGTGAGGCAAAGGTCTAATTCCGTGCGGGCCTGGTCCAGGAGTCTACGGTTTTTCAATGTGGGGTATTGTTTGAAAGTTGCGGAGGTGGACTCCAACCGGGATTCCAGCTTAGTCTGCAGTTTTTGTCTTTCTTTTTTTCGTTTTGAGGCTATTTGTATAATACGCCCTCTAAGGACGGCCTTATAGGCTTCCCAGAGTGTCACCGGGGAGGAGACAGAGGTAGAATTAAGGCGGAAATACTCCACTGAGGCTCTTGAAAGGTCCTCCCTGACCTCTAATAGCGATAAAAGTGAATCGTTCATTATCCATGAGGACTGTCGAGGGTGCAGTATTAAAGACTGGCAGACCACCAAGAGGGGGTCGTGATCCGTCCAGGGGGCCGCGAGAATGGAAACTGACTCTATTAATGGGAGATGTTTTCTAAGCATAAACACATGATCTATTCTAGAATGGGAGTGGTGTGGGTGAGAATAGTAAGTAAAATCTTTGCTTGATGAGTGGAATTCTCTCCAAAGGTCTACCAGATCATGAGAACGTAGGGATTGGGAGAAGGCCTTTGCTGAAGGGGTAGGAGCCTGGCGTTCCGAGGGGTACCTATCCAATATTGGGTCCAGGGCGACATTGGAGTCCCCTGCTAGTAGCAGCGTGCCCTTTTGGTGGACAGCCAAGAGAGAGCAGACATGGGACAGAAAGGGTCCTGGATTAGAATTAGGTGCATAGTATGTCATTACAGTTACTTCCACATCCTGAATGTTTCCTACTAGAAGAAGATATCTGCCATCAGGGTCAGCTATCTGTTTGGTGCAGTTAAAAGGGACCGATTTACGAAAAGCTATCAGTACTCCTCTCTGCTTAGTCGGCCCATTAGCCAAAAATACCTGGGGGTATTGGGCATCAAAATATTTGGGGCTGGAGTTGGAGGAAAAATGAGTTTCCTGCAAACAGGCTATTTGTATATGTTGGCGCTTCAGATACTTAAATATTTTCACCCTTTTTTGCGGGGAGTTCATACCTTGTACGTTTAAGGACAACCAGTGTAGCGTCATGGCGGGAAAATGAAGAGTAGGATCAATATGGTTCTGGACGCAACCCTCAGGGACTCTAGAGAAGAAGGTAAGAGGAGGAGTAGCGGAGAAGGAAAGAAAAAGTAGCAGGGTAAGGGAGGAGAAGTTAGCACAGCAAAGCCGGGAACAGTTCGGCTTTGTGAATACACACTTATCATCAGTAGTGCAATTAGTTGTGGGTCCGGAGACCCACTAGCAGGTCGGCAGTTGACCGGGGCCATAGTCTCAGACAAGTGCCGACACTGTGGGGGCGCAGTGGTCCACCGGACCTCCTCGGCCTGAAAAACCAATAAACCATAAATCAAAAATATATAAGGAGTGAGCACATGGTGCTACTAAAAACATTAATCACAAACTTCAAAAAAAAAAAAAAAAAAGAGATCAGCGTTGTCTAGATGTAATCTAGTAATAGGTGAGGGCCACGCTGAAACCCGCTAGGGACTCCAACGAGGTCCTCGAGAGACCAGTAACCTGCAAAAAGAATAAGTTCACTAGCTATTTCCGCTTCTAATCATAAATGGTTTTTATCACAAAAAAAAATAAATAAAAAAATAAAAAAAAATATATAAAATAAAAATCTAGCAAGGCCTATAATTAGCCGTAGGCACGGCTGGAACAGCTCTGATAACCTTGAGGATAAGGGGGTGCCCAATGGTCCCTAAAGGCCCCCGGGCTATACCCCTCCTTGGCAAAAATTAAGAATTAACTTTGGTCGGTCCTCATGCCCACCCCTTTTTCACTGTTTACAGGCCACCCTCCACCCCGGCCGCCAGCAATCCGTCTGGTCGGCCGGGGTGGTGGACCCGTAGATAAACCAGTCGACCTTACTGTGATGCATAACCAAAATGAGAAGGTAAAAAACAAAACAAAAAAAAAACAGTTATAACTATGCTGTAGCAGTAAGATGAAGCAGAAAAATAGCGTATATTAGTTAGTTACCCACGGTGCTGCTCAAAAGAGCCCCTCTGGGTGTCAGGTTCGTGGTGAAATAGTAACCCCAAATACTTGGAAGTTCATTTCTTCATCCATTGGAGGCGTCCTGGAAACGCTGTTCCTGAAGTGAACGGAGGGCCTGGGATCTTTGCTGAGAGGCCTGTGAAGGCTTGCGGGGAGGCTGAGACATCTGCGGGCGGGAGGACGATGAGGAGGGACCCTCTGGTGATGGGGGGAGATTCAAATGGAGATCCTGGAAGTGGCGTTTCAAATCAGGTAGGGAGGACGCTTGAACATGACGGCCTTGGTACGAAAAGGAAAGTTTAAAGGGGAACCCCCACCTGTACTTGATGCCATTGGTTTGTAGGATTTGAAGGTAAGGTTTCAAGGTTCTTCTTTTTGCAATAGTGACTGGGGAGAGATCGGCAAATAGCTGCAGAGAATGATTTTGGAAAGAAATCTCGGGTATTTCTCTGGCTGCTTGTAGGAGTCTTTCTTTGGTGCGGTAGAAGTGAAACTTTATAATGACATCTCTGGGGGGGCCTTCAGTGGGTTTAGGTGCCAGGGATCTATGGATGCGGTCGAATTCAAGACGTTCCAGTGGGATCTCAGGGGCCAGCTCCTGGAAGAAAGCTGTGGCAGTGCCTTGCAGGTCTGTTATTGTTTCTGGTAACCCGCGGATTCTGAGGTTGTCCCTGCGGGCCCTATTTTCAGAATCCTCCAACTTATCTCGCAGGCTATCTAGTTCAGCATTCAATTTGTCTACCTCTTCCTCATGGCCTTCCAGGACTGTAGTGGTTAAGTCCATACGTTGTTCAAGCTGATTTGTGCGGTGGCCTAGCTCTTTAAGGCCCCGCATGAGGTCAGAGGAAAGCTTGCGTGGGGCTATAGAGATCTCATCTCTAACAATTGTGCGGAACTTTGCCAGCATAACATCATCTACATCAGGGCTTACCAGGTCCGAGGGATACTGTTGTAAGCTGTCTGCTGGGGAAGCTGGAGCAGAAGCTGAGAGCCTCGTGGTGTCGTCAGGCTCCGGAGGTTCGGGCGCCATCTTGGGCCTCCTGGATGCAGTGACTGCGGCCGTTGTAGAAGCCTTTTTGGGGTATTTAGCCTTCTTTTGTTGCGCTCGGTGCATACCCGCGGGGGCCTGGGGATGTCCGCTGTCCCGGGGGATGGATTGTATGTGCCTACGGGGATTAGTGCTCTGTCAGCCGAGGATTTTGCGGCCGGTGGCGCGGAGCGCTGAGATTAGGCAGCCATCTCTCGCGATCGCGCGCATGCGCCCCCGCAGTTTTAATTTTTCACGTCTCTGATGATATCCCCTTAGGATGAAACATGTCCGGCTGACTGTGAACCGCAGAGTTTTTTTATATGCCTTGATGTCCTTTTTCTTCCTGTAAGTAGACTACATACAATAAAAATTGTGTTTTAACCTACGGTAACCTTCACTATTGTGGCTTTTCCTTTATTTTCATTGGATTTCTCGCTTTGATGGCGATGATATAGCACAATATATTGATCTACTGTTGTGAGTCTTGCCATCTACTGCTATTTTGATGAACCTAGGTATTGTCCTACCAATTGCATCAATCAAGTTTCACTACTGACCATTTGCATTATATGATTACATCGCTTTTTTTTCATATCTTTCTGGTAAGCAGATTGATAGCAAGTGGGTGTGGTATGCTTTCTTTTGTGCACTGAAGCTTGGTGGAGGATTTCTATTATATCATCTATTATGTCAGCTTTAATTTTATTGATGGACTCTTACACATAATCACCATTCACTTAGATTTTTTGAGTGCTACACTTTGGACTTTATATTTTTATGTTTGATAATCAACGAACTGTGCTGGCTGCTATTTATTATTTATTCCTTTTTTGAGTTAGCGCAGATATTTGCTCACCCCGTTTTTATACTGTAATGTTACTTTGTTTTATTGTTAATCATCATTTGCTTAGCAGGTACGCCATTTGTACCCATCTTCTCTCTTCCAAATATACATCTATAGATGCCAATATGACTGTTTTTATCTGTTATGCTATGCTATGCATGACTTGTTGTGTCATATATTATGACACATTAAATCACAAAAACCCTTCTTTTGATGTATTGGATTGATTAAACAATTTTTTGTGGATACACGGATCTCCCCTCTCCCTCCTCAGGGAAATGTGAGAATTAACCAATACTTTAGTCCCCACTTAGGGATGACAAGCCCAGTCTATCCCTAACATTATTCCCCTCTAGGATAACCTTGTCCATCAGATCTGTGTATCCACTCAATCATTGCTTATTCATGATTGTCTGTACCATTATGTTTTATTCATCATAATAAATACTAATAATTACCTATTTGATTACTATTTGTCATTCATGCGATGATACGCATGACTTATGTACCATATATTATGCTACATTATTTAACGCCTACGAGTTCAATTGTACCCACTATATCAACCCAGTAACTATTTACAGCTACACAGATTTTCCCCTTCAGGGCTCGAGACAGTGAATTTTATTTCCAGGTATCCTAAACTATTTTTTAAATACATATCCATGCCTCATTTAAAGTCCCACAAAGTACCCCCCTTTTTCTTTTCACTCTACATATAATAGGGATGGAGGCATGCCTATGTTATGTCAGGGTCCAGCAGTTGCACATATTATTTGTGACAGGTACGCCATTCAGTTTCAGCACAGATTTATTTATCTTGACAGCAACAGCGTTTGCTCCCACAATACATAAAGCCGTGACTCCAGCACTGTAGGAGGTGATTTCACCACCACAGTTAAAAAAAAGAGCATATATGCTGAAGCATGGGGGCAGCAGGGGTGGAGGAGTGATTTGTTCCAAACTTTTGGGGCAGATGCCCCCATGCTTCGGCTTATATTTTTAGGCCATTCAGCTGCAGCACTGATTTATTTATCTTGACAGCAACAGCGTTTGCTCCCACGATACATAAAGCCGTGACTCCAAAACAAAATTGGTGCACGTATGCCCATGATTAGAAGTGGGTGGATGAAAAGAGGTATTCTAATGGTGGGCATAACCACCAATCAATCTCTTTTTTTCGTTGAGCCCACAGGCTGCATGAAAAAAATATTACAATATATGCCCAACAAGGACCAGCAATGTACTGGTATGTTGCTGGACTTTGAGTGGTTATACCAGAATGATGCCTACGGGTTTAGATATCATCTTGGTATCAATCTTTTCAACCAGCGGTTGGCTTTCATGTAAAGGCAATCCTAGTGGCTAATTAGCCTCTAGACTTCTTTTACAAGCAATGGGAGGGAATGCCCCCCCCCCCACCGTCTTCCATGGTTTTCTCTGGCTCTCCTGTCCCAACAGGGAACCTGAGAATGCTGCCGGTAGTTCCGCCAGCTGACCATAGAGCCGATCAGAGACCAGAATGGCTCCAATCATCTCTATGGCCTAAAAAACCGGAAGCTATGAGCATTTGATTACTTAGATTTTGCCGGATGTAAACAGCGCCATTGGTTAATTGGGAAAGCATTTTATCACACCGATCTTGGTGTAGTCAGATGCTTTGAGGGCCGAGAAGAGATCTAGGGTCTAATAGACCCCATTTTTTTTTAAAAAAGAGTACCTGTCACAACCTATTGCTATCATAAGGGATATTTACATTCCCTGAGATAACAAAAAAAATCATAAAAAAAAAAAAAATTAAAGGAACAGTTTAAAAATAAAATAAAAAAGCAAAATAAATAATAATAAATAAAAAAAAGCACCCCTGTCCACCCCTGCTCTCGCACATAGGCAAACGCAAGCGTCAACCGGGCGTCATATGTAAACAGCAATTGCACCATGCATGTGAGATATCACCGTGAAGGACAGGTTGAGGGCAGTAATTTTAGCAGTAGACCTCCTCTGTAAATCTAAAGTGGTAACCTGTAAAGGCTTTTAAAAATGTATGTAGTTTGTCGCCGCTGCACGTTTGTGCACAGTTTTAAAGCATGTCATGTTTGGTATCCATGTACTAGGCCTAAGATCATCTTTTTTATTTCATCAAACATTTGGGCAATATAGTGTGTTTTAGTGCATTCAAATTTTAAAAAGTGTTTTTTTCCCCAAAAAATGCGTTTGAAAAATCGCTGCGCAAATACTGTGTGAAAAAAAAAATGAAACACCCACCATTTTAATCTGTAGGCCCTTTGCTTTAAAAATATATACCGTATTTTTCGCTCCATAAAACACACCTGACCATAAGACGCACCTAGGTTTTAGAGGAGGAAAGGAAGAAAAAAAAATATTCTGAACCAACCTGACCATTGCCATAAATGCGACCTGACCATTGCCATGAATGCAACCTGACCTGACCATTGCCATAAATGCGACCTGACCATTGCACATAAATGCGACCTGACCATTGCCATAAATGCGACCTGACCATTGCACATAAATGCAGCCTCTCTTTGCCCACCACTGCAGCATCTTTGCCCACCCATGTCACGGAGCTTGGTCTGTGTGCAAGGTCCCTCCCCCTAGACCAGCGCTTGTGATAGGCGGAACACTGATTCAATCTATTATCACACAAGACAGTCTAGGGGGAGGGACCTTGCACACAGACCCAGCTCCGTGACATACGAGCACCAGAGGACAGAGGGAGGAGAGCACTGCAGTCACAGGTAGGACAGTTCGGCCCTGCTCACAGGGGCTTCAGATGTCTGTCCTCCGCTCTCCTGCCTCTCTTCTGGCGGTGGTGGCGGGGGGCGTTGCCATCGGCGGCGGGGGGGTTGCCATCGGCGGCAGGGGGTGGTGCCTAACATGCATTCGCTCCATAAGACGCAGAGACATTTTCCCCCATATTTCTGGGGGGAAAAAGTGCGTCCTCTGGTGCGGAAAATACAGTATATATAATGTGGGTTCAAAGTAATTTTCTTACAAAAAAAAATATTTTTTCATGTAAACAAAAAGTGTCAGTGGTTAGAAGAGTGGGTGATGTGTGACATAAACTTCTAAATGTTGTGCATAAAATGCCATACAGTTCAACCCCCCCCCCCCCCCCCAAAATGACCCCATTTTGGAAAGTAGACACCCCAAGTTATTTGCTGAGAGGCATGTCGAGTCAATGGAATATTTTATATTTTGACACAAGTTGCGGGGAAGTTGTCACTAAATTATATATTGCTCAAACATGCCATGGGCATATGTGAAATTACACCCCAAAATACATTCTGTTTCTTCTCCTGAGTATGGGGATACCACATGTGTGAGACTATTTGGGAGCCTAGCCGCGTACGGGAACCCGAAAACCAAGCACCGCCTTCAGGCTTTCTAAGGGTGTAAATTTTTGATTTCACTCCTCACTGCCTATCACAGTTTCGGAGGCCATGGAATGCCCAGATGGCACAACCCCCCCCCCCCCCCCCCCAAATTACCCCATTTTGGAAAGTAGACACCCCAAGCTATTTGCTGAGAGGTATGGTGAGTACTGGCATTTTATGGCCTTCAAAACTGTGATAGGTAGTGAGGAGTGAAATCAAAGATTCGAAATCCTGAAAGGGGTGCTTGGTTTTCGGGGCCCCGTACGCGGCTAGGCTCCCAAAAAGTCCCACACATGTGATATCCCCGTACTCAGGAGAAGCAGCCAAATGTATTTTGGGGTGCAATTCCACATATAACCATGGCATGTGTGAGCAATATATCATTTAGTGACAACTTTTTTTTTTGTCATTATTCAATCACTTGGGACAATATTCAATGGGCTCAAAATGCCTCTCAGCAATTTCCTTGGTGTGTCTATTTCAAAATGGGGTCATTTGGGGGGGGGGGGGGTTTATACTGCCCTGCCATTTTAGCACCTCAAGAAATTAGATAGGCAGTCATAAACTAATACGTTTATTGACATTTTTTTTTACCAAAGACATGTGGCTGAATACATTTTGGCCTAAATGTATGACTAAAATGACTAAAATTAGTTTATTGGATTTTTCGTATTACAAAAAGTAGTAAATATAATTCTTTTTCAAAATTTTCCATTTATATAGCAAAAAATTAAAATCGCAGAGGCAATCAAATACCATCAAAAGAAAGCTCTATTTGTGTGAACAAAAGGATGCAAATTTCGTTTGGGTACAGCATTGCATGACCATGCAATTACCAGCTAAGCGCAGTGCCAAATTGTAAAAAGTCCTCTGGTCTTTAGGCAGCCAAATGGTCCAGGGCTTAAAGAGGAAGTTAACCCATACAAAAATAAAAAATAAAAATAAACCCTGCAAGGCAAAGGCATAATGAGCTAGTATGCATAGCATACTAGCTCATTATGAATAAATTACCTGAGAACGAAGCCCCCGAAGCGCTCCTCCTTCTTCATCTCCACCGCTGCCATTTATCCCGGAGTGACTTCTGGGTCTCGCGGCTCCGGCGCTGTGATTGTCCAGAGCCGCAATGACGTCACTCCCGCGCATGCGCACGGGAGCCGCCAGTAGCGGCATATTGCCGTTAGCAAAAGCGTGCTCAGTGCGCCTGCGCGCCGCTGTCTACAGCGCATGCGCCGTAGACAGCGGTGCCTTTTTTTTTGCAAATATCTCCTAAACCGTGTAGGTTTAGGAGATATTTCTTGGACCTACAGGTAAGCCTTAATCTAGGCTTACCCGTAGGTCAAAGTGGTCTGTAAGGGTTTACAATCACTTTAAGTGGTTAAACGTTATGCCAGTATCTCAGTATTGGTTACTGTCCTGCCTCACATTCTAGTTAAAATGTGTTGGGGGGCCACATAGCAGACCTAACCTGCGTGTCAGGTCTTCACTTGTCTGCATTAAGTCCCACATTTGTTTGTTCTTTTTATCTTTTTTTCTGTTTATCTGACACACTTGGAGCAAGCAAGGATTGTTCGCTGTTCTACCAACTGTTCTTTATTGTTTTACCAAAAACTTTGCTAAGCTATGGCTGTACCAAGTGTTACAGAATGTAACACAGTACAGCCATAACAAAGTCAGCACCCCCAGCAGCCATGTAACACTGTGACAGAGCACCTGCTGACTGTGCTGCCTGTGTGATTTTCATGCTGATGATCATAATACACAGTGAGGCGCTACTTTACACTTGCATGGGGGGGGGGGGCAGAAACATGTGCAGCTAAACTGTGTTTTTACCCCCTTACCACACCCCTTTAACCCCTTTCCCATCCAGTGATGTACTGGTATGTCGCTATACTGGAAGGGTAATATCTAGGTCATCGCTGCTGCAATGATCATGATATTTAAGTAATCCTAGTGGCTAAGAAGTCACTGGATTACTTTTATAGGTGGCAGAAGGGGGACCAGAAGCATTTGGCGCGACCAGAAGCATTCGGTTCCTGGGACATAGTGAGAGGAACTGATGTTGTCCCTCCCCCACTGTGTGACGTCAGAAACCAGAAGCAGTAAGGAGTTTATCATTTCTGGTTTCTGTCTTGTGTGACCAAGCCATTGCCTGTTTGAACAAGCATCTGATCAAACCAATTTTGGTTTGTTCAGATGCTTTGGAGGCCAGAGGAGAGACATGAGGTGTAAGAGACCCAAGACCTCTCCATAAAGAGGACCTGTCATGGCCCATGCTATCAGAAGGGATGTTGTTCATCCCTTCTGATAGCAATAAAAGAGATTTAAAATAATGTAAAGATACAGTGTAAAAACAAAGTAATAAAATAAATAATAAAAGCCCCCATTCCCTCATGCTCTTGCTCAGTTGTGAACGTTCATTAATACGGTGACAAACCTGCATTTTGTTTTGAGGCAGGGCCAGGTGTGGGGTCGAGAGTGGGGTTGAAGGGGGCCCCATCAGGTATGCTGTACGAGGCCCCTTAATTTTTAACAGCAGCCCTGCCTGTAACAAGAGGAACAGATCTAAAGTATACCATGTTGTCACCAGATTCCACCATGTTAAAAGCTAAAGCAATGTTAAAACTTCAGCTTTGCTTTCTATGACAGTGAAAACATCTTGTGAATTAGGTGTCAACACTGCAAAATAAAAAATGGACATGTTAATGAATTACATTATTACATACTCTAGCAGTTTGAAGCAACACTTTAAATGGTATTTATCAATGTATGGTACTTTTTTTTCATGTTCTTTAATTTAACAGAAGAGTAATGTATTTAATGATGAATGCTGGAAAGCAAATAAATTCCCATAAATATATACAGTAGATATATACAGTAGATAGCAGTGTCTTTTGTGTGTGTGGAAACAAACCAAGCCAAACTAGGAACTTACAACCTTTCTGAATGACCGACTTTATTTTCATACATTGTACTATATAAATATTTGATTAACAGGAAAAAAGGAAGTTTTTGTTAAGCTAATATTTGTGACTGTATATACAGTACTTCCACAAGGAGGGTAACATACATTTCACAGAGGCAAAGATCCACCAGTTTAAAAATGGCAAAATTAACTAACTTTCTTCTGTACAAGTCCTAACACTAAGGCTGCTTTCACACTGGGGTGGTGCGGGGCGGCGACGGTAAAGCAGCGCTATATTTAGCGCTGCTTTACCATAGTTTTACCCGCGGTATGCGGCCACTAGCGGGGTGGTTTTAACCCCCGCTGGCGGCTGAAAAAGGGTTAAAAACCTCTGCAAAACGCTGCTGCAGAGGCGCTTTGCGGGCGGTATCCCCGCGGTCTCCCATTGATTTCAATGGGTAGGAGCGGTGAACACACCTTCACCGCTCCAAAGATGCAGCTAGCAGGACTTTTTTTACCGTCCTGCTAGCGCACCGCTCCAGTGTGAAAGCCCTCAGGCTTTCACACTGGAGACACAGCAACAGCTGTTTCGGGTCAGTTTGAAAGCGCTATTTTTAGCGCAATAGCGCCTGCAAACCGCCCCAGTGTGAAAGCAGCCTAAGCTGTGAGTTGTGGATGGCTTGGTGTTCATATCAACAGGGATGTTGAAGTCACTGAGAATGATTGTGGGAATTTCAGAAGAGAGAAAGTAGGGTAGCCAGGCAGAGAAGTCATCAAGGAAAGTTGATACCGGTCCAGGGGGCTGATAGATCACAGATAGATCCACCTCCTTTGCATCCACTAGGTCTAGGGGAGTGAGTCTAGAGAAGGCCACCGTGGGAGAGGGAAGCAGGAGAAGGAGTGTCAGGTTTCGGTGACAGCAAGTAGAATAAAGAAGTTAGTGACAAAGAGGTCATGAACAGCGGAGAGTTTTTTGCAGACGCAGGCATTCCAGAGTGTATAGGAGAAGGGGAGGGTGGTTTTAGGAAGAAGAGGAATGGAGACAAAATTGTGAGGATTGCGGCTGCTGCCAAAGGGTGTGGGATGGTGGGTGTGTTGGGTATAATTAAATAAAGAAGACCCAGGGTTTGGGGATATATCTCCAGAGGTTAGGAGAAGCAGAAGGGTAGGGTTGTAATATGAGAGTCCGATTTATAAGAGGGGAAATGCCTCAGTATTCTGGGTGATTCGTTAGCATATGGGATTAGAATTAGGAGAAGGTGATGATTGTAGTAATAAGGAGCCGGCAAAGGTGAGTGATAGTGATAGAAGTGATATATACAGATTGTGGGGTGGAGAAGCGGGATAAAGGAAAGATAGTTCGTTAAGGAGAGAGGCTGCAACTGGGAAAAGGAAAGGTAAAGAGCACATACAGAGAGGAAGGAGAACTGAATGGGGAAACAAGGTCACGTGCAGTCTGGTGATTTGTAAAGTAGCTTCAATCAAATAATATCAGGTACACAGATGACACCAAATTTTTCACACCACAATCAAACTGCAAGAGGACAGAGAGGCCAGGGTTGTAAAGATAAAGATCAGGCCATAATTTGGGTAAGATTTAAAATAAATAAACATCACAATAATGTGAACAGAGTTATAGGTGGGTGGGAACAGCAGGAATATAGATGCGGGTTTACCAAAAGGATATTTGAGAGCAGTCAGTCTGTATTCAGTTTAAGGTGGATGGGGACAGCAGGAATATAGATGCAGGTTTATCTGTGAAGAGAGAGGGATGTTGAGATAGTTACATAGTTAGCAAGGTTGAGTGTGGGTGCGTGTCTACAATTATCCCTATTTATTTTTACTTTCAAAGATTTTTATTGATTTTGCATAGTAAATGAAAACATAACATTCTTTGGAGAAAATGGATACAATCCAAGAAAAAAACATAACTGGAATAACATAACAGTACGGTTTTGAATCAGAATACTTTTAGAGTTCTATCTGTCACAGAAAATGCATCTTATGTAGAGTGGGATATTCTAATGGGCTCGTAGAGTATTCGTCGGCACCCCAAAAGGGAGCAGACTGTGCCGGGTGAATCCTCTCCGATTCTATGACCCCCCTGTTAACCTGGGGTGGTCCTAAAAATCTGTTAGCGAGCTAGAAAATCGGGAACTCCTTGTTTTTTCCCCAACTATAAAGCCCTTCAGTCAAAGTCAAAAATTGCATAAGATTCAGGGAGAATTCCTGGGAGTCTTAAGGGCTAGGTAGTAAAGTAGAAAAGAAAAGGGGAAAGAAGGAGGAAAGTGGGGGGTAGGGGGAAAGAGGGGGAGTGTAGTAGTAGGAGCATGTCATCATACCAAGAGGCTAATGCCCAGAAGAGGCGGAAGTGGTTAAGGCCGTCCTCCGGGAATCAATGAGATGCCAAAATGGTGGGCCCAAGGCTCCCAGGTGGCTTCAAACTGGGGAGCTGGTGAGTTTCTATTGCAGCATTATCCAAGAGATTTTACCTATAGCTGCTTTAAGGGAAATTCTGGGTTGTTTCCATGCTTTAGCTAATGTCATCCTAGCTCCCAAGAAGATGAAATTAATAAGTTTGCGGTTATTTTTTGATGTCTGGGGGATATTAGCATTAAGTAGGGCGATGGCTGGGCTTTTCGGCAGTTGGAGTTTCGTGATTTTCTGGATTAGAGAGAATATTTTATTCCAGAACGTCCTAATTCGGGGGCATTCCCACCATATGTGGGCCATGGTGCCGCTTAGTTGGCATCCCCTAAAACACTTTGGGTCCGATGAAGGATAAATTTTAGTTAATCTCGTAGGGGTAAGGGACCATCTGGTCAAGACCTTAAGGTTAGATTCAATTAGAGAAATATTTCTGATGCCCTTGAAGGCTCTGGCAAGTGATGCCCTCCATCGCTCTACTTCCCAGTCTATAGAGAGTTCGTTCTCCCATGCCATCATATATGAGGTTTTCGTCTGCCTGAAAGCAAATGACTGGTATATGACCGAGATTCCCCCTCTCTGCTCCATGGATTGGAGGTCCACTGCCCTATCAGGGAAACCTATATTAACCTGTGCACTGCAAGCCAGTGGTGCTGATCAACCATTGTGTATCCATGGTGTGTTCGGCTTCCTGGTTCCTGCTTGTCGTGTGCCTTATGTTTGTCTCCGTTACCGACCTTGGCGTGTTCTCAACGATTCCTGTCTGCCTGTGACACTGAACCTTTGGCGTGTACTCTGTTGTTCCTGTCCGCTAGTTACCCTGACCTCTGCCTTATCCCCTTACTATCCTTGTCGTTCCAGCCTGCTGCTTCCTGCTCCTGTAGTCTACTGTGAGCGTGAGCTGTGAGACCCTGGGGGTCGCGACCTGGAGCCAGACTGCAGCGAAGTCCATCCTCACCACTAGAGGCTCTGACGAACACACGCTGGCTCTTAGACTCCGCGCCCTGGGGAATCTATGCTCTAGCTCCCACTGGGATCTGTGTTAGTGATCCAGTAGACCTGTGTCCTGAATCTCCCTGGGTACAATCCGCAGCAGTCAGTCCTAAGGTCCACTACCTAGCGGTGCACTTCTGATTCCTACTGAGTGCACCTGTCACCTGGTCTCAGGTGACCTGAGAGTTTGATCAGCCATGGACCCAGCTGATGTGCCGCTACCCGCAGATGATCCATTGCAGGGCTTAGTTCGCAGACTTGAGACCCAAGAATCGCATCAGACCCAGGTGATGCGATTCCTTCAGGATTTGGCATCCCGTTTTGAACAGGTTCAGGCCTCATTAGGACCCCGGCTCAACAACCTCAACCGCTATCTGCTGCTGCACCTATCGCATCAGTCGCAGCCACACTTTCATTAAAACTACCAGCTCCCGCCCATTTCTCTGGGGACTACAAGGCTTGCAGGGGGTTCCTTAGCCAGTGCACAATTCATTTTAAACTTCAGCCCCAAAACTTCCTGTCCGATCGTGCGAAAGTAGCATATATTATATCCCTCCTGTCAGGCGAGGCGCTAGCTTGGGCTGCCCCTCTGTGGGACCTGAATGATCCAGTGGTTTCTAGCCTGTCTGATTTCTTGAAACTTTTTCGGAAAATCTTCGAGGAACCGGGTCGTGTCTCCTCAGCGGCTAGCGCTCTTTTACGTCTCCGTCAAGAGTCCGCTTCTGTGGGATGGTACGCTCTTCAGTTCCATATCCTCACAGCTGAATTAAGCTGGAATAATGAGGCCCTAGTTGCAACCTTTTTACATGGCCTCTCTGATAGAGTGAAGGATGAATTAGCAGGAAGATACCTTCCTGCTGATCTGGACAGTGTCATCACCTTGTGTAACCAGATCGATATTCGCTTTCAGGAGAGGGCCCTGGAAAAAAGACTCCAGCACTCCCCGTTCTTTAGTCAGCCTGAGCTCCCAGTCCCCTCTCTTTGATCCGATGAGCACCCCCTGCCTGCTGAGGAACCTATGCAGTTGGGCTGGACCAAGTTATCTCCCGAAGAACGCGCTAGGCGCAGAACTCTGGGCCTATGGCTCTATTGTGGGGCCAAAGGTCATTTCCGTGACACTTGTTCTCTTCGTCCGGAAAATCGCTCAGGGCTAATACATCTGGAAGGTGGAGTATTAGACCCTGAAATATCACCTTCACATTCTCGTCTTCTCCTTTCTGTGTTGCTTCATGTCGACACTTCCTCTCGTTCGATCTCAGCACATCTGGTTTCCGGAGCCGCTGCCAATTTCATGGATTGGGAAACTGCATCCTCCATGAGACTTACCCTTTTGCCCCTTACAACGCCATTGGTGGTCTTGGCGATTGATGGCACTGTTCTCCCAGGGGGCCCTATCCGTTTCCAGACCCTTCCTGTCAAGATGTCAGTAGAGACACTCCACCAGGAGTGGATATTCTTCCTTGTCTTACCTAAGGCTTCATCTCCTATCATATTAGGTCTTCCTTGGTTACGGCTCCATTCCCCACACGTTGACTGGACTGCTGGACAGATCCTGGCTTGGGGTTCCTCCTGTTCTTCTTCCTGCCTACTCAAGGTTACCCCAAAAGAGAAACTTCCTGTTGCCACCATCCCAGTAGCTTCTGCTATTCCCACTGTATATAGTGATCTCTGGGATGTGTCCTGCAATAGTCGGACTGATGCACTCTCTGGGTCATGTGGTGCTCTGCATGAGGGGCCCACCTGTTATCCTGAGTCGATCTTTCACTCCAGTTTGCATAACCATTTACCTTTGCCTGTCCCTAATCTTCCTTGGACGCACAGCCAGGCTAACTTGTCCGCAAGTTCCACAGTCGCTATGCCCTGTGATGCGATTGAGATGGTCACTACACCTGACAATACTATTCCGTCGGCCTCTGCACTAGTTATGCCAGTCCAGCCCATGCCCAGTAAGCTTTCTTCTTCTTGTTCAGGATCTTCTGCAACCTGGCCTCACCCTACTGCTACTATGCCCTTAACCATTCCTAAAAAGCCTTTAGTCCTCAAGTCCTCTCGTCCTCTCCCTACCTCGGTTCTGGTCTCTGAGGATAATCTAAAATACGAGGTTAGTCAAGTTTTGGATTCCCAGCTCCGTAAAGGCATTCTTCAGTACCTCATACATTGGAAAGGGTTTGGTCCTGAGGAGAGGTCTTGGATCACTGCATCTGAGGTCCTTGCTCCTCATCTGTTGAGGAGGCTCCATCTGGAGTTTCCCTTTAAGCCTGGACCCGGGAGGGGGAGGGGGAGGCCTTATAAGAGGGGGGGTACTGTCATGGTTATGCAGTAATCTTCCCCTATTAGCTTACCTCTCCTCATGTGTTCAGACTAAGAGGCCAGCCACTCTCACCTGGTGTTTTTTTATAACCTCTCCTCTAAGCATGGCTCCACCCCAGGCCCTATCAGGGAAACCTATATTAACCTGTTCACTGCAAGCCAGTGGTGCTGATCAACCATTGTGTATCCATGGTGTGTTCGGCTTCCTGGTTCCTGCTTGTCGTGTGCCTTATGTTTGTCTCCGTTACCGACCTTGGCGTGTTCTCATCGATTCCTGTCTGCCTGTGACCCTGAACCTTTGGTGTGTACTAGTTACCCTGACCTCTGCCTTATCCCCTTACTATCCTTGTCGTTCCAGCCTGCTGCTTCCTTCTCCTGTAGTCTACTGTGAGCGTGAGCTGTGAGACCCTGGGGGTCGCGACCTGGAGCCAGACTGCAGCGAAGTCCATCCTTACCACTAGAGGCTCTGGCGAACACCTGCTGGCTCTTAGACTCTGCGCCCTGGGGAATCTATGCTCTAGCTCCCACTGGGATCTGTGTTAGTGATCCAGTAGACCTGTGTCCTGAATCTCCCTGGGTACAATCCGCAGCAGTCAGTCCTAAGGTCCACTACCTAGCGGTGCACTTCCGATTCCTACTGAGTGCACCTGTCACCTGGTCTCAGGTGACCTGACACCTTTGATGACCCCCAATATCTCTTCTGCTGAGAAGGTTTCCTCCATTAAGTCTATGTGTTCCTGAGATAGGGATGGTATTTTTAGGTGCTGAAAGAAGTCGGGGTTCGGAGCGCCCTGTTCTGCCTGGTGGGGGTTATATAATTTAGAATAGAATTCATGAAAAGCTTGGAGTATTTTAGTGGGGTTGGTCATGGGAGGTTGTCCTGCAATTCTGAGTTTCGGGAGGGTATGTGATCGATATTTAGGGGTGAGATTGGAGGCTAACATAGATCCAATTTTGTCTTTTTGTAGGTAATATTTGGCTCCGCTCCATCTAATGTGTTTTTCAGCTCTAACCTTTAAGGTTAGGTTAAGTTCCAGTCTCGTGGCATCTAATTGGTCTGCTAGGGCCTTGGAAGGTTGTTTTTTGTGTTCAGATTTTAGTTCTGCGAACTTGGATTCTAGTTGGAGTATGTCCCGCTGACGTTCCCTTTTGAGTTTAGTTGCTAAACTAATCAACTCCCCTCTAATAGTGGCCTTGTGGGCTGCCCAAATAGTTTCCGGAGAGATATCATCCGTTTAGTTCAGACCAAAAAAACTCCTGAATTGAATCTGCTAACATCTTGATAAGTGTAGGGTTGCTGAGAAGCGATTCATTGAGTCGCCAATGAGTACCTTTCGTCTTAGTGAGGACGTTGCGTAATGACATGGTGACTATAGAGTGGTCTGACCACGTTGTGTCTACTATGGCTAATTTAGAAGTCAGAGGGATGAGGGAAGGAGGGACAAGGATATGATCTATCCTACCATAAGACTGGTGAGGGGAGGAGTAGTGAGTAAAATCCCTGCTCCTTGGGTTTAGTTCCCTCCAGATGTCTACTAGGCCATACGTGTGGAGAATTTTAGCTATTTTATTGCTCATCTTGGTAGGGCGGGTTAGTTGCTTATTGTGAGGTTTAGTCTTGTCTAAGCCCTGATCAAAGGCGACGTTGGAGTCCCCCCCCCCCCCCCCCAGAATGACCTTGCCTTCAAGGAGTGGATTTATAGTTGAAAAGAGAGTCTGAAAGAACTTAGCCTGTCCTTTGTTAGGGGCATAATAGGAAACGATTGTATAAAGTATTCCTTTAAATGTACCTTTTACAAGGATAAATCTACCCTCTGGGTCTTTGTAGTCAGAAACGTGAGAGAAGTTGCAATTCTTGGAGAAAAGTATTGCCACTCCCTTCGTTTTGTTAGGAGCATTCGCTAGAAAGAAGGCCGGATAGAATGAATGTATGAATTTGGGGTTGTATCGAGTCGAGAAGTGCGTTTCTTACAGCAAAACAACATCTAATTTTTGGGCTTTGTAGCGGTCAAAAGCTACTCTACTTTTCTTAGGGGAATTTAGGCCCTGAACATTATGCGTGGCCACCATGAGGTCTGTCCTTGTGGGGATATTGTCAGCCGTTGGAACAGAAGTTAGGAAAGCTCACATACACACAGCCACCTACCTTCAGTCGTCTTCTGTCTGGCTGGAGGTGATTGCAGACGTTGAGTCAGATTGATGATTCGCTGAATCTGGAAGGGCTCTTCGTATGATGACATGTTTGGAAAGAGAAGAAAGTTAAGAGGGGAAGCAAGAAAGGGGGGGGGGGGGGGGGGGGGGGAATAGACATGAAGAGAATATGTCGTCTTGGAAGACCGACGGTGTGTGGCAGGAGAATGACTCGCCAGACTCTGTCCCGAATACAGCGGTCGGCCCTAAGGCCTGACCGACAACCCATGTCGTAGAAACACACGCTGCTTCTAGGAAATGGGTGGTAGCGCAAAGGGACCACCCCGGACCCTAACATTAGTTTTAATGAAAAAAAAGGATAAAAGCACAAACAATCAAGAATAGTATATTACATAAATTTCATCAGAAAAGGGTAATAAAAACACCCATTTATATAAAAAAAAAAAACTAGAACGAAATGACCCCCAGATATGAGTCATAAGGTCATACCAACTTGGCTCCTGAGACCACAGGATCTATGTGGTCCCTCCGCCCTCCACCCTCAAGTGAGGGAGGGAAGGAGTCCATTATAAGGAGGATGGTACTGTAGTCAGGGACTCACATCTTTAAGGGGTAGCCATTGGTTGACCAACTGTTGTCATCCCCTAAGCTGTAGGCTACCAAAGTAATTCCCGAAAAACTGTGTGTCTCTCCAACTATATTGCTGGTAACTGTTTTAGGATAGTCATCTCTATCCTTCCGGGAACACGTTTCAAAGACCTTATAGAGGCCAATCCTTGTCTTGGTGCAGGTAGATATGTCTCTGAGTGGGTATTCATAACGGCCAGGAGAGTTCAACGATAGAACGAACCAGTGATACACCCAAAAACAATTCGGTGAATCCTTTTATAATCTACACTAAGAGGTAAACTGTAAAAGTATATGGAAAAAGAGCTATCAGCTCCAACACCCAATCGGGCTTCCATCCCACAGGATAGTGCCTGCGGGGGAGTATAGAAAAGGAGATCTCAGTGTTTCCTCTCAGGGGGGTCCTCCTTCCTTGCTCTTCTTCGTAAGGCCCTTGTTTCAGAGAGGGGAGATTGGGCTAGACGGGGGGGTGTTTTGGTGGATCCAGCTGAAGCTGCGGAGTAATCCATGGGCGCCTCCTGTGAGATCAACTTGAGATGCAAGAAGAGCTTTTCGCCATCAAGGATGTTAGAGAATGCGTGGGTGGTAGCGTGGAGGGTGAATTTCACCGCAAAAGGGAAAGACCAGCGATATTTAATCTCCTGCTGGGAGAGGACCAAAAGCAGTGGTTTGAGGGATCTTCTTTTTTGAATAGTGGAGGGTGCTAGATCAGCAAAGATTTGTATTTGGTGTCCTTGAAACTGTATGTTTGGTTTTGCTCGTGACTGCCGCATGACCTCTTCTTTAGTGGCATAAAAGTGCGGTTTGGCAATTATGTCTCTTGGAGAGCCATTTTTTCTGGGGGGCCCCAAGGCCCTATGCGCCCTGTCCAATTCCAGGCGGTGAGGCGGTAGTTTTGTTATGAGTTCTGAGATAATGTCCCGAACGATGGGGGGAATGTCGGTGTAGGTTTCCTGGAGGCCGCGGATTCGGAAGTTATACCTCCTGGACCTGTTTTCAAGGTCATCGATCCGAGAGAGGGCTGTGTCTAATTGGTCCTGCAAGGATTTCATGTGAGCCTCATTTTGGTTGGTTCTGGCAACAGTGTTTTCCAGTTTATGTTCAATGGCTTCAATTCTGGATCCTAGATTAGCAAAGTTAGACTCAATGTTGTTAGTTATTTGGGTCGTAGTGTTAGTTAGGCCTCTTTCTGGTAGGTCAGAGAATTTGGCGAAGAGGTCAGTTTGGAGGGCAGATATGTCTTGTAAAGAGTAGCTGGGGGCAGACATCTCCTGGAAATGGGGTGAGGGGGTCCTGCCGGGGACAGGGCGTAGTCCTCCATGTGGCGGTTCAGGAGGGATTCAGTGGAGGCCGGAGATGGAGCCTGAGGTGAATGGGGACTGAGTGAGGACTGCTGGGAGTGGTGAGGACCACCTTGGGCTGCCTGAGCATAGGATAGGATTTGCCTTATTTCCTGAGGCCTGTCCGTGTGGGCCGTGAGAGTCTGAGGAGAAGCGGTGGCGGCGGCCATCTTGGTACACCCCGCGGTCCCGGCGCTGCTGAATTGCGGCCCGAGGTCCCGTTAGGTGGGGGGACCGGACATCTGGGGATGTTCCCTGCTGGTGTCCTGGTACTGATCGTTTGTTGTGGGGTGCGTTAGGGCAAGAAAACGCTTGTAGTGCCGCTCAGCGGTCCGGGGTGGCCATCTTGGTACACCCCGCTGTCCCGGCGCTGTGGAATTGCGGCCCTAGCTCCCGTTTGGCGGGGGGCCGGATATCTGGGGATGTTCCCTGCAGTAGACTGGGGACTGTCCGATCGTCGTGGGGTGTTTTGGGGAGAAGAGACACCCGTAGTGCTTCTCAGCGGTCCGGGTGGAGCGGAGCTCACAGCTCAGGCGGCCATGTTGGAGCTCTCGCGCATGCGCTCTATCCCTATTTATTTAAGGTACCCATATAGTGCTGTCAATTTATGCAGTGCTCCACACATAGATTGCATACTCACATTGGTCCTCACCCTCAAGGAGCCCACTGTGTCGCACTGTGAGATGATCAAGAGCACAAGTGCCACTTATTTAAAGAACTCCACTTCTTTGAAGAAACCCCAGCATGCATCCCCCTGGCAAATATACAGTGGTGTGAAAAAGTGTTTGCCCCCTTCCTCATTTCCTGTTCCTTTGCATGTTTGTCACACTTAAGTGTTTCGGAACATCAAACCAATTTAAACAATAGTCAAGGACAACACAAGTAAACACAAAATGCAATTTGTAAATGAAGGTGTTTATTATTAAAGGTGAAAAAAAATCCAAACCATCATGGCCCTGTGTGAAAAAGTGATTGCCCCCTAAACCTAATAACTGGTTGGGCCACCCTTAGCAGCAACAACTGCAACCAAGCGTTTGCGATAACGTGCAATGAGGCTTTTACAGCGTCCTGGAGGAATTTTGGCCCACTCATCTTTGCAGAATTGTCCTAATTCAGTTACATTAGAGGGTTTTCGAGCATGAACGGCCTTTTTAAGGTCATACCACAACATCTCAATAGGATTCAGGTCAGGACTTTGGCTAGGCCACTCCAAAGTCTTCATTTTGTTTTTCTTCAGCCATTTGGTGGTGGACTTGCTGGTGTGTTTAGGATCATTGTCCTGCTGCAGAACCCAAGTTCGTTTCAGCTTGAGTACACGAACAGATGGTCGGATATTCTCCTTCAGGATCTCTTGGTAGACAGCAGAATTCATAGTTCCTTTTATCACGGCAAGTCTTCCAGGTCCTGAAGCAGCAAAACAGCCCCAGACCATCACACTACCACCACCATATTTTACTGTTGGTATAATGTTCTTTTTCTGAAATGCAGTGTTCCTTCTACGCCAGATATACTTGGACACACACCTTTCAAAGAGTTCCACTTTTGTCTCCACAGAATGTTGTCCCAAAAGTCTTGGGGATCATCAAGATGTGTTGTGGAGAAATTGAGACGAGCTTTGATGTTCTTTTTGCTCAGCAGTGGTTTTCTCCTTGGAACTCTGCCATGCAGGCCATTTTTGCCCAGTCTTTTCCTGATGGTGGAGGCATGAACGCTGGCCTTAACTGAGGCAAGTGAGGCCTGCAGTTCCTTGGACGTTGTTGTGGGGTCTTTTGTGACCTCTTGGATGAGTCGTCGCTGCGCTCTTGGGGTAATTTTGGGCGGCCGGCCACTCCTGGGAAGGTTCACCACTGTTCCATGTCTTCGCCATTTGTGGATAATGGCTCTCACTGTGGTTCGCTGGATTCCCAAAGCTTTGGAAATGGCTTTATAACCCTTTCCAGACTGATAGATCTCAATTACTTTCTTTCTCAATTGTTCCTGAATTTCTTTGGGTCTCGGCATGATGTGTAGCTTTTTAAGGATCTTCTGGTGGACCTTACTGTGTCAAGCAGCTCCTATTTAAGTGATGCCTTGATTGTGAACAGGTGTGGCAATAATCAGGCCTGGGTGTGGCTAGAGAAATTGAACTCAGGTGTGGACAACCACAGTTATAGTATGTTTTAACAAGGGGGGCAATCACTTTTTTTTTTTTTCACCTTTAACCACTTGACCACTGGGCACTTAAACACCCTTAATAACCAGACCAATTTTCAGCTTTCGGTGCTCTCACACTTTGAATGACAATTACTCATTCATACAACACTGTACCCATATGAAATTTTTGTCCTTTTTTTCACACAAATAGAGCTTTCTTTTGGTGTTATTTAATCACCTCTGGGTTTTTTATTTTTTGCGCTATAAAAGAAAAATGACTGAAAATTCAGTAAAAAAATGAATTTTTCTTCGTTTTTGTTATAAAATTTAGCAAATTTGTAATTTTTCTTGATAAATTTTGGCCAAAATTTATACTGCTACATATCTTTGGTAAAAATAAGTATAAATTGGGGTATATTATTTGGTCTTTGTGAAAGTTATAGAGTCCACAAGCTATGGTGCCAATATCTGAAAATTGATCACACCTGAAGTACTGACGGCCTATCTCATTTCTTGAGACCCTAACAAGCCAGAAAAGTACAAATACCCCCCAAATGACCCCTTTTTGGAAAGAAGACATTCCAAGGTATTTAGAAAGAGGCATGGTGAGTTTTTTGAAGTTGTCATTTTTTCCCACAATTCTTTGCAATATCAAGATTTTTTTTAATTTTTTATTTTTTTTCACAAAATTGTCATATTAGCAGGTTATTTCTCACACACAACATATGCATACCACAAATTACACCCCAAAACACATTCTGCTATTACTCCTGAGTACGGCGATACCACATGCGTGAGACTTTTACACAGCGTGGCCACATACAGAGGCCCAACATGCAGGGAGCACCATCAGGCGTTCTGGAGCATCCAGGCCAATTCTGACATTTCTCTCCTACATGTAAAAATCATCATTTATTTGCTAGAAAATTACATAGAATCCCAAAATATTATATATGTTTTTTTTAGCAAAGACCCTAGAGAATACAATGGCGGTCGTTGCAACTTTTTATCTAGCACGGTACTTGCGCAGCAATTTTTCGAACGTGTTTTATTTGGAAAAAAAATGTTTTGTGCTTTACAAAAAACAAAACTGTAAATTTAGCCCAATGTTTTTGCATAATGTGAAAGATGAAGTTACGCCGAGTAAATAGATACCCAACATGTCACGCTTCAAAATTGCACACACTCGTGAAATGGCGCCAAACTTTGCTACTTAAAAATCCCCATAGGCTTTAATTTTGTTTACTGGTTACATGTTTTGAGTTACAGAGGAGGTCTAGGACCAAAAGTATTGTTCTCGCTATAACGTTCGCAGCGATACCTCACATGTGTGGTTTGAACACCGTTTTCATATGTGGGCGGGACTTACGTATGCGTTCGCTTCTGCGTGCGAGCACACGGGGACAGGGACGCTTTAAAAAATATATATATATATTTTATTGTTCATTTTACTTTATTTATTTTAGTTTGACCCTTTTTTTCCCCCCAAAAAATTTTGTGATCACTTTTATTCCTATTACAAGGAATGTAAACATCCCTTGTAATAGGAATATGGCATGACAGGTCCTCTTTACAGTGAGATATGGGGTCAATAAGACCCCACATCTCACCTCTAGGCTGGAAAGCCTGAAATAAAAAAAAAAAAACGATCCTGGCTTTGATCGTAGCGAGTATCGCAGGGTATTGTTGGGTATTGCAGGGTATGGCAGAGTATCGCAGGGTATTGCAGAGTATCGCCGGGTATTGCAGAGTATCGCAGGGTATGGTAGAGTATTGCAGAGTATCGCCGGGTATTGCAGAGTATCGCCGGGTATTGCAGAGTATCGCAGGGTATTGCAGAGTATCGCAGGGTATGGCTGAGTATCGCAGGGTATCGCAGGGTATCGCAGAGTATCGCAGGGTATGGCAGAGCATCGCAGGGTATGGCAGAGTATCGCAGGGTATGGCAGAGTATCGCAGGGTATGGCAGGGTATCGCAGGGTATCGCAGGTAATGGCAGGGCATCGTAGGGTATGGCAGAGCATCGCAGGGTATTGCAGGGTATCGCAGGGTATGGCAGAGTATCGCAGGGTATGGCAGGGTATCGCAGGGTATTCGCAGGGTATGGCAGAGCATCGCAGGGTATGGCAGAGCATCGCAGGGTATGGCGGGGTATCGCAGGGTATGGCGGGGTATCGCAGGGTATGGCGGGGTATGGCAGGGTATGGCGGGGTATGGCAGGGTATGGCGGGGTATGGCAGGGTATGGCGGGGTATGGCAGAGTATTGCGGTGTATGGCAGAGTATTGGGGGGTATGGCAGAGTATTGGGGGGTATGGCAGAGTATTGGGGGGTATGGCAGAGTATTGGGGGGTATGGCAGAGTATTGGGGGGATGGCACAGTATTGGGGGGATGGCACAGTATTGGGGGGGATGGCAGAGAATCCATCCATCCATGCTCAGCCATCCCTCCATACCCTGCAATACCCAGCAATACACTGCAGGCTATTGCTGGGTATTGCAGGGTATGGAGGGAGGGCTGAGCATGGATGGATGGATCGGTGGTGGCAGAGCAGGCTGTGGGCACTACAGATCCCGCCCACAGCACTGCTGCCACCGATCCCTCCCCCTTTCCTCTCACACTGTACCGATCGGTACAGAGAGAGGAGGAGAGAGGAACCGGCGTCATCAAATGACGCCGGTTTGCTTACATGTGATTACTCCGTCATTTGACGGAGCGATCACGTGGTAAACGGCCGCGATGAGCGGCCGTTTACCGTGATCCATGATCTGCCGGGTCCTCTGTGAGGCCGTTAATTAACGGCCTCCCAGAGTTAAGCAACCGCCCTGTAGCCGTTTTTCGGCTATGGGCCGGTTGTTAACTGGTTAATAATAAACACCTTCATTTACAAATTGCATTTTGTGTTTACTTGTGTTGTCCTTGACTATTGTTTAAATTGGTTTGATGTTCCGAAACACTTAAGTGTGACAAACATGCAAAGGAACAGGAAATGAGGAAGGGGGCAAACACTTTTTCACACCACTGTAGTTTACAAGAGTAAACATTTCTCGTTCAATGGTTTTTATTCAAGATTGTCACGTGTAGTTTCAACATTTACCATACAACAAAGCATAAAAGCATATATTACACTCGAGTAAGAGAGGGGGCCGTCCCCCGCCCCCCTCTGACGTCATGGGGAAAGCCATAGGGAAGTCCCCATGACGTCCCCGTGCGTCAGAGGGGGGCGGGGTCACCAGGTGGCCCCGCCCTCCGTTATAAAAGAGCTGTCAGACAGAGCAAAGCCTCACACAGCGGGAGCCTCCCATTGCGCGGAGCGGCATGACACAGATAAAAAGACGCGGACGCTGCGGAAGAAGATGCCGGACGAGAAGACCGGAGCAAGAAGCGGATCGGAGGAAGAAGAAGATGGAAGAAGATGGTAGAAGAAGATGAAGAAACTGAAGGATGAAGAAAGGAAGAAGACCAGAAGAAAGAAGATGAAAGAAGATTTTAATAAAGGAATTGTCAAAGACTGTCTCCTGTCATTTTTAACATTTTTGTCACTTTTTTGGTGAAATGGTAGGGGTACTTTTGTACCCCCTTACCATTTCACACAGGAGGAGGCCGGGATCTGGGGGTCCCCTTGTTAAAGGGAGCTTCCAGATTCTGATAAGCCCCCGCGCCCACAGACCCCCACAACCAATGGCCAGGGTTGTGGGGAAGAGGCCCTTGTCCCCATCAACATGGGGACATGGTGCTTTGAGGGGTCACAGACCCACAAAGCATCCTCCCAATGTTGAGGGCATGTGGCCTGGTACGGTTCAGGAGGGAGGGGCGGCCGCTCTCGTCCCCCCCTCTTTTCCTGCAGCCTGCCAGGTTGCGTGCTCGTATAAGGGTCTGGTATGGATTTTGATGGGGACCCCACGCCATTTTTTTTTGGTGGTGTGGGGTTCCCCTTAAAATCCATCCCAGACCTGAAGGGTCTGGTATGGATATTTAGGGGGAACCCCACGTCATTTTTTTTTAAATTTGACGAAGGGTTCCCCTTAATATCCATAGCAGACCTGAAGGGCCTGGTAATTGAATTTGGGGGAACCCCCACGCTTTTTTTTTTTTATCAATGACTTTCAATGAATGACTGTTCTCTGTATTACGGGAGCAATTCATTATAGCCGCAAGTGATTTTAAATAGCTTTTTTTCCTGCAAAAATTACACTTTGTGCAGGGACAGTTCTAAGCACAGAAACATGTGCCCCTTTACATGCATACTATAGACACCCCCCTGGTACGAAATTTAAAGGAATATTACACTTTTATTGTTTCACTTTAAGCATTATTAAAATCACTGCTCCTGAAAAAACGTCCGTTTTTAAAACTTTTTTTTGCATTGATACATGTCCCCTGGGGCAGGACTTGGGTCCCCAAACACTTTTTATGACAATAACTTGCATATTAGCCTTTAAAATTAGCACTTTTGATTTTGAACGTTCGAGTCCCATAGACTTTACTAGGGTTCTAAAGTTCACACGAGCTTTAGGTCTGTTTGCAGGTTCTGGTGCGAACAGAACAGGGGGGTGTTCGGCTCATCCCTACTCTCTATGCACTTACACTTCTCATGTTTAGTGTCTTCTCACTCCTGTTGGTTTTTTGAATGGACGTAATATGCCTGGGTGGATGGGGTCTCCAGACATCATATGTTTCCATGACATCAGCGGCCCCAGCCCTGGCAGCATCCCCGTTGCTGGCAGCTATTGCTGGCAGCAGCGTGCATGCGCAGACAGCAATCGCTGTTTTGATTGGATCCAACCACGGATCCCTGCACTTATGCTGTTCAGTGTCTCCGGCTCCTCACACCCCTGCTCTGCTAATAGATGACATTGTCGGCAGGACAGGAGAGCCTGGAGAGGAGACACAGGCACAGCCGCACAGCGGGAGGTGAGCGGTAACCGCGGCCTGTGTTAACCCTCTCTAGGCCGTGGTCATCGCTTACCTACCGCTGTGTGGCCCGGTCATTAACAGGTATTGGACTGCGGCCCTGAGGTTGATCCCGGCGGCCCCGGCCCACCGGGCAAATGCCCGGTGTGCCCTATGGCCAGTCCAGGCCTGATGAGGATGCAATACTACCTTATCCTTGAGATCAATAATAATATGGCTGTTTACAAGAAAAAGCGGTCAATTCTGATATTCTTCTTGCAGCAGATATGGTTACCAGAAAAAATAGTTTCCTTGTCAAAAAAGGACCAAGGGAATATGTCATATCGGCCCAAAAAAAGACTGTTTTGTAATGCTGCCATAACTAAATTCAAGTCCCAAGGGTTCAGGGGTGACCTAACCGGGGATTAAGCCGTGTTACCCCCTGGATAAAGTTACGAACCAAAGAAAGCGAAGCAAGTGGTCATTGAAATAATACAGATAAGGCTGAGACCTGTCTTTAGAAAGCACTTAAGGCCAGTTTTATTTCTTACCCCATCTGCAGAAAGTCAAGGATTCTACCTTTGACCTATTTTCTGGGGCCACAAGAATCACTGCTCCTTCCTGCATGATCCTGCGAAGAAGTCGTGGACACAGGCACAATAGGAGGGAATGCATAAATCAGTGAGAACCGATTCCACGGGAATAGCAAGGCATCTGTTCCGCATGCTAGCGGATTCTTTGTTTTTGAGTTGTTACTTTCTTTGTTGAACCTGGACGTAGACAGATCTATGTCTGGGATCCCCCATCTTTGACATATTGACAGGAAGATATCGGGGTGACGGAACCATTCTCCCGAGAACAACTTCTGGCGACTCAAGTAGTCCGCCTGTCAATTTTCTATACCTAGAATGAAGACCGCCGTTAGGCAAAGTACATTGATTTCTGCCCAAGATAGGATGTGATCCACCTTTCTCTGGGCCGTACAACTTCTTGTGCCCCCTTGGTGATTAATATAGGCCATTGCTGTTGCATAGTCAGATTGAATCCTGGCAGGACAATACTGTAAACTGAACGTTCAGCCCCTCAGAACCAAGTGCTCTGCCTGAATTTCTAGAATGATAATGGGCAAGTTCATTTCTGATCATGGTCACTTCCGTGGTAACTGAAGGAAGTATTTTCCCCATTGCAGATTTTTGGATATTAACCATAAACTAAGGCTCTGGCGTACCCAGCCTACAGTACCTGGTATTTCCAGGTGGTCTATCCGGGTACTAACCAGGCGCGACCCTGCTTAGCCTCCAAGATCAGAAGAAATCAGGCGCTTTCAGGGTGATGTGGCCATAGGCTTTGGAGTCAGACACATTGGGAATCTAAAGCTTGAACCCTTTGGTCCAAGCTGATAGGATAATGTTTTGCAGCCGTCTCAAATGAAACTGAGCATAAGAAACGGCCTCCAATGAAGCCACCATCTTTCCCAACAACCTCTTGCCCAGTTGAATAGAAGAATTCATCTTGCTTCGACCACCTAAATCAGTTCCTTTATGGCGTTGGTCTTTGCCTGGGGCAAGAATACCCTTTTCTGGGTGTACCTATGATCAGACCCAAGTATCTTAGCCCTTTTCATGGTTTTAAAGAAGATTTCTCCTAGGCTGAGAATCCGACATAGATATTCCAGGTAGTTGAATGTGGTGACCATACTTTGGTCTAAGTGGGCTACCGACTGGTCTATCAAGAACAGATCGTCCAGGACCATAATCGTTATACCTTGGGCCCTTAATCTGGCTAGAAGAGAGGCCAGAACCTTTGTAAACACTCAAGGTGCAGTAGCTAGACCAGAAAGTAGAGCTACACAACGAAAATTACGATTTTCCCCCTTGAAAAGTAGATATTACTAGTGAGCTAGGAAATAGGCATATGGAGGTTTGCATCTTTGACGTCGATTGATGCCAGTTCTCCTCCTTGTAGGATGGAGATAACTGATTGGATTGACTCCAATGCGAAAAAAGAGTGGTTATATTCAGGAATTTAATTTAGATTTTTGAGATCCAGAATGTCCATTTGGATTTAACCAAACCCCAACCTCTGCTCTTACATGGGGGGCTACCATGATCACTTTTTGCCAAAAGATGGTCTTTTTGCCAAAAGATGGTCCAATGCTTGAGAAAAAAAACTATTTTTCTCTGGATCCTTAGGAACGTTTGATCTGAGAAAACAAGGAGACGGGAACTCTTGGAACTCCAGTTTGTACCTTGGAGCTATTGATTAAGTCCCCCATTCGTCTTGACACTCTTCCTGACAGATCCTTGAGAACTGCAGAAGAATTCCCTTTTTTGAGCGAGCGGGGGCGCCTCCTCATAAGGAGGCTTCGGTATCTTGTAGGTTTCCTCCCCCAAGACCTCTTTTGTCCCTAAGGTTAACCCTGAGGATTACCTTTTGAATCTGACGGCGGAAGCCGTCATGACTGCCTGGAGGCTGATGCCCCTGGCACAGAACAAGGAGCTTTAAAAGTAAAATACATTTACTCCTTTTCTTAAATGGCAAAAGGGGTAATTTTCCCACCAAAATCCCCAAATAGCTGTTTCACCACAAAAAGGAAGACTAGCCAGGAGCTTCTGCATGGTGCTTAGCGAAGGGCGTAAGGCCTGAAGGATAGAATCTTTCATAGCAACTATTGCAAACATAAAGCTGCCAGATCCTGGATCTGCTGAGCAGGATAACCTTGAACACTTGTTTAAACTGGTCTTTCAACGAATAGGAATTCCAACTTTTTATCCGTTGGATCCCTAAGCATTTAAGCATTGTCTGCCGGACAAGTCAAACTCTTCACAGAGTTTTTAGGAGGGAAAATAATGCTTATCTGGGTGATCCTCTCAGATACAAAAAAGCTTTTCCAGCAATGAATGGACAGGAAAAGGCATGCACAGCTTGAGGAGGCTTTAGCAAACCCAAACACTCAGTTAAGGGTACATAGATGTGGAGCGGAGCATTCAGCAAGAAATTGCACCATCAATCTTAAGATTGAAACAGCTGATTCTCCCACATTTGACATCTCAGAAGAGGAGTCATCAGCCTCACCACGTTCCCCTGAGGGAATTCCTCTTCTTCCGCCCCTAGTTCCTCAGTTTGAGGGTCCTGGGCAATGGAAGAGAACCTGTCGCATTTTGACCCACACTGGGATGCGATTAAAGTCGCTAAACTTTTTTTTTTTTTTAAACTTATCATGGCTGAGGAAAAAATATATTTTTAGTAAAATAAACAGGGGCTGCAGTGTTGAAAACAGTTGCAAACGTTTCATGGCCCTGATGCTCACTCTGACCAGCCACCCCCTCTCAGGGGAGGATGCCTTTTGTAGAGATGAGTAGGCTTTCCAGAGCTTGAGAGAGACACATTTAGCTCTTTTTTGGGGGTGTTTCAACCCCCCCCCCTTTTGACCTTAGCCCAATGCACAAAGCAGAGGTACTACCAGAAGAAATCACATCCACTGCTTGAGCAATAGTCCAGCCACTGCCGCTGCTATTAATGCTTAGCCTGATGCAAATTGTAAATGTGTCAAATAGGAAATGCCTGTGTCACCAAAACCTCTTTCATGCTCCTCTTTGCTCTTATGTCTCTCCGACAGTTTTGCAGCCAGCACAAATGGAGTTTTTTTTTTTTTTAAACACACTCCCACTTTGGAGGATGCCAACACCCGGCTAAGCCCCGCCCCCACCTCGCATCACGCTCCCCTCCTTTCTCTTTCAAAAAAAGAGCTTTTCCCGCGTAAGCACAGGCCTCCGATCTGACGGGATTGGCTTGTGAGTGAGGGAGGGATGGCGTGGAGGAGACCTTGAAGCCGCCGCCGAGTAGGGGTGGTGAAAGAAACGGCATGATCTTTTTTAGTTCTCCCTTATACTCAGCCTCGTGAAGAGGGGAAGAGTTCAGCCCAGGTGGGGGTGTCTGGAAGAAGCAAAACCCCCCAAACTTACCGGAGGTCTGCCTGCTAGCCAGAGGATCTGTGACACAGCGTGATCTCTGAGCAAAGCATGAGAAGGTACGTGCTCCATACAGCCCCCAGTGGTGTCACTTATGCATGACATTTACTTTAACCACTTGACCACTGGGCACCCCCTTCCTAACCAGACCAATTTTCAGCTTTCGGTGCTCTCACACTTTGAATGACAATTACTCTGTCATGCAACACTGTACCCTAATTAATTTTTTGTCCTTTTTTTCACAAAAATAGAGCTTTCTTTTGGTGGTATTTAATCACCGCTGGGTTTTTTATTTTTTGCGCTATAAATCAAAAAAGACTGAAAATTCGGTAAAAAAATTAAATAAATTCTTTGTTTCTATTAAAATGTATTGCAGAGTATTGGCGAGTATTGGCAGAGTATTGGTGAGTATTGGCGAGTATTGGCAGAGTATTGGCGAGTATTGCACAGTGTTGGCAGAGTATTGCACAGTGTTGGCAGAGTATTGCAGTGTTGGCAGAGTATTGCACAGTGCTGGCAGAGTATTGCACAGTGTTGGCAGAGTATTGCAGTGTTGGCAGAGTATTGCACAGTGTTGGCAGAGTATTGCAGTGTTGGCAGAGTATTGCACAGTATTGCAGTGTTGGCAGAGTATTGCACAGTGTTTCACTGTCATTGAGCAGCGCTGTCGGCACTACACATCCAGCCCACAGCGCTGTTGACATCTCTCCCCCTCTCCGCTTCTCCCCTCTCACTGTACCGATCGGTACAGAAAGGGGAGGGAGGAACCGGCGTCATGATGTGTGATATGTCATTTGACGGAGCGGTCACGTGGTAAACGGCCACTATCAGCGGCCGTTTACCGCAATCCGTGATGCTCATGGATGTTCCTGAGTGTGTGCCCCAGGGGGCACGCGGGAGCAAGATTCTGTGAGGATGTCCTACGGACGTCCACCCAGAATAAGCCGACCACGCTGTAGCCATCTTTCGGCTATTGCCCGGTCGGCATGTGGTTAAAGGAGACATTTCATAAGAAAATTTAAAAATTCCTTAGAAAACTCCACTTACCTTTCCCGCCGCAGGGTTTTCTGTGGTAAAACCAACAGACCCAATCTTCACCCTTCACAGTGGGTTCTGTTAACAAACCTTCAGGAACCGGGGACCCTCTGGGAACCCACAATCCTGGACCTGTAATAGCACACCACCAGTAAAACTTTATGGCCTTAATACCAAAAGTATTGCATCCCGGGATCCAGCTCTCTAAAAAGAGAAGCGTTTACAAGCAAAACCTTGTTTCTTCAGATAGACACTGGCGAAAAAACTGAGATGCTCCTGGTATGGGAGGGGTTATATAGGGAGGCAACTTCCTGTTTAGTTTGTGCCAGTGTCCAGCACCTGAAGGTAGACTATAACCCACATAGTAATTAGCTCTGTGTCCCAAATATATGGGAGGGGTTATATAGGGAGGCAACTTCCTGTTTAGTTTGTGCCAGTGTCCAGCACCTGAAGGTAGACTATAACCCACATAGTAATTAGCTCTGTGTCCCATGATGTACGATTAAAGAAATACTTTTTATTTGGTCGTAGGGTTTACTATATGTGGGATTCTGGGAGAGGAGTTTTTCTGGAAATATTCGGTCAGGTGGTTCTTCAAAATCTTGTTGGTGGAGGGGTTTTGGATAATTTGAAAATTAGAGCGCCATATAGATGCATTATTGTTTGGATATAGATCTCTGATCTCGAGGAGAACAGAGGCATGAATCGACCATGTAATAATGTTAATTGTGATTTGTAATTTTGGTGTAAATACAATGCCTGTGGGAATAAAAGGAGGAGTCGAGGCGCATGCGCGGCGGCACCTAACATGGACGCTTAGTCCGGGAGCTCCGTTCCGTCCCAGCAGCACAGGCCACATTACAGCAAATACCGCCCGGATTACATCCCCTCGGGCTACGGACAGCCCGGTGACCGCTCTGATGTACTCGGGGGCTGTGAGGAGGAACCTTAAGCCCTCATTTGAAGCTGCTGTATCTCCGCCTGAAGCGGCCAAGATGGCGGCCGCTCCTCACAACACAGATCCAGCCTGCCTCTCCAGCGCGCAGCCAGCAGCCTCTCCCTACCTGACACAGCATACAATCGCCTCAGGTAACCCACCGCTCCCTCCAGTATCCCCAGCATCCACTGAATCCCTCCTGGAACAGACCCTGTCTGACATGGACTTCCCCCCCATGGAAGCAGGCCCTCCCCAAACCCACCAGCTACCACAGCCTGGGGACTTAGGCCTAATGCAGCCTATGCATATGGCTGACATGTTTGCCAAATTTGCTGCCCTGCTGCAGGACACTGCTAATAGGATCACTAGTGACATCAAAGCTGACATCCTACACATAGGATCACGTATTGAAATCATTGAATCTAATTTGGAAGCCACCAAGTCTTACAGGAACAATTAGAGACTGCCAACGCTAAAATCGACGACCTCGAAAATCAGAACAGGAGGTATAATTTCAGGGTCAGGGGTCTTCCAGAGTCATATAAAGACATCCCTGACACTATCAGAGCTTTCATTAAAGAGGAGGGCCGGGCAAAAAAAAAAAAATTAAAAGTCAGCAGCTACAAATACTGCAGCTGCTGACTTTTAATAATCGGACACTTACCTGTCCCGGGGTCCAGCGATGCGGGGAACGAAGACCCCCCCCCTCGTTCCCCGCTCCGCTCACGACGCCGGCATTCTTAATGTGGGAACCCGGCTGGGCTTCACAGCCGGGCACCCACTGCGCATGCGCGAGCGGCGCCGTGCGCCGTGATTCGACGCTCACTCATCTGGGACACATGACATGTCCCAGATGACTGTGCGTTGCCTACAGGAAGTGACTTTTAGCCCGGGCAATGAAGGTGGCAGACTTCGAGGGACCCCCTAGCAACAGGCATTTAGAGGTGAGTAAAAAATTTTTTTTTTTCCAATTATTTTTTTTTTATTTTTTTTATGATTTTTAAGCCCCTTTTTGTTTTTTGGCTGCAACCCCACTTTAAGGACCTACTACCTGACACGCCTCAGCACAAACTTGAGCTGGACCGAGCTCACAGGGCTCTCAGACCCCCTAGGGCGGATGGACTCCCCCGTGATATAGTGGTTAAACCACACTTCTTCTCTGTAAAGGAAGATGTGATGAGGAAATCTAGGTCCATGTCAAAAATACTGTTCCAAGGTCATCACCTACAAATCTTCGCAGACCTATCTCCGTCCACCATCCAAAAGCGGAGAACCTTAAAACCACTTCTTCAAATCTTAACAAGCAAAGAAATTTAATATTGGTGGCTCTTCCCATTCCAACTTAAACTCATTCTCAAGGGCCAAACTTACACCTTCGGCTCCCTGCAGGAAGGCGAAAGACTCTTGCTTCACCTTGGCCTCATCTCCCAAGATCCAAATGCGATACAGCAAGGCTACCCACAGAGCTCGGCAAAGAGACAACTCCCGACCAGCCCTTTGACTCCAGTCTGGGAATCGGCGAGATCAAAGAAATCCAAGGACACCGTCCCCCCATGAAGCCCACGACTTGGATTGACTTTATTTTTTTTTTCCTCCATTTTTGACCTCCCATCTGGCACTTGGGAGGTAGTGAAACTCTCTTTGGGGCACCGCAAGACGTGCACTTCTTTGTAGTGCCCTCACGCCTCTGCCGAGTCGATCTTGCGATCGGCCTCACGTGGGGAAGACTTGCCTTTCCCCCATTTCCCCCTTTTTTTATTTTTTCCTTTTTTTTTTTTTTTTATGGTGTGGGCAATTTTTTGTCCTCTTTTCTCGGGGTTAAAGGGAATTTATTTTGCTTGCTTCTCTAGGTTATGCTAATATATTCTTCTTTACATTCCTGCTATGCCGTTATGCCTCAAACCCTGACTACACACCCACTGTGCCATGTTCTCTCCTCACCCTTCCCCCCCCTACCTTTCCCTATCCAGTTTATTCAGCTAGTACCTTCAGGTTACCACATTTCCTCCTGATAGGCGGTATTACTTGACTCCTGTTTCTTGTTATTTTGCCATCCTTGCTACCCATCTACACTTCGCTCGGAAGGGGTAGCAATAGAGGCGACCGAGTACACACAGTACCCAATGCTGTCACCCTTTTTCCCAGCTCCATTTCTAGTGGCCTCCCTGCTGGGGCGGTGTTCATGCACCTCCCCCTGTCTTGTAAAACAGTTACTTCACTCTTCTTTTGACAGGACTTCTCTCTGTCGTTCCGTTTTCCCTTATTTTATTGGAAAGGAATCGCAGAGTGACTCACACTACCCGATGGAGGGACCGCCCACCTCCACTCTACGGAAGACTCCCTTGTCTCCCGCTTTCCTTTTCTTCCATTCTTTCCTCCTTTCTCCACAAGGTTTTAACTCTCTTTCTGTTACAGAAGTCGACTGGGGAGATACTCCCCGACAACTGCCACGGCTCTTTGAGGACTCGATCTGGCTCATGGACCACACTGCTGTCCCTGGGCTCCTCCCGGTAAGTGCCATGGACCTTCTAGATTGTCTCCCTCCTCTGCTCAATGGCTAGCGATCCACTAGTGAAGTTTCCCCTTAATATTGTAACACATAATGCTCAAGGCCTGAACTCTCCCGCTAAACGTCGCAAGGTCTTCCAATACCTTCATTCTCAAAAGATCGATATAGTTCTCCTTCAGGAAACACACTTCCCTAAACGTTTCAAACCTTCCTTCATCCACTCCAAATTCCCGTCTTTCTCATTAGCCAATGCTGACGACAAACCTAAGGGGGTGGGGGTCTTTATCTCCAAAAGGTGTAAATTCACTCTCAAATCTGAACACACTGACCCTGAGGGTAGATTTATTCTAGTAGTGGGGGAAGTGCATGACATATTGTACTCTTTCATTTCTTACTATGCCCCCAACAAAGGTCAACTGCCCTTTTTTCAACACCTGATGACGACCCTGACTCCCTTGCTAGAAGGCACTGTAATCTTTGGGGGAGACTCCAACACTGCATTCGACCAGGGGCTGGATAAGTCCAGACCCCCTGGTAAGCGCCTCACTAGACCCTCCAAGCAGAGCCTTCGAATTGCTAAACTGATCTCTCAGCATGGCCTGGTGGACATTTGGAGAGAAATGAATCCGACCTTCCGTGACTTTACACACTATTCTAATCCCCACGACTCGTTTGCGAGAATAGAAATTGGAGATGGGGTCCCCTATGGATTGGACTTTAAAGGCGTGAAATTTGTAACCCCAGATAAAGTAAAAATAATTGTAAATTTGAAACAACGTTTATTACAAAAGATGCGATACATAAAGCAGTAGAAGATTTCACATATATAACACAGTATAAAACACCTGGAAACTGTTACAATAAAAATTGGTACAGTACAAGCTATGAATGTATTTTATGTCATTTTCTCACACTGACGCGTTTCGGATATAAATGCTTTCCTCCTTCCTCAGAGGTGAGACCACAACATCATTCCTACCATATATAGAAAAATGTCAGAGTCAGGTGATATGTCAGAAATGCAAATCTTCATATAATGATTACATCTTGAATCAAAAAGATCCAGACAATTGAAAAATAAAGAATGTATAAAAAACTCACATGGAGAGTACACCAAATGTAGAGACGTTCCAGTGTAATTTAAAAGAAATGGCTGGGGGGAGGAGCTTCTTCACTTTGCAGCCTCAAAAGAGGTCAGTTGGATATCAAATATATACAGATGTCTAATTGACCAGCTGGAGCTCGGTGATTGCTCCAACAGTTGTAAAGTAGTACATCTATCCCAAAGGGAGCGATCGTTTTGGGGGGGCGTTTGTAGAACACACTGGGGTCGGACAGTACAAGAGAGAGCCCTACAAGATAGAACATATATATATATATGTGTGTCAGATTAACAGGTAATTTCCTTTGTAACATAAAAATGCGTGTAAATTCACTGGTTTGTACCTGTTAATGAATTTTGGCTTGTTGTGCCCCTAATTCGAATGTCTCCGAATTTTGACAATATCAAACGATGACTCTAAAGAGAGATTGTCAAAAGAGCGTTTGAGATAGTGAATAAATAAGCGGTGGCACCCCCCAAGAGGCATATGCATCTTTATATTTATAATACTGCATAATTATAGTGATATATATAATAATGGACATCTGTGGAGCCAGAAAAGTCCCCCACTTCCCAGGGGGGAACGATGGCCACAATAAAAGGAGTTGCATAAACAAAAGGAGGGGAAATAAATGAATGGTTTGTACATCACTGTATTTAAATGGTCATCAGTCTGGTAGAGTAATAATGACTAAGCCAAAAAGGGGGGGCCACCATTGACAGCAAGCTCAACCTCAATGTAATACAGAGGGGAGGAGGGAAGGGGGCAAGGGTTCCCAAAATTTGAATGGATAAAACGGAAATATTACCTTGTGCTGGTGTATCGCTGTTCGCCTCCTCCACAGACTGACTGTTGCAGATCTGAGTGGGGCGGACAGCGTATATAAGTGTAAGCTCCAGCCCTACAGCCAGCTGTATCAAATACAGCTGATTGCTGGAGGGCATGGAGACTGACGGATCTCACTGTGTCCGGCCCCCCGAGTGCTGCGCGCGCACCCGGGTCCCGCGCACCAATGAATGGTTGCGCAACGTGACCCGGGCACGCCCACAGCTCCCACAGCCCCTGGCTTGAATGAGGCACTCTGGTTTAAACCCTTTTTAGAGGGTTTCTCATCCGGAGGGATGGAGAAATAAACTTCCTGAGGGAATTCTGAGGGAATTCTACTACATCTTACATTTGAGCACTTTCAACATTAACTCTGATATCAAGCCCTTTTTGACATGCATCCACGACATTGGATGCATCTTTACATCTTACGCCAACGAAGCATGGTGTTATAAATACCAAGACATCCATACGGTTTGCACACTGATTTGAATGTGTCTGTACATCTTTAAAAAACTTTTCTTACTGTATAGTAAACTAGATGAAGCAGTTGAACAGATAGTGATACCAAAATCCCAATAAATCTATGAAAATATGTTTAAGGGGGAGGAACGAGGCCACAAGCCTCCGGGATTTTTTGTTAACGGTATCTTGGTTTGGGTTGGGTACACAATAATTAAGAAGATGTATATAAAAAATATAGAAATTTTTATTTTCCAAATAGGATAAAGGTATAGAAAAGGACACAAATATTATATCCATACATTACAGACATATGTGTTAAATCAGACGAAAAATTGTGTAGAGCTTCGCCATACTCGACATGTTTCACTCAATGGAGTTTCTTCAGGAGATTGATAGGTTTGGCTCAAAAGTATGCTGAAATAACAAAGTTTCATAAGCAAAAGTCCTTTTAAGCAGTGTTACACAACCATACTGTACATGTTTGTACATAGTGTATAGATACGTTGGCTCAAAAATATACATCTGGGGGTATGAGCAATTGCTATAACCTTGAGGTTTGTACAGTGTTACATAGTTTTAGGACATAGAAAACAAATCGGGACATGAAAATATGAAAAAGGACAAGACTTACCACATATGTTTTAGAAAACTTGATGGATAGGAAGTATATATATAAAAATCGATTTCTTGTTGTAAAAAACAAATATCGAGATAAGAGATGATTTATTCCCAGGTTGCCAACGCCGGCTATAGGTCACTTGCAGAGAGACAACACTAGATAAATTTAGATGGATAGGGCCATTAAAGGAGTTAATGAAAGGTAGGGTTCACATAGTCAGTTGTATTACAAATACAGTAATAATGAAAAACTGTACCTTGAGTGGGTCATGTAGTATGCAAAACAGATTGCAGGTTGGATAGGGTGCAAATATTGTATTGCACCAAAATCCAAAAGTTGGGAACATTCCAGTGTTATCTGAAATGTTTAAAGTGAGTATATTAATATCTAAAGAAGGTAGCGATGTCCATGTCAGTCCAAAAAGGGCTGTATATATAAAAGAGCATATAAAGATGAAAGATTCTATTAAGAAATCTTACCCCATTGGTGTGGTAGATGGATGGTAGCGGGTTGGGCTCACAGGGGAAGGCAGGTTGGATGCCTCACTTCCCGGTGTGCTTAGGCTCCTGACAGGGATAGAATGGCAGAGGGGGCTGCCTGAAATAGTGTGCTCTCCGATCCGGCGGCGTCTGACGTCACCGCCGGGTCGTGGGCGCTTTGACGGCACAGCTAGGCGCCAAACGTTCTGAGATGCGTGGTGCGCATGCGTCGGCGGCAAACCACGCCGTCGGCGCTGAGCGTCTGACGTCACGCCGCTTGTTGGCGGCGCGGCGGCGGCCATTTTGGGAAATCCCATTTGCCCTCATCTCGCTATGTTAGAGGATGGGACAAGGGATCCCCAAAAAGAACGGAAGGGCACAGCAGCGGGCATAAACCGCCAAGGTGGCCCACCAGCCTGACGGGGAAGAAAAAGTCCCAGTCAATGGACCGAGAACAGAGGGCACCATACCTGGCCAAAAAGAGGGGGTGGCTGGGGGGTAGCAACGAAGAGGGTCTGATTCGCTGCGGTCCGCCAGGGACCCCGGGGCGCCCATACAAGTGACTGCAAACGCCGACTATGCAACCTGTGGGGAACATCTCAGTTGAGTTAGGAAAGTAGAGCATAATAATGCTTGTTGAGTACATGGCAATGCATATTTTAACAGGGTCATACCAGTGGTAAGTCAGCCCCTCCAGTCATGTCCCGATCGGCTTTAAAACAATAACAGAGTTTTTATTAACAATATCAAACATATATATGTTTATCATGTTAAATGACATTGGTTTCTAGTCCATTATCAAATAATTGGACAGGGAAATAATTAAGACAAGAGAAAAAGGAAAAGAGAAGAATTTGTATTGCTGTCATAATCTAGAGCTGCATTTATTCAGAGAAAGGATTTATAGCTAAGGGCATCGTTTAAACCGGGTAAGGTGGTGGCTTTCAGGTCAAATATCCAGCGAGCCTCACGTTGGAGTAAGGTGCGGTCGTAGTTGCCACCCCTTTCCCCCGGGGGTACATGCTCAAGTGCGAAGAAGTGCATTTTTTTGTCATCATGGGCATGAAAAAGTCCCATGTGACGGCTGATTGGAGTCTCCATTTTCTTTCCTCGTACAAGGGTTACGTGATCCCTTATGCGATGGAAAAATGGTCGTTTGGTTTTGCCAATATAGAAAGCTGTGCATTCACATAACATAATGTAAACTATACCGACTGATTGGCAATTGGCCAAAAATTTGGGTTTGTAGATTCTTTTATTTGGTAACATAATTTGTTTAGATGCATATATATAGCGACAAAAATTGCATTTGTGACAAGGCTTACTTCCAACATTAGTTTTCGGGTTGGGGCAACCCTCTGGTGTTGGGACGTAGTGACTACGTACAAGGGTGTCTCTAAGGGACTGAGATCTTCTGTAGGTGATTTCTGGATAATCCCCCACATGTTTGGATATTAAAGGGTCAGCCTTGAGCAAATACCAATATTTGTCGAAAATTCTCCGCACCTGAGCATGATGTCCAGAGAAACGGGTGATGATTCTTATGCCCGGGTCAGTGGTAGGTGCTTTTGTTCTGTGAATAAGGTTAAGGCGATTGTGTTGCTTGGCTTTTAAGTAGGACTTTTTTAGACATGTTGAGCTGTAACCACGATGTTGTAAGCGTTGCTGCAGTTTTTTGGCTTCCACTTTAAAGTGGGAGTCTTGACTGCAGTTTCGCTTGACGCGGAGATATTGCCCATAAGGTACACTTGCTACCAAGGGACTGGGGTGGGAGCTCGTTGCGTGTAGCAATGTATTGGCGGCAGATGGCTTGCGATAAAGGGTTGTACCCACATTGCCCTCACCATCAACATAGATGGTGATGTCAAGGAAGGTTAAGTGTGATTGACTTTTTTCCATTGTAAAGCTCAAATTAAACGTGTTGATCTTGAGCCTTTCATAGAAAAGCAATAGATCAGATTGTGTACCTGTCCAGATGAAAAACACATCGTCGATGTATCTTCTCCAGATTGGAATCTGATCTAGAAATATCTTACTGTGTTTCTTTGTCATTGTATTTTGCTAGCAATATATGGTTCTATATAATATATAACATATACAAAGTTCCTTTTTTGTATGTATTTTCATGTCTTCCCGTTATACATATTCATGGACCTCCATGTATTTATTGTGACCATTATTCCGTTGCATTTCATGATGTCTCTCTCCCCCTCCCCTTCCACTTTCAGATTGTATCCCTCCATTGCGAGACATCTGGACGAAGGAGCTTCAACCCACCATTTACACTATACCTCCCATACCCTGATCGTAGCAAAGAGGGAGGACGCCTAGTAGGCCGCCCGGCACGCCCAGCCGTCCCGCCCATCTCCCAATGGACGCGACGGCAATGTAGGAGTTCCCGACGTCTTATGACGCCGGGACTCCATATTGCTTCACCCGGCGAGCATGCGCTGCTCGCCGGTGAAGCTCAGCGTGCCGGCGGGAGCTGTGGGCGTGCCCGGGTCACGTTGCGCAACCATTCATTGGTGCGCGGGACCCGGGTGCGCGCGCAGCACTCGGGGGGCCGGACACAGTGAGATCCGTCAGTCTCCATGCCCTCCAGCAATCAGCTGTATTTGATACAGCTGGCTGTAGGGCTGGAGCTTACACTTATATACGCTGTCCGCCCCACTCAGATCTGCAACAGTCAGTCTGAGGAGGAGGCGAACAGCGATACACCAGCACAAGGTAATATTTCCGTTTTATCCATTCAAATTTTGGGAACCCTTGCCCCCTTCCCTCCTCCCCTCTGTATTACATTGAGGTTGAGCTTGCTGTCAATGGTGGCCCCCCCTTTTTGGCTTAGTCATTATTACTCTACCAGACTGATGACCATTTAAATACAGTGATGTACAAACCATTCATTTATTTCCCCTCCTTTTGTTTATGCAACTCCTTTTATTGTGGCCATCGTTCCCCCCTGGGAAGTGGGGGACTTTTCTGGCTCCACAGATGTCCATTATTATATATATCACTATAATTATGCAGTATTATAAATATAAAGATGCATATGCCTCTTGGGGGGTGCCACCGCTTATTTATTCACTATCTCAAACGCTCTTTTGACAATCTCTCTTTAGAGTCATCGTTTGATATTGTCAAAATTCGGAGACATTCGAATTAGGGGCACAACAAGCCAAAATTCATTAACAGGTACAAACCAGTGAATTTACACGCATTTTTATGTTACAAAGGAAATTACCTGTTAATCTGACACACATATATATATATATGTTCTATCTTGTAGGGCTCTCTCTTGTACTGTCCGACCCCAGTGTGTTCTACAAACGCCCCCCCAAAACGATCGCTCCCTTTGGGATAGATGTACTACTTTACAACTGTTGGAGCAATCACCGAGCTCCAGCTGGTCAATTAGACATCTGTATATATTTGATATCCAACTGACCTCTTTTGAGGCTGCAAAGTGAAGAAGCTCCTCCCCCCAGCCGTTTCTTTTAAATTACACTGGAACGTCTCTACATTTGGTGTACTCTCCATGTGAGTTTTTTATACATTCTTTATTTTTCAATTGTCTGGATCTTTTTGATTCAAGATGTAATCATTATATGAAGATTTGCATTTCTGACATATCACCTGACTCTGACACTTTTCTATATATGGTAGGAATGATGTTGTGGTCTCACCTCTGAGGAAGGAGGAAAGCATTTATATCCGAAACGCGTCAGTGTGAGAAAATGACATAAAATACATTCATAGCTTGTACTGTACCAATTTTTATTGTAACAGTTTCCAGGTGTTTTATACTGTGTTATATATGTGAAATCTTCTACTGCTTTATGTATCGCATCTTTTGTAATAAACGTTGTTTCAAATTTACAATTATTTTTACTTTATCTGGGGTTACAAATTTCACGCCTTTAAAGTCCAATCCATAGGGGACCCCATCTCCAATTTCTTTATTATAGGATGTGGCGTAAACTGTAAAATATTCCCCCTTTGAGTATTACATACTCCTGAGTGTCTTTTGCTTAGCCTACACATTTCTCGTTTGCGAGAATAGATCATATTCTCGTAGCCCCTATCTCCATCCCAATGGTAACCAGGGCCCTCATCAGGGATGTTGCTTGGTCGGACCACTCCTTGGTGGTACTTTCTCTCCAGCCCCCGGCTGGTCTCAAACCCAGTAGACGTTGGAGACTTAACGAATCTATATTGAGTGACCCGATCAGAGTAACAGAATTTGAACGCGCAATCAGTAACTACTTCCTCACTAATGACACCCCGGATGTAGGCCCATCTAGCCTCTGGGCGGCTCACAAAGCCGTCATTAGAGGTCACTTGATCCAAGTAGCTTCCCAAATAAACAAAGCGCATAAATTGGACATTGAAAAATTGGAGAGGGAATTTTCGACCTTATCCAAAAAACATAAGGCCAATCCCACAGCGGTTCCCACATCTAAACTAGACGCAGCCCGCACGGCCCTGAACTTGGCTCTGACGACTAGGGCTGAGAAATGGCTGCGATGGAATAGCTCCAGATTTTATTGTCAGGGAGACAGGATCGGCTCCATACTGGCTGGGAGACTCACCCCAAAATTTCGATCCACAGTATTCCCCAAAATTTAAATCCAAGGCGGCACCCTATCACAAAACCCCCAACGTATTATGGGGGAATTTCATGACTTCTACAAATCCCTGTACAGCAATCCTACTGGCCCGACTCAACCTGCTATCGATCGGTTCCTCGACTCTATCCAGTGCCCCACCTTGCAAGATTCTCACCGTCTGAAACTTGATGCCCCTATCTCCGCAGAGGAAATCTGCGCGGTTATCAAAAATTTGAAATCACATTCGGTGCCGGGCCCGGACGGCTTCTCTATTCCCTACTACAAATCGTTCTCCTCCACGCTAGCTCCCTACATGGCCCGTTTTTTTAACGATTTTAGGCAGGGTGGGACCCTGGACACATCAATTAACACAGCATATATCACGGTTCTACCCAAACCGGACAAAGACACCAGCTCAGTTGGTAATTATAGACCGATATCCCTCATCAGCAATGATTTGAAGATCCTGACTAAAATCCTTGCAGACCGCCTGGCCTCCTTCATTAGCTTATACATAGACAAGGACCAAGTGGGTTTCATCCCAGGGAGGCAGGGGCCCGATCAAACCAGACGCGCAATTGATATAATTTCTCTTATCAATTCTAACTGGGACCAGGGCTCTCCTAGGCGGGGCTGCTTGCTTTCCCTGGACCTTAATAAAGCATTTGATTCTGTCCACTGGACATACATTTTCTCTACATTAAAACGTTGGGGTTTCGGAGAATCGTTTCTCAATATCATCTATGCCCTCTATTCCTCTCCCTCGGCACAGGTGCGTCTGCAGGGATTTTACTCAGAATCTTTCCCCATATCAAGAGGTACTAGACAGGGATGCCCGCTGTCCCCCTTAATTTTTGCCATAGCAATCGAATCCCTGGTGATTTCCATCAGAACCGACCCAAACATCCAAGGCTTCCAATGTGGCTCCAGACACCATAAATGCGCATTATTTGCCGATGACATTTTATTATTTGTCTCCTCCCCACTGACAACCCTCCCTAATATCTGCCATCTATTAGACAAATTTGGTACAGTCTCGGGGCTAAAGGTCAACTACGACAAGTCCCAAGCTCTTAACATTAACATCCCTGATTCCCTCCTAACCAGGCTCAAGGAGAGCTTCCGATTCTGCTGGAATAATCATGCGATTACGTATTTGGGGATTAAACTGACTCCCAAGGTGGAACTTCTCCACCTCGCGAATTATCCACCTCTATACAAAAAACTTGAGGAGGACCTCTCCCGGTGGTCTCGGCTCTCCTTGTCCTGGTTGGGCAGGATCAATACAATCAAGATGACCTGGCTTCCCTGCATCTTATATTACTTTAGAGCCCTCCCGATCCCAGTTGACAAGACTCGTCTAAAACTCTTTCAAGCTAGAATTAACAAATTTGTCTGGGGCAAAGGAGGCCATAGATTCTCAAAATCAGTCCTATTTAGATCCAGGGTGGAAGGGGGGCTAGGCCTGCCCAACTTACTCTGGTATTTCCAAGCAGCCCAATTAGCACAATTGTCCACGGTTTACTCACGCTGGGAACAGCCCGATTGGGTCCACATCGAGAGGCAGGCGGTTCCCCTTCACACTCTGGACTACCTTCTTTGGAGCCCTAAGAAACTGAGACCCTCAATTTTATCCCCAACACTATCACACTCCTTCGCCCTTTGGGACACATTAAAACATAACAACCGACTGTCTTCCCCCATGGAACCATTGAGACACCTTTTTCACAACCCTGATTTCCAACCGGGTCTTGACATAAAAGCATTCGAATGGTGGCTCAGTAAAGGGCTCTACAGAATAGGCCACTATCTTAGACCCCTAGGCCCACTATCTAAAGCATTTTGTGTCAGTAAACTTGACATGCCTGATTCTGAATTGTTCAGATTTACCCAGATCTCTGATTTCCTACACAAACGCTGCAAAACACTAAAGGATGGGCCTCAAATAACTCCATATGAACAATGGTGTGGACAGGCCGTTGAGCAGAGGGGGGGAATCTCGTTGATCTACAAGGCACTACCGTCAGAGCAGTCTAAGACACCCTACATGCTGGCATGGGAGGAAGATTTGTCCCAACACTGGAAAATAGAAACTTGGCACAGGAATTTCTCCCATTCTTTCAAAGGTAATATAAACATGGGTCTTATAGAAGCCAGCATAAAAGTACTTACTAGATGGTACATGGTCCCCTCGAAACTGGCAACTATCTTCCCAGCGACCTCTCCCCTTTGCTTTAGGGGATGCTCCTTGAGGGGTGACATGCTGCATATCTGGTGGACTTGCCCCAGGATTCGCAATTTTTGGAACAAAATCTTCTCTTGGATACGCAAAATAACCACATTACCTATCCAACTGTCCCCCCTCATTGCTCTCCTCAATTTCCCAGTGAGGGAAGCCTCCAAATTCTCACAACGCCTCATTTACTTTATCATTTTAGGGGCTAGGCTTACTCTGGCCAAAGCCTGGAAAAAACCCTCAGTCTCCACCCTCCTAGCTAAACGGAAAATATCCTGGCTTATGAACCAGGAGCAGATGGCGGGTGTGATCCTGGATCGCTCCGATAAATTTGTACAAACCTGGGAACCCTGGGCGACGTTCATTGGAATCTGACTCCTGCATTGACCTCAAGAGCACTCGCAACACGTCCACTCCACCCCAGTCGACTTCCCTAACTTCCTACCCCTACCTTCTTCTTTCATACCTTCCTTCTTGCCTTCTCTCTCTTCCCCCTCTTACCTTCTTCACTCTTTTCTTCCTTTTTCTGGTATTCTGCTTTCTTTAATTTTTATTTATAATTTTTATTTTTATTTTATTTATTTTTTTCCCTATCTGTTGCTTCTCACACGCATGTTTACTAGACTTTAGGCCTTAAAACAGCAGATGGCTGATCAGACCACCACCAATGTCGGGCGTTGCCTCAGCCATAATCCGGGCACTCCCCTGGAATCTTGGAACCTTACTGGGCGCTCTCCCGCTGGAGCGCTCATTGAGGTTCATGTTTTTCTTTTTTTTTAATTCGTTCAGGTTTGCTGATCTTTGAAGGGGGTAATTGGGGTGTGCGGAGCCTTGCCACAGCATGATTCCACTCGGAGTGGCGGGGATCCTCTCACTCTATAGTTATTCCCCTCCACAGGACTCGACTTTTGAGTAAGTGACCCTGGGGATCCACACGCAGCCCAACATCCTGGATCGTTCAGCCCCTCTGGTTCTGATCCTCGCCTTTCTCTATTTTGGCCTACCTCGCTTGTTCCATATTGGTTTAACTAATGTCTGTTACTGTCATATTTGGGCTATTTGCCCCCACTGTTTTGATGCATTAACATGTACTGTTGTACCTTTCTTTTCTTGAAAATAAAACATATTTGAAAATAAAAGGAGGAGTCCTTTTCACTTGCATGAGTGCAGCACCATGCATCATATAGCTTGTGGGTACGCAGAAAAGGTGTCAAGGATAAGGATCTTTTAGTAGGTAAAGATGTAGAGTCCATATGTGGGTCAGGTATTGTGTTAAAGTTTCCACATATCATCAGTTTGTTCAGGAAACGTATTTGATGTTTATTGGGTACGTAAACATTGACTAAGGTATACCGAGTTGCGTTAATGTTGCAATTCAGAATAAGAAAGCGGCCAGAAGTCTCAGAAATTTCCAAGTGGAGCTGAAAAGAAGAGTCTTTAATAGCAGTCATAACCCCTCTTTTTTTGCTGGCATATTGGAGGTAAAGTAATGCTGGAAACCTTTATGGGTGCATCTAGGAGGAGCATTCTGGTGGAAGTGTGCCTCCTGGATGCATATAATATCACAGTGGGTAGAATCAGCTTCTTGCCAGAGTGACACTCTCTTGGCTGGGTGGTTAAGCCCAGGTGCATCGATTGTCAGTCTTTTAATTGGCATTGTAATAGGGTGTCTGCAGGTCTTTGAAGACTATAGGAGTGTCCTGGCTGAGGTAATAGGATGTTATTTTTTGACTTGAAGTTCCTGAATTGGGTGAAAACAACAATAGTCTCTGAAAAAACAACAGCTATGAACAGGATAAACAACAAAAACTTAAAAGGAGGGTATTGATAACCCAGGTGCAGATCATGTCTGCTCAGGTTTACTGGAGCTGTTCTGGAGCTCCAAATTACGGAGCTTCATGTCGAGGCTACAGGGAAAGGTGAAAAGGCACCAATGGGATAGGTTCGAAGAGAGTCAGGTGTCATTTAGTTGTTGCCATTCCCTTGGGATTTTCTCAGGGCTCCTTGCTGGGGAGGAGGAGGATGATTCTTCAGGAAGAATTTTCCAGGCCTGCAGGAGATGAAAGCCCTTCCCAGGAGAAGAGATAACATGGTAGGATCCTTCTCTGGTTACTATTAGACATGGGAACTGTCAAAAAATTTGTTTCGTTTCGTTTCGTCCCGTTTCGTTTATAAAAAAATTCGTAATTCGTAATTCGTGTACGAAATTCCGTTCAAATTAGTACGAAATACGAATTTCGTACGAATCGTAAAAAAAATTACGAATCGTTAGTAAAGTTACGAATCGTTACGAATCGTTAGCGGCTAATGAATTGCCGGTTCTCATAACACAGAGAGAACAATTCGAATCCAACTACAAATATCGAATTTCAATTTCAAGTTACGAATCGTTACGAATCGTTACGAATAGTTACGAATCGTTAGTAAATCCAACTACAAATATCGAGAACAGTCATTCATTGATTAAAAAAAAAAAAAAACCGTGGGGGTCCCCCCAAATTCAATAACCAGGCCCTTCAGGTCTGGGATGGATATTAAGGGGAACCCCAGCCAAAAAAAAAATGGCGTGGGGTCCCCCCCAAATATCCATACCAGACCCTTCAGGTCTGGGATGGATTTTAAGGGGAACCCCGGCCAAAAAAAAAAAAAAAATGGCGTGGGGTCCCCCTCAAAATCCATACCAGACCCTTTATCCGAGCACGCAACCTGGCAGGCCGCAGGAAAAGAGGGGGGGACGAGAGCGGCCCCCCTCCCGCCTGAACCGTACCAGGCCACATGCCCTCAACATTGGGAGGGTGCTTTGGGGTCCCCCCCAAAGCACCTTGTCCCCATGTTGATGAGGACAAGGGCCTCTTCCCCACAACCGTGCCCGGTGGTTGTGGGGGTCTGCGGGCGGGGGGCTTATCGGAATCTGGAAGCCCCCTTTAACAAGGGGACCCCCAGATCCCGGACCCCCCCTGTGTGAAATGGTAAGGGGGTACAAAAGTACCCCTACCATTTCACCAAAAAAGTGCCAAAAATGGTAAAAATTACAGGAGACGGTCTTTGACAATTCCTTTATTAAAATCTTCTTTCTTCATCCTTCGGTTTCTTCATCTTCTCCTTCCGTCATCGTCTTCCATCTTCTTCCATCTTCTTCTTCCTCCGATTTGCTTCTTCTTGCTCCGGTCTTCTCGTCCTTCTCGTCCGGCATCGGCGTCTCTTCTCGCAGGCCGCTCCGCGCAATGGGAGGCTCCCGCTGTGTGAGGCTCCGCTCCGTCTGACAGGTCTTTTATAACGAAGGCACCTGGTGACCCCGCCCCCTCTGACGCACGGGGATGTCATGTGGACTTCCCTATGGCTTTCCCCATGACGTCAGAGGGGGGGGGCGGGGTCACCAGGTGCCCTCCATTATAAAAGACCTGTCAGCCGGAGCGAAGCCTCACAGAGCGGGAGCCTCCCATTGCGAGGAGCGGCCTGCGAGAAGAGACGCCGATGCCGGACGAGAAGGACGAGAAGACCGGAGCAAGAAGAAGCGAATCGAAGGAAGAAGAAGATGGAAGAAGATGGAAGAAGATGACGGAAGGAGAAGATGAAGAAACCGAAGGATGAAGAAAGAAGATTTTAATAAAGGAATTGTCAAAGACCGTCTCCTGTCATTTTTACAATTTTTGCCACTTTTTTGGTGAAATGGTAGGGGTACTTTTGTACCCCCTTACCATTTCACACAGGGGGGGGGGCGGGATCTGGGGGTCCCCTTGTTAAAGGGGGCTTCCAGATTCCGATAAGCCCCCCGCCCGCAGACCCCCACAACCACCGGCCAGGGTTGTGGGGAAGAGGCCCTTGTCCTCATCAACATGGGGACAAGGTGCTTTGGGGGTCTCAGACCCCCAAAGCATCCTCCCAATGTTGAGGGCATGTGGCCTGGTACGGTTCAGGCGGGAGGGGGGGGCGCTCTCGTCCCCCCCTCTTTTCCTGCGGCCTGCCAGGTTGCGTGCTCGGATAAGGGTCTGGTATGGATTTTGAGGGGGACCACACGCCATTTTTTTGGCTGGGGTTCCCCTTAAAATCCATCCCAGACCTCAAGGGTCTGGTATGGATTTTGAGGGGGACCCTACGCCATTAATTTTTTATTTTTTGGCTTGGGGTCCCCTTTAATATCCATCCCAGACCTGAAGGGCCTGGTTATTGAATTTGGGGGGACCCCTATGCATTTTTTTATCAATGACTTCAATGAATGACTGTTCTCTGTGTTACGGATCCAACAATTCATTTGCCGGCAATAGCCGCAAGTGATTTTAAATAGTTTTTTTTCCTGCAAAAATGACACATTGTACAGAGACAGTTCTCTATATTAGATATACTGAATCTCGAATCATTCGAAGCATTCGTTATATCCGCTATTATAATTTCTTTCATATTAGTTGAAATTAGATATCTGTTAGTTGAATTGTTCTCTGTATTACGGGAATCGGCAATTAGCCGCAAGTGATTTTAAATAGCCTTTTTTTTCCTGCAAAAAATGACACATTGTACAGAGACAGTTCTAAACACGGGAAACATGACCCCATTCATAGGCATACTATAGAGTATATAGTATATAGAAGGGGGTCATGTTTCCCGTGTTTAGAACTCTCTCTGTACAATGTGTCATTTTTTGCAGGAAAAAAAAGCTATTTAAAATCACTCGCGGCTAATTGACGATTCCCGTAATACAGAGAACAATTCGAATACAACAACTAACAAATATCTAATTTCAACTTATATGAAAGAAATTATAATAGCGGATATAACGAATGCTTCGAATGATTCGAATGCTTCGAGATTCAGTATATCTAATATAGAGAAATGTTCCCGCACAGTGTCATTTTTGCAGGAAAAAAAAACTATTTAAAATCACTCGCAGCTATTGCCGGCAAATGAATTGTTGGATCCGTAACACAGAGAACAGTCATTCATTGAAGTCATTGATAAAAAAATGCGTAGGGGTCCCCCCAAATTCAATAACCAGGCCCTTCAGGTCTGGGATGGATATTAAGGGGAACCCCAGCCAAAAAATAAATAAAAAAATGGCGTAGGGTCCCCCTCAAAATCCATACCAGACCCTTGAGGTCTGGGATGGATTTTAAGGGGAACCCCAGCCAAAAAAATGGCGTGGGGTCCCCCTCAAAATCCATACCAGACCCTTATCCGAGCACGCAACCTGGCAGGCCGCAGGAAAAGAGGGGGGGACGAGAGCGCCCCCCCTCCCGCCTGAACCGTACCAGGCCACATGCCCTCAACATTGGGAGGATGCTTTGGGGGTCTGAGACCCCAAAAGCACCTTGTCCCCATGTTGATGAGGACAAGGGCCTCTTCCCCACAACCCTGGCTGGTGGTTGTGGGGGTCTGCGGGCGGGGGGCTTATCGGAATCTGGAAGCCCCCTTTAACAAGGGGACCCCCAGATCCCGCCCCCCCTGTGTGAAATGGTAAGGGGGTACAAAAGTACCCCTACCATTTCACCAAAAAAGGTAAAAATGACAGGAGACGGTCTTTGACAATTCCTTTATTAAAATCTTCTTTCTTCATCCTTCGGTTTCTTCATCTTCTCCTTCCGTCATCTTCTTCCATCGTCTTCCATCTTCTTCTTCCTTCGATTCGCTTCTTCTTGCTCCGGTCTTCTCGTCCTTCTCGTCCGGCATCGGCGTCTCTCCTCGCAGGCCGCTCCTCGCAATGGGAGGCTCCCGCTCTGTGAGGCTTCGCTCCGGCTGACAGGTCTTTTATAATGGAGGGCACCTGGTGACCCCGCCCCCCCTCTGACGTCATGGGGAAAGCCATAGGGAAGTCCACATGACGTCCCCGTGCGTCAGAGGGGGCGGGGTCACCAGGTGCCTTCGTTATAAAAGACCTGTCAGACGGAGCGGAGCCTCACACAGCGGGAGCCTCCCATTGCGCGGAGCGGCCTGCGAGAAGAGACGCCGATGCCGGACGAGAAGGACGAGAAGACCAGAGCAAGAAGAAGCAAATCGGAGGAAGAAGAAGATGGAAGAAGATGGAAGAAGATGACGGAAGGAGAAGATGAAGAAACCGAAGGATGAAGAAAGAAGAAAAGAAGATTTTAATAAAGGAATTGTCAAAGACCGTCTCCTGTAATTTTTACCATTTTTGTCACTTTTTTGGTGAAATGGTAGGCCCTTACCATTTCACACAGGGGGGGGGCGGGATCTGGGGGTCCCCTTGTTAAAGGGGGCTTCCAGATTCCGATAAGCCCCCCGCCCGCAGACCCCCACAACCACCGGCCAGGGTTGTAGGGATGAGGCCCTTGTCCTCATCAACATGGGGACAAGGTGCTTTGGGGGGGACCCCAAAGCACCCTCCCAATTTTGAGGGCATGTGGCCTGGTACGGTTCAGGCGGGAGGGGGGGCCGCTCTCGTCCCCCCCTCTTTTCCTGCGGCCTGCCAGGTTGTGTGCTCGGATAAAGGGTCTGGTATGGATTTTGAGGGGGACCCTACGCAATTTTTTTTTGGGGCCGGGGTTCCCCTTAAAATCCATCCCAGACCTGAAGGGTCTGGTATGGATATTTGGGGGGGGGGGCCCACGCCATTTTTTTTTTTTTTTTTGGCTGGGGTCCCCCTTAATATCCATACCAGACCTGAAGGGCCTGGTTATTGAATTTGGGGGGACCCCCACGCTTTTTATTTTTTTTATATATCAATGAATGACTGTTCACTGTGTTATGGAGCCGACAATTCATTTGCCGGCAATAGCCACAAGTGATTTTAAATAGCTTTTTTTTCTGCAAAAATTACACTTTGTCATTCGAATTTATTCGAAGTCATTCGAATTCATTCAAAGTCATTCGAATTCATTCGTTATATCTGCTATAATAATTTTGTTCGAATTAGTTGAAATTTGATATTGGTAGTTGGATTCGAATAATTTGGAGCTGAAATTCGTAAACGGAATTTTTCCTGCAAAAATGACACTTTGTCATTCGAATTCATTCGAATCCATTGGAATTCATTCGAATTCATTCGAATCATTCGGCGACGAAATTCGTAAACGAATTACGAATTAGTAAGAAAAGAATCGCACATGTCTAGTTACTATCAATTTGGTCAGAAATGCACACTATGTTGTGGTTTCTTAAGGCTTTGGTGATGGTGTTTAGATTTCTGCGGAGTTGAAAGGTATATTGTGACAGATCCGCATTGAACTGTAGGTCGGAGTAATCAGTAGTGCGGCGTTCCCCTTTGTGGGTAATTTGCATAAGGCGCTCTTTGGCTTGGTAAAAGTGCATACGAAGCAGAACATCTCTGGGGACATGTTCTGGAATAAATGAGGGCTTCGGAAAGCGATTAATTCTGTCTATAGAAATTTCTATAGAGAAAAGGTCAAGCATAAGGTTGGAGAGTAGCTTGGTGACAAAGGAGCGCAGCTCGGCTGGTGTTATAGACTTTGAAATGCCCCTTTATTTATACATTATTTTATCTCGACCTGTCCTCTAAATCTGCCAGCTTTGCTTTAGTCAGATTTTATTCTTCCTCTGCTGTATCATGAGCATCTATTAAATCATGTATGGTTGATGCATATTCCCCCCTTTTAACTTCCACGTGACCAATCCTGTCACCCACAGCAGTGAGATCTGAATTGAACTTTCTCATGCAAGCATCATGTCTGTGTGGATAGTGCTTATTAGGGAGATGTGCTTAAGTGTGGTGTCCAGAATAGGGGGGGGTTAGTGTGGGGAAAGCAGTAATGGATTCAGAGAGTTCCCTGGTGTCTTCCTGTGAGTCCGTATTAGATCTCACCTCACATTGCTGCAGCCCCGTTTCTTCCATCCTTGGTTTAGCCTGTGCTGGGCTTCTGCAGACAGGAGTGGAGGTCTGTGAGTTCCCCAAAGAGCAACGGCCATTCTGGTAAGCCAAGCTGCTGCAGTTAGACTGCACTCTATTTAGGGGATGTTGGAGAGCCAGCGCCATGCTGTCGTGGCGGCAGTGTGAAGTACACCGTCAGCTTCTTCGGTTTATGTGTGTTTTCTTTTTTTTTGGATATGGTGCTGGGATGTAGGAGTAATGGGGCACTGATCTACTGCAACGGGAGAGTATTCTGGTGCCAGATGGAGCTGTGACCTGCTACTGTGTCCCGTCGTTCGGCGGAGCATCTTGGCTACGGTCACGCCACACCCCCCCAAGAGTAAACATTTCTGATTGTATCATTAAAATAATATTATATGTGTTTTTTATCCTACACTATGATGTAACAAGCAATGATCCTTATCCTTTACCCATACAGGATATGCATTCAAATCTGTGGGTTCAAAGTCACAGGAGGGTGGTCAGGCATCTATAGACATGCCTATGGAAAGGGGAGGAGGAAGATGTAAGTGTAGACAGAAAGCTGCAGCAGTGATTTGAAACAATCATAGACATCAATGAGCATCAATCAATCAACATCACAGACAATCCCTGAAAACTCATTTATTCAGGGAAGCCTATCCCACACCCACATAAGAACAACTGTCCCGGGCCACCCCCATCAAATCATTTTTCAGCAGGTATTACCTTTTTTACCACCACCCCCTCCCTTTAGAATGTAAGCTCTACGAGCAAGGCCCTTCTGTACCTTTTGTATTGTACTGTAATTGTGTTGTCCCCCCTATACATTGTAAATCGCTGCGTAAACTGTTGGCGCTATATAAATTGTGTATAATAATAATAATAATAATAATCAATGGTCATCAGTTAAGTGTAGTTACATACCAAATGCCCTTAGGTAAAATAATCTTCTACTGCTTCTCTAAACATGGACACTTACATTGTAAAGTAATGCATACATTAACCTAAATTTTGTTTTTCAACGTGTTCACATATGTGTAATTTATTAATCATAGTCTCTGTCATTTTCATATACTGTAGATCTTCCATATGAAGTACATGGTTGATCCTGCCAGCCACCTTTCTTTGTTGTTCTAAACTGACTACACAAAGCACCAAAGCTGATCAGTTTTCATCCCTTGGCTGGTCATTCAGAGGCACAGGACACTGTGCAGACACACAGCATGCCTGTATTTGGTTGTTTGTTCAGCCACCACGACCCTCTCCCAATCATAGCCTGCCTCTGGCACGCACCCTTCCTAAACACAGCCTGCCTCTTGAACATGACCCATGTTCAAGCAAAGCCTGCATTTTGTTATAGCTCAACAGAATATGAAATACAGACATACTGTGTGTCTGCATAGTGTCCTGTGCCTCTAGCAGGAAGAAGACATAATTTAAGAAAAAATTTAAGAAAAACTATTTCTGAAACTAAGCAAAAACAGTTATGTTACCTGTATTAGAAACTACTACTAATGTCTATAACATTTTATGTTCATAACTATTTTAACTAAAATTAGACATGGGAAACTTAACATTAATAAATCACAGGGACCAGATGGCTTGCATCCAAGGGTACTTAGAGAACACAGTCAAATAATTGCCAGACCATTGTTCCAAATTTTTAATGACAGTCTACTGACTGGAATGGTACCAGCTGATTGGAGAAAAGCCAATGTAGCAATATTTAAAAAGGGCCCAGACATCCCTGAGAATTACAGACCAGTTAGCCTAACATGAATAGTATGTAAGCTCTTGGAGGGGATGATAAGGGACTAAATACAAGATTTTAGTATGAGAATGGTATCATTAGTAGTAATCAGCATGGATTCATGAAGAATTGTTCTTGCCAAACCAATCTATTAACCTTCTATGAGGAGGTGAGTTGCCATCTAGATAAAGAAAGGCCCGTAGACATGGTATATCTGGATTTTGCAAAAGCATTTGAAACAGTTTCCCATAAACATTTACTGTACAAAGTAATATCCGTTGGCATGGACCATAGGGTGAGTACATGGATTGAAAACTGGCTACAAGGGTAAGTTCAGAGGGTGGTGATAAATGGGGAGTACTCGGAATGGTCAAGGATGGGTAGTGGGGTCCCCCAAGGTTCTGTGCTGGGACCAATCCTATTTATTTTGTTCATAAATGACCTGGAGGTTGGGGTAAACTGTTTAATCTCTGTATTTGCAGACGATACTAAGCTAAGCAGGGCAATAACTTCTCTGCAGGATGTGAAAACCTTACAAAAAGATCTGAACAAATTATTGGGGTAGGCAACTACATGGCAAATGAGGTTTAATGTAGAAAAATGTAAAATAATGCATTTGGGTAGCAAAAATATGAATGCAATCTATACACTGGGGGGAGAACCTCTGGTGCAATCTATGGAAAAGGACCTGGGGGTCCTAGTAGATGATAGGCTCAGCAATGGCATACAATGCCAAGCTGCTGCTAACAAAGCAAACAGAATATTGACAAGCATTAAAAAGGGGAGCAACTCCAGAAATTAAAACGATAATTCTCCTGCTCTATAAGACTCTAGTCCGGCTGCACCTAGAGTATGCTGTCCAGTTCTGGGCATCGGTCCTCACGAAGGATGTAATGGAAATGGAGCAAATACAAAGAAGGGCAACAAACCTAATAAAGGTTCTGGAGGATATTAGTTATGAGCAGAGGCGGCTCTCTAATTAGGCAAATTAGGCGATTGCCTAAGGCCCCACACTCACAGGGGCCTCGCGGCCACCTAATTTGCCTGTGATCAATCACTGAAATTGTCAAGGTCTCATCCCGGGTCCGGTGGCAGCAAGTGTGGGGAGCGGGACAGTAGAGGCCATTAGGTGGCGGCAGTGGCTGGATGACAGCATCCGACTCCAAGGCATGCGGGCGGCATGTGGGACCCGCAGGTGAGCACTCCTTCAGCCTGTGCCGGCTCACGCGACCTCTCCTCACCTGCCTCCTATTTGGTTCAGCAGTCGGGGTCATGGTGGTCGCTAAAGCTATTCAGCTGAGCTGCCCCATGAGTGTGAAGAGGGAGGAGCTCCTATGCTGCCTGGTCGACCGGAGAGAAGGTGAGTGCCCGTGCAGCCTCCCTGTGTGCCTGAATAGGAGGAGAGATGGGGAGACTGAACATAGTGGAATTGATTTTTCCATATTCCTCCATGGAGCCGCTGAATGTCTGCAGGAGGGAGAGGAGAAGTGATCAGCGGCTGCATGGAGGAATATGGAAAAATCAATTCCACTATGTTCAGTCTCCCCACCACTCCTCCTATCTAACTTTTTCTGCTTCCCCGTGCTCTCCGGCGCCTCCTTGTGCTCCCTGGCTCCGCCCCTCCTGCTCTCCGGTACCTCCGTGCACTCCCTGGCTCGCCCCTCGGGGAACTCCCTAGCTCTGCCCCTCCTGCTCTCCCGCCCCTCCGTGTGCTCCCTGGCTCCACCCCTCCTGCTCTCCAGCCCCTCCTTGTGCTCCCTGGCTCCGCCCCTCCTGCTCTCCAGACCATACTTGTCCTCCCTGGCTCCGTCCCCATTCCACCAGCACCCCCCTGCTCTCCACTCCAATTCTTTCTGCCCCCTCTCAAGCTCCCCCCCAGCGCTCTCCAGCCCCCACCCCTCCTGTTCTCTCCACCTTTCCCAGTTCTCTCTGCCCCCAGCACTCTCTGGCCCCCAGCACTCTCTGGCCCCCAGCACTCTCCGTCCCCCAGCACTCTCCCCCCCAGCACTCTCTGCCTCCAGCACTCTCCAGCCCCCCCCCCAGCACTCTCCAGCCCCAGCACTCTCCGGCCCCCACCCCCCAGCACTCTCTGGCCCCCACCCCCCAGCACTCTCTGGCCCCCCAGCACTCTCTGCCCCCCACCCTCCACCACTCTCCGCTCCCCCCAGCACTCTCCCGCCCCACCCCCCAGCACTCTCTGGTCCCCAGAACTCTCCGGCCCCCACCCCCCAGCACTCTCCAACCCTCACCCTCCAGCACTCTCCGGCCCCCACCCCCCAGCACTCTCCGCCCCCACCCCCAGCACACTCCAGCTCCTCCCTGCTCTTTCCCCCCCCCCCCCAGTGCTTTCACAGACTGGGACATGGGCCACAGGAGGGGCTGCAGACAGGGACAGGGCTAGAGATCTCTCTGACCCCCTCTTTCTCACCTCCCCCTCTCTCTCACTCTTACCCCCTCTCTCCCTCTCACACCCCTCTCTCCCTCCCTCACCACACTCCTCTCTCTTACCCCTTCCCACCACTCTCTCCCCCTCTCCTCTCTCTCCCCCTCCCTCTCTCCCCCTCCCCCTCTCGCTCCTCTCTCCATACCCCTCTCTCTCCCCCTTTTGTGCACCCTTTCTCTACCCCTCTCTGTCACCCCCCTCTCCCTATCTCTCCCCCTCTCTCTCCCCCTCCTCTCCTCTCTCCATACCCTCTCTCTCTCCCCCTTTGGCGCACCCTTTCTCTACCCTCTCACTCACCTCCCTCTCCCCCTCTCGCTCACCCTCTCTCCCTCCCTCTCGCTCACCCACTCTCCCAACCCTTCTCACTCGCAATGTCTTGCTCCCCCTCCCCTCTCTCTGTTTTCCCTCCCCCTCTCTCTCCCCTCTTTCACTCTCCCCCCTCTCGCTCTCCCCCTATCGCTCACAATCTCTTGCTCCCCCTCTCGCTCCCCCTCCCCTCTCTCTTCCCCTTTTTCTCCCCCTCTCTCTCCTCCCTCCCCCTCTCTTCCCCACTTTCTCTCATTCTCTCTCTCTCTTGTTCTCTCTCTCTCTCTCTCTCTCTCTCTCTCTCTCTCTCTCTCTCTCTCTCTCTCTCTCTCTCTCCCTCTCTCTTGTTCTCTCTCTCTCTCTCCCCTCTCTCTCTCCCTCCCTTTTCCCTCCCCCTCTTTCTCTCTCTCCCCCTGTGCTGTGCTGGGATCCCCCCACTCTACTTCCTGTGGATGTGGAATGACTGAGTGACATCCAGGGGCGGACTGACAACTCATGTGGCCCCCGGGCAATAGGAGATTATGGGGCCCCCAGGCAATCAGAGATTATGGGGCCACACAGTATACACACACACACAGTATACAATCACACAGTGTACACACAGTATACACAGACATGTTTCTATTGGCTGAGAAGGTACTGGAGAGGTGGGGCAGCTATAATCTCGGGATTTTTAGACCAAAAGGATGTCAGTAAGGGACATTTCAGAAACAGATGTAAAAAAACACAGATTTTTACATACTGTCCCTGGTTTTACTGAGGCTGGCAACCCTGATGGGGCCCCCTAGTGGCCCGGGGCCCTCGGGAAGTGCCCGAGTGGCCGAATGGTCAGTCCGCCCCTGGTGACATCCACCTTGGCTGCATATGTCTGATGGGTGAGGAGGGTGTCCTGGAAGTGGTGTTGATGAACTGTGTGCTAGATCTGTGCATCTTTTTGCTTGAATTTTTTTTCCCCATTATGGACCTGATTGGGGCCTCACATGTAGGTTTCGCCTAAGGCCTTACAAAGTCTAGAGCCACCTCTGTGCAGGGCAGTATTCCACCATGATAATGACGCCAAACACACCTCCAAAACGACCACTGCCTTGCTTAAGAAGCTGAGGGTAAAGGTGATGGACTGGCCAAGCATGTCTCCAGACCTAAACCCTATTGAGCATCTGTGGGGCATCCTCAACCAGCTCCGTGATGTCATCATGGAGGAGTGGAAGAGGACTCCAGTGGCAACCTGTGAAGCTCTGGTGAACTCGATGCCCAAGAGGTTTACTTTTGTCACTTGCTGGATTGGACACATATGGACACATTTATTTTATAGCCACTTATATTTGGACTGCACTTTTTTGGATACTTATCTGGACTTTTGTTAGATTTGATTCAGTTCTAATCAGTCACCTATTACTCACTTTTTTGTATATCACTTATATCACTATATGTTCATGTATGGTATATAGTTTGATGTGGTTATCTTTAGTCGTTTATATATTACATTTAATAGCGCTGCACTTATCCTCCACATATTTACTTTCCCAAGAGGTTTAAGGCAGTGCTGAAAAATAATGGTGGCCACACAAAATATTGACACTTTGGGCCCAATTTGGACACTTTCACTTAGGAGTGTACTCACTTTTGTTACCAGCAGTTTAGACATTAATGGCTGTGTGTTGAGTTATTTTGAGGGGACAGCAAATTTACACTGTTATACAAGCTGTACACTCACTGCTTTACATTGTAGCAAAGTGTCATTTCTTTATAAATATAAATTATATTGAATATTAACAAAAATGTGAGGAGTGTACTCACTTTTGTCAGATACTGTATATTGAACTCTGGTATTTGTATGAGGTTAATAGTTGTAATGATAGTAATCAGTTTGTTAATTCCTTTTTTTATTTAACCTGCCTTCATTTATATTTTCTCAGCATTTACACGCAGGCAAAGCAGCCTTGCAAAAGTCAAATTTAGATAGTGAAACAAACCATATAACACTGCTGGGGGTGCTTACAACAGTTAACTTTTATTTACATGGTTTAATCTTATGGTTTTTTTTTTTTTAAATGTAACTGCTGTAACTGTTTTCTTATAAAATGTTAGTCAGGAGTTGGGTTTCATTCATTTGTCACCTATTTAAAATTAGTCTAAAACTACATGTCCTGTGTAGACTAGTCTGTCCACAGGATGACAAAAGCATTGTCATCCTTTTAAGGGAAGTGGAAAAGCTATGGATCAGCTGGCAGGATTAACAGGTAATACATCTATGTTAAAGGGCTATGCTGTAAAAACAAAAACCTCTATGTTAATGCCAGTGAAATACTGCATTATATATGTAATTTTTATACACCGAACAGCCATAACATTATGACCACCCACTATAACCCATCGAGACAAGAAATCCACAAGACCTCTAAAGGTATTCTGTGGTATCGGGCACCAAGCTGTCAGTAGCAGATCCTTTAACACCTGTAAGTTGTGAGATGGGGCACTCATGGATCAGACTTGTTTGTACAGCACATCCCCACAGATGCTCGATTGGACTGAGATCTCAAGAATTTGGAGGCCATTGAACATCTCAAACTTGTTGTTCTGTTCCTCAAACCATTCTTGAATTCTTCAGGCTGGGCCACCTCCTTCCATTGCTTTGTGATCAAGTTCTGATGCTTATGGGCCAATTGTAGGTGCTTTGGCCTGTGGACACAGGTCAACCTGGGCCTCCTAGCCTCTCTGCTGCTACGCAGCTCCATACACAACAAACTGCGATGTTCTGTGTATACTGATACATTTCTTTTGGAACCAGAATCAACTTTTTCAGCAACCTGAGCTACAGTAGCTCTTCTATTGGATCAGCATTTATGGGCCAGCCTTCTCTCCCAATATGCATTAATGAGTCTTGGCCACCCATAACCCTGTCCCCGGTTTTTCTTCCTTGGATCACTTTTGGTAGGTCCTGACCACTGCAGACTGGGAACATACCAGAAGAGCTGTAGTTTGAATTAGCTCTGACCCATTCCAGCCACTACAATTTTGCCTTTTCAGCCAAATCAGTTTTGGCCTATCAGTTTACCTATCAATAGTCATAATGTTCTGGATGATCAGTGTATTTTGCTTGTAGTTCCACTTTAACATCCACACGCAGCTATGTAACAGCACATTAGTTTTTCACACTGAAAACATGACACAAGATATTTGCATGTGGGGAGTTTCATTGTAAATACTTGTGCACCCCAGTTATCGTCTATACCAAACATTTCATATCATCATGCTAACATAACCAGTCCCCTCCCCTAACTTAAACATTGAGGGCCCAGTTACACTGGTCCAACAAGTGCACCGACTTCCAGAGCACAAGTCGCATGACATGTCAAAATCAATGGATCCCTATGAGAGCCGTCTTCACTGGTCCAACTCGTGTCGGTCCGACTTTGAAAATGCTTCCTGCACTACTTTGGTCTGACTGGGGCATGATTTCAGCCCATTGATTTGAATGGAAGTCATGATCACCATCTTAACTAATCCGACTTGTGCTCTGAGGATCTTGAGGGGGAACCCCATGCCAAAATTTAAAAGAAAAGCTGCGTGGCATGGTGACATCGCAAGGGGCAGAGTCTCATGTGATACCACTGGATGGTCATGCCCCATGGCTATAAAATAACTGGCAGACATCGCAGATGACACACCAGTGGGAGCCAGCGCCAGAGGAGGACCAAGTCAGTGGCGGTGAAGAGAGCAGAGGAGGAGAAGACAGCAGCGGAGGAGGACACAGCAGCCGAAGAGAAGACCAGAGGTAGAACACATCATGGGAGGGAGAAGGCGAAGACTGAAGGAAGAACAATTTACCAAAGGGAGAAGACCAGAGGAGGAAGACATGTTGGAGTTACGACGGGGGGGCATTCTTCGCTTTCAATAAAGGACTTGTCAAAAACTGTCTCTTGTTTTTATTTACACTGCACTCATTTTTTTTAGGGATGAATGGGTAGGGGCTCCCCCTACTCATTTACATGAAGTTGGGGCCGGGATCTGGGGGCCCCCTTATTAAAGGGGGCTTCCAGATTCTAATAAGAGCCCCACAACCACAGCCCACGGTTGTTGGGAAGAGGCCCTTGTCCCCACAAGGTGCTTTGGCTCTTTGCCTCTCCTGCCCCAAAGCACCCACACCCCCATGTTTAGGACATGTGGCCTGGTATGACCCAGGAGGGGGGGCACCCGCTCTCCCCCCCTTTCCTGACCTGACAGTCTGCATGCTCGATAAGGGTCTGGTATGGATTATGGGGAGGACCCCACGCTTTTTTTTCTGGGCATGGGGTTTCCCCTCTAAAATCCATACCAAACTGAATGGTCTAGTATGGTCTTTTGGGGGACCCCACACCGTTTCTTATCAATTTTGGCGTGGGGTTCCCCCCTCAAAATTCATACCAGACTCAAAGGGCCTGGTATGATCAGATCCCGTTCATTAAAGTCGCATGGAAGTCAGACATGAAGATGCAGGGAAAAGTCGGATCGGAAGTCGTACAACTTTTGTGTGAACATAGCCTTAACCAGAACAAATACTGTCAAATGCTCATTTGCAGAATGCTTGTCCCAGGTCTCTTTCTCAAAAAGCAAGACAGCCAAGAAACTAGAAATTTCAAAGGAGCATTTTTCAGCCCCACACTTTTTTTTCTCACTAAAAGTACATAAACAAGCATACGTGTATACAATATTCATTGGTGAAAAATGCTCTATGAAAAATCATACTTAAATCACAATTTCAGGAAGTGAAATTTCATTTGAATAAGTATCACAGAGGGAAAGGCAACACAGCTTAAAGTGTTACTAAACTCAGGACCCTGCATTAACTATATCTGGTCTCCCACAGTACAGAGAACATGGAAATACAATTATTTTAGTAAATATTAACTGCTAAATACCTTTTCTCATCAGCAGTACATAGCAGTCTTGTGACTTCTATCAGTGTCCAGCCGAGCAATGGTTAAAGCTTATAGAAGGAGTTTTCATTCTCCTCTGATTGTCCTATGAGACTGCATAACTCCTGACCCTCTATCTGGACAGTGATGATTGGCCTGTGCTTATCACATTCCTCCTCCCCCCCCAAAAAAACTCTCTAGCAATACAAACCAAACTGAGCATGTGCAGAGTGCCCCCAAGGCTCTGTACTATCAGGAGATAGATTTGGGACTGTGGAAGAAGGGGAGGATCAGAGAAGACAGGATCAAACTTTTTTATACAATGCGCAGTATTAACCCATCAGGTTCCACAGTTAGTATAACAAGAATGCTTTACTGCATATACAGACTGATTTTACTGTTGTGGGTTTAGTTATACTTTAAAACCCATCTGGCTGAGACTTGGTTAGCCTATATAAGACCCACACCTTTTTTCATGACAAAGTAATGTATAACCCTTGACAAACCCTAACTAGAACATAAAATGTATTCCACAGTCACCTTTCTGGTCTTTATATCCTTGAGAAGTGAGATTTTCCTTCACTTTCTGTCTTATAACACAGAAGGAACTGGAGATCTCTTCAAAGTAAGGGCAACCCTCTCTTAAAAAGGTATCACCAAGATAAGTGCCTCAACTGGAAGATGTCCACCCTTTTCTTTACCCAGTGACAACAAATCCTAGATTTTCCCTCAGTGGTCACCAGGACAAATCTTTAGGGTGCATCTACCTTGTGGGGGGACACAGACAGCAATATAAACATAATATACTGTAGGTTATAATCCTTCCTTACTGCACATTAAAAAAGTTAAGTAAAAAAAGCATTACGTCTTAATCTAGTTACCAATGATAATACAGACAATATAACACTATTATTTACTAAAGGAAAATCCACTTTGCACTGCAAGTGCACTTGGAAGTAAAGTCACTGTAGATCTGAGGGGGACATGCAAGGAAAATAAAAAACAGCATTTTAGCTTGCACATGATTGGATGATAAAATCAGCAGAGCTTCCACTCATTTCAGATCTACCCCTTAGATTTAGAGCGACTGCACTTTCAAGTGCACTTGCAGTGCAAAGTGGATTTGTTTTTCGTAAATAACCCCCCATGTTTTGTAATAAAATTATCCAAAAATAATTTCTTTTTTGAATGTGAAATTGGAGGAAGTAAGAATATGCTTCCTTCTTTCTAAACAGTGAAGTTGCAGATACTACTTCCCGTATCCCTGTTTATTTGCTTATTTATTTGTAATATAAAAATGAGAATTAAGTCAGTTTTAAAAACAAATACTGTCACGCCTTCTAAAAAATATAGCGATAACCAATGCGAACCTCTTACTTGGCCACATAACAGCCCAATCCATATTTTCTCACAGCTATAAGGAGCAAACAAGAGAAAGGAAGAGAGTATACAGAAGAGAAAACAAAAGAGGTCACAGAAAAAGGAAAAAAGAAGGAAGCGGGATGAGGTGATCTGAACAAATATTGTTACCATGTTCAGAACAAAAAAAATGTTAAGTGAAGGGTGGAACTCATGATCAGTTAATTAGGTTAACTGTTATGTTTAAGGGGTTTTGTTCATTTTTCATATCATTTACAAAATGGAGCTGTAGCACTAACCCCCGAAGGAGCTGCTGGTTTGATTTGGGCTTACCGTTACCTTCTTGAGCTCGTAGATGTCTAGGGGTTTCCCGAGGTAGATGGCCCAAAGAATTGCAGAAACTGACACTGGATCCACTTTGGGATTTTTATTTTCAAAAAAGGGTAGACAAAACACAGTCTCTCAATAAGGATAGAGGGTTTAGGTGAAAAGTTCAGGTACTCTTGGAACTGCTCAAACTGAAAGTCTCTCGACATGTAAATCCAGAGAATAGCCACTCACCCATTGGATTTTCACAGCTATCGGATAAACCTCCTCTCACTAGGCCTAGCATCGGATAAAGTATTCAAATAGACCAAAGTCTCTGCCACAGACTTGGTTGTAACTGAAGAATAAAGTCTCTGCCACAGACTTGGTTGTAACTGAAGAATAAAGTCTCTGCCACAGACTCGGTTGTAACTGAAGAATATAGGTAAACTTAGAGAACCCTCATACGGTACCATATGTGGATTCACCTGGTGTCTTTCAACTTAGCTTCCAGGCTCTTGCTGAGGAACCAGCCTTGAGCATGGCCCTCTTCCAAAGAGTCCTCCCCTGGTTGCTCTCTTAGTTGCTGGGCCTCTCCAAAGGTAAGACGGCACCGGCCCACCTTAGAATCCTCCTTCCAGTTACTGTGCCTCGGGCTAGCCAGCCCCGAGACTCGGAATCGGATGGATCCGCACCCCAGGCCATGAGGGCCCCTGAGGGCTGGTTAGGAGGACCAAGACCAAACAGACAGAAAGATCTTCTGAACCGGAACACAGACGCACGTGATCTCAGTACCTTAAGTACCCTCTCCCAGAATGCACAGCGAGACGACACTCCCACTGATTGGTTCAGAGAGAGATTGGTACCCAATGCATCCAGCCAAATTACGTTCTAGTACCTGCCAGAGGTGACAACGACACCTATGGCCAAGCAGAACACATTGCAATCCAGCCAGACTGGCATTGAAACCATAATTTAGTATAATTAACCCTAAAACCCAACTGTGGATCTAGGAACATTAAATTTATAAAACACATACACAGCCATTGACAGGTATAGGCTGAGTTTAGATATTTTAAGGGAGCTGAGAAAAAGATCCTGGCTGCTATCAGAAAGTGTTCAATCAGAAGATTTTAGATGCGTAAGTGAAAATCATCTGTGTAGACCTAGATTTAAGCTGGACATACATGGATCAAAATTTGGCTAGCTCAGCAGGATCCGGCTGAATTTCAATCCATGTATGGGCAGGCTGATTGTACACAAGTTGATTCATCAATTGACTCGACTGACTGTGTTGATGGGGGAATCTAGTGTTTTTTTTTCTTCCTCCCTTGGTGGAAGTGAAGAACATCGATTTATCTATGGTTTTACTTAGACTGGCCATAGATGGATCAAAATTCTTCTTGTTCAGCAGGGACTAGCCAAATTTTGATCCATGTATTGCCATTCCCACTGGACAGAAGTCATACTAATGATCAGTGCCTGTCAAACAGGACTGTTGGAAAACTTTAATTCGATCAGTGGCTGCAGCACTGATCAATGTATTCTGACAGCGGAGAAGTCCCTGCTGTCAGAATACAGTAGCACACCACTAAGGATTCCTCCATCCACCTCACCTGTGTGGCTGATCAAAAAAAAAAAAAGAATCATCTGTGTCCAGCAGGAACACCAAGGGATGACTATTGTGGTTAACAGAGGCCTGAGTCAAGGAAAGACTAGATAAACTTAATACAAATAAATCACCAGGACTGGATGGCTTACACTCGAGAGTCCTCAGAGAACTCAGTCATGTTATAGCCAGACCACTGTTACTAATCTTTGTGGACAGCATACTGACAGGAATTGAACCAGCCGATTTGAGAAAAGCCAAGGTGGTACCAAAATTCAGAGACAAACCCCTGGAAACTACAGGCCAGTCAGTCTAACACCAATAGTGGGTAAATTATTGGAAAGGATGATCAAGGACTATATCCAAAAATTTACTGAAGAAAAAAGTATCATTAGTAGTAATCGGCATGAGTTTACGAAAGGTTGTTCTTGCCAGACCAATCTGCTAACATTCTATGAGGAATAGGGATGCCATGTTCGCATCGAGCACCGGGTGTTCGCTCGCTCGGCGAGCCCAGAACTATTTTGGCCGCTCGCATCACGTTCGTGTGATGCGAGCGGCCCCGCAATGCATTGCGGCCGGCGCGGCCGGCGCAGTGCATTGCTGGCTGATGATTGGCCAAGCATGCACTGTGACCCCGCATGCTTGGCCAATCACAGCGCCGGAAACTCGAAGAGCCATAATTGGCTACAGGCAGGACGCCTGTAGCCAATTACAGCTCAGGGGCTTTAGTACACCCCCCCCTATAAAAGGCCGCCACGCCGTCTGCGCCGGTCACATGCTGTTCCGGCGCAGATAGAGCAGGATAGTTCTGTGACACTCTGCTGGATTTAGTTAGTTAGAGAGATTTACTTAGAGAGATTGAGTTAGATAGATTCATTTAGAAAGATTGATTTAGAAAGAGGGGCTTGTAGTGTGTTCGTGGCAGGCAGGCAGAGCTCCTATATTTTGTTCCCAGAAGCACCTATAGGACTTGTAGTGTGTTCGTGGCAGGCAGGCAGAGCTCCTATATTTTGTTCCCAGAAGCACCTATAGGACTTGTAGTGTGTTCGTGGCAGGCAGGCAGAGCTCCTATATTTTGTTCCCAGAAGCACCTATAGGACTTGTAGTGTGTTCGTGGCAGGCAGGCAGAGCTCCTATATTTTGTTCCCAGAAGCACCTATAGGACTTGTAGTGTGTTCGTGGCAGGCAGGCAGAGCTCCTATATTTTGTTCCCAGAAGCACCTATAGGACTTGAAGTGTGTTAGTCCCATCACACAGAGATCATATATTTTGTTCCCAGAAGCACCTATAGGACTTGAAGTGTGTTAGTCCCATCACACAGACCTATATTTTCTTCCCAGAAGCACCTATAGGACTTGAAGTGTGTTAGTCCCATCACACAGAGATCATATATTTTGTTCCCAGAAGCACCTATAGGACTTGAAGTGTGTTAGTCCCATCACACAGAGATCATATATTTTGTTCCCAGAAGCACCTATAGGACTTGAAGTGTGTTAGTCCCATCACACAGACCTATATTTTGTTCCCAGAAGCACCTATAGGACTTGAAGTGTGTTAGTCTCATCACACAGAGATCATATATTTTGTTCCCAGAAGCACCTATAGGACTTGAAGTGTGTTAGTCCCATCACACAGACCTATATTTTCTTCCCAGAAGCACCCATAGGACTTGAAGTGTGTTAGTCCCATCACACAGAGATCCTATATTTTGTTCCCAGAAGCACCTATAGGACTTGAAGTGTGTTAGTCCCATCACACAGAGATCATATATTTTGTTCCCAGAAGCACCTATAGGACTTGAAGTGTGTTAGTCCCATCACACAGAGATCATATATTTTGTTCCCAGAAGCACCTATAGGACTTGAAGTGTGTTAGTCCCATCACACAGAGATCATATATTTTGTTCCCAGAAGCACCTATAGGACTTGAAGTGTGTTAGTCCCATCACACAGAGATCGTATATTTTGTTCCCAGAAGCACCTATAGGACTTGAAGTGTGTTAGTCCCATCACACAGACCTATATTTTCTTCCCAGAAGCACCTATAGGACTTGAAGTGTGTTAGTCCCATCACACAGAGATCATATATTTTGTTCCCAGAAGCACCTATAGGACTTGAAGTGTGTTAGTCCCATCACACAGAGATCATATATTTTGTTCCCAGAAGCACCTATAGGACTTGAAGTGTGTTAGTCCCCATCACACAGACCTATATTTTGTTCCCAGAAGCACCTATAGGACTTGAAGTGTGTTAGTCCCATCACACAGAGATCATATATTTTGTTCCCAGAAGCACCTATAGGACTTGAAGTGTGTTAGTCCCATCACACAGACCTATATTTTCTTCCCAGAAGCACCCATAGGACTTGAAGTGTGTTAGTCCCATCACACAGAGATCCTATATTTTGTTCCCAGAAGCACCTATAGGACTTGAAGTGTGTTAGTCCCATCACACAGAGATCATATATTTTGTTCCCAGAAGCACCTATAGGACTTGAAGTGTGTTAGTCCCATCACACAGAGATCATATATTTTGTTCCCAGAAGCACCTATAGGACTTGAAGTGTGTTAGTCCCATCACACAGAGATCATATATTTTGTTCCCAGAAGCACCTATAGGACTTGAAGTGTGTTAGTCCCATCACACAGACCTATATTTTCTTCCCAGAAGCACCTATAGGACTTGAAGTGTGTTAGTCCCATCACACAGAGATCATATATTTTGTTCCCAGAAGCACCTATAGGACTTGAAGTGTGTTAGTCCCATCACACAGAGATCATATATTTTGTTCCCAGAAGCACCTATAGGACTTGAAGTGTGTTAGTCCCATCACACAGACCTATATTTTCTTCCCAGAAGCACCCATAGGACTTGAAGTGTGTTAGTCCCATCACACAGAGATCATATATTTTGTTCCCAGAAGCACCTATAGGACTTGAAGTGTGTTAGTCCCATCACACAGAGATCATATATTTTGTTCCCAGAAGCACCTATAGGACTTGAAGTGTGTTAGTCCCATCACACAGACCTATATTTTCTTCCCAGAAGCACCTATAGGACTTGAAGTGTGTTAGTCCCATCACACAGAGATCATATATTTTATTCCCAGAAGCACCTATAGGACTTGAAGTGTGTTAGTCCCATCACACAGAGATCATATATTTTGTTCCCAGAAGCACCTATAGGACTTGAAGTGTGTTAGTCCCATCACACAGACCTATATTTTCTTCCCAGAAGCACCTATAGGACTTGAAGTGTGTTAGTCCCATCACACAGAGATCATATATTTTGTTCCCAGAAGCACCTATAGGACTTGAAGTGTGTTAGTCCCATCACACAGACCTATATTTTCTTCCCAGAAGCACCCATAGGACTTGAAGTGTGTTAGTCCCATCACACAGAGATCCTATATTTTGTTCCCAGAAGCACCTATAGGACTTGAAGTGTGTTAGTCCCATCACACAGAGATCATATATTTTGTTCCCAGAAGCACCTATAGGACTTGAAGTGTGTTAGTCCCATCACACAGAGATCATATATTTTGTTCCCAGAGCACCTATAGGACTTGAAGTGTGTTAGTCCCATCACACAGAGATCATATATTTTGTTCCCAGAAGCACCTATAGGACTTGAAGTGTGTTAGTCCCATCACACAGACCTATATTTTCTTCCCAGAAGCACCCATAGGACTTGAAGTGTGTTAGTCCCATCACACAGAGATCATATATTTTGTTCCCAGAAGCACCTATAGGACTTGAAGTGTGTTAGTCCCATCACACAGAGATCATATATTTTGTTCCCAGAAGCACCTATAGGACTTGAAGTGTGTTAGTCCCATCACACAGACCTATATTTTCTTCCCAGAAGCACCCATAGGACTTGAAGTGTGTTAGTCCCATCACACAGAGATCCTATATTTTGTTCCCAGAAGCACCTATAGGACTTGAAGTGTGTTAGTCCCATCACACAGACCTATATTTTCTTCCCAGAAGCACCTATAGGACTTCTAGTGTGTTAGTGGCATCACACAGAGCTCCTCTATTTTCTTCTCAGCAGCACCCACAGGACTTCTAGTGTGTTAGTGGCATCACACAGAGCTCCTCTATTTTCTTTGCAGAAGCACCCACAGGACTTCTAGTGTGTTAGTGGCATCACACAGAGCTCCTCTATTTTCTTTGCAGAAGCACCCATAGGACTTCTAGTGTGTTAGTGGCATCACACAGAGCTCCTCTATTTTCTTCTCAGCAGCACCCACAGGACTTCTAGTGTGTTAGTGGCATCACACAGAGCTCCTCTATTTTCTTTGCAGAAGCACCCACAGGACTTCTAGTGTGTTAGTGGCATCACACAGAGCTCCTCTATTTTCTTTGCAGAAGCACCCATAGGACTTCTAGTGTGTTAGTGGCATCACACAGAGCTCCTATATTTTCTTCTCAGCAGCACCCATAGGACTTCTAGTGTGTTAGTGGCATCACACAGAGCTCCTCTATTTTCTTTGCAGAAGCACCCACAGGACTTCTAGTGTGTTAGTGGCATCACACAGAGCTCCTCTATTTTCTTTGCAGAAGCACCCATAGGACTTCTAGTGTGTTAGTGGCATCACACAGAGCTCCTATATTTTCTTCTCAGCAGCACCCATAGGACTTCTAGTGTGTTAGTGGCATCACACAGAGCTCCTCTATTTTCTTTGCAGAAGCACCCACAGGACTTCTAGTGTGTTAGTGGCATCACACAGAGCTCCTCTATTTTCTTTGCAGAAGCACCCATAGAACTTCTAGTGTGTTAGTGGCATCACACAGAGCTCCTATATTTTCTTCTCAGCAGCACCCACAGGACTTCTAGTGTGTTAGTGGCATCACACAGAGCTCCTCTATTTTCTTTGCAGAAGCACCCACAGGACTTCTAGTGTGTTAGTGGCATCACACAGAGCTCCTCTATTTTCTTTGCAGAAGCACCCATAGGACTTCTAGTGTGTTAGTGGCATCACACAGAGCTCCTATATTTTCTTCTCAGCAGCACCCACAGGACTTCTAGTGTGTTAGTGGCATCACACAGAGCTCCTCTATTTTCTTTGCAGAAGCACCCACAGGACTTCTAGTGTGTTAGTGGCATCACACAGAGCTCCTCTATTTTCTTTGCAGAAGCACCCATAGGACTTCTAGTGTGTTAGTGGCATCACACAGAGCTCCTATATTTTCTTCTCAGCAGCACCCACAGGACTTCTAGTGTGTTAGTGGCATCACACAGAGCTCCTCTATTTTCTTTGCAGAAGCACCCACAGGACTTCTAGTGTGTTAGTGGCATCACACAGAGCTCCTCTATTTTCTTTGCAGAAGCACCCATAGGACTTCTAGTGTGTTAGTGGCATCACACAGAGCTCCTCTATATTTTCTTCTCAGCAGCACCCATAGGACTTCTAGTGTGTTAGTGGCATCACACAGAGCTCCTCTATTTTCTTTGCAGAAGCACCCATAGGACTTCTAGTGTGTTAGTGGCATCACACAGAGCTCCTATATATTCTTCTCAGCAGCACCCACAGGACTACCGACTACAATGGCTGGAAGACCGCCAAGGGGAGGCAGAGCGTGCAGAGCCAAGAACACAGGGCAGGCAGGCTCTGTTTCTAGTGGACGTGGCCGTGGCCGTGGACGTGGTCGTGCATCGTCATCAGCACGTGGCCATGGGACACGCGCGTCTTTGTTTTCGGCAGCTGGACATGTGGAGCCGCATCATGCTGAAGGCTTGGTAGAATGGATGACCAAGCCCTCCTCATCCTCCTCATCCTCTCTCACCCAGGCTCAGGGTACTGGCAGAGCATCATCAGCCACCCCTTCCCTAGACCCACCATGTCCTCCTGAGGAGTCCCCCGAACTCTTTGAGCACAGTGTTGGGTACATGCTCCAGGAGGATGCCCAACGATTCGAAGGCTCGGATGATGATACCCAGCTTGAGGAATCTGGCAGTACTGTTCCACCAGCTGCAGCTTACTGCCAGGTTTGCTCTAGTGGTGAAGAGGGAGGGGATGATGAGGTCACTGACTCCACGTGGGTGCCTGAAGGGAGAGAGGATGAGGAGGAGGACGAGGAGGAGGAGGATGCGGCGTCACATGTCCAACGAGGCAGGATGCCCCCTGGATGCCAGGTAGAGGCCAGCACAGCAACTGTACAACACCGCAGAGCTCCGCCTGTGCAGGGCGCTGCCTCTGCACGTTATCAGAAAAGTTCTTTGGTGTGGGCCTTTTTTGAGACGAGTGCATCAGATCGCACCACTGCTATTTGCAATATTTGTCTCAAGCGTATCTCGCGTGGCCAAAACATCAGCCGCTTGGGCACCACAAGCATGACCAGACATATGGCGACCTGCCATGCAGCTCGTTGGCAGGCACACATAAAAGACCCACACCAAAGAACTAAGCGGACCTCTCCTTGCTCCTCCTCAGCTGGGATCTCCATCCCCACTACACCTTCAGTCCTCTCTGAAAGCTGCTCTGAGAGGACTGAAGGTGTAGAATTAGGTGTGTCACAACCAAGTACTTGCAGTACACCGACGTCCGATTGCAGCAGGCAAATTTCCCTGCCCCAGCTGCTGGACCGTAGAAAGAAGTACACTCCCAGCCATCCACATGCCCAGCGGTTGAATGCTAGCCTGGCTAAATTGCTAGCACTTCAACTGCTGCCTTTTCAGTTGGTAGACTCGGCCCCCTTCCGTGAGTTTGTTCAATGTGCGGTTCCTCAGTGGCAGGTTCCCAAACGCCACTTTTTCTCACGGAAGGCGATTCCGTCTCTCTACCGGCATGTGGAGGGCAATGTCCATGCCTCGCTGGACAGGGCGGTCAGCGGTAAGGTGCATATTACCGCTGACTCATGGTCCAGCAGGCATGGACAGGGACGGTACCTTTCTTTCACGGCCCATTGGGTCACTCTATTGGCAGCTGGGAGGGATGCAGGACAAGGTGCAGTAGTGTTGGAGGTTGTTCCGCCACCACGCCTCCAAAACGCTACTACTGCTACTGGTTGTGACACACCTCTCTCCTCCACCCCCTCCTCTTCTTCTTCCTCCAGTGCTCTGTCCTTGGAACCAGCGGTGCTCCGTAGGCGTACAAGGGGCTACGCAAGTACGCAGGCAAAAAGATGCCATGCCGTGCTTGCGCTGGTGTGTTTGGGGGACAGGAGCCACACTGGGCCAGAGGTTCTGGCAGCTCTGCAGGGGCAGGCCGAGAGGTGGTTGTCGCCACGTCAGCTTAAGCCAGGAATGGTCGTTTCTGACAATGGCACCAACCTCCTCTCCGCCCTGCGACAGGGGCAGCTCACCCATGTGCCCTGCATGGCTCACGTCCTCAACCTGGTGGTGCAGCGGTTCTTGGGCAGGTTCCCAGGCTTACAGGATGTCCTGAGGCAGACCAGGAAAGTCTGTGTGCATTTCCGCCGATCTTATAATGCCAGTGCTCGGCTGACTGAGCTGCAAAAGGAGCTGAACCTGCCCAAGAACCGCCTAATATGTGACATGCCCACCAGGTGGAACTCAACGTTGGCCATGCTGCAGCGACTGCACACGCAGCAGAGGGCCATCAATGAGTACCTTTGCGACTACGGCACCAGGACAGGGTCAGGGGAGCTTGGTTTTTTTTCCCCACGTCAGTGGAGCATGATCAGGGATGCATGCACTGTCCTCTCACCATTTGAGGAGGCCACGAGGATGGTGAGCAGTGACAGTGCATGCATCAGTGACACTGTCCCTCTTGTCCACCTGTTGGAGCATACGCTGCGTGGGATAATGGACAGGGCACTTGAGGCAGAACAGAGGCAGGAAGAGGAGGACTTCCTTGCCTCTCAAGGCCCCCTTTATCCGGACAGTGTTCCTTCTGTCCCACCCATCACACAGGAAGAGGATGAGGAGGAGGAGGAGGAGGAGGAGGAGGAGGATTGTGTGAGCATGGAGGTGGAGCCTGGCACTCAGCATCAGCAGCAGCAGTCTTTTAGGGATGATGTACAGTCCCAACAAACCAGTGGACTTGTACGTGGCTGGGAGGAGGTGGCTGGCGATCATGTCATCCTCAGTGACCCAGAAGACTCCGGACCGAATGCCTCAGCTAACCTACGCTGCATGGCCTCCCTGATCCTGCAAAGCCTGCGGAAGGATCCTCGTGTTCTTCGGATCAAGGAGAGGGACCATTACTGGCTGGCCACTCTCCTTGATCCGCAGTACAAGGGTAAGGTTGCGGACCTTATCTTGCCGTCGCAGAGGGAGCAGAGGATGAGACATCTCAGGGAGGCCTTGCAGAAAGGTCTGTGCAACGCGTTCCCAGAAACTGGGAGGCTACAAACTCCTGGTCCTGGGCGACGAGTTGCTGAGGCTTCGGTCAGTAGCAGAAGGAGCGGTGGGGAAGGTGGACGTCTGACCGATGCGTTCAGACAATTTTTTAGTCCGCAGCCCCAAGGTATGATCGGTTCCAGCAACCATCGCCAGCGTCTGATATACATGGTGCAGGAATACCTTGGGGCAAGGTCAGACTTGGACACCTTTCCCACCGAAAATCCTCTGGCTTACTGGGTCCTGAGGATGGATCACTGGCCAGAGCTTGCACAGTATGCAATTGAGCTACTGGCCTGTCCTCCCTCCAGCGTTCTTTCCGAACGCACATTCAGTGCTGCTGGAGGATTTGTCACCGATCATAGGGTGCGCCTGTCCACCGCCTCGGTTGATCGACTGACCTTCATCAAAATGAATCAGTCTTGGATCACCACCAGCTACCAGGCACCTGAGGCGGATATAACCGAATAATTTTTAATATCACATCCCTTCAAGACTGCCTATGCTGATGCTGAGTGACTGTCCTCTTATGTTCACTGACTATCCTCTTCCTCCTCCTCAATGATCCATGCCACCACACCAGTGCCTAAGGCACAATTTTTCAGCCCCTGTTTAACAGGGGCGTGTACATACAATTTTTTAAAAAAATGCTTCGCAACACGTGTGACTGCTGTGCTCCAAGTACAGTATCTGTGAGGGGTTGCAGTGTTGTGGCACCAGCACCAGTGCCTAAGGCACAATTTTTCAGCCCCTGTTTAACAGGGGCATGTACTTACAATTTTTTTAAAAAAATGCTTCGCAACACGTGTGACTGCTGTGCTCCAAGTACAGTATCTGTGAGGGGTTGCAGTGTTGTGGCACCAGCACCAGTGCCTAAGGCACAATTTTTCAGCCCCTGTTTAACAGGGGCGGGTACTTACAATTTTTTAAAAAAAATGCTTTGCAACACGTGTGACTGCTGTGCTCCAAGTACAGTATCTGTGAGGGGTTGCAGTGTTGTGGCACCAGCACCAGTGCCTAAGGCACAATTTTTCAGCCCCTGTTTAACAGGGGCGGGTAATTAAATTTTTTTTAAAAAATGCTTCGCAACACGTGTGACTGCTGTGCTCCAAGTACAGTATCTGTGAGGGGTTGCAGTGTTGTGGCACCAGCACCAGTGCCTAAGGCACAATTTTTCAGCCCCTGTTTAACAGGGGTGGGTAATTACAATTTTTTAAAAAAATGCTTTGCAACACGTGTGACTGCTGTGCTCCAAGTACAGTATCTGTGAGGGGTTGCAGTGTTGTGGCACCAGCACCAGTGCCTAAGGCACAATTTTTCAGCCCCTGTTTAACAGGGGCGGGTAATTATAAATCTTGATCTAATAGTTCACAGCAGGGCCCATTCCTGCGCCCACCAAGAGTAACTATGAGGGCCTACAGTCTTGTGGCAACACCGTCCACCACCACCGCCAAAGGCCCAATTTTTCTGCCCTGTTCATCAGGTGCTTGCAATTACAAATCTTGATCTAATAACACACAGCAGGGCCCATTCCTGCGCCCACCAAGAGTAACTGTGAGAGCTTACAGTCTTGTGGCAACACCGTCCACCACCACCGCCAAAGGCCCAATTTTTCTGCCCTGTTCATCAGGTGCTTGCAATTACAAATCTTGATCTAATAACTCACAGCAGGGCCCATTCTTGCGCCCACCAAGAGTAACTGTGAGAGCTTACAGTCTTGTGGCAACACCGTCCACCACCACCGCCAAAGGCCCAATTTTTCTGCCCTGTTCATCAGGTGCTTGCAATTACAAATCTTGATCTAATAACTCACAGCAGGGCCCATTCTTGCGCCCACCAAGAGTAACTGTGAGAGCTTACAGTCTTGTGGCAACACCGTCCACCACCACCACCACCCCCAATTTTTCTGCCCTGTTCAACAGGTGCATGCAATTACAAATCTTGATCTATTAACTCACAGCAGGGCCCATTCCTGTGCCCACCAGTCTTGTGGCTACACCAACATCTAATAGGGCAAATTTCTGCAGAGTATAACGCCAGGCCCCTACTTTCAAACATCCAACTTACAAACGACTCCTACTTGCAAATAGAAAGAGAAAACAGGAAGTGAGAGGAAATCTACCCCTAGTTAGGGAAATTCTATCCTGTTAGATTTTTTGGGAAAAAGGTATCTCCTCTCTACTGATACTTTATCACCAATCCTTGTTTCAATTAAAACCCCACTTTTTCCAAAAACATTTGTCATTGGGACGGAAAGTGAGGTGACATGTTCTGAACAGATGTGCAAAGACAGCAAATGTTACAGGGGTGATAACCCCTCCCTATGTTCTCCAAAAAGCTTAAAAATATATTTTTTTGGGATGGAGCTACACTTCATAATGTACCTGTTCAGATTCTACTTAAGAACAAACCTAAAGCCGCAAGTGGTTTTAAATGGCTTCTTTTTTTCCTTTACAAATGTCATTTTGTGCAAGGACAGTTCTAAACACGGGAAACACATGCCACTTCACAGGCATACTTTAGACACCCCCCAGGTACCATATTTAAAGGAAAATTTCACTTTTTTTTTTTCACTTTATGCATCATTAAAATGACTGCTCCCGAAAAAACTTTAGTTTTTAAAAGTTCTTTTTGCATTGATACATGTCCCCTGGGGCAGGACCCGGGTCCCCAAACCTGTTTTATGACATTAACATGCATATTGGCCGTTGTAATTAGCACTTTTGATTTCGAACGTTCGCGTCCATTATAGGGTATAGGGTTCGAAAATTCGCGCGAACTTTCGGTCGGTTCGAAGGTTCTGGTGCGAACCGAACCCGGGGGTGTTCGGCTCATCCCTAATGAGGAAGTGAGCTACCATCTAGACAGGGAAAGGCCTGTGGATTTAGTGTATCTGGATTCTACAAAAGCATTTGATACAGTTACCTATAAGCACTTTATAGTTACTAAACCCTTACAAACCACTTGGACCTACAGGTAAGCCTAGTTTAAGGCTTACCTGTAGGTCAAAAAAAAATTCTCCTAAACCTACACGTTTAGGAGATATTTGCCAAAAGACAGGCACCGCTGTCTACGGCGCATGCGCCGCAGAAAGCGGCGCTCAGGCGCACTGAAAAGGCCGCTCTCAACGGCAATATGTCGCGAGTGGCAGCTCCTGTGACATCAGTGATGTCATGCCGCACACAAGGGGACAGCGGAGTGACACATAATGACACATAATGGACTACTATGCGATGCATAGTAGTCCATTATGCTTTACCTTTGCAGGGAAACAAAGAGGAAGTAAACACATTAGGGTTTACTTCCTCTTTAATTTATAAGCTGAGGGAATGGACCATAAAGTTTGTTCTTCGGTAAAAAACTGGTTACAGGGGAGTGTCCAAGGGGTGGTGATAAATAACGTGTACTCTGGTCAGGGGTGTTAAGTTGAGTACCCCAATGTTCTGTCTTGGGACCAGTTCATTTATTCATAAATTATATAGAGGATGGGATAAATAGCTCAATATCAGTTTTTGCGGATGATACAATAATGAGCAGGGCAATTCCTTCACATCAGGATATAGAAATTTTACAGAAAGACCTGAACAAAATAATGGAGTGGGCATCTACATGGTAAATGAGGTTTAATGTGGAGAAATGTAAAAGAAATGCACTTGGGGCAAAAAAAATAATTGCAAACTACTCACTAGGGTGAGAACCGCTGGGGGAATCAAGGATGGAGAAAGATCTGGGGGTCCTAGTAGATGACAGACTGAGCAATAGCATGCAATGTCAAGCTGGAGCTACCAAGGTCGGCAGAATTTTAGCATGCATAAAAAAGGGGATATACTCCAGGGATAAAACAATAATCCTGCCACTATATAAAACTCTGGTTAGGCCACATCTGGAGTGCTCCGTCCAGTTCTGGTCACCAGTCCTCAGAAAGGATGAGCTGGAACTGGAGAGAGTCCAAAGAAGGGCAATGAAATTAATCAGGGGCCTGGATAAACTCAATTACGAGGAACAACAACAAGCACTAAATTTATTCTCGCTGGAGAAGCGCCACTTGTAAGGGGATATGATAGCGATTTACAAATGCCTCAATGGTGATCCCAGCATAGAAAAAACTATTCAGTCTCAGGGAGTGTAAGGCCCCTTTCACACTGGGGCATTTTTCAGGCGGTACAGCGCTAAAAATAGCGCCTGTATACCGCCTGAAAAAATCCGGGCTCATTCACTCCAGTGTGAAAGCCGGTAGGCTTTCACACTGGAGCGGTGCGCTAGCAGGACGGCAAAAAAAAGTCCTGCTAGCAGCATCTTTGGAGCGGTATAGGAGCGGTGTGTTCACCGCTCCTATACCGCTCCTTCCCATTGATTTGAATGGGACACCGCTGTAAAACTGCGGCAATACGGCCGCAAAGCGCCGCTTTTTGCGGCGCTCTGCGGGGGATATTAACCCTTTTTCGAACGCTCGCGGGGGGTAAAACCGCACCGCGAGTCGCCGAAAAACGTGGGCAAAACGACAGTAAAGCAGCGCTAAATATAGCGCTGCTTTACCGTCAATGCGGCTCCCCGCCCCAGTGTGAAACCTAAGAGGTTAAGGGGCCACACAATGAGATTAGTGGAGAAGCGGTTTAACCTTAAACTGCGCAGAATTTTTTTTTACTGGCAGGTAGGGATGAGCTTAGAGTTCGAGTCGAACTCATGTTCGACCCGAACATTGCCTGTTCGCCTGTTCAGCGAACAGCGAACAATTTGGGGTGTTCGCGACAAATTCAAAAAGCCACGAGCACCCTGTAAAAGTCTATGGGAGAAATCTCAAGTGCTAATTTTAAAAGCCTATATGCAAGTTATTGTCATAAAAAGTGTTTGGGGACCTGGGTCCTGCCCCAGGGGACATGTATCAATGCAAATTTTTTTTTAAAACTGCAGTTTTTTCAGGAGCAGTGATTTTAATAATGCTTAAAGTGAAACAATAAAAATGTAATATTCCTTTAAATTTCGTACCTGGGGGGTGTCTATAGTATGCCTGTGAAGGGGCGCATGTTTCCCGTGCTTAGAACTGTCCCTGCACAAAGTGTAATTTTTGCAGGAAAAAAAGCTATTTAAAATCACTGGCGGCTAATGAATTGCCGGCACCCGTAACACAAAGAACAGTCATTCATTGAAAGTCATTGATAAAAAAAAGTCATTGATAAAAATAAAAAATAAAGCGTGGGGGTTCCCCCAAATTCAATTACCAGGCCCTTCAGGTCTGCTATGGATATTAAGGGGAACCCCGGCCAAAAAAAAAATGGCGTGGGGTCCCCCTCAAAATCCATACCAGACCCTTATCCAAGCACGTAACCTGGCAGGCCGCAGGCAAAGAGGGGGGACGAGAGCGGCCCCCCTCCCTCCTGAACCATACCAGGCCACATGCCCTCAACATTGGGAGGGTGCTTTGGGGGTCTGTGACCCCTCAAAGCACCATGTCCTCATGTTGATGGGGACAAGGGCCTCGTCCCCACAACCCTGGCCATTGGTTGTGGGGGTCTGTGGGCGGGAACCTGGAACAAGGGGAACCCCAGATCCCGCCCCCCCTGTGTGAAATGGTAAGGGGGTACAAAAGTACCCCTACCATTTCACCAAAAAAGTGACAAAAATGTTAAAAATGACAGGAGACGGTCTTTGACAATTCCTTTATTAAAATCTTCTTTATTCTGGTCTTCCTTCTTCCTTTCTTCATCCTGCGGTTTCTTCATCTTCTTCTTCCATCTTCTACCATCTCCTTCCATCTTCTTCTTCCATCTTCTTCTTCCTCCGATCCGCTTCTTCTTGCTCTGGTCTTCTCGTCCGGCATCTTCTTCCACGGCGTCGGCGTCTCTTCTTGGGCCGCTCCGCGCAATGGGAGGCTCCCGCTGTGTGAGGCTTCGCTGCGTCTGACAGCTCTTTTATACTGGAGGGCGGGGCCACCTGGTGACCCCGCCCCCTCTGACGTCATGGGGAAATCCATATGGAAGTCCCCATGATGTCCCCAGGATCCTGCGATGTCTTCCTGCTGTGTGCAGCAGCTGTGTCTCCGCTCGATTCATCAGAGCCGAGCTCCGTTCCCTGCGAGCGTTGCGATGCACTGGGACTGAGCACGGTGCCAAATTCAAAAAGTGAAACGCACACAATACATACAGTACACTGTAATCTTATAGATTACATTACTGTATGAAGTTATTTTACATCCTTTTTGTCCAGTTGCCTTCATGCAGTTTTATATTATAAATACTGTTCTTTCTGACTGGAAACTGGAGATTGTCCATAGCAACCAAAACCGTCCCTTTTCATCAAAAGCGCTTTTAGACCAGCTAGAAAACAGCGATAATAAATTAGAATCACTTTCAGAATTGAGCGATAATGATTTGTGGGGAAATTCGTCATCAAACACTGAAAGTAATGACCGCGGCAATTCTACAACTGAGCAAATTTCTGTGTTTTTGATTACATTATTGAATCATTTTTATTATCTTATTATATTATAATTTATGATTTCGTGTTTCAAACTTTATCATACTCGGGATGTCTACTAGACTCTTGTTTGAACAGATTTAAGTGTGTTATTCCTAAGAATTGCAGGCCTACAATATAAAAAGCCAAATTTCTATGCAAAAGAATTGTACCACTTTGAGCATCAAAAATCTGAAATAATCATACCGTCAGGGAGGTTAAAAGACTCTTGGATGTGCATCTTAACCACTTTCAGACCGGACCAATTTGCAGCCAAAGGACCAGGCCCCTTTTTGCGATTCGGCACTGCGTCGCTTTAACTGACAATTGCGCGGTCGTGCGACGTGGCTCCCAAACAAAATTGACGTCCTTTTTTTCCCACAAATAGAGCTTTCTTTTGGTGGTATTTGATCGCCCCTGTGGTTTTTATTTTTTGCGCTATAAACAAAAAAGAGCGACAATTTTGAAAAAAAAAACGCATTATTTTAAATTTTTTGCTATATAAATATCCCCCAAAAATATATAAAAAAACATTTTTTTCCTCAGTTTAGGCCGATACGTATTCTTCTACATATTTTTGGTTAAAAAAATCACAATAAGAGATTATTGATTGGTTTGCGCAGAAGTTATAGCGTTTACAAGATAGGGTATAGTTTTATAGCATTTTTATTAATAATTTTTTTTTTATTAGTAATGGCGGCGATCAGCGATTTTTTTTTGTGACATTATGGCGGACACATCGGACATTTTTGACACATTTTTGGGACCATTGTCATTTATACAGCAATCAATGCTATTTAAATGCATTAATTCCTGTATAAATTACACTGGCAGTGAAGGGGTTAACCACAAGGAGGCAGTGTAGGGGTTAAGTATGCCTAGGGGTGTGTTTATTACTGTGGGTGGGCGTGGCTGTCAGCTAGTGAATGCTGATCTCTGCTCCAATCACAGGGAGCAGAGATCGGCGTCACTAATTGCTAGGCAGAACTGGGAGATGCTGTCTATTTCCGCATCTCCCCGTTCTGCCTTCCCGTGAGACGATCGCGGGTGTCCCCGCGGCGATCGAGTCCGCGGGACTCCCGGCGTGCTCCCGATGGCACGGACGGCTTAAAGGAGGGACTTATATATACGCCCTCCTGCCTGTCCGTGCCATTCTGCCGACATATATCGCCGTGCGCCGGTCGGGAACCGGTTAAAGAACATAACATACAGTGATATGGGAAATAATTATAGACACTGACAAACAGGTTGAACTAGATGGACTATTGTCTTTATTTAATCTTACCTACTATGTAACTATGTAAAATGTAGTTGGTCCCTGCTGATCCATCTATGGCCAGCTTTAGAAAGAAAGTGAAATATCTACTGACCATGACCAAGATTTAAAAAAATCCTTAAAGTATATGCAAGCAAATCATTATAATATCATATAAGCTTTAACATGCATTTGAACTACCTCCCGCCCGTCGTATAGTAAAATTACGGTGGGCGGGATCCCCTCTCGTTCTGGTGCGACGTCATATGACATCGTCCCAGTGTCACCGCTCTCACGCGCCTGTGGGGGTGCACATCGTGGGGATCACGGTCGCATTGTGTCCCTAGGACATGAGCTGATGACACGGCTCTTTACCCATGCGATCGGCTGCATCCAATTACAGCCGATCACATGTAAACACGTAAGTGCCATTTGATGGCTCTCCTTGCCTCACACTGACAGAGTGTGAGGCGAGGAGAGATGATCAGTGGCATCTCCTCACAGGGCAAACTGTACAGGTAATCAGGGCACTGATCATTAGTGCCCTGATTATCAGTGCAGCCCCATCAATTACACCAATTAGTGCCCATCAGTGATGCCAGTCAGTGCTGCCTTTCAGTGCCCATCAGTGCCTGCTAGACATGTGCACAACAAAAAAAATTGTTTATTTTCGTTTCGTTTTTTTCGTTTCCGAAAAAAAATCGTTTATTTTCGTTTCATTTTTTTTGTTTCCGTTGATTCGTAACTATTCGTACATTCGTAAGTCGTCGTTGTTCGTATTCGTAACGATTCGTACATTTGTAAGAGTTATTTTTCGTTGATTCGTTTTTACGTTAGTTTAATTGTCGTTCATTCGTTTATTCGAAATTCGGACACATTCGTAGTTATTCGTACATTTGTAACATTCGTAGATTCGTAATCGGAGCATAATTCATAATTTTATGTAATGTGTATGCTATTATTACATTTTAATAATTTACGAATCGAAAAAAAAAGTTACGAATCGAAAAAAAAAAGTTACGAATGTTCTCTTCCCTTTTCTGCTTATACGAGTCTAACATCTCTTTATGTTACAGAAATCCAAATTTTCAGACTAACAATGACTATCATCCTCCGAATTTATCTATTGAATGAGGTCATTATTACGCTTTTGGGCAGAAGACTTCCTAGGGTGAGTGAGGACTTAATTCACGAGTATATCTGTATGGCTGATAATACACAGACCCTACTTAAAATAGCTACTCACAATGTTCAAGGCCTTAATTCTCAGATCAAAAGAAGAAAAATTCTAGACTACCACAAATCCCTTAACATAGATATCCTTTTACTCCAAGAGACGCATTTTCCTGTACAATATAATCCCAAATTTATACACCCACACTTTCCCCAATTTCACCTAGCTAGCGCTGAAAATAAAACTAAAGGGGTAGCTATGCTTTTTTCAAAATCGTGTAAATTTGAAAAGGATATTGAGTATATTGATCCTGAAGGGAGGATCCTCTTGGTACAAGGTACAATAGAAGGAAACCTTTACTCTATATCTGTGTCTTATTATGCTCCCAATAGAGGACAAGCTGTCTTTTTTAAGAATATGATGGACACACTGAACCCCATGCTCGCGGGCACAGTTATTTTTGGGGGAGATTCGAATGTAGCATTTGATCAGACTTTAGATAAATCTAAACCCTTAAAGGATCAATATACTCGCCCAACTAAAAAAAGTCATAAAATTGCAAGACTAATTTCCACTACGGTTTATGTGTGAAACGTGATTTCACACATTACTCACACCCTCATAATGCTTACGCTAGAATAGACCACATTCTGACCCAAACATATCAAATACCATCAATACAGAGTGCTTACATTAAAGACACAGCTCTATCTGATCACTCAGTGGTTATCATAACTATTTGTTCTAGTTTGCTTAGTAGGAACAAGGTCATTGGAAACTAAATGAGTAAATCCTATCTAATCCACACAATGTAGAGATAATCGATAAAGCACTTAACCACTTCCCGACCGCCCCATGTATATTTACGTCGGCAGAATGGCACGTACAGGCAGAATCACGTACCTGTACATGACATTCTTCTGGCGGTTGGGGTGTCCGATCGGAACCCCCTCCGCCGGCGGGGACGGTCGGGATGGCTCCAGAAGCGATGCGGGACGAGGGGACGGCCAGTCGTTTCTGGCCACCCCCTCACGATCGCTCTGGCCAATGAGATGCTTCCCCTTCCTTCCCCTTCCTGTGTAATTGTAAACACAGGCAAGGGGAAGTGATGTCACGCTCCTCGTGTCGGTCTTTCTGACCGGGACGCGGAGCTGTGAAGACATCAGGTTAGTGCACAAACACTACACTGACACCAGTCACACATAGGCACACATATTTCACCCCCTGTCACCCCCTGATCACCCCCCAGATCACCCCCCCCCCCCAGTCACAGTGTCACTGATTGCAGTGATCATTTATTTTACTGATCACTGCATTTAGTGTCAGTGTGACTGCAATAACTGTCAGGGCAGTTAGTTTTAGGCCCCTTTAGGTCTAAGGTAGCCCCCTACCCCCCCCCCCCCAATAAAGGTTTAACCCCTTGATTGCCCCCTAGGTAACCCTTTCACCCCCTTTTGCCAGTGTCACTAAGCGATCGTTTTTCTGATCGCTGTATTAGTGTCACTGGTCGCTAGGTAGCCAGTTTTTTTTTTTTAGGTAACCGCCAGGTTTATATAGGATTATAAATAGATTTATAGGTCAGGTACCCCCATATTACAACCTAAATAAAGGTTTTAACCCCTTGATTGCCCCTAGAGTTAACTCTTTCACCAGTGATCACAGTATAAGTGTCACTGGTGACGCTGGTTAGCCAGTTAGTTATTTAGGTTCCCCGTCAGGTTTTTATATATCGTCAGGTACCCCCACATATTACCTGTGACGGACCTAGCCGGGATACAGGCTGTTGGAGGGGACTGAGTGCGAGCCTGTTGCCTTGTGATTATGGGCCCTGGCATTTGGGGGAACAGTGCTCTTTGAGCTGCAAGCCTGGGACCCCTGAGCTGGTGATACTTGGATTCAGGTCCATCCTGGCCCCCCAATACACATAGAATCTGTATGTGTATTTGGCATATTAGCAAGAGACGCTAATGTCATGACTCATGAACTCCAGCCACCTGTGTTATGTAATTGAGTATAGTCTGGCTTGTAGAAGTGTTTCACCTATTGTTGTATGTGCTAATTAACCCTGCAATTGAATGAAGGAGCCCAGTGTTGATTGAGATAATTAGCTCATGCTAATTAGGTTAGGCTTGAGTCATCTGTCAACTGTATATAAGTGTGACATGTCAAATAAAGATGAATTCCTGATGTGCCCTACACTGGTGTTGTCTGGTGACTGGGTAAGCTAAGGGGGTCTTGGATTGTGTGGTACCGGACAGAGGAAGCAGTTACGGCGGACATCTTGGGTACGAGGTCCGTCACAATTGGCTGGCAGCGGTGGGATCGTGCTTCCTTGTCGTGAACACATCCAAACCATCACCTGGATCCAAGGCCCGGATACGTCATGGAAGAGGAATTCGGAAGGAGGTTGCGAGAGATGCGGATACAGCACAGAGGACCAGTATCGGTGCAGGTCCTGCTGGGATGGTATGATTCTGTTCGCCTACAACTCTGGAAAGAAGCGCTAGCCTGTGAGCAGCGACACCAGGGAAAAGTTCTCCCCTCCATCCATGTAAGGTACTGGTCGCAGTATGAAGTACGAATGTTGTTATTGGGGGAACAACCGAAGCAGGAGTGGACAGCTGAGTTAAGCAGGCTGATCCGGGCAGAAATGCATTTGGACGAGAGCTACAGAGCCCTCCGGTGGTATGTAGCCCAAGTGTGCCCGTGGACAGCGGATGACCGGCCCACGGAAGGCTTTGATTATAATGGCCTGGGATTGTTGTACTGGAGGCTGTCCGAGGACCCCGACTTTGGGAGTGATCTGGAGTGGCGTTTGGAGGAAATAATGGAGCACAGAGAGCAAAGATTGAATGTCTCGGAAGTGCTCTGGGCACAGGAAGATTTGGAGTTCCTGGCCGCTCAGGAATGGGAGCTGGAGATCGCCTACATACAGCTGCTAGACACTGCTCAGCAGCAACGTGGGGCTCCCTTTGCCTGGGACTATCAGGAAATACCAGCAGACAGCTCTGAAATCCTGGCTGAAGAGTCAGCAATGTGGCATAGTAACAGAGTGCTTTGCCCACCTGCCCCGCAGCTATGGACGCGGAGGTCTTATGGCGGATGCAGCAAGTGCTGACTGACCTTGATGATCCTGTTACTGCACAAAACGAGGTTGGATGGAGGAATATGCCTGTCCAGCAGCATGCCAGAGAATCGGCAGTGGAAACTCTGGAGATTGCCGTCCCCAAACCTGAAGTGCTGACAACAGGGCAGAGCTCTGCTAACTGCTGCCCAGCATCAACAGCAGTATCTGGGGAGTTACAAGGAACTTCCCCAGCTGAAGCGCTGGTCACCGGACAGAGGGTCCAAGACCTCTGCCCCACACCTGTGTCAGTTTTGGAGGCTCAGGGTGAGAAGGTGGCGATCACTTCCCAGCAGCAGATACAGGGGGAGAAGGGAGAGGAGGTGTTTGTGGTCCCTCCTCAACAGTCGGCCAGGGGGGAGAAAGCGGTCTTTCCTCCCCAGCAAAGATCAGTGCACCTGGGAGACAATACCACAGACATGTCATCCCAGCAGCCAGATGAGGGAATGGAAAAGGAAGCAGCCGGCTCCCCTTCCCAATGGCAGCTACACAATTTGGGAGTGGAGGAAGCCAGCCTCCTGCCCCAACGGTTAACCAGAGCGGAGGATGTGGAGTCCCCAGCAGAAGTGCTGGCAACAGGGCAGAGTGCTACCCACCTCTGTCCAGCACCAGCCACAGCTGCGGAGCTCCAGGGAGCTGGGGCAGTCGGCCTCTCTCCCCAACAGTTAGCTGGAGGAGATGATGTAGGGAAGCTCCTACACCCACCTGAACTGCTGGCAACGGAACAGAGCGCTGCTGGCCTCTGCCCGCAACTAAAACAGGACAGATTCCCTGTAAAGGTGGATGGGAATGCAGTCTCCACCAGTATAACCCAGGGATGCTGGGCGGTCGGCCCAGATCCCCAACAGCAGGATGGAGTGAGCCCAGTCACCCTGCCTTCTCTCCAGCGGCTGAAAAGACTCCAGGGAGAAGGGCCAGTCCAGGCCTCTCCCCAGCGGCAGATATGTTCTTTGAGAGAGGCAGAGGTTGGCTGGGTGAGTGCTCTGTTTGGAACAATTTGTTTGGGGTACTGTGTGGGTACAGGCATTAGAGGACTGGAACCACTGACTAACTTCGGAGTCAACCCGTCTGGGGTCTCCTCCTGTGTTAGTCTCCTGCCGAAAGGGGAGAAATGTGACGGACCTAGCCGGGATACAGGCTGTTGGAGGGGACTGAGTGCGAGCCTGTTGCCTTGTGATTATGGGCCCTGGCATTTGGGGGAACAGTGCTCTTTGAGCTGCAAGCCTGGGACCCCTGAGCTGGTGATACTTGGATTCAGGTCCATCCTGGCCCCCCAATACACATAGAATCTGTATGTGTATTTGGCATATTAGCAAGAGACGCTAATGTCATGACTCATGAACTCCAGCCACCTGTGTTATGTAATTGAGTATAGTCTGGCTTGTAGAAGTGTTTCACCTATTGTTGTATGTGCTAATTAACCCTGCAATTGAATGAAGGAGCCCAGTGTTGATTGAGATAATTAGCTCATGCTAATTAGGTTAGGCTTGAGTCATCTGTCAACTGTATATAAGTGTGACATGTCAAATAAAGATGAATTCCTGATGTGCCCTACACTGGTGTTGTCTGGTGACTGGGTAAGCTAAGGGGGTCTTGGATTGTGTGGTACCGGACAGAGGAAGCAGTTACGGCGGACATCTTGGGTACGAGGTCCGTCACATTACCTAATAAAAGGTTTTAACCCCCTGATTGCCCCTAGTTAACCCTTTCACCAGTGATCACCGTATAACTGTTACGGGTGACGCTGGTTAGTTAGCTTGTTTTTTTTATACTGTCAGGGCACCCGCCATTTATTACCCAACTATCGGTTTAACCCCCTGATCGCCCGGCGGGTGATATCAATTAGGTTTTAGGGTCAAATAAGGTCTGCGTCGCCCCAGGTTAGTGCCAGTACCGCAAACACCCACGCGCAAAGCATACACCTCCCTTAGTGGTATAGTATCTGAACAGATCAATATCTGATCTGATCAGATCTATACTAGCGTCCCAGCAGTTTAGGGTTCCAAAAAACGCATTGTTAGCGGGATCAGCCCAGATACCTGCTAGCACCTGCGTTTTCCCCCTCCGCCCAGCCCAGCCCAGCCCACCCAAGTGCAGTATCGATCGATCACTGTCACTTCCGAAACACTAAGCACACATAACTGCAGCGTTCGCAGAGTCAGGCCTGATCCCTGCGATCGCTAACAGTTTTTTTGGTAGCGTTTTGATTCTGTCGCCAGCAGCCTAGGAGCTTTTTTTCCTGTGAATCTCACTAGTGTACTACTAAATTTAGAGCCCAAAATGGCAAATCGCAAGTACACTAGTGAACAGGCCTACTTGTTTCTGAGTATGTCAGATAGTGAAGAGGAGGTCACTCATCTGTCAGAATCAGGCTCAGAATACGATCCAGTTGACGACAGCGGCTCCATGACAGATAGCTCTGACGACGAAGGTGAGGTCCCTGCTAAGGTCAGGCGTACCCGATCCCGATCTTCTGATGTTGTTGAGGTGCAGGAACCGCAGGTCTCTCGTATGGAGCAGAGAAGTACTAGCGCCGCTATTCCTTCTGGTGAACTGGCAAGCACCAGCGGCCTAGTACACCCTGGACATAGTCAAACCAGCACTGCAGTAACACTTGGTGACGTGGCGAGTCCCATAAGTGCAGTTCAAGCTGGCGAGGTGGCAAGCACAAGTAGTGTCCCGCTGCCACCAAGAAGAAGACAAAGGCAGGTCCGTCGATCACATAGTGTCCTTCCTGCAGAATTCGCCAATCCTGATTGGGTGCCCACCACTTCTGCAGAACCCGTACTTCCCCCATTCACTGGCCAACCCGGTATTCAGGTGGAAACAGCTGATTTTAAGCCATCCGATTTTTATTCGCTGTTTTTCACGGAAGATCTCTATAGATCTATTGTGGACCAAAGTAATATATACGCTGGTCAATACATCGCCGCTAATCCCCAAGTGCCTTCCCTTGCCAGAGATTGGAAACCAATTACGGTTTCCGAATTTAAGACCTTTCTGGGCCTTTCCCTCAACATGGGCATACACAAATTCCCGACTCTGAGGTCTTATTGGTCCACCTCACCGCACCACCAAATGCCCGTGTTCTCTTGCTCCATGTCCAGGGCACGATACGAGATGATTTTGCGGTTCATGCACTTCAGTGACAATGAACTTTGTCGTCCTCGTGGAGACCCTGAATTTGATCGGCTCTACAAAATTCGGCCCCTCATAAACCACTTCAACCAATGTTTTGCAGCCTTGTTTACGCCCAATCAAGTTGTCTGCGTTGACGAGTCCCTGATTAAGTTTTCTGGCCGCTTGTCTTTCAAACAGTTCCTTCCCAGCAAGCGTGCCAGATACGGGGTCAAGCTCTACAAGCTCTGTGACAGGGCAACAGGCTATACGTGGAGCTTTTCGGTTTATGAGGGAAAAGATAGTTACGTAGAGCCGGAGAACTGTCCAGATTACATAGGGAGCGCTGGCAAGATAGTGTGGAACTTGGTGTCACCCTTATTTGGAAAGGGGTACCACTTGTACGTGGACAATTATTACACGAGCGTGCCACTGTTTAGTCATTTGTTTGATCAGCAGATTGGAGCATGTGGCACCGTGCGACCTAATCGCCGGGGCTTTCCCCAGCGGCTTGTAGATTCCCCTCTTAGGCTGGGGGAGAGAGCCTGCTTGAAGTGTAATAACTTGCTCGCTATGAAGTGGAGGGATAATAAGAATGTTTTCGTTCTTACCTCCCTTCATGCAGACACGACAGTCCAAATTCGTACGGCGGCTGGTGTTGTGACGAAACCCCTCTGTGTCCACGAATACAACCTTAATATGGGAGGGGTGGACCTCAACGACCAGTTGTTGGCGCCGTACCTAGTTGCCCGTAAGGCTAGACGCTGGTACAAAAAAGTGTCTATTTATTTGTTCCAATTGGCTTTGCTGAATGCTCATGTGCTATACGGAGCTTCAGGCGGGACGTTACCCTTCCTTGAATTCCAGGGAGCGGTTGTCATGGAACTCCTGTATCCAGGCGATTCCACACCTCAACATCCCCTACCAAATGCAGTAAGCCGGCTGCATGAGAGGCATTTTCCTTATGCCCTCCAGAGTACCCCTACCCAACGAGCCCCCCAAAGAAGATGTCGTGTCTGTAGCAAGTGCGGATTTAGGCGTGACACCCGTTATTATTGTCCACGCTGTCCTGACAATCCTGGTCTCTGCATTGGTGATTGTTTTAAACGCTACCACTCACTAGTGAGGTATTAGCGTAGGGTACAGCATTTCACAGGCTAGGATACACTTTCACAGGGTCTCAAGAATGCCATCGCATTTTGAGACCCGACCATTACAGTTAAAATTATAGTTATAGTTTAAAAGAAAAGTGTAAAAAAAAAAAAATAAATAAATAAAAAGTACAAAAAAAAAAAAACCCCCAAAAAAATATAAAATAAAAAAACAAAAATAGTTGTCGTTTTATTGTTTCTCTCTCTCTCTCTCTCTCTCTCTCTCTCTCTCTCTCTCTCTCTCTCTCTCTCTCTCTCTCTCTCTCTCTATTGTTGCTCTTTTTTACTCTATTCTATTCTGCAATGTTTTATTATGTTTTATCATGCTTGCTTTTCAGGTATGTTTTATTGTTAACCATTTTTTTGTTTTCAGGTACGCCATTCAGTTGCAGCGCGGATTTATTTATCTTGACAGCAACAGCGTTTGCTCCCACGATACATAAAGCCGCGACTCCAACACTGTAGGAGGTGATTTCACCACCACAGTTAAAAAAAAGAGCATATATGCCGAAGCATGGGGGCAGCAGAGGGCGGAGGAGCGATTTTGCTCCTAATGCCACGTACATACGGTCGTAAAAAAAAAAGTCCGACCATGTGTACGTGGCATAACTTTTTTGCGGGAGGATGCCCCCATGCTTCGGCATATATATATTTTAGGCACCGGTTGCGTTAACAAAATGTTTTATTTTTTACTATGTTTTTTTTTTTGGTATTTGCTTTGCAGGTATGGTATGGTAAGGTCTTACTGTTATACTCTAATGTTACTTTGTTTTAATGTTAACCATTATTTGCTTAGCAGGTACGCCATTCAGTTGCAGCGTGGATTTATTTATCTTGACAGCAACAGCGTTTGCTCCCACGATACATAAAGCCGCGACTCCAACGCTGTAGGAGGTGATTTCACCACCACAGTTAAAAAAAAGAGCATATATGCCGAAGCATGGGGGCAGCAGAGGGCGGAGGAGCGATTTTGCTCCTAATGACACGTACATACGGTCGAAAAAAGTCCGACCATGTGTACGTGGCATAACTTTTTTGCGGGAGGATGCCCCCATGCTTCGGCATATATATATTTTAGGCACCGGTTGCGTTAACAAAATGTTTTATTTTTTACTATGTTTTTTTTTTGGTATTTGCTTTGCAGGTATGGTATGGTAAGGTCTTACTGTTATACTGTAATGTTACTTTGTTTTAATGTTAACCATTATTTGCTTAGCAGGTACGCCATTCAGTTGCAGCGCGGATTTATTTATCTTGACAGCAACAGCGTTTGCTCCCACGATACATAAAGCCGCGACTCCAATGCTGTAGGAGGTGATTTCACCACCACAGTTAAAAAAAAGAGCATATATGCCGAAGCATGGGGGCAGCAGAGGGCAGAGGAGCGATTTTGCTCCTAAAAAAGTCCGACCATGTGTACGTGGCATAACTTTTTTTGCGGGAGGATGCCCCCATGCTTCGGCATATATAAATGGTGCATGTATGCCCATCATTAGAAGTGGGTGGATGAAGGGAGGTATTCTAATGGTGGGCATACCCACCGCGCCATTGGGAAATTGGGAAAGCATTTTATCACACCGATCTTGGTGTGGTCAGATGCTTTGAGGGCAGAGGAAAGATCTAGGGTCTAATAGACCCCAATTTTTTTCAAAAAAAGAGTACCTGTCACTGCCTATTGCTATCATAGGGGATATTTACATTCCCTGCGATAACAATAAAAATGACAACTAAGAAAAAAAAATGGAAGGAACAGTTTAAAAATAAAATAAAAAAGCTAAATAAAAAGAAAAACTAAAAAAAAAAAAAAAAAAAAAAGCACCCCTGCCCCCCCTTCTCTTGCGCAAAGGCGAACACAAGCATTGGTCTGGCGTCATATGTAAACAGAAATTGCACCATGCATGTGAGGTATCACCGCGAAGGTCAGATCGAGGGCAGTAATTTTAGCAGTAGACCTCCTCCGTGAATCTAATGTGGTAACCTGTAAAGGCTTTTAAAAATGTATGTAGTTTGTCGCCACTGCGTGTTTGTGCGCAATTTTAAAGCATGTCGTGTTTGGTATCCATGTACTCGGCCTAAGATCATATTTTTTATTTCATCAAAAATTTGAGCAATATAGTGTGTTTAAGTGCATTAAAATTAAAAAAAGTGTATTTTTTCCACAAAAAATGCGTTTGAAAAATCGCTGCGCAAATACTGTGTGGAAAAAAAAAAAATGCAACACCCACCATTTTAATCTGTAGGGCCTTTGCTTTAACAATATATATAGTGTTTGGGGGTTCAATGTAATTTTCTTGCAAAAAAAAAATATGTTTTCATGTAAACAAAAAGTGTCAGAAAGGGCTTTATCTTCAAGTGGTTAAAAGAGTGGGTGACGTGTGACATAGGCTTCTAAATGTTGTGCATAAAATGCCAGGACAGTTCAAACCCCCCCCCCCCCAAATGACCCCATTTTGGAAAGTAGACACCCCAAGCTATTTGCTGAGAGCAATGTTGAGCCCATTAAATATTTTTTTTTTTTTGGTCCCAAGAGATTGAATAATGAAAAAAAATAAAAATAATTTTTTTTTACAAAAAGTTGTCACTAAATGATATATTGCTCAAACATGCCATGGGCATATGTGGAGATACACCCCAAAATACATTCTGTTGCTTCTCCTGAGTACGGGGATACCACATGTGTGGGACTTTTTGGGAGCCTAGCCGCGTACGGGACCCCAAAATCCAAGCACCGCCTTCAGGCTTTCTAAGGGTGTAATTTTTTTATTTCACTCCTCACTGCCAATCACAGTTTTGGAGGCCATGGAATGCCCAGATGGCACAAACCACCCCCAAATGACCCCATTTTGGAAAGTAGACACCCCAAGCTATTTGCTGAGAGGTATGGTGAGTATTTTGCAGATCTCGCTTTTTGTCACAATGTTTTGAAAATTGAAAAAAGAAAAAAAAAAATTTTTTTTCTTTACTTTCTTCATTTTCAAAAACACATGAGAGCTGTAAAATACTCACCATGCCTCTCAACAAATAGCTTGGGGTGTCTACTTTCCAAAATGGGGTCATTTGGGGGGGGGTTTTGTGCTATTTTGGCATTTTATGCCTTCGAAACTGTGATAGGTAGTGAGGAGTGAAATCAAAAATTTGCACCCTTAGAAATCCTGAAGGCGGTGCTTGGGTTTCGGGGCCCCGTACGCGGCTAGGCTCCCAAAAAGTCCCACACATGTGGTATCCCCATACTCAGGAGAAGCAGCAAAATGTATTTTGGGGTGCAATTCCACATATAACCATGACATGTGTGAGCAATATATCATTTAGTGACAACTTTTTGAATACATTTTTTTTATTTATTTTTTTTGTCTTTATTCAATCACTTGGGACTAAAAAAAAAAATATTCAACGGGCTCAACATGCCTCTCAGCAAATAGCTTGGGGTGTCTACTTTCCAAAATGGGGTCATTTGGGGGGGGTTTGTGCCATCTTGGCATTTTATGGTCTTCAAAACTGTGATAGGTAGTGAGGAGTGAAATCAAAAATTTATGCCCTTAGAAATGCTGAAGGTGGTGCTTGGGTTTCGGGGCCCCGTACGCGGCTAGGCTCCCAAAAAGTCCCACACATGTGGTATCCCCGTACTCAGGAGAAGTGGCAAAATGTATTTTGGGGTGCAATTCCACATATAACCATGGCATGTGTGAGCAATATATCATTTAGTGACAACTTTTTGAATAATTTTTTTTTTTTTTTTTTTTTTGTCTTTATTCAATCACTTGGGACTAAAAAAAAATATATTCAATGGGCTCAACATGCCTCTCAGCAAATAGCTTGGGGTGTCTACTTTCCAAAATGGGGTCATTTGGGGGGGTTTTGTGCCATCTTGGCATTTTATGGCCTTCAAAACTGTGATAGGTAGTGATAGGTAGTGAGGAGTGAAATCAAAAATTTATGCCCTTAGAAATCCTGAAGGCGGTGCTTGGTTTTCGGGGTCCCGTATGCGGATAGGCTCCCAAAAAGTCCCACACATGTGGTATCCCCGTACTCAGGAGAAGTAGCAGAATGTATTTTGGGGTGTAATTCCACATATGCCCATGGCATGTGTGGGCAATATATCATTTAGTGACAACTTTGGGCAAAAAAAAAAAGTTTGTAATATTCCCGCAACTTGTGGCAAAATATAAAATATTCCATGTACTCAACATGCCTCTCAGCAAATAGCTTGGGGTGTCTACTTTCCAAAATGGGGTCATTTGGGGGGGGTTTTGTGCTATTTTGGCATTTTATGGCCTTCAAAACTGTGATAGGTAGTGAGGAGTGAAATCAAAAATTTGCACCCTTAGAAACCCTGAAGGCGTTGATTGGGTTTCGGGGCCCCGTGCGCGGCTAGGCTCCCAAAAAGTCCCACACATGTGGTATCCCCATACTCGGGAGAAGCAGCAAAATGTATTTTGGGGTGCATCTCCACATATAACCATGGCATGTGTGAGCAATATATCATTTAGTGACAACTTTTTTTTTTTTTGTCTTTATTCAATCCCTTGGGACTAAAAAAAAAAATATTCAATGGGCTCAACATGCCTCTCAGCAAATAGCTTGGGGTGTCTACTTTCCAAAATGGGGTCATTTGGGGGGGTTTTGTACTTCCCTGCCATTTTAGCACCTCAAGAAATGAGATAGGCAGTCATAAATTAAAAGCGGTGTAAATTCCAGAAAATGTACTCTAGTTTGTAGACGCTATAACTTTTGCGCAAACCAATAAATATACGCTTATTGGCATTTTTTTTACTAATGACATGTGGCTGAATACATTTTGGCCCAAATGTTTGACTAAAATTGAGTTTATTGGATTTTTCTTATAACAAAAAGTAGAAAATATCTTTTTTTTTCAAAATTTGCGGTCTTTTTTCCGTTTATAGCGCAAAAAATAAAAATCACAGAGGCAATCAAATACCATCAAAAGAAAGCTCTATTTGTGGGAAGAAAAGGATGCAAATTTCGTTTGGTTACAACATTGCATGACCGCGCAATTACCAGTTAAAGCAGTGCAGTGGGAAATTGAAAAAAGACCTCTGGTCCTTTGGCTGCCAAATGGTCCGGGGCTGAAGTGGTTAAAGAGTATTTTTTCTTTAATGACACAGGGGACATTTCACCTGAAGCCCTATGGGCTGCCCACAAGGCCTTCATTCGGGGTAAAATCATTCAATTCTCTACCCAAACCAAAAGAAAACAAAGAGCTGAAATAGAATGCCTAGAAATAGAATTTACCACCCTTAGAGCTCGTCACAAACTAGATCCATCCTCAGTTTCTACTTACCTATTAGATAAAACTAGATTGGATCTCAGCCTAGCCCTCACCACGCAAGCAGAAAAGGTAATAAGATGGAGCAGTAATACATTTTATCGTCATACAAACAAGATAGGGTCAATACTAGTGACAAAACTCTTCCCCCCGAGTCAAATTTCATACAATGCCCAAGATCAGAATAGCTGGTCAACCCCCCACAACTAATCCAGTAAAAATCCTGGAAGCATTTCAAGATTTCGATTCTAAACTTTATAGTTCATCCTCCCAACCAGACAAAGATTTAATTATTAAATATCTAGATGAGCTTCCTATTCCAACTCTGAATTCCTCACACAAAGATTTATTAGAAGCTTCCTTTACGATAGAAGAGGTTCAGGAGGTCATTAAAGACCTCAAAAGAGGGTCAGCACCTGGCCCGGACGGTTTATCCATTCCCTATTATAAAGCCTTCTCAGAAACTCTAGCACCGCATCTGACCAATTTTTTTAATTCAAAAACACAGGGTGACCCCTTAGATACTCATCTTAACTCAGCATACATCACAATCATCCCCAAACCTGATAAAAACCCAGAAGAAGTCAATAATTATTGCCCAATTTCCCTTATCAATAATGATATTAAGATAATAACAAAAATATTGGCCAACCGTTTATCATCCTTTATTAATATCTATATCCATAAGGAACAAGTGGGCTTTATTCCAGGCAGACAAGGCCCAGACCAAATTAGACGAGCAATTCATTTGGCCTCCATTCTACAATCCGGCTGGGGGGGGAGGGGTGAGACAGGAGGGGCTTCTATTATCACTAGACCTGCAAAAGGCCTTTGATTCAATTTCTTGGACATACATATTCTCCCTGTTAGAGCGCTGGGGCTTTGGTAGGCGCTTCATAGGCTTACTACAATCCCTGTACTCGTACCCTAAGGCTCTAATTGGTCTGCAAGGACATTACTCGAAACCAATAAACATAGCCAGGGGAACGAGACAGGGATGTCCGCTTTCCCCTATAATATTTGCCATTGCTATAGAGACTTTGGCAATAAATATTCGTCACAATCCAAACATAAAAGGGGTATCCTGTGGGGATCAAATCCACAAATGTGTACTTTTTGCAGATGATCTTCTCTTATTCGTGACCTCCCCACTAACCTCTCTTCCCAACATATGTCAGACCCTAAATACATTTTCTAAACTAATAGGTCTTAAGGTCAACTATACGAAATCTCAAACCCTTAATGTCTCGCTCCCCCCACCAGCTGTATCCCTGCTAAAACAATCATTCAAATTTGTTTGGAATGACAGCTCCATCAAATACCTAGGTATCACACTTACAGCCCGCTTTGAAAATCTCTACGCAAACAACTTTCCCCCTCTATATAAGAAATTAGAAAATGACCTTAAAACCTGGTCCAAACATGAACTCTCATGGTTGGGTAGGATCAATTCAATCAAAATGACCCTACTCCCAAGAATTTTATATTTTTTCAGATCTCTCCCCATTCCAATCAATAAACTTCATTTGAAAAAACTCCAGAGCAAGATACTAAAATTCACATGGGGTACCTCTGGCTATCGATTACCCCAAAACACCCTGTTTCTCCATAAAAGCAAGGGAGGACTAGGTCTTCCTGATCTCCACAAGTATTAATTAGCCGCTAGACTGGCTCAACTCTCTATAATTTACTCAAAGGCTGAAAAACCAGACTGGATCTCCATAGAGCAACAGGCAGTACCCCACTTACTCCTAGATTATCTATTGTGGTGTCCACCTAAAAAAAGACCCTCCATAATGGCCCCAACTATGTCCCAATCCTATGCACTTTGGGATACCTTCAGAAATCACTCGACCCTCATTTCCTCAAGTCGTCCCCTATCATACTTATTCAATAACCCAGATTTCCTTCCAGGCTTAGATAAAAAAAACATTTCAATGGTGGGTGGACAAGGGTCTATATCGGATAGGACATTTTTTTAGATCTGGGAAGCCCATAACCCTTAACTATTGCATCAACAAGCTGAAACTTCCAGAATCTGAGAGACTTCATTTTGATTTCATTTCTAAATTCCTACATCAAATTTAGAAGGATAAACCCCTTCCGCTTCAATTCACAAAATTTGAGATCTGGTGTGAACAAGCCATGGAACAAAAGGGAGGAATTTCTGTGATATACTCGTGCCTCACTCACCCTACAACTAAACCCTCCTATATGGAGGCCTGGGAAAATGATCTTCAATACAGTTGGGACTTAGAAACCTGGCATACTACCTTCTCAAAATCCTTCAGGGGAATTATTAATATTTCCCTGATGGAAGCTAACATCAAGGTTATAACCAGCTGGTATTTAACCCCCACCAAACTTGCAACCATATACCCAACTGCAGATCCATCTTGTTTCAGAGGTTGCCAACTATTGGGGACGATGGTTCATATTTGGTGGGGATGTCCTAGGATCTGCCCATTCTGGAACAAAGTTTTCAATTTGATATTTAAGGTGACTGGTCATCAGATTCCTAGGTCTATTTTTGTAGCTCTTCTAAATGCCCACATACCTCTCATTCCCAAGCACACACAAAAGTTAATTCACTTCATACTTACAGGAGTCAAGATTATAATAGCGAAAGCTTGGAAGAAACCTAGGCCCTTTTTGTCGGAGGTCAGAAGAAAAGTTTCCTGGATAATGACCCAAGAAAAATTGACCAGCATCTTAGATGACAAGACACTACAGTTTGAAAAAATATGGGATCCTTGGGCTAAATATATAGGGATTACTATTTCACATGGTGCCACATTGGCCTCTTCCCTTCTCAGTATTAGGATAGACCCGTATTCCCTTTCTTCTTTTCCCTTTCCTCCTCCTCTCTTTTTCTGTCCTTTTATCTATCGGTTTTGAGGATTCCTGGAAGTGACACTGGAGGATGTTTTTCTCATATTTTTATGTTATTATATTAAAGGTTATAGACAAGTTTATCTTAGGCTCCTTCCTGCTGAACTGGATATACATATCAATTATTTTTTTTATTTTTTTTTCTCTTGATTCGGGGATGGAGTCATTTGGGGGATGGGGAGTTCGCTCCCTCGACACAGCATGATCCCACTAGTTAATAAACTAGTCCAACAGGAATGGAATATACCTTTTCATTTTGTCTCCAATTGTTTACAGCTTACTGTCATGAATTCATAATTTCCCAGGATTTATATCTTTTTTCTTTTTTTTCTTTTCTGTTAATGAACCTTTATAATAATTATTAAATGTATCAGATTGTATTCTTTGTGTTTTAAAAATAAAACATTTTGAAAGTAAAAAGTACACGTATGAATAGAGCCTTAGGGAGTATTTCACAAAAGTGAAATTCCTGCTGCAGGGGATGTCTAAAATTCTATTTGTATCTTAGTACAGCCTTCTGAGAAAATAAGTCAGCCAATCCCAGAAGCACAAAATTCAATTTTTGGGGGCATTCTGTACACTGTTGGTGTACAGAACATGTTCAGATTACCATACTGCATTGAATTTTGTGAAAGTTTTTGAAAATTACAGTGGCTGCAGATTGATATAGAAAGGTACATTTTTTAATAACATTAAATTACAACATGTGTAGCAATTTAATATATTTTATGATTATTTAAATGAAAATGGAGTTTTCTTTTAAATGTATTAGAATTGCTTTAAAAGGAAGGTTAGTGACATCATTTTGGAGACAGTGGTAGTTTTTTTTGTGCTTCTGTAAAATTCAAATACAACACCACTTTGGGGATTAAAAGTTTTATATTATTTTTTAAATTTAAGTTTATATTTTTTAAATGTTAAATATGTAGCAACTAGCTTTGTGTATGCTATTTTTAAATGGTTAAATTCAAAACCCCATAAATGTTCATAAATTTTTTTTTCTAATACACTTTAGCCACAAGAAAAACAAGTCTGACCTAACTAGATTCGGTATTTGAAGTAAGCACAGGATTAGTGGTTCATGAAAAAATTACTGTAATAAAGGAGAGGACACTGTTGTCCTGTCAAGGAATCAAGGTACAGGTAGTAATTAACCCCATCCCGCCACCACCTTCCAGCCTTTTAAGAGTTCTAAATGCTGGGAGGCGGAGGTGGACATTCTGGTCATGTGACTGCTGTGATTGGCAATCTTTCTTGGTCTACCTGACCTTGGCTTGGTATCAAAAGAGCCCCTAATTTTCCACTTCTTAATAAGTGATTAAACAGTGCTGACTAGCATATTCAAGGCTTTGGATATCTTTTTAAATCCTTTTCCATCTTTGTAGAGTTTCATTACCTTGTTAAGCGGGTCTTTTGACTGTTCTTTTCTACCTCCTCGTGGCTCAGTGTCTAGCCTGCTTAGTGCATCCATGTGAGAGCTAACAAACTCATTGACTATTTATACACAGGCACTAATTGTGATTTAAAAAGCCACAAATGTGGGAAATTAACCTTTAATTGCCATTTAACCTGTGTGTGCCACCTTCTGTGTCTGTACCAAGGCCAAACATTCCAGGGTATGTAAACTTTTTATCAGGGCGATTTGGGTGATTTCTGTTATTATTATGATTTAAAAAGGATCCAAAAGACTATGTGATAATAAATGGCTTCATATGATTGCTATCTTTAAATAAAAGAAATTTTTTTTGGCATAATCAGTCATATTTTCAATATTAATGCCAAAATGTCACAATTTCTGCCAGGGTATGCAAACTTTTGAGCATGACTGTATGTATGAATTTCTGTATCACCTTATAAGAAATGGCACTTTGTTTTGTATATATATATATATATATATATATATATATATATATATATATATATATATATATATATATACATTTATTTCATTCAAATGATTTTTTTCCGCTTGCACTTTTTTTGTGCTATGTGTTTACACATTATTGTTTATTGAGTTATTGGTTTACCATTACTGTCTTAAGGGATCATAAACCAGCGAGCATTTTTCATACGAATCAGCAAGTATTACCTTTGCTCGTCTAGTGTTTTGTCATATATTGCCCTATTTGGAGTCTTTTGAGTGCCGCGCCCTTTATATAAGTGTGTCCAGCTGCTAATTGATAAGCTACCAATTAATGAGCAAGTGATGAGTCTTATAGCCACACCCTCTGTAACATTTTTTTGTTTCACTAAGGGTGCAAGCAGCCACAGCCAATTATAGAGTGGCAACTTTGCTCTGCATTCAGGAGCAGTGCAGCACGGTGGCCACATTCTCACAGGAAGCTGTGTTAGGTGGACTTTACTGGCAGGATCAACAGGTAAGTGGTGGAATTTCCAGGGATAAAAGTGAGAAAAACAATTGAATTGTCCCCAGAACAAGAGCTAAGGGGAATTTTTCCAATAAGGAAACCTATTCTGGGGACAGTTGTAAGAGGGGAATACATTTTAAGCATTTTCTTTTTTACACCATAGGTAATCATACAGAGACAGACATTGTTGTACAGCTAACTTTTCAAGTGCAATCATGCAAAAAAACTGACATTACATTTAGTGTGAGTAAATTCAAAAAGTCAGCAAAGGAACAAGAGTAAAAATAAAAGGTTAATGTTAGTTTGTAGCTATTTTGTTCTCTCCTGACAGGGTAAAAATAACTGCTACAATAGCTTTTAAAATATCGAGAAGTACCATAAACTTACCATCATTTTCCTTTCTGGGTAAATACCCATTTCAGCACATATGGGTGTGTTTCCACCTTTAAGACCCTCAAGGACAATACCTCAACCTAACTAATAAAATTTCCTCCAAGCAGGTGATGTACTCAATAACTAGTCCAAGCAGACAGGAAAGGAATTCTTTGCTAACGTGTATGTACCAGGAAAGGAAAATTACAGTAAGTACCGTATATGACAACAATTTCCCATATTGCTGGATAATCAGCCCCCCAACCCTGAAGACTGACATCCACAAAAACAGTGATCCAGTCTCTAGGACTGCGAGACCTGACAGGTTAGATGATCTTATCTGCAATCCAGATTTTCTGAAACAAAGACACTTGATCCCATTGGATCAAAATTTCCACTGAAAATGCTTCTTGTGCCACTTTCTCCTCATGACTGTGGGAATGGTGCCTGACAATACTCCTAGGAGATGCAAACATTGATGGGTGGACTTGTTGGATTCAATATACTGGGATCCATACGTCCATACATGGGCAGTTTCCCGGAGAACAAGATGCACCCCCCCCCCCCCGTCATACCTCCTATTGTCATTAGGCTAAGGCTATTCTACATGATGAATGGCGGCTCTGATCTGTCTGTGCTAAACAAAAGGCCAATTTAAGTAAGGGGTGGGCTACCAGAGATCAAAATTCCAAGATTAGACAACAGTCGGATTAAGTGCAATTCTGGACAGATACTGCCCCCCAGAGACCACTTGTGGCAGGACGATCAAAATAGATGAAGGCGTATACAACGAAGAGGATAGGCGGGCAATGGGAGGTGCTGTGCTTGAGGTGTGTTTGACAAAAAGGGAATTGCACACACAACTGATCCTCTTTCTCCATCGAGAGGCCAGTCACGAGAACATGTGTTAAGTAGACCATTATATTGTATTTTAACTGTATAGTATATCATTGTATTGTAGCCTTGCTGTATGTTATGTAATTTTGTAACCCCCTTTTAATACACGTTAGCTTTCTTATTTCCTTGGGAAATAAATAAGATTTGATTATTCTTAAACCGTGTGTTTGGTTTCATAACTAAATGTATTATTGTGATACTAACAGTAGCATGCACTCATAGTTTTAACAGACTGACTAATCTACAGAGACTAGACAAAGTAAATTGATACATAGATGAGATAATATATAGGCTGTAGTGGTATATCGTTTTCTACAATTATTATCGAATTCTACATTTGGCACCCGAGATTTAGACGAGCAGAATATCGTTTTTTTTTTCTGCATAGGATTCACAAACCTAAGGCATTTTTCTTTGTTTCGAGTCTCGTTAAGCACAAATCCTCAAACATCCAGAACGGAAAATCGTCTCTAGTGTGGACAAGATTGGCGCTGGCTCGCGAATTCTGAAACCACGCTTGGATGGTCATGAAAATTCTGTGAAAGATCTCATCGGTGAAACGGACGCGTAGAACCTGGTGAGAGCTGTGGCTGAAATATGTATGTACGTTAAGTGTTTGTGCGTTTGGCCAGGTAACCAGTCACTGCGACTGGCGAGTTAGGGATTGATCACCCTTGGGTTATATTATATAATCGGTAAATTGACAGGACAAACCACACAGCACTGAGGAAAAAGTGGGAATATATATTTTTATTTTAAGTTTTTTTATATTTTTTGTTTTTTTAAATTATTTTTTCCCCACGTGAGTGTGAAATAGCTCTCTGTTCCAATAGGAGTTCAATGTGGCCTGCAATTTAAGAGAGGACAGCATTAAGAGTGTCTTATCTGGAGAAGTTCGTAGTTAAACGGATTTTATATATATATATATTTTTTTTTTGGTTTTGTTTGTTGGTCTTCTGTGTGGAACTACAGGTGAAAAACTAGACTTTGAACAGCTTTTATCTGAGTCTCTGTGGTGGGTTGTTTATCTGTTTGTTCATCTGTGTGCATATTGTCTAAGCAACTGTTCAGTGTAGCTAGTTGCAGATTAGCATGTCAATGGATATTCTTGAAGAGTTTCTTAAAAAAAATGCTTGTATTCAATTCGATAGTGTATCTCAGGATGCTTTAACACACCAGTTCAACGACTTGTTGAAACAATGCAATACTTATAATGATGCCATAACGTTTAAAAAAAATTAAGCAAATTTGGTGAGCATGTTAGTCAAAATGAGAGATATTTCTGAACGGAAGGAGTTTGAATGGTATAAGGAGAGGTCAGAATTAATAGGACAGATAGAAAATGTGAGTAAGGATATTTCAGCTATAGCTGCGAATGCGGACGCAAATGTTTGTGAGTGTGATGACATGAGGTATGAGATTGAACAATTGGTGACTGAGAATGGTTTGTTAGAACAGGGATTGGATGAATAGAAGGAATCATGTATGTGTCTATCGCAGCGCTAGAAAATAAAGAAGCTGGGAATGAAAATGCGATAGAAAAACATAAGACAGAGTTACAGGAATGTAAAATTCAGCTAGCCCAAAAAGATAATACCATTGTGTCTTTGAGAGCATGGGCAATGGAGAACGTGCACAGCCATTGCTGTGCTAACAAGGACACACCACATTCAGTTGGGACACAGGAGCAGAGAGAAAGGATGCCGATCGAACAGCAACCAGTATGTTCGGCCGACAGTCTTGAAGATCCCCCAAATCAAATTTCTTCTCTCTTCACTCCTGTGCTAGATAGGACTGGGCAAGGATTAGGAATTATAAAAAGGGAGGGTAGCACCCAAACCACAACACTCTCCATACAAGATCGCACAAATCTGTGCCAGATTTTGGGAAAGTTTGACACTAGCGCCTCACCCATTAGTCTCTCGAACAGGCTGGAGGCTGTAGTGACACAGTACATTTGGAACAGCAGGGATGCATGCACACTCCTCCACACATGGCTTCCATTGCAACTGTGTGAAAAACTGCAACCACCAGTTGGGAATCATAGAGGTCTATCTCCCGAGTTAAACTCAATTTGGGGGAACTCGGCAGATAGAATGAGGGAAATGCAGCGCATAATGGGAGGAAGAGATACTAGGGGTTCAGACGCCCTAGAGAATACAAAATTTAGGAGGGGAATTGATCCAATACACTTTTGCAGTGAATACTTCTCCATTTATAAAGCCACATACAATTGTCCTGATATGTCTCCTGATGATAGTTGTTTTCTGTGTTCTATGGCTAATGAGTGCATATGTATCGATTACCATACCAGAATTGCACTGAGGAACGCCACCTCGTACCAGACCTTTATAAACATATTAAGGGACTGGGTTTGGGAGACAGATCAAGACAATAGGCCCCACAAAAGAGTTGCGGAGATAGTTAAAAGCGAAGGTACAGTGAGATTTACAGGCAGGTGTTATAGATGTGTGCCATGTAATCAAGGACTGTAAATTGCCTAGGAGGAGCATGGGTGAGAGGAAGCCTTGGCATAAGAAGGAACAGCGAAAACCTGTACCAGATAAGGTGGCAACGGAGCCGAACAAGGCACCTGATGCTACATTATATGGTCCACTTTTAAGGGAATTGCAAAGGATAGGAAAAGGGTTTAAAGAAAACCACAAGGAATATAAAATCCCTTCCCCAACCAATCCTTATTTTAAACCATAGGGATGTCAGGCCCCGGTGTTGTCCCTAGTATGTCAACTGGAGAGGGACAAAGCGGCAGACCACGTATCCGAGGGGCGATAGGGGGCCATCGCACAAATGTACTTTTGGATACGGGGGCGGCTGTCAGCATAACAAATATTGAACTTCAAAAGGATCCTGCTGGGAGACAAATTTTCCTTAGAGGATTCGGGGGACAACTAGTACCTTCTGAGCAATCAATACCTGTGAACATAGAAATAGAGAGGTTATGTGTGGAACACAGTTTGTTTCTTTCCCCACGCACGAGGGCACTATTTTGGGCTCTGATGTCATGGGAGCACATGGACTGATTCTTGATCTATGTAATTGGGTACTGTGGAAAGGGTCTAGATACAAAGGCAAGGCGCACATGGTCATGGACAGCTGTTGCATCAGTTAAAACCGATGAAATCCTTGACCCGCAGGCAATATTGATAACAGAGGACCAAATATTGGCTAAAATCTTGTGGCAACATAACAAAGTGTGGGCATCGTCTAAAGCGCAATGTGGTAGAGTTTCAAACATGATTGTTAAAATTGAGGGCCCTGATCCGCCACCTCAGCGTCAGTACAAAATTCCGCCCGAATCTATCCCATACATATAGAGCACAGTGAGGAATTTGTTGGCACAAAATCTAATTAAAGAGTGCCAATCTAAAACAAATGCAGCCCTCTGGCCAGTGAAGAAGGAGGGGGGGGGTGGAGGCCCACTGTATATTTCCGTGCGCTAAACAGATGCACCCCATCTATTACAAATGTAGTTGCTAAAATGCCAGACATGGTGACAGCACTGAAGCCTTCAGCAAAGGTGTACTCATCAATTGACATATCAAATGGCTATTTTTCAATTCCCGTGCATGAGGATAGCCAATACAAGCTAGCCTTTACGTTTCAGGGAAAACCATATGCATTCTGTTGTTTGGCTCAGGGGTTCAAATCCAGCTCTACATACTTCCACATCTGTATGGTGGACATTCTGAAGACATTTTCTGAGCCAGAATGCATCATTCAGTATGTGGACGACATCTTGCTTCAAACAGAGACAAAAGAGCAGCATTATGCTCTGCTGGAGGAGCTCCTGACACTAATTGAGAATGCAGATCTGAAATTAAACCCCAAAAAGGCACAATTGATGAAGGATTCAGTATGTTTCTTGGGTGTAATAGTTTCACAGGGGGGAAGGACTCCAGATCCAAACAAATGTGAAACTATCAGGAAATTACCAAGACCAATCACTAAAACTGCACTGAGACAATTCCTGGGAATGGTCAGTTTCTGCAGGGACTTCATTGAAGGCTTTGCGGAAAAGGCAAGACCCCTGTATGACTTTCTAAAAGGAGATAACAAGAAAACAGACCCCTTAGACTGGTTGGGAGAGCATGAACAAGCTTTCACCAAGCTAAAGGTGAGTCTGATGCAGGCCCTGGCCTTGAGCAATCCGAATGCCGATTTGCCCTTTGCACTACAAGTGTATGCCTCTGCAGTAGCAATAACAGCGGTGTTGCTGCAGGAGAGGCAGGGCAAATGGGTACCGGTGGGATACTGGTCCAGGGTACTAAGCCCGGTAGAGAGGGGATTTGATGAATGTGTCAAGAACCTTTTGGCAGCGCACTGGGCGGTTCTCGCCACAGAGCATGTTGTGGGGTTTGATAAAATCATTCTGCAGACACCCCATTCTCCAATTAAAATGCTTTTGGAACGTACCCTCAGTGGAGTATCCTCCCAAAGGAGAGCCAGATGGCTAGTGGATTTAACACCCAAGAATCTGGCTGTGACCCACAATGCCACCTACACTTTCCCACAATTGATGCAATATGAGGGGGAGCAGCATGACTGTGGGGAAGTACATCGGACCAGAACACAGGAGGTATTCAGGTTAGCATCAGGTAATGGAGACCTTAAAATCTGGGTGGATGGATCAAGGTACTGGGATGAAGGAAGTTTTCACACAGGGTATGCCCTGTGGTGCCCCCAGACCAATGAAAAAATCATGACCAAATGCCCTCGAAGCTTTTCTGCCCAAAGAGCTGAACTGGAGGCAGTGAGAGAGGCCATCACTCATTTCAGTTCAGGTCCCATAACCATATTCTCTGACAGCGCCTATGTAACAAGGTCTCTGACTGAATACATGCCTTTGTGGCAGTCAAGGGGCTTCAGTGATGCCTCTGGGAAGGACTTGGTACATAGTGAGGTGCTAAGAGATATATGGGAAAGAGCAAATGTGGAACCTCAGAGAGTGGCTATCATTAAGGTGAGAGCACACCAAAGAGGTGGAGAGGAGGTTACTGTGGGCAACAACAAGGCAGATGAGCTGGCAAAGGAGGCAGCCCTGTTAGGGGCCAAATGGACACCCTATGATACTGAAGGGAGGCAGGCCTGGGAGGAACATAATTCTGAGGAGCAGGAGGTGAAAGCAGGTTCACATGAACTCCTGCCGGTGCTAAGGATGCCTACCCCATGCTTGGCAGGTGAACAAAATAAGGATGAGGCCTTGAACTCAATCAAAAAGCAGCTTAGAACAAAAGCGGCAGATGCTCCCCAAAATTATGTATTAGAAGACGATCTACTGTTAAAAGAAACTTCAGAAGCATCAAAAAGATTTAGCCCTGGAAAATCACAGGTTAACAGGCCACATGGGTGTTCAGGGTACCTTGAAATTTGTGCAAGCTAGATACTGGTGGGAGACAATGGGAAACACAATCTCATAGGTAGTGCAGGAATGCTTAATATGTGCACAAATAAACCCTAGGCCAAAGGGACAGAAGCCAATATTAGCAAGGGTACTGGTAGCCAATGGACCCTGGGAAAACCTACAGATTGACTTTGTTGGTCCGTTACAGAGTGCCCCTGGAGGATACAGGTATCTACTCGTGGTGGTGGACGTCTTTTCAAAATGGGTAGAGGGTCTGCCCCTAAGAAAGGACTCTGCTACTGCCACGGCTAGAGCTTTGTGGACCGAAGTCTTTTCAAGATGGGGGTTCCTCAAAGTCCTGGAGTCCGATAGGGGGACTCACTTTACCGGCAGGGTCATGAAAAATATTTGTGAGCTGCTGGGAGTAGAACAGAGATTCCATGTTCCATACCATCCACAATCGGCGGGGATGGTTGAGAGGATGAATCAAACACTCAAAGAGAGGCTTAAAAAGATGGTACTGCAATCAGGAAAGAACTGGCTGATTCATCTGCCTTCAATCCAGATGGCCGTATGAGGATCTACAGCGAAAGGTACATCATTAACCCCATATCAATTAATGACGGGGAGAATGATGAACCTCAGCCATCCAGCAGACCCAATACTTAGTACCCCCTTGAGAGAGAGTGCTGAAAGGGACCGATTTCTGGTCCAGCTGCAAGAACAGGTACAGAGGTATTTGCAATTTGCTGCAAGTAACATGGCACCTAAAGAGAAGGAGCAGCCTTTAAGGCCTCCCGTTAGCTTGAAGATTGGAGACAGGGTTATGGTAAAGAACTTTGTTTCCAAATTTTCATGGTACGCAAATTGGACTGGACCGTTCACAGTCACTATGACTTAGTGATCAGGTGGTCAAAGTAAAGCGGCTCGTAGATAACAAGGGTGCAAAGGGCATGAAAAAGAGGGAGATAGAGAAATGGGTTCATGCTGATCAATGTAAAAGGTATTGCTGATAAGAATTGATTTCGCTCTTGTTCTTGTTTTCCAGAGTCCTGGTGGAGCAAAGATTGGCAAAGTCTCTGGAGAATGGATGGAAGGATCATAATTGTCGTGTTGGCGATCCATCTGAGCCATGTAACATCTCAAATTGATTCAGACGAATATTCAGGGGATGATGTGGAAAGGGAAAATCCTGAGGAAAACCATGCATCCACTTCAATTATTTCATCAATGTTGGACTTGTTAGGCCAGAAGGGGATGCAGGGGGGAGATGAAAGAAGGAGAAAGGTCAGGATTATATCAGAGAATCCTAAATTACCGGACACATACCAATGGGGTCACCATGGCAATTTGCAATACAAAGTTTCTTTTGCTTTTGGACGATTTAATCCTAACTCAACATCGCAAGGACGTGCGTATAAACAAAACTTGCAAAATATCATACTGGAATCTCTCCAGCCGTTTGTAGATGTAACTATATATATAAATGAAACTGGTTATTGGTTAGGAAAAAAATCCAATCTATCCAAACCTTGGGAAACAAGGGATGTAGGATATGGGGTTTTTGGTGAAGAATTGAAAGAAGGGAAGTATGTTTTTATGTGTGGCATATATTGGCATGACCAAAGTGATAGGGCGCAGAGACCCAGGAGGCTGACACTTAGGCATAGTAAGGTGTCTGTTGGCCAAACTAGGGAGCTCCAGATGACACATCAATGGGGTGAAAATTTCCTTGTGGGGGCAGTATCTCGGTCCTATCAGTCCTACAGAGAAGCTCTTGGTTACTGGACATGTGGGACACCAGAGATGGACCTGGGGGAGATACGCCTGGTTACTGGACATGTGGGACACCAGAGATGGACCTGGGGGAGATACGCCTGGTTGATGTCTCACCGGAGAGGTTAAAACCCTGCATAGGTGATGCCAGTGGCTACACACAGGAACATACTCCGTTAGAGAAGGGGGAACCATTACAAATAGATCTAAGCTCGTCACAAACGCTGGCTACCACATGGCACTTCAATGTCTCGCAATGGTTGGTAAAATCCTATTACCCTATATGTGCTGAATATACACTAAATCAAGTACGGTCAGTATATCAATGGCTTTCTCCCAGAGATGGGCGGACACAGAATGAGGTCCATGCAGGACGCTTATTTCTGAGGAGTAACCGAAAGAGGAGGGATGTATTCAGCACTATATTAGGGGGAATAGGAGCTGGGATGGGTGTTGTTAATGGAGTGGACATCGATCTCCTGAGGAACAAACTCTCAGCCATAGCTTCAGACAGTAAACAGGGCTTTGTTGCTCAGAGAGAGATTAATGACATTCTTGATAATATTCAACAACGTCACATAAATACCCAGGTAAAAGTAGCTCAAGATTTTATATGCCATTTTAAGAGGTTGGTGGATAATGTGGTTATACAGGGCAAAAATAGGGACAGGCGGAACTATCAACCAACATCAAACTGATTGTGCATTTCCTGTATGGGGGGAAGTGGCCTTATGAATTAGCATCACAGCTCAGTAAGATCTTACCAAAGCACATTCTTACACTAATCCAAGTTGGTGGTCAAATGCCTGGATGGGATGTACGAATTTGGATTATGAGAGATGTTACACTTCCTCGTTGATCCCGTATACAGAAGTGCAGACTCAATATGTGTATTCAGTGATATCAATGGGCTTACTGACTGGGGATTCTACTTTGTTGCATCTGATGCTAAATTACCCACATGTGATCAGAGAGAATGGGAGCTGGAGGCAGGTTGATATTTCCCTCTGTCGGAGGCATGACCATGACATCCTTTGTATGCCAGGCCAATACACGGTAGTAAATGAGAAATGTTGGGAGGATGCGTCCCTCTGTGTGCTGGATGGTGAGAACATTGCCGGGAAGGGAACACCGGTGTATTATTTGGGACATGGGAGAGTTTGTTTCTTCGTCCTAAAGGATACTAATTAACTAACTAACATTAGTCATGGAAATAGGATGTTCTGTGAACCTGACAATAGCAAGAGGAGCGTGGTGTACCTTTGGCGGTGTCTCTGAAATCCAGACACAGGAATGGAATTATGTGATACCGCATATTGCCAATCTGTCTGTGGATGTCAACCAGAACCTCCCTGTTAATCTGAGAGCCCTGAACCTTGGTATGGGAAGGAAGATACAGGAGTGGTTAGCAGATTGGGATAGAGATGAGAGCCTTATGAAGATGCTGCAGCAAGAGAGAGCTAATGCTACTATAGCCATATACCATAATCAGAATGAAATAAAGGAGGTAGTGCATCAATTAAAAAATGATGTGGGAGGGACTTGGTGGGAGGTAATATTTGGACATTCCAGTAAGGCCAACAGCATTTTGAATTATTTGATACATCCCGTTGTGGTATTACTCATTATTGCTGCAGTTTTGTCATTGGTTCAAATTGGTATGTGTTGTTGGACTAGACATTTATATAGGAAGGTCTCACATCTATCTATGCAAGTGGAGGGACGAATTGACGGTAAGGTCTCTTCATATACGGTAGAGGCTTTGCTGCCAGTTCAGAGCCCTGAAATACCACTGACGTGCCGGAATTGCGGTAGGGAAGGCCATTGTGAACAAACCTGCCTAATCCCGACCCGTATTTTCAGCAAAGAGTTATAGGAGTTTGGGAGCGGGATACGCAAGTTGAGGGGTCATATGTATATATGTATATATTATGGTAGTGGGTTGATTTATGTTATGGTGTAGTGTGATAAAAGTGTATTTTAGGCTAGTAACATGGGTGAAAGGCCCTCCTCGAGACTCTGTGTTGGAAAGCTGGGTGATCTGTTACCCTGAATGTGTGATGGTTAATGGTGAGTGAATGAGCACCCCTTGCCTTTACTGCATCTCGTCCTGAAGATACCAGAAAGGAGAAGATACCAAAGACACCGAAGGGTGACATGAAAGCTGTCACTGAAGAAGGATGGTGGTGTGTCACTTAGTGGTAAAGCGGCACGTGTTGGAAAGCATAACACGATAAGACCATTATGGACTGTTCCATAGGAGCTGTTGCTGCGCAGGTTGAAGACCACAACGCGTTAAGAAAGTCAAGGACTGTTCTATGGGTACTGGTTTGGAAACGCATGTCAGGGAGGAAACAGTTATGGACTGTTCAATAGTAGCTGGGTCTGAAGAAGGATGTTATGCGCCTGTTTAGGCGCAAAGCGGCATATGTTGGATTCAATATACTGGGATCCATACATCCATACATGGGCAGTTTTCTGGAGAACAAGATGCACCCCCCCCCCCTCTGTGGAATGTAGCCAGTCATACCTCCTATTGTCATTAGGCTAAGGCTATTCTACGTGATGAATGGCGGCTCCGATCTGTCTGTGCTAAACAAAAGGCCAATTTAAGTAAGGGGTGGGCTACCAGAGATCAAAATTCCAAGATTAGACAACAGTCGGATTAGGTGCAATTCTGGACAGATACTGCCCCCCAGAGACCACTTGTGGCAGGACGATCAGAATAGATGAAGGCGTATACAACGAAGAGGATAGGCGGGCAATGGGAGGTGCTGTGCTTGAGGTGTGTTTGACAAAAAAGGAATTGCACACACAACTGATCCTCTTTCTCCATCGAGAGGCCAGTCACGAGGACATGTGTTAAGTAGACCATTATATTGTATTTTAACTGTATAGTATATCATTGTATTGTAGCCTTGCTGTATGTTATGTAATTTTGTAACCCCCTTTTAATACACGTTAGCTTTCTTATTTCCTTGGGAAATAAATACGATTTGATTATTCTTAAGCCGTGTGTTTGGTTTCATAACTAAATGTATTATTGTGATACTAACAGTAGCATGCACTCATAGTTTTAACAGACTGACTAATCTACAGAGACTAGACAAAGTAAATTGATACATAGATGAGATAATATATAGGCTGTAGTGGTATATCGTTTTCTACAATTATTATCGAATTCTACAGGACTAGAAAAGCAATCCAAGATTTTTCATCTTTTGACAAATAAACTATATCTTGTAATCTAGGACAGAGACTTGGCTATGAGCTGTTTTTGAGACATCACTAGAATCCAGATAATGATATAGCTCAATTTTTCCATACATTTAAAAAGCTTCTGAAAATATAAAACCTACTCCCCATGGATACTAGTGAGATCACCACTTCTCCTCCATATTTTCCACCCAGATCTGCCTGAAAAATAGAAGTCTTCTCCATACTAGTAGAGACTCAGCAGATTTCCTCTTGAAAGGCCTTTTCTGAAGCTTTAGGAGTTCCTAAAGTTTTGGAATGTAAGTTCTTTGAAAAATAAGCTTTTGTCAACTTACAAGAGGTTCTAAGGTATTTCCAGCCTGGCAGGTACATTCTGGCATCAGTTTTTTAAATCACAGCTCCTGTCAAGAAAAGACTGATGATTTTGTTTTCTATCCTTCCCGAGTGATCAGGGTGAATTTACCTTCTGTAGCTCACTTTACAACCACTTCACATAGTGCTCTAAACAGCATTGTGCCATCAAAAGGTATAGAGCAAATATCTTGCTTTGATGAAGCATCTGCCAGCCATGGCTTTACCAAAAGGCAAGTTATTGGATAACAACATTTATTTGGCAGCCAAGTGGAAGAAATTATTTGATGTTTCAGCAAGCAAATTCTGCTTTGATCTCATCCAGCTCTGAGATGGTTCTTTCTAAATTGTTTTTCAAAGTATGCTCTGCATACTCCACTCCCATCTTTGGGGCCTTGACCAGATAAGGTCTTATGCCAGACAAGAAACTACTAACTAGGATGTTGGAGTCCCATAGCAAGGAGTTTTGGTTTGTTTGGGCCTCTGCATTGACGGAAGGGGGGCCCAATGTGATGGGCTGCCTAGAGCAAGCCATCCAGGGGTGGAAAGACAGAGCAAAGTCTCCAACCTATAAATTATACATACATCAGCAATGTGGTCTATGTGGCATTGTTACTTTTGACAGCTACTGTATCTACAGATATCCTAACACTTAAAGTACAGTAATGCGTGGTTAACGAGCGTTTTGCAATACAAGCTATTCTTTTTTTAAATCCTGACTCGGTTTGCGAGCGTTGTCTCGCAAAACGAGCAGGATTCAAGCCTCTGAGGTGTGCAGTACTGCATTTGGCCAGAGGTGCGGAGGCGCCGGTGACATTTGGAGCCACTCAGATGCACTCGGAAACACTCGGAAACACTCTGTATAGCCAGTAATATTGGTGGTGAGAGTGTGGATGTCAATTAACAAATTTTGCTGATTCCTGGTAACTATTTTTGATAAATAAAAGGTTTAGGCTTTTATACCCCATAATCTTTGCGGTCAATGAACCTCTAGAATGAGTGCAGTAATATGTTGATATAAAACTCAAGGAAGTGGTTTACAATTTCCCATCTTTTGTAAAGGACACATATGATGTGTTAATAAAAATTGAGACGGCTAAAGCCTGCTGGAAGACCTTCCTGGAGAAAATTGATGTGTAAGAATGGCCGAACGATTTGGCCTGAGCATGAGTTCGGGCCAAACATTGGCTGTTCAGAAGTACTCCGAACAACCAAATGATATGGTCGTTCGACAGTTTGTTCGGCCTGCCAAACGACCACAATGCACTGCGCCACTGCATGGCTGCATGGCTTAAGCAATGAAAGCTTTGCCCAATCAGGGCACAGAGCACTGTCAGAGCCATGACTGGATGCTGTCATGATGACTGTATCCAATCATGGTTCATTGCTTTTAATCCAGCCCCACACTGTAAAAGTATTCTTTCCATATCAACCATTTGTAGTGTGATAGCAGCATAGCGAGATAGAACAGGGCTCTGTTCAGTGCTATTAGAGAGTTAGTGTGCTATAGTGTTCTATTCTGTTTCTATTGTCAGTGTAGAATATCAGTTTAGTGTGCATCTAGGCCGGATAGTTCAGTGAAAGTGCGACCATTCATCTTTACATTAGTGTGAATGTAGGGATAGTTCAGTCATTGTGAGTGAAGTGCGATAATTCATCATTACATTAGTGTCAATGTAGGGATAGTTCAGACAGTGTCAGTGTAGTGACCGTTTAACACAGTATATTTTATTGCGTTATTGCAAATTTAACGCCCTATAATTCTGTGTGTTACTGCAAGTTTAACTGTCTCGCTGTGTCCAGGATTTGATCCTGGGGTTCTTTGAATGGTTTCTTATTGCCTGAGCCACCAGGGAACGTCCTTTAAGGTAGAATCCTTGTTATGTTCTGCTCCTTGAGTTTGGATGCTGGCTCCACCCTGTGACAAGCTATAGGCAGTCACCTGTTCTAGTGACCCTATAAATCATCACTTCCCCTTTCTGTCTTTGCCCTAGTATAGGTTCCTGTTACTGCTTGTTGGTGTATGATATTGTTTTTCTAGTTTCTGACTTCTGCTTGTTTCTGACTCTGCTTCTTGGATTACCCCTTTGGACCTCGCTGATCACTGTTGCTGACTCTGCCTGTTCCCGACCTTGCCTCTTCGACTACTCCATTGGATTATTCTGATCGGGGTTCGCTGACTTCACTCTCTACCAACTGTGAGTTGTTTGTTTGGTGTTAATTAATTTAGTCTGTTTGCACTTCCCTTTGTGGTCCCGTATTTTTGGCTGCAGGATCTCATCCGCCCTTCCACCTAATACTGGGATAACAAGACTACCGGTCAGGAAACTGGAGGGATGGTTAGAGTCTCCTGGCAGACCTGACATTAACGCAGAATATAGTTCTGTGCATTACTGCAAGGTTAATGCTGTATATTTCATTGCGTTACTGCAGGGATGTCCAAACGTTTTTCAAAGAGGGCCAGATTTGATGAAGTGAACATGCGTGAGGGCCAACCATTTTGCCTGACATTCTTTGAACCATTAAAATTAAATGCAAATGAACTAATACACTGCCCAACAAGAATTATCTTGCCTTTGTGGCTGTGTGTGGTGAAGAGTCTAAGGATGATGTTATTTATTAATATATATATATATATATATATATATATATATATATATATATATATATATACACAGTATCTCATAGAAGTGAGTACACCCCTCACATTTGTGTAAATATTTTATTATATCTTTTCATGTGACAACACTGAAGAAATGACACTTTGCTACAATGTAAAGTAGTGAGTGTATAGCTTGTATAACAGTGTAAATTTGCTGTCCCCTCAAAATAACTCAACACACAGCCATTAATGTCTAAACCGCTGGCAACAAAAGTGAGTACACCCCTAAGTGAAAATGTCCAAATTGGGCCCAAAGTGTCAATATTTTCTGTGGCCAACATTATTTCCCACCACTGCCTTAATGCTCTTGGCCATAGAGTTCACCAGAGCTTCACAGGTTACCACTGGAGTCCTCTTCCACTCCTCCAGTGTCGGACAAAATCCCTCTGAAAAAATCTGACGGATTTTGTGGTCGGAATTTCCGACCGTGTGTACGGGGCATTACTGTTATACTGTAATGTTACTTTGTTTTATTGTTAACCATCATTTGCTTAGCAGGTACGCCATTCAGCTGCAGCACTGATTTATTTATCTTGACAAAAACAGCATTTGCTCTCATGATACGTAAATCAGCGACTCCAGCGATGTAGGAGGAGATTTCACCACCACAGTTAAAAAAAAATGGTGCATGTATGCCCATCTTTAGAAGTGGGTGGCTGAAGGGTGGTATTCTAATGGTGGGCATACCCACCGATCAATCTCTTCTTTTCGTTCAACACACAGGCTGCATTAAAAAAAAACATTATAATATATGCCCAACAAGGACCAGCAACAAACTGGTATGTTGCTGGACTTTGAGTGGTTATACCAGAATTATGCCTGAAGGTTTAGGTATCATGTTAGTATCATTCTTTTCAGCCAGCAGTCGGTGTTCATGTAAAAGCATGTAGTGGCTAATTAGCTAATTAGCCTCTAGACTGCTTTTACAAGCAGTGGGAGGGAGCATCCCCATGGTTTTCTTGGGCTCTCCTGTCCCAACAGGGAACCCAAGAATGCAGCCGGTGGTTTCGTCAGCTGGCTATAGAGCTGATCGTAGACCAGAATGGCTCCAATCATCTCTATGACCTAAGAAACCGGAAGCTACGAGCATTTCATGACTTAGGTTTCGCCGGATATAAACAGCGCCATTGGGAAAGCATTTTATCACACCGATCTTGGTGTGGCAAGATGCTTTGAGGCCAGAGAAGAGAACTAGGGTCTAATAGACCCCATTTTTTCAAAAAAGAGTACATGTCACTACATATTGCTATCATAGGGGATATTTACATTCCGTGAGATAACAATAAAAATTATAGAAAAAAAATTAAAGGAACAATTTAAAAATAAAATAAAGCAAAATTAAATAATAAAAAAGTGCATTTAGTGCATTAAAATTAAAAAAGTGTTCTTTTTCAAAAAAAATTGTGTTTGAAAAACTGTGCACAAATACTGTGTGAAAAAAATGTGTTCAACACCCACTAATCTGTAGGGCCTTTGCTGTAAAAAAATATATAATGTTTGGGGGGTTCAAAGTAATTTTCTAGCAAAAAAAAATATTTTTTCATGTAAACAAAAAGTTACAGAAATGGCTTTGTTTTCAAGTGATTAGAAGAGTTGGTGATGTGGCTTCTAATGTTGTGCATAAAATGCCAGGACAGTTATTTTAAATAAAGGAATTGTTTCAAGGAGTGTGTTGTCTTTTTTTTACCACTTTCACACATTTTTTGTGAAATGGTAGGAGTACATTTTTACCCCGTTACCATTTCACACAGGGGGGAGGATCTGGGGGTCCCCTTGTTAAAGGGGGCTTCCAGATTCCGATAAGCCCCCTGCCCGCAGACCCCCACAACCACCGGGCAAGGGTTGTGGGGATGAGGCCCTTCTCCCAATCAACATGGGGACAAGGTGCTTTGGGGGGCTACCCCAAAGCACCCTCCCAATCTTGAGGGCATGTGGCCTGGTATGGTTCAGGAGGGGGGGCGCTCTCTCATCCCCCCTCTTTTCCTGCGGCCTGCCAGGTTGCATGCTCTGATAAGGGTATGGATTATTGGGGGCACCCCACGACATTTTTTGTATAATTTTGGTTCGGGGGTTCCCCTGTGGGGGAATCCCATGCCGTTTTTATCAATGAACTTTTATGTGTATTGCCGGGACTGACAATTCATTATAGCCGCGAGTACTTTTAAATTACTTTTTTCCTTTAGAAATGTAATTTTGCTCTCGGACTGTTGTAAACACGGGAAACATGCCAACCAACCAATAGTGACTCTTCTCATTAATGCCACGTATTCTTGGGTCCTTTCACAGGCTTTAAAGCATGAGCAAGCCCATGCACCGCAAGTTTGAAGCAGACTCCTCGGGTTCACTAATTATTACGGTATCTGGAACTGCCTCCTCCCAGATACGTACTACTCCTAAGGGTTCTGGGGATGGAAAATCATCTCTTAAGGTTTGACTTATGTCATCGTATGCTTCAATGCCTCCGAAACTGCCAGAATCCTCCTCCTCATCCCTGTCCTCTTGTGTGTTCTGTGGCATAGGAAGAATGGTGTCTGCATAAAGTGGGCCTTGAGAGGAAAGGAAGTCATCCTCTTCCTCCCACTGCTCTGCCTCGAGTGCCATGTCCATAAGGCCATGCAGAGTCTGCTCCAGCGGGAACACAACAGGGATTGTGTCACTGATGCATGCATTGTCACGGCTCACCATCCTTGTGGCCTCCTCAAATGGTGAAAGTATAGTGCATGCATCCTTTATCAGCAGCCATTGGCGTGGGGAAAAAAAGCAGAGCCAGCCTGAGCGTGTTATTGTGCCATACTCACACAGGTACTCATTGACAGCCCTCTGCTGCATATGCAGCCACTGCAGCCTAGCCAAAGTTGAGATCCATCTGGTGGGCATGTCACAAATCAGGCGGTTTACGGGCAAATGGAATTCCCGCTGAATTTCAGCCAACTGAGCACTGACTGTGTATGACTGCCTGAAATGGCTACAGACTCTTCTGGCCTGCTTTAGCAGATCTTCCAACCCTGGGTACCTAATTAAGAAATGCTGCACCACCAAACTGAGGACATGTGCCGGGCATGGCACATGTAACAACTTTCCCTGTGTAAGGGCGGACAGGAGGTTTTTGCCATTATTGCACACCAACATTCCTGGCTTCAGCTGGCATGGCGTGAACCACCTGGGGGCCTGCCCGTGCTAAGCTGCAAGAATCTCTGCTTCGGTGTGGTTCCTGTCCCCTAGACACACCAACCTAATGGCACCTTTTTTTCATTGAATAGCCCCTTGAATGCTTAGGAGGTACTTGTGGTTCATAGGACAATTCAGCAGAGGAGGAGGGGTAGAGCTGACAAATCTCACATCATCGCCACTACCTGTATGGAGACATGGCGGCACAACAAGCTGCAGCACTAAGCCTTGTCCTGTATCTTTCCGAGTTGCAAGCAGCATTGCCCAGTGTGCTGTGAGCTAAATATATCATCCCTGACCATGCTTGCTGGACCACCTGTCAGCAGAAACGTGGGCTTTGCGGCTGACTGCCTTGCCCAACGATGCCACACTATTGCCTTCCATGATGGTACAGAGCTGGGCATGTGGGTGGCAGTGACTGTATTTTTTTTCGCTGCATCCCTTTTGTGTTGCTTTCATGTGCACTTGCCAACAGGCTGAGTGGTGAGAGGTTAAACGCCTTGTTAAGCATGTGGTGCCCAGGCATGCTGGACGTGCTGACGTAGTGGGCGGCACGAAGGGAGGGGCCTGGCGCAGCGGGCTCGCTGAATGCGGAGTTCGCCGCGTGGAGGGAGAGCGCTGGTTCTATGGAGCGGGAAAGGCTCCATGATCGTCTCCCCCTCTCCCCCGGATCAATGAGCATGCCAGTGGGATCGGCGTTACTATCCTAGACCGCCGCGGTACATCTGCCGCCGGTCTGTCTGCCTGCCTCCGCCGCGGATCCTCCACTGCCACCACCCGGGATGCTAGCCGCCCGATGGGATCACCTCGTAACCTCCCCCTCCATGAGCTCCCCTCAATGCTGATTAAAAGGAGTCATCCGACATCACCTCTACAGAGCCGTCACCCCGTTCTCCAACTGGGTCCGTGAGTATTGTTGGTACCCGCCAGGGAGATACTGTGCGGGGTAAAACTGAAACTGACTGCCAGATGAGGTAAGCCGGCGGAAGGGAATTGCCTTTCTTTCTGTATCATATATGTGGCAGTGAGAAGATTTCCCCCTTGCTAACTGTGGTAACTGAGGCTCAGCTGTAGATGGAACTTAGCAATAAGGAACTGACAGCAACTTGCTAATCTGTCCCCAATTCTGTTTGACCCCCTACCTGTCATAGGAAGCTAAATGCCGTTATTTTTTTATTTTATTTTTTTATATTGCTATGCCCGAATGAAATAAGTCACTAGACCTAAAGTGGTACGAATTGGGCTGGTTTTCTGTCCCCCCTCTTCTTCTTGCGAGGTACTCCCTCTCCCTCTTGGGTGTGTAAACCCAAACAGGAAGGGGCCACAAGTCTGCGCCTGACAAGATATAAACGCATAAATATACGAAGGGGCCCAACAAAACAGTGTACCCAGAGGGAAGCTGACCCATTCGCACCGACGAGGAATGCTGCTTGGGGCCATGCGCTATGGGCATGGGCGACCATGTACTACCCAAACAGCGGTGAGGCCCTGAGACTTGGGCTGATATACTAAACTGTGAGGGTGGAAGGAGAGGGGGTTTGGAAATTATAATTTATAAATAGGGCCATATATGGAATACTCTAAATACTCTGGTGGTGTCGCCGGGAGGTGAGACAAAGGTGCTGCAAAGGACAAAGGTCAGAGGAGAAGGCTAACAGCTATTGGCCCCTATTGAAGTTTTATAACTATATACCCGGGACAAATTTAATAGACTGAGGAGAAGATTTCTTGGCCGGATAGGCATTATGAGCAAAATTTCTAAGAAAGGACCCCCTAAAACCCCAAAAACAGCAACGTGTTCCATAAAGCAATATTTGAAACCAGGAACTAGTCCTAATTCTCAGAACCTTGAGCAACCTCCCAAAGCGGTGATGGAGAGAAGGAAAGGGAAGGAGAAAAAGACTGAGGAGAGATCGGATCAAACAGGGGGGGAGCTCACGTGGGAGGATGAAGTAGATCTGAGCAGTAGAACGGAAGATCAGGCAGCTACTATAATAAATTGGAAATGGAGGCAATGTTCCTGAACATGGAAAATGTGATTAAAGGAGAAATGGAGGCAATGTTCCTGAACATGGAAAATGTGATTAAAGGAGAAATAAAGTTATTAAGAGATGATCTGGGTCATCTTCTGTACAAGAGTGGAGGCAGTAGAGAATAGAGTGGACTCCCCTTTGGGGATGCACTCACCAGAGCGTAGACAAAAAATCAATCAGAGAACCACTGGCTACTGCAACCTCCTTACTGCGTCCGCTTTTCCTCCACCTGTGTGTCTCAGAATAGTTCCTCTCCACCAGTATTCAGCATAGAAAAAATAAAGTATTGCGGATAGCGTAGTACAGTTTGGTAAACATAGTTTTATTTCAATATTCCCATTCCCCCCAGTAAAATGCGTACCAGAAGACAAATAATCAATCACATTTGTATAAAAAGATGAAACTGCACTCTGCCTGCAAGGTTTCCGTCCGCCGGAAACCGCCAAAGACCACTGTGTCTAGGTATCCCTTCCACTTCCTGGTATCTGGGCTGGCTGGAGCGCACTCTGGACCGCAAAACGTCACTTCCTGCGAGGCCACGACCCTGACGCGTTTCGTCACTTCCGGACGTCGTCTGAGGGACCCTCTTTTTATACAAATGTGATTGATTATTTGTCTTCTGGTACGCATTTTACTGGGGGGAATGGGAATATTGAAATAAAACTATGTTTACCAAACTGTACTACGCTATCCGCAATACTTTATTTTTTCTATGCTGAATACTGGTGGAGAGGAACTATTCTGAGACACACAGGTGGAGGAAACAGATTAAAAGAACAGCTTAATAGAACCCTGCACAACCAGAGGGAGAACCAGTATAAAATGGAGGACCTCGAAAATAGGAACAGACGTCAAAATATCAGGATAAAATTATTGCCAGAGCACAGAGGGGAAGACTTAGGAGTGATAATGAGAAACATGTTTAACCCCCTGTTGGGAAAAGGAGAGGAATATCCATTAAAGATCGAGAGGGTTCACCGAGTGGGGAGGCCAAACGATATGGAAACAGGAAGACCGCGCAACATTATAGTCAGATTCCGGCATTATGAGGAAAAAACAGAAATTTGGTCTAAACTTTTCTTGAATGCACCACTGAAATTTGAGGACTCGAAAGTCCAGATCTACTCTGACTTAGCTCCCCAAACCCTCGAAAGGAGAAGGTTGCAAAAACCCCTGCTGGAAAAGCTTCGTCAATCTAATATTAAATACAAATGGGGTTTCCCTGCGTGCCTGATAGGAAGAAAAGATGGCCGCTCTGCAACACTAAGATTCCCGGAAGATCTCCCGGGATTCTGTGAGAAACTCCAGCTACAAGTGCCAGTGTTACCTGGGTGGGCGGACGGGGTCGGAGGAGAGGAGGGGTGGCATGGATTGGTGGGGGCGGAGGAGGTGACTGGGACGACCGGCAGGCACACTGACTGTGAGCTCCGGGGAGGAGCCCGCTGTCCCCCTGCACCCCAATGAGAGGGTGACAGATGGGTGAATCCAACTATCAGAGCTCCACCTTACCTAGTCTCAGGAGGAGAAACGTGATAGGCCATAGATCAATATGGCCTCTCACGACTCCAAGACCTCAGTAGAGGTCCGGGGGGAGGGAAGGGAAGGGAGGGATGGGGTGAGAAGGGAGGGGGGAAGGGATAATCTCCACATCGAGGGTACTGTATTTCTGGTAAAAAAAAAAAAAAAAGATTACCGCTATAGATATAGGATGACGGCAATTACATTTATGTCCTATAATGTAAAGGGAATGAACTCACCGGGAAAACGACAAATGATATTGGGAGAATTGGAGAGCTATGGGGCGGGTGTGGTCTTTCTGCAGGAGACGCACCTGTGCCATGCCTCCAATATTAAATTGTCTTCGAGTTCTTTCCCGATATGGTATTATGGGGATACAATCATAGCTAGAGCAAGGGGAGTGGCTATTGGTTTTTCAAGGGAAATACAGTTTTCTGTTGAGAGCAGGATGGTTGATCCAGAGGGCAGATATCTGTTCCTGAGGAGTTCGCTTTGCGGCATTGACTATACTCTTGCTAACATATATGCCCCTAATGTGAACCCAACTAAATTCCTGAGCGAGATTCTGTTTAAGCTACGAGACTTTAGGCGTGGCCCAGTAATATTAATGGGGGATCTAAATTTCTGTATGGACACTGAAATAGACTGTACGTCCAGTGCACGGGGGATAAGTAATGTACAATTAAAAAAGATAAAACAAAAACTGTTTTCTAGCCAACTGGTTGATGTGTGGAGAGCCCAGCACCCCAAAACTAGAGATTATACATTTTTCTCCCCCGTGCATGGGACATACTCACGGCTGGACCATATACTGGTGGAACACAGCTTACTAGACAGAGTAGAAGAAACAAAGGTAGAGATAGTTTCGCTGTCAGACCACGCGCCAGTTTCAATGAAACTGAATTGTCCGGATTCGTGGGCCCCACCTTATAGCTGGAGATTAAACGAGGAACTACTTCGGGATGCGGACCTAGTGGAACAAATAAGGAGTGAAATAGAACAATACTTCAATAGTAATGATAACGGGGAAGTACAGGGCTCAACCCTCTGGGACGCCCATAAAGTTTATATAAGGGGAATATTAATAGCCAAGGGAGCATGGAGGAAAAAGGAACGTACTAAGAAAATAAAAGATTTAACAGAAGAAATAAAGGTAGCTGAACAGATTCATAAAGTCGCTCCTGACATAAACAGGAACCTGTATTTAGAAATAGTTTCCAAAAGAGAGGTATTAAAAGATCTTTTTGAACAAGAAACAAAACAAACATACAACAGAATAGCTAAAGAAAGGTACACCTGGGGAAACAAATCGGGAAAACATTTAGCCAGAACTCTCCAAAGAAAAAGGACGAAAAACTATATAGAAAAGATAAGGGATAAGAAGGGAGATTTCAAATACTTATCAAGGGACATAGCTGAATCCTTTAGAGAGTATTATGAGGAGGTATACTCAGTGAAGCTGAAAGGGAAATCAAGAAGAGATAATGTACAGCTCACTGAGAAATTTCTCAAAAAAGCAGACCTCCCTAAACTTCCGGAGGCTGTGAGTAAGGGACTGGATAGCCCATTCACGGAGGATGAAATTAAAAGGGCACTGATGCGCTCTCCATTAGGGAAGAGTCCGGGCCCGGATGGATTTACAGCATTTTACTATAAGATCTTTCAGGAACAGTTGGTCCCTAGACTGTGTACATACTTTAATGGCCTGGGCTCTGGGTATGGAATGTCAGAAGACTCATTAGCGGCAAATATTACTGTGATCCTCAAGGAAGGTAAGGATGGATCAGTGTGCTCAAGCTATAGACCAATTTCGCTCCTCAATGCGGACACAAAGCTGTATGCCAAAGTGTTAGCAGAAAGAATCAGGGGTCATATGAGCACACTGATCCATCCGGACCAGGTAGGTTTTGTCCCTGGCCGAGAGGGACGGGACAACGGGGTACGTACGTTGCTGTTAATACAAGCCATCAAGGAAGCGGGGTCCCCAGGGCTACTCCTTTCAATTGACGCCGAAAAAGCGTTTGATAGGGTAGACTGGGGACTCATGCTACAAACACTTGCTCACATGGGGTTTGGCCCTAATATCATCCAACGAATTGGGGTACTGTATGGCCACCCCAAAGCTAGAATAAAGATAAATGGGTTTACCTCGTCTCTGATGGAGATGGAAAACGGAACCAGGCAGGGATGCCCACTGTCCCCTCTTCTATTTATTCTGACTCTGGAACCTCTGTTAGCAACAATTAGGGGAAACCCGGGAATAAGAGGGGTAGTGGCAGATGGAGACGAGCATAAGTTAGCGGCATTCGCCGATGATATTCTGTTCTACCTAGAAAGCCCACGGACATCAATGCCCAACCTCTTAAGAACCCTGAAACAATATAGCGAGATCTCTAACTTTAAAGTGAACTTAACTAAGTCCTTTATCTTGAATATAAATTTAAATAGAATAGAACAACAGGAGTTACAAGCTAGATTTCAGTTCCCCTGGAAGAAACAAATTAAATACCTAGGAATAATTCTGTCTAAATCTTTGAGAGAAATGTTTAAAATTAACTATCTGCCCTTGCTCGATGAAATAGCGAAAAAATGTAAGGAGTTTAACAATAGACCCATATCTTGGGTAGGGCGAATAAACACAGCGAAAATGATGATCCTACCACTAATCACCTACAAATTCCAGATGTTACCTATTCCCTTATCACTAACTTATCTTAGGAAAGTAAAGTCCTTAATTATGAATTTTATTTGGAAGCACAAAAAACATAGAATAGCACTCCGCACATTAAAACAGGAAAAAAACCAGGGAAGCCTAGCGGTTCCGGATATAATTAATTATTACTATGCTATAGTCCTTTCTAGAATCCCAGAGTGGGGACAAGAACAAAGTGACAAACGGTGGGTAAGACTAGAAATAGCACTAAGTAAATCACAACTGGGTATAGTTATTTGGAATCCGCCATCTCACAGATCCATGGGGGAAAGCACGCACATAATAACCGCAAATACTTTTAAAATTTGGGATAAGTTTTACAAGCACTTTAATGGGAATTATAATTCGCCACTAATGGCACTTAAAAATAATGATTATTTTGAACCAGGGACAGACAAGATGGGTGGGGGTTGGGTCAAAAAAGCGCACGTACAAATTAAAGATATAGTTCACGACGGAAAATTTTTATTATTTAATGAATTATGCACTAAGAGGGAACTGTTTAGGATGAATGAGTGGCGCTATCTCCAACTGTGCCACTTTGTTAAAAGTCTCCCCCAGCCTATTAGGTCAGGGGAGGACTTGACGATGTGGGAACGTACCTTCACGGCTGTAAAGGCCAAAAAGAGGATCTCCAAGATATACAAGTTATTATTCAAAGTGGATTGTTGGGAGATACCACCATACATCTTAAATTGGGAGAGGGAATTGGGCACGCAAGTAGACACACTCACTTTAGGAAAAATTTTAAAACTAACCCACAGGTCAGCAATAGATGTAAGATCTGTAGAACTGAACTATAAATGCCTATCCATGTGGTATATCACCCCAGTCAAATTAAGCAGATATCAAGTAGGGGCTTCCATAGAATGCTGGAGAGGCTGTAAACAGAAAGGGACGATGGCACACCTTTGGTGGGAGTGCAGAAAAATTAGATCTTATTGGATAAAAATAATAAATTATATTAAGGAAATTAGTGGTAAGGAGCTTGAAAAGGACCCGTGGGTCACTCTGTTGCACGGGACCAGAACTGAGGTTAAAAAAAAAATATGAGAAAACTTTGGTACCACACCTTCTCAATGCCGCCAAGCGAGCGATCTCTAGAAATTGGCGCAACCAGGAGAGTCCAGCTATTTGGGAGTGGATTGATATGGTAGAGAACACTCGTATAATGGAGTCCCTGAGGGTCAGATTTGAAGAGAGAGAGGGGGAAACAGGGGAAAAATGGGATGGGTGGATGAAATTTAAAAAAACCTGGAGTTATGCTGAAGCCGTCAGGATACAGTTTTAAACTCCGATGGGAGAGTCTTTGAAAATAAGATCAAGACAGAAAAAGTGTAGAGTCGATGCGATGTGGAAGGGGGGGAGGGGAGGGGTGGAAAAGGTGTTAAAGGATAGTCCTCCTTTTTTCTTTTTTTTTTTTTTTTAATTTACGTTGTTGAATGAGTATCTTACCTGTATTAAACAAATACTTCGTAAATCAAGTTGAGTGACGCCACAATGATGTGACGACGGATCAGGACAGAGATGAATAGTAAAATTTGAATCAGGTCCTTTTTGAAAGTTCGAACTGACGTGGCAAAAAAAAGAAAAAAAAAAAAAAAAAAAAAGCATGTGGTGCCCAAATGGCTGGTGCCACGCTTAATGTGCTTGAGACAAAGTTTGCAAATTGCGATCGGCTGCACATGTGTTAAAAAAGGCCCAGACAGTTGAGCTGTGGGAAGTGGGCTGGGAGATAACAGTTCCACAGTGTGATGAAATAGGGTGGCTGCTCTCTACTCTTCCATGAGGTCTGCCCCGTTGAGATTGTGCGTCACATTCACTTTCCTCCTCTGCTCTATCCTGCACCCAAGTCGCATTAATGACCTCATTATCATCATCTCCTCCATCCTCGTTATCACTGGAGACAACTTGGCAATACGCTGCGGCTGGGGGAACATGACTGCTAATGTTTGTACCAGTGTTCTCTTCTCTCTGTAGGCTCATGTTCCTACCTTCCTCAACCTCAGAACCAACATCTGTATTAAGTAAAGTCTGTGCATCGTCAAGGAGCAAGTGGCTGACGCTGTGTTCAAATAACTCAGCTGACTCCCCCATGCCTGATGCTGGGGCTATGGCAGGAATAGCTGTGGACAGTGGTGTCGATAGTGGGGGATTCGGTCCACACCTGGGTGCCACCCGCTACAGGGGTGACACCATTCTGAGGGTGACGAAAGCCCTGGCTCCCTTTTGGCTGTTTTTTTTTTTAAATTCAGCTGGAACACACTTCCAGCACCGCGGCTGTGCCTGGCATGTGTTCTCCTCCTCCTTCTCTCTGTCTCTCACTCCTGCGCTGCTGCCCAAGCCTATCACAATCTAATGTCTGTCACTATCCTCTGTTCTACAGCTGCCACTCAGTTGTTCCGTGTACCTAAGCTGCCCGAGCTGGTGCAGTAACGGGCGGGGGTGTCAACTTGCGATTTGGGGGATGTTCTCCACCGCCCAAGATGAGGGGGTGGAGGGGGAGCTTGCTGATGAGGTTGGTTTTTGCTGCTGGACACAGCTATATTATATGGAGGGGGTGGTTTGTCCTGAGGGGGGTCTGTACTATAGGAGGGGGGTGGTTTGTCCTGGGGGTCTGTACTATTGGAGGAGGGTGGTCTGGTCTTGGGGGGTCTTTACTATTGGAGGGGGGTGGTTTGTCCTGGTCGGGTCTGTACTATTGGAAGCGGGGTTGGTTTGTCCTGAGGGGGGTCTGTAATAATGTAGGGGGGATTTGTCCTGGAGGAGTCTGTACTATTGGAAGGGGGTGGTTTGTCCTGAGGGGTCTGTAATTTTGGAAGGGGGGTTGGTTTGTCCTGAGGTGGTCTGTACTAATGGGGGGGTGGTTTGTCCTGGGGGGTCTGTAGTATTGGAGGGGGTGGTTTGTCCTGGGGGTATGTACTATTGGAGGGGGTGGTTTGTCCTGGGGGGGGTCTGTACTATTGGAAGCAGGGGTTGGTTTGTCCTGAGGGGGGTCTGTACTATTGGAGGGAGGGGTTTGTCCTGGAGGGGTCTGTACTATTGGAAGGGGGGTTGGTTTGTCCTGAGGGGGGGGTCTGTACTAATGGAGGGGGGGTTCTCCTGGGGGAGTCTGTACTATTGGAAGGGGTGGTTATTTGCCCTAGGGGGTCTTTACTATTGGAAGGGGGGGTTGGTTTGTCCTGAGGGGGGTCTGTACTAATAGGGGGGTGGTTTGTCCTGGGGGTCTGTACTATTGGATGGGGTGGTTTGTCCTGGGGGTATGTACTATTGGAGGGGGGTGGTTTGACCTGGGGGTCTGTAATATTGGAAGCAGGGGTTGGTTTGTCCTGAGGGGGTCTGTACAATTGGAGGGAGGGGTTTGTCCTGGAGGGGTCTGTACTATTGGAAGGGGGTTGGTTTGTCCTGATTGGGGGTCTGTACTAATGGGGGGGTGGTTTGTCCTGCGGGAGTCTGTACTATTGGAAGGGGGTGGTTTGTACTGGGGGGTCTTTACTATTGTAAGGGGGTTGGTTTGTCCTAAGGGGGGTCTGTACTAATGGGGGGGGTGGTTTGTCCTTGGGGGTCTGTACTATTGGAGAGGGGAAGTTTTTCCTGGGGGGTATGTACTATTGGAGGGGGTGGTTTGTCCTGGGGGGTCTGTACTATTGGAAGCAGGGGTTGGTTTGTCCTGAGGGGGTCTGTAATATTAAAGGAAGGGGTTTGTCCTGGAGGGGTCTGTACTATTGGAGGGGGGGGTTGTCCTGGGGGTCTGTAATATTGGAGGGGATGGTTTGTCCTGGGGGGTCTGTACTATTGGAAGGGGGTGGTTTGTCCTGAGGGGGTCTGTACTATTGGAGCGGGTGGTTTGTCCTGGGGGTATGTACTATTGGAGGGGGTGGTTTGTCCTGGGGGGTCTGTACTATTGGAAGCAGGGGTTGGTTTGTCCTGAGGGGGGTCTGTACTATTGGAGGGAGGGGTTTGTCCTGGAGGGGAGTGGTTTGTCCTGAGGGGAGTCTATACTAATGGAGGGGGGTTTATCCTGAGTTGTGTCTGTACTGAGGGGGAGGTCTGTACTGAGGGATGGGGTCTGTACTGAGGGAGGGGGGTCTGTATTGAGGAAGGGGGTCTGTACTGAGGGAGGGGGTCTGTACCGATAGAGGGAAACTATACTGAGGGGGAGGCCCTGCCTGAGAAATGGCCATGTCCCCCTTTGCCTGTGCACATATACGCTGCTGGGCCCCCTCACAGTACCATCGGAATGTCTGCCTCTCCTTGTTGGCCTCCCAGACATGATGGGGAGAGAGGGTGCTTATTAACAAAATGTAATAAAGATGTGAAAATGTGTACATGGATGCACTTTAATCGATGGAAAGTGGTGTTTGGTGCAGACACTACAATATACTGCAGTAAAACTGCACTGACATACTGAAATATACTGCGTTAAACCTGTAGTAATGCCCAGAAATGTACTGCCTTAAACATGCAGTAACGCACTGAAATATACTGCGTTAAACGTGCATTAATGCACTGAACTATACTGCGTTAAACATCACGTAACGTGCTGAAATATACTGCGTTAAACGTCCAGTAATGCACTGAACTATACTGCAGTAAATCTGCTCTGCCAAAATAAACTAACACTAATGTAAAAATAAATGGTCACTACACACACACGGACTGTACTATCACTAGAGTCAGGGTAAAGTAAAAATGAATGATTCACACTAAACTGATATTCTACACTGACAATAGAAGCAGAATAGCACACTATAGCACACTAACTCTCTAGTAGAACTAAACAGAGCCCTATTCTATCTCTCCACGCCAATATCACACTACAAATATTGAAGGAATACTTGTAGAGTGTGGGGTGTGACTAAGAGCAATGAACCATGATTGGATAGAGTCATCATGACAGCGTCCAATCATGGCTCTGACAGTGCTATGTGCCCTGATTGGGCAAAGCTTTAATTACTTCAGCCAATCGGGGCTTCCAATTTGGTGGCACAGTGCATTGTGGTCATTCGGCAGGTCGAACAAACAGTCGAACGCTCTGATAATTCAGGTGTTCGTCGAACGGCCAAATAGCCAATGTTCGGCCTGAACTCATGCTTGGGCCGAACCCTTCACCCATCCCTACACAAATGGCTGCGTCTGATTACCATTCATGTAAAGCAGGACTAGGATTGTGATCTGCAGATTCTCATAGGCCTTTGAAATTCAGTGGCGGCTGGTGCTCAAAACTTCAATTGCAACCTCAAATTCATTCACTTTTCCCATCAAATGCATCCACTGTGCCATCAATTGCAGCCACTGTGCCCAGCAAATGCAGCCACTGTGCCCATCATATGCAGCCACTGTGCCCATCAAATGCAGCCGCTGTGCCCATCAAATGCAGCCACTGTGCCCATCATATGCAGCCACTACGTCCATCAAATACAGCCCCTGTGCCCATCAAATGCAGCCCCTGTGCCCATCATATGCAGCAACTGTGCTCAGCATATGCAGCCACTGTGTCCACCAAATACAGCCACTATGCCCATCATATGCAGCCACTGTGCCCATCAAATACAGCCTTTGTGCCCATCAAATGTAGCCCCTGTGCCCATCATATGCAGCAACTGTGCTCAGCATATGCAGCCACTGTGCCCACCAAATACAGCCACTGTGCCCATCATATGCAGCCACTGTGCCCAGCATATGCAGCCACTGTGCCCAGCATATGCAGCCACTGTGCCCACCAAATACAGTCACTGTGCCCATCATATGCAGCCACTGTGCCCACCAAATACAGTCACTGTGCCCATCATATGCAGCCACTGTGCCCACCAAATACAGTCACTGTGCCCATCATATGCAGCCACTGTGCCCACCGACCCCCCCCCCCCCACTCGCGGGGCTCAGGGCTCTGGCAGCACCCCCAACCCCCCCACCATGCATGGCTCTGACACACCCCCTGGCACTTACTGCCAGGCAGTAGCTCCTCTTCAAGTGCACCAGAGCGGCGGCGACCTCCGCTCCAGCGCATGTCTCCTCCACTCCTCTTCCTAAGCGCCAGGCATCCTGTAGGGTGGCCTGACGCTTTGGCCAATCAGGAAACAGGTCTGGTGAAAATAGCAAAAATGTATTTGCTATCCTCACACAATTGGGTGGGATCAGGGCGCACTCTCTGCGCCCCAAGACCACCCTATTTTGAAACCTATTAGAGCCTCTGGCTCTAATCAGGCACTTCAAAAAGTACCCCACCCCATCCTGCCCCCATCATAGAAATCCATGCATCCGGCATCCTGAAAGGGGCCGGGCACATGGATGGGGGGCGGCGCCCGTGCGTCCACAATGCACGGGTCGCCAGTGTTGAAATTGCTATTATTGTTCCTCAAATCTTCTTAGAATCGCATGAAAAATGCCTCAAGACATTGTTAGACCTTCTTAAAGGACAATTGGTTCATGTATGTGCTGTTACTAATTCAAAAGGTCAATAATGTCTTCTCACATGCTTATAGCTAAAGATTAATCTATACCTATATTTGCTTTTCCTAGTTCCTTTACCATCAGCGTCATGCTAATGTAATTTTGAAATAAAGTCTTTCTGTTTTCATTACATATCTATTTTGAGATCTAGTGCCCTCATCACTGGGTCTCTAAACTTCTTTGTGCAATGCAGGCAGATCATAGCTGGTGGTAGGGGCCAGAATGTTGTACATTGCTTTCTGGAAACATCACAGAATCCTACCTCAGTAGTCCTCTCAAGAGTCCTGATTAGGGATGGGCCCGGTGTTCGATTCAAACCCACGTTCGAATCGAACATCAGGCATTCGACCGCTCGTCGAGCCCAGAACTATTTGGGCCGTTCGCATCAAACTCGTGTGATGCGAACGGCCCACAATGCACTGCGCCAGTTGCAGTGCATTGCTGGCTCATGATTGGCCAAGCATGCACTGTGACCCTGCATGCTTGGCCAATCATAGAGCCAGCGGCGAGGAGAGCAATAATTGGTCACAGGCAGGATGCCTGTGGCCAATTATAACTCAGGGGGTTTAGTACACGCCCCACACTATAAAAGGCCGCTGTGCTAGTGAGTGACTGTGTCAGTCACATTAGCTGCTGTGATTCATCTGCATTGCTGAGCCTGACAGCATCTGCTGTTGTATTCATTGTGCTGAGTGCACTGCTGTGTTATACATTCTGCTGTGCTGACTGCTGAGTGGTGACATTATCTGCTGTGATTCTGGGGATTAGTCTAGTGTGTGCGTGCTGTTAGTACAGCATTGCAGTATCACATTACCTTCACCCTTCTGGCCTGTTGTGATTTAAGGCAGCCAGCCAGGCATTTGCAGGAGCTAGCGTGTGTGTGCTGTGTGACTACAGCACAGCACACAATAAACCAACTCAGCCTCTATCTGCTATAAGGCCCTGTTCTTGTCATCTAAGGCAGCCAGCCAGGCATTTGCAGGAGCTAGCGTGTGTGTGCTGTGTGACTACAGCACAGCACACAATAAACCAACTCAGCCTCTATCTGCTCTAAGGCCCTGTTCTTGTCATCTAAGGCAGCCAGCCAGGCATTTGCAGGAGCTAGTGTGTGTGTGTGTGTGCTGTGTGACTACAGCACAGCACACAATAAACCAACTCAGCCTCTATCTGCTATAAGGCCCTGTTCTTGTCATCTAAGGCAGCCAGCCAGGCATTTGCAGGAGCTAGCGTGTGTGTGTGTGTGTGCTGTGTGACTACAGCACAGCACACAATAAACCAACTCAGCCTCTATCTGCCCTAAGGCCCTGTTCTTGTCATCTAAGGCAGCCAGCCAGGCATTTGCAGGAGCTAGTGTGTGTGTGTGTGTGCTGTGTGACTACAGCACAGCACACAATAAACCAACTCAGCCTCTATCTGCCCTAAGGCCCCATTCTTGTCATCTAAGGCAGCCAGCCAGGCATTTGAAGGAGCTAGCGTGTGTGTGTGCTGTGTGACTACAGCACAGCACACAATAAACCAACTCAGCCTCTATCTGCCCTAAGGCCCTGTTCTTGTCATCTAAGGCAGCCAGCCAGACATTTGCAGGAGCTAGCGTGTGTGTGTGTGCTGTGTGACTACAGCACAGCACACAATAAACCAACTCAGCCTCTATCTGCTCTAAGGCCCTGTTCTTGTCATCTAAGGCAGCCAGCCAGGCATTTGCAGGAGCTAGCGTGTGTGTGCTGTGGGACTACAGCACAGCACACAATAAACCAAATCAGCCTCTATCTGCCCTAAGGCCCTGTTCTTGTCATCTAAGGCAGCCAGCCAGGCATTTGCAGGAGCTAGCGTGTGTGTGTGTGTGTGTGTGTGTGTGTGTGCTGTGTGACTACAGCACAGCACATAATAAACCAACTCAGCCCCTATCTGCTCTAAGGCCCTGTTCTTTTCATCTAAGGCAGCCAGCCAGGCATTTGCAGGAGCTAGCGTGTGTGTGTGTGTGCTGTGTGACTACAGCATAGCACACAATAAACAAACTCAGCCTCTATCTGCCCTAAGGCCCTGTTCTTGTCATCTAAGGCAGCCAGCCAGGCATTTGCAGGAGCTAGCGTGTGTGTGCTGTGTGACTACAGCAGAGCACACAATAAACCAACTCAGCCTCTATCTGCTCTAAGGCCCTGTTCTTGTCATCTAAGGCAGCCAGCCAGGCATTTGCAGGAGCTAGCGTGTGTGTGTGTGTGTGTGCTGTGTGACTACAGCACAGCACACAATAAGTGCTGGGACCCTTACTTTTTAATATCTTTATAAATGATATTGGGTCTGGGATCAAAAGTAACATTTCTGTCTTTGCAGATGACACCAAGCTATGCAGTGGAATAACGTCCTTACAGGAGGTCTCCAATTTACAAACTATCCTCAATGCTCTGTCAAATTGGGCGACTATGTGGCAGATGAGGTTTAATGTTGATAAATGTAAAGTTATGCACTTGGGGGCTAAGAATATGCATGCATCATACATGCTAGGGGGAGTACAACTGGGGGAATCCGTAGTGGAGAAGGATCTGGGGGTTTTGGTAGATCATAAACTCAATAATAGCATGCAATGCCAAGCTGCGGTTTCCAAAGCGAGCAAAGTCCTTTCTTGTATTAAGAGAGGTATGGACTCCAGAGAGAGAGATATCATTTGCCCCTGTTCAGTTTTGGGCACCAGTTCTCAAAAAGGATATTGGGGAACTGGAGAAAGTGCAGAGAAGGGCAACCAAACTGATAAGAGGCATGGAGGAGCTCAGCTATGAGGAAAGATTAGAGGAACTGAATTTATTCACCCTTGATAAGAGGAGATTAAGGGGGGATATGATCAACATGTATAAATATATAAGGGGTCCATATAGTGAACTTGGTGTTGAGTTATTCACTTTACGGTCAACAAAGAGGACAAGGGGGCACTCTTTACGTCTAGAGGAGAAGAGATTTCATCTCCAAATAAGGAAAGGTTTCTTCACAGTAAGAGCTGTGAAAATGTGGAATAGACTCCCTGCAGAGGTGGTTCTAGCCAGCTCAGTAGATTGCTTTAAGAAAGGCCTGGATACTTTCCTAAATGTACATAATATAACTGGGTACTGACATTTATAGGTAAAGTTGATCCAGGGAAAATCCGATTGCCTCTCGGGGGATCAGGAAGGAATTTTTTTCCCCTGCTTTAGCAAATTGGAGAATGCTCTGCTGGGGTTTTTTTTGCCTTCCTCTGGATCAACTGTGGGTATAGAATGGGGTATATGGGATTGTATGATATATATATATATATATATATATATATATATATATATATATATATATATATATATATATATATATATATATATATATATATATATATATATATATATATATATATATATATATTTTGTGGTTGAACTGGATGGACTTGTGTCTTTTTTCAACCTAACTAACTATGTAACTATGTAATAAACCAACTCAGCCTCTATCTGCCCTAAGGCCCTGTTCTTGTCACCTAAGGCAGCCAGCCAGGCATTTGCAGGAGCTAGCGTGTGTGTGTGTGTGTGTGTGTGTGTGTGCTGTGTGACTACAGCATAGCACACAATAAACAAACTCAGCCTCTATCTGCCCTAAGGCCCTGTTCTTGTCATCTAAGGCAGCCAGCCAGGCATTTGCAGGAGCTAGCGTGTGTGTGCTGTGTGACTACAGCAGAGCACACAATAAACCAACTCAGCCTCTATCTGCCCTAAGGCCCTGTTCTTGTCATCTAAGGCAGCCAGCCAGGCATTTGCAGGAGCTAGCGTGTGTGTGTGCTGTGTGACTACAGCACAGCACACAATAAACCACCTCAGCCTCTATCTGCCCTAAGGCCCTGTTGTTGTCATCTAAGGCAGCCACCACCTCAGCCTCTATCTGCCCTAAGGCCCTGTTGTTGTCATCTAAGGCAGCCACCACCTCAGCCTCTATCTGCCCTAAGGCCCTGTTGTTGTCATCTAAGGCAGCCATCTGCAGGAGTTATTGTGTGTGCTGTGTGACTCCAGCACAATATACACTACCCACTACAATGCCTGGAAGACCGACAAGGAGAGGCAGACAGTCCCGAGGCAAGAACACAGGGCAAGCAGGCTCTGTGTCTAGAGACAACAGTGCTGGTCGTGGACATGGTGCATCGTCATCAGCACGTGGCCATGGGACACGCTTGTCCTTCTTTTCGGCAGCTGGACATGTTGAGCCACATTATGCCGAAGGCTTGGTAGAGTGGATGACCAAGCCCTCCTCATCCTCCTCATCCTCTCTCACCCAGGCTCAGGGTACTGGCAAAGCAGCTGCCAACGCATACTCAATGGCATCATCAGGCACCCCTTCCCTAGACCCACCATGTCCTCCTGAGGAGTCCCCCGAACTGTTTGAGCACAGTGTTGGGTACATGCTCCAGGAGGATGCCCAGCGTTTTGAAGTCTCAGATGATGATACCCAGCTAGAGGAAGGCAGTAGCGTGAGCGCAGAGAGAGGGAATGCTCAAGGACAGCAATCTGGCAGTCATGTTCCACCAGCTGCAGCTTACTGCCAGGTTTGCTCCAGTGGTGAAGAGGGAGGGGATGATGAGGTCACTGACTCCACGTGGTTGCCTGAAGGGAGAGAGGAGGAGGAGGAGGTGGAGGCGGCACATGTCCAACGAGGCAGGATGCCCTCCGGGGGCCAGCTTGAGGCCAGCACACCAACTAAATCACACAGCAGAGCTCCGCCTGTGCAGGGCGCTGCCTCTGCACGTTATTACAAAAGTTCTTTGGTGTGGGCCTTTTTTGAGATGAGTGCATCAGATCGCACCACTGCTATTTGCAACATATGTTTCAAGCGTATCTCGCGTGGCCAAAACATCAGCCGCTTGGGCACCACAAGCATGACCAGACATATGTCGACCTGCCATGCAGCTCGTTGGCAAGCGCACATTAAAGACCCACACCAAAGAACAAAGCGGACCTCTCCTTGCTCCTCATCAGCTGGGATCTCCAACCCCACTATACCTTCAGTCCTCTCTGAAAGCTGCACTGAGAGGAATGAAGGTGTAGAATTAGGTGTGTCACAGCCAAGTACTTGCGGGCACTCTGCTAGCAGTACACCGACGTCCGATTCTACCAGGCAAATTTCCCTGCCCCAGCTGCTGGACCGTCGAAAGAAGTTTACTCCCAGCCATCCACATGCCCAGCGGTTGAATGCTAGCTTAGCTAAATTGCTAGCACTTCAACTGCTGCCTTTTCAGTTGGTAGACTCGGCCCCCTTCCGTGAGTTTGTTCAATGTGCGGTTCCTCAGTGGCAGGTTCCTAAATGCCACTTTTTCTCACGGAAGGCGATTCCGGCTCTCTACCGGCATGTGGAAGGCAATGCCCATGCCTCGCTGGGCAGGGCGGCCAGCGGTAAGGTGCATATTACCGCTGACTCATGGTCCAGCAGGCATGGACAGGGACGTTACCTGTCTTTCACGGCCCATTGGGTCACTCTTTTGGCAGCTGGGAAGGATGCAGGACAAGGTGCAGTAGTGTTGGAGGTTGTTCCGCCACCACGCCTCCAAAATGCTACTGCTGGTTGTGACACACCTCTCTCCTCCACCCTCTCCTCTTCTTGTTGCTCCATGGCCACTTCGAGTGCTCTGTCCTCTGAACCAGTGGTGCTCCGTAGGCATCCAAGGGGCTACGCAAGTACGCAGGCAAAAAGATGCCATGCCGTGCTTGCGCTGGTGTGTTTGGAGGACAGGAGCCACACTGGGGCAGAGGTTCTGTCAGCTCTGCAGGGGCAGGCCAAGAGGTGGTTGACGCCACGCCAGCTTAAGCCAGGAATGGTGGTTTGTGACAATGGTTCTTGGGCAGGTACCCAGGCTTACAGGATTTCCTGAGGCCGGCCAGGAAAGTCTGTGTGCATTTCCACCGATCATATAATGCCAGTGCTCGGCTGGCTGAGCTGCAAAAGGAGTTGAACCTGCCCAAGAACCGCCTTATATGTGACATGCCCACCAGGTGGAACTCAACGTTGGCCATGCTGCAGCGACTGCACACACAGCAGAGGGCCATCAATGAGTACCTGTGCGACTACGGCACCAGGACAGGGTCAGGGGAGCTCAGATTTTTTTTCCCACGCCAGTGGAGCATGATCAGGGATGCATGCACTGTCCTGTCACCATTTGAGGAGGCCACGAGGATGGTGAACAGTGACAGTGCATGCATCAGTGACACTGTACCCTTGTCCACCTGTTGGAGCATACACTGCGTGGGATAATGGACAGGGCACTTGAGGCAGAACAGAGGCAGGAAGAGGAGGACTTCCTTGCCTCTCAAGGCCCCCTTTATCCAGACAGTGTTCCTTCTCACCCACCCATCACACAGGAAGAGGATGAGGATGAGGAGGAGGAGGAGGAGGAGGATTGTGTCAGCATAGAGGTGGAGCCTGGCACTCAGCATCAGCAGCAGCAGTCTTTTAGGGATGATTTACAGTCCCAACAAACCAGTGGACTTGTACGTGGCTGGGAGGAGGTGGCTGCGGATCATGACGTCCTCAGTGACCCAGAAGACTCCGGACCGAATGCCTCAGGTAACCTACGTTGCATGGCCTCAGTGATCCTGCAAAGCCTGTGGAAGGATCCTGGTGTTCTTTGGATCAAGCAGAGGGACCATTACTGGCTGGCCACTCTCCTTGATCCACGGTAAAAGGGTAAGGTTGCGGACCTTATCTTGCCGTCGCAGAGAGAGCAGAGGATGAGACATCTCCGGGAGGCCTTGCAGAAAGGTCTGTGCAATGCGTTCCCAGAGACTGGGAGGTTACAAACTCCTGGTCCTGGACGACGAGTTCCTGAGCCTTCGGTCAGTAGCAGAAGGAGCGGTGGGGAAGGTGGACGTCTGACCGATGCGTTCAGACAATTTTTTAGTCCGCAGCCCCAAGGTATGATCGGTTCCAGCAACAATCGCCAGCGTCTGATATACATGGTGCAGGAATACCTAGAGGCAAGGTCAGACTTGGACACCTTTCCCACCGAAAATCCTCTGCCTTACTGGGTCTTGAGGATGGATCACTGGCCAGAGCTTGCACAGTATGCAATTGAGCTACTGGCCTGTCCTGCATCCAGCATTCTTTCCGAACGCACATTCAGTGCTGCTGGAGGCTTTGTCACCGATCTCAGGGTGCGCCTGTCCACCGACTCGGTTGATCGACTGACCTTCATAAAGATGAATCAGTCTTGGATCACCACCAGCTACCAGGCACCTGAAGCTGATATAACAGAATAATTTATTTTGAAATGTCACATCCCTTCAAGACTGCCTATGCTAATGCTGAGTGACTGTCCTGTTATGTTGACTGACTATCCTCTTCCTCCTCAATGATCCTGATGATAGCTTGGAAGAACATTTTTGTTTCTGGGTGCCACCACCAGTGGCTAAGGCCCAATTTTTCAGCCCCTGTTTAACAGGGGTGTATAATTACAATTTTTTTAAGCAATGGTTCGCAACAGGTCTCATTGCTGTGCTCAGAGTACAGTATCTGTGAGGGGTTGCAGTATTGTGGCACCAGCACCAGTGCCTAAGGCCCAATTTTTCAGCCCCTGTTTAACAGGGGCGTGTAATTACAATTTTTTAAGCAATGCTTCGCAACAGGTCTCATTGCTGTGCTCAGAGTACAGTATCTGTGAGGGGTTGCAGTGTTGTGGCACCAGCACCAGTGCCTAAGGCCCAATTTTTCAGCCCCTGTTTAACAGGGGTGTGTAATTACAATTTTTAAGCAATGCTTTGCAACAGGTCTCATTGCTGTGCTCAGAGTACAGTATCTGTGAGGGGTTGCAGAGTTGTGGCACCAGCACCAGTGCCTAAGGCCCAATTTTTCAGTCCCTGTTTAACAGGGGCGTGTAATTACAATTTTTTAAGCAATGCTTCGCAACAGGTCTCATTGCTGTGCTCAGAGTACAGTATCTGTGAGGGGTTGCAGTGTTGTGGCACCAGCACCAGTGCCTAATAGGGATGGGCCCGGTGCTCGATGCGAACCCACGTTCGCATCGAGCACCGGGCGTTCACTCGCTCGGCGAGCCCAGAACTATTTTGGCCGCTCGCATCACATTCGTGTGATGCGAGCGGCCCCGCAATGCATTGCGGCCGGCGCGGCCGGCGCAGTGCATTGCTGGCTGATGATTGGCCAAGCATGCACTGTGACCCCGCATGCTTGGCCAATCACAGCGCCGGAAACTCGGAGAGCCATAATTGGCTACAGGCAGGACGCCTGTAGCCAATTACAGCTCAGGGGCTTTAGTACACGCCCCCTCTTATAAAAGGCCGCCACGCCGTCGGCGCCGGTCACATGCGTTCCGGCGTTAGAGAGAGCAGGCTCATTCTGTGTCACTCTGCTAGATTCATTTAGAAAGATTTATTTAGAAAGATTCATTTAGAAAGATTCAGTTAGAAAGATTCATTTAGAAAGATTCATTTAGAAAGATTCATTTAGAAAGAGGGGCTTGTAGTGTGTTCGTGGCAGGCACTGGCAGCAAACAGAGCTCCTATATTTTGTTCCCAGAAGCACCTATAGGACTTGTAGTGTGTTCGTGGCAGGCAGGCACTGGCAGCAAACAGAGCTCCTATATTTTGTTCCCAGAAGCACCTATAGGACTTGTAGTGTGTTCGTGGCAGGCAGGCACTGGCAGCAAACAGAGCTCCTATATTTTGTTCCCAGAAGCACCTATAGGACTTGAAGTGTGTTAGTCCCATCACACAGACCTATATTTTCTTCCCAGAAGCACCTATAGGACTTGTAGTGTGTTAGTCCCATCACACAGAGATTCTATATTTTGTTCCCAGAAGCACCTATAGGACTTGAAGTGTGTTAGTCCCATCACACAGACCTATATTTTCTTCCCAGAAGCACCCATAGGACTTGTAGTGTGTTAGTCCCATGACACAGAGATCCTATATTTTGTTCCCAGAAGCACCTATAGGACTTGAAGTGTGTTAGTCCCATCACACAGAGCTATATTTTCTTCCCAGAAGCACCTATAGGACTTGTAGTGTGTTAGTCCCATCACACAGAGATCCTATATTTTGTTCACAGAAGAACCCATAGGACTTGAAGTGTGTTAGTCCCATCACACAGAGATCCTATATTTTGTTCCCAGAAGCACCTATAGGACTTGAAGTGTGTTAGTCCCATCACACAGAGATCCTATATTTTGTTCCCAGAAGCACCTATAGGACTTGAAGTGTGTTAGTCCCATCACACAGAGATTCTATATTTTGTTCCCAGAAGCACCTATAGGACTTGAAGTGTGTTAGTCCCATCACACAGACCTATATTTTCTTCCCAGAAGCACCCATAGGACTTGAAGTGTGTTAGTCCCATCACACAGAGATCATATATTTTGTTCCCAGAAGCACCTATAGGACTTGAAGTGTGTTAGTCCCATCACACAGAGATTCTATATTTTGTTCCCAGAAGCACCTATAGGACTTGAAGTGTGTTAGTCCCATCACACAGACCTATATTTTCTTCCCAGAAGCACCATAGGACTTGTAGTGTGTTAGTCCCATCACACAGAGATCCTATATTTTGTTCCCAGAAGCACCTATAGGACTTGAAGTGTGTTAGTCCCATCACACAGAGCTATATTTTCTTCCCAGAAGCACCTATAGGACTTGAAGTGTGTTAGTCCCATCACACAGAGATTCTATATTTTGTTCCCAGAAGCACCTATAGGACTTGAAGTGTGTTAGTCCCATCACACAGACCTATATTTTCTTCCCAGAAGCACCCATAGGACTTGTAGTGTGTTAGTCCCATCACACCGAGATCCTATATTTTGTTCCCAGAAGCACCTATAGGACTTGAAGTGTGTTAGTCCCATCACACAGAGCTATATTTTCTTCCCAGAAGCACCTATAGGACTTGAAGTGTGTTAGTCCCATCACACAGAGATCCTATATTTTGTTCCCAGAAGCACCCATAGGACTTGAAGTGTGTTAGTCCCATCACACAGAGATCCTATATTTTGTTCCCAGAAGCACCTATAGGACTTGAAGTGTGTTAGTCCCATCACACAGAGATCCTATATTTTGTTCCCAGAAGCACCTATAGGACTTGAAGTGTGTTAGTCCCATCACACAGAGATTCTATATTTTGTTCCCAGAAGCACCTATAGGACTTGAAGTGTGTTAGTCCCATCACACAGAGACCTATATTTTCTTCCCAGAAGCACCCATAGGACTTGTAGTGTGTTAGTCCCATCACACAGAGATCCTATATTTTGTTCACAGAAGAACCCATAGGACTTGAAGTGTGTTAGTCCCATCACACAGAGATCCTATATTTTGTTCCCAGAAGCACCTATAGGACTTGAAGTGTGTTAGTCCCATCACACAGAGATCCTATATTTTGTTCCCAGAAGCACCTATAGGACTTGAAGTGTGTTAGTCCCATCACACAGAGATTCTATATTTTGTTCCCAGAAGCACCTATAGGACTTGAAGTGTGTTAGTCCCATCACACAGAGATCCTATATTTTGTTCCCAGAAGCACCCATAGGACTTGTAGTGTGTTAGTCCCATCACACAGAGATCCTATATTTTGTTCCCAGAAGCACCTATAGGATTTGAAGTGTGTTAGTCCCATCACACAGAGCTATATTTTCTTCCCAGAAGCACCCATAGGACTTGTAGTGTGTTAGTCCCATCACACAGAGATCCTATATTTTGTTCCCAGAAGCACCTATAGGACTTGAAGTGTGTTAGTCCCATCACACAGAGCTATATTTTCTTCCCAGAAGCACCTATAGGACTTGAAGTGTGTTAGTCCCATCACACAGAGATTCTATATTTTGTTCCCAGAAGCACCTATAGGACTTGAAGTGTGTTAGTCCCATCACACAGACCTATATTTTCTTCCCAGAAGCACCCATAGGACTTGTAGTGTGTTAGTCCCATCACACAGAGATCCTATATTTTGTTCCCAGAAGCACATATAGGACTTGAAGTGTGTTAGTCCCATCACACAGAGCTATATTTTCTTCCCAGAAGCACCTATAGGACTTGAAGTGTGTTAGTCCCATCACACAGAGATCCTATATTTTGTTCCCAGAAGCACCCATAGGACTTGAAGTGTGTTAGTCCATCACACAGAGATCCTATATTTTGTTCCCAGAAGCACCTATAGGACTTGAAGTGTGTTAGTCCCATCACACAGAGATCCTATATTTTGTTCCCAGAAGCACCTATAGGACTTGAAGTGTGTTAGTCCCATCACACAGAGATCCTATATTTTGTTCCCAGAAGCACCTATAGGACTTTAAGTGTGTTAGTCCCATCTCACAGAGATCCTATATTTTGTTCCCAGAAGCACCTATAGGACTTGAAGTGTGTTAGTCCCATCACACAGAGCTATATTTTCTTCCCAGAAGCACCTATATGACTTGAAGTGTGTTAGTCCCATCACACAGAGATCCTATATTTTGTTCACAGAAGCACCTATAGGACTTGAAGTGTGTTAGTCCCATCACACAGACCTATATTTTCTTCCCAGAAGCACCCATAGGACTTGTAGTGTGTTAGTCCCATCACACAGAGATCCTATATTTTGTTCACAGAAGCACCCATAGGACTTGAAGTGTGTTAGTCCCATCACACAGAGCTATATTTTCTTCCCAGAAGCACCCATAGGACTTGTAGTGTGTTAGTCCCATCACACAGAGATCCTATATTTTGTTCCCAGAAGCACCTATAGGACTTGAAGTGTGTTAGTCCCATCACACAGACCTATATTTTCTTCCCAGAAGCACCCATAGGACTTGTAGTGTGTTAGTCCCATCACACAGAGATCCTATATTTTGTTCCCAGAAGCACCTATAGGACTTGAAGTGTGTTAGTCCCATCACACAGAGATTCTATATTTTGTTCCCAGAAGCACCTATAGGACTTTAAGTGTGTTAGTCCCATCACACAGAGATCCTATATTTTGTTCCCAGAAGCACCTATAGGACTTGAAGTGTGTTAGTCCCATCACACAGAGCTATATTTTCTTCCCAGAAGCACCTATAGGACTTGAAGTGTGTTAGTCCCATCACACAGAGATCCTATATTTTGTTCCCAGAAGCACCCATAGGACTTGAAGTGTGTTAGTCCCATCACACAGAGATCCTCTATTTTCTTTGCAGAAGCAACCATAGGACTTCTAGTGTGTTAGTGGCATCACACAGAGCTCCTATATTTTCTTCTCAGCAGCACCCACAGGACTTCTAGTGTGTTAGTGGCATCACACAGAGCTCCTATATTTTCTTTGCAGAAGCACCCATAGGACTTCTAGTGTGTTAGTGGCATCACACAGAGCTCCTATATATTCTTCTCAGCAGCACCCACAGGACTACCGACTACAATGGCTGGAAGACCGCCAAGGGGAGGCAGAGCGTGCAGAGCCAAGAACACAGGGCAGGCAGGCTCTGTTTCTAGTGGACGTGGCCGTGGCCGTGGACGTGGTCGTGCATCGTCATCAGCACGTGGCCATGGGACACGCGCGTCTTTGTTTTCGGCAGCTGGACATGTGGAGCCGCATCATGCTGAAGGCTTGGTAGAATGGATGACCAAGCCCTCCTCATCCTCCTCATCCTCTCTCACCCAGGCTCAGGGTACTTGCAGAGCAGCTGCCAACGCGTACTCAATGGCATCATCAGCCACCCCTTCCCTAGACCCACCATGTCCTCCTGAGGAGTCCCCCGAACTCTTTGAGCACAGTGTTGGGTACATGCTCCAGGAGGATGCCCAACGATTCGAAGGCTCGGATGATGATACCCAGCTTGAGGAATCTGGCAGTACTGTTCCACCAGCTGCAGCTTACTGCCAGGTTTGCTCTAGTGGTGAAGAGGGAGGGGATGATGAGGTCACTGAGTCCACGTGGGTGCCTGAAGGGAGAGAGGATGAGGAGGAGGACGAGGAGGAGGAGGATGCGGCGTCACATGTCCAACGAGGCAGGATGCCCCCTGGAGGCCAGGTAGAGGCCAGCACAGCAACTGTACAACACCGCAGAGCTCCGCCTGTGTAGGGCGCTGCCTCTGCACGTTATCAGAAAAGTTCTTTGGTGTGGGCCTTTTTTGAGACGAGTGCAGCAGATCGCACCACTGCTATTTGCAATATTTGTCTCAAGCGTATCTCGCGTGGCCAAAACATCAGCCGCTTGGGCACCACAAGCATGAGCAGACATATGTCGACCTGCCATGCAGCTCGTTGGCAGGCACACATAAAAGACCCACACCAAAGAACTAAGCGGACCTCTCCTTGCTCCTCATCAGCTGGGATCTCCATCCCTAGTACACCTTCAGTCCTCTCTGAAAGCTGCTGTGAGAGGACTGAAGGTGTAGAATTAGGTGTGTCACAACCAAGTACTTGCAGTACACCGACGTCCGATTCTACCAGGCAAATTTCCCTGCCCCAGCTGCTGGACCGTCGAAAGAAGTACACTCCCAGCCATCCACATGCCCAGCGGTTGAATGCTAGCTTGGCTAAATTGCTAGCACTTCAACTGCTGCCTTTTCAGTTGGTAGACTCGGCCCCCTTCCGTGAGTTTGTTCAATGTGCGGTTCCTCAGTGGCAGGTTCCCAAACGCCACTTTTTCTCACGGAAGGCGATTCCGTCTCTCTACCGGCATGTGGAAGGCAATGTCCATGCCTCGCTGGACAGGGCGGTCAGCGGTAAGGTGCATATTACCGCTGACTCTTGGTCCAGCAGGCATGGACAGGGACGTTACCTTTCTTTCACGGCCCATTGGGTCACTCTATTGGCAGCTGGGAGGGATGCAGGACAAGGTGCAGTAGTGTTGGAGGTTGTTCCGCCACCACGCCTCCAAAACGCTACTACTGCTACTGGTTGTGACACACCTCTCTCCTCCACCCCCTCCTCTTCTTCTTCCTCCAGTGATCTGTCCTCGGAACCAGCGGTGCTCCGTAGGCGTACAAGGGGCTACGCAAGTACGCAGGCAAAAAGATGCCATGCCGTGCTTGCGCTGGTGTGTTTGGGGGACAGGAGCCACACTGGGCCAGAGGTTCTGGCAGCTCTGCAGGGGCAGGCCGAGAGGTGGTTGACGCCACGTCAGCTTAAGCCAGGAATGGTCGTTTCTGACAATGGCACCAACCTCCTCTCCGCCCTGCGACAGGGGCAGCTCACCCATGTGCCCTGTATGGCTCACGTCCTCAACCTGGTGGTGCAGCGGTTCTTGGGCAGGTTCCCAGGCTTACAGGATGTCCTGAGGCAGGCCAGGAAAGTCTGTGTGCATTTCCGCCGATCTTATAATGCCAGTGCTCGGCTGACTGAGCTGCAAAAGGAGCTGAACCTGCCCAAGAACCGCCTAATATGTGACATGCCCACCAGGTGGAACTCAACGTTGGCCATGCTGCAGCGACTGCACACGCAGCAGAGGGCCATCAATGAGTACCTTTGCGACTACGGCACCAGGACAGGGTCAGGGGAGCTTGTTTTTTTTTTCCCCACGTCAGTGGAGCATGATCAGGGATGCATGCACTGTCCTCTCACCATTTGAGGAGGCCACGAGGATGGTGAGCAGTGACAGTGCATGCATCAGTGACACTGTACCTCTTGTCCACCTGTTGGAGCATACGCTGCGTGGGATAATGGACAGGGCACTTGAGGCAGAACAGAGGCAGGAAGAGGAGGACTTCCTTGCCTCTCAAGGCCCCCTTTATCCGGACAGTGTTCCTTCTGTCCCACCCATCACACAGGAAGAGGATGAGGATGAGGAGGAGGAGGGGGAGGAGGAGGATTGTGTGAGCATGGAGGTGGAGCCTGGCACTCAGCATCAGCAGCAGTCTTTTAGGGATGATGTACAGTCCCAACAAACCAGTGGACTTGTACGTGGCTGGGAGGAGGTGGCTGGCGATCATGTCATCCTCAGTGACCCAGAAGACTCCGGACCGAATGCCTCAGCTAACCTACGCTGCATGGCCTCCCTGATCCTGCAAAGCCTGCGGAAGGATCCTCGTGTTCTTCGGATCAAGGAGAGGGACCATTACTGGCTGGCCACTCTCCTTGATCCACGGTACAAGGGTAAGGTTGCGGACCTTATCTTGCCGTCGCAGAGGGAGCAGAGGATGAGACATCTCAGGGAGGCCTTGCAGAAAGGTCTGTGCAACGCGTTCCCAGAAACTGGGAGGTTACAAACTCCTGGTCCTGGGCGACGAGTTGCTGAGGCTTCGGTCAGTAGCAGAAGGAGCGGTGGGGAAGGTGGACGTCTGACCGATGCGTTCAGACAATTTTTTAGTCCGCAGCCCCAAGGTATGATCGGTTCCAGCAACCATCGCCAGCGTCTGATATACATGGTGCAGGAATACCTTGGGGCAAGGTCAGACTTGGACACCTTTCCCACCGAAAATCCTCTGGCTTACTGGGTCCTGAGGATGGATCACTGGCCAGAGCTTGCACAGTATGCAATTGAGCTACTGGCCTGTCCTGCCTCCAGCGTTCTTTCCGAACGCACATTCAGTGCTGCTGGAGGATTTGTCACCGATCATAGGGTGCGCCTGTCCACCGACTCGGTTGATCGACTGACCTTCATCAAAATGAATCAGTCTTGGATCACCACCAGCTACCAGGCACCTGAAGCGGATATAACGGAATAATTTATAATGTCACATCCCTTCAAGACTGCCTATGCTGATGCTGAGTGACTGTCCTCTTATGTTCACTGACTATCCTCTTCCTCCTCCTCAATGATCCATGCCACCACACCAGTGCCTAAGGCACAATTTTTCAGCCCCTGTTTAACAGGGGCGTGTACTTACAATTTTTTTTAAAAAATGCTTCGCAACACGTGTGACTGCTGTGCTCCAAGTACAGTATCTGTGAGGGGTTGCAGTGTTGTGGCACCAGCACCAGTGCCTAAGGCACAATTTTTCAGCCCCTGTTTAACAGGGGCGTGTACTTACAATTTTTAAAAAAAATGCTTCGCAACACGTGTGACTGCTGTGCTCCAAGTACAGTATCTGTGAGGGGTTGCAGTGTTGTGGCACCAGCACCAGTGCCTAAGGCACAATTTTTCAGCACCTGTTTAACAGGGGCGTGTACTTACAATTTTTTAAAAAAATGCTTCGCAACACGTGTGGCTGCTGTGCTCCAAGTACAGTATCTGTGAGGGGTTGCAGTGTTGTGGCACCAGCACCAGTGCCTAAGGCACAATTTTTCAGCCCCTGTTTAACAGGGGCGTGTACTTACAATTTTTTTTAAAAATGCTTCGCAACACGTGTGACTGCTGTGCTCCAAGTACAGTATCTGTGAGGGGTTGCAGTGTTGTGGCACCAGCACCAGTGCCTAAGGCACAATTTTTCAGCCCCTGTTTAACAGGGGCGTGTACTTACAATTTTAAAAAAAATGCTTTGCAACACGTGTGACTGCTGTGCTCCAAGTACAGTATCTGTGAGGGGTTGCAGTGTTGTGGCACCAGCACCAGTGCCTAAGGCACAATTTTTCAGCCCCTGTTTAACAGGGGCGTGTACTTACAATTTTTTAAAAAAATGCTTCGCAACACGTGTGACTGCTGTGCTCCAAGTACAGTATCTGTGAGGGGTTGCAGTGTTGTGGCACCAGCACCAGTGCCTAAGGCACAATTTTTCAGCCCCTGTTTAACAGGGGCGTGTACTTACAATTTTTTAAAAAAATGCTTCGCAACACGTGTGACTGCTGTGCTCCAAGTACAGTATCTGTGAGGGGTTGCAGTGTTGTGGCACCAGCACCAGTGCCTAAGGCACAATTTTTCAGCCCCTGTTTAACAGGGGCGTGTACTTACAAATTTTTTAAAAAAATGCTTTGCAACACGTGTGACTGCTGTGCTCCAAGTACAGTATCTGTGAGGGGTTGCAGTGTTGTGGCACCAGCACCAGTGCCTAAGGCACAATTTTTCAGCCCCTGTTTAACAGGGGCGTGTACTTACAATTTTTTTAAAAAATGCTTCGCAACACGTGTGACTGCTGTGCTCCAAGTACAGTATCTGTGAGGGGTTGCAGTGTTGTGGCACCAGCACCAGTGCCTAAGGCACAATTTTTCAGCCCCTGTTTAACAGGGGCGTGTACTTACAATTTTTTTTTTAAAAATGCTTCGCAACACGTGTGACTGCTGTGCTCCAAGTACAGTATCTGTGAGGGGTTGCAGTGTTGTGGCACCAGTGCCTAAGGCACAATTTTTCAGCCCCTGTTTAACAGGGGCGGGTAATTACAAATCTTGATCTAATAGTTCACAGCAGGGCCCATTCCTGCGCCCACCAAGAGTAACTATGAGGGCCTACAGTCTTGTGGCAACACCGTCCACCACCACCGCCAAAGGCCCAATTTTTCTGCCCTGTTCATCAGGTGCTTGCAATTACAAATCTTGATCTAATAACTCACAGCAGGGCCCATTCCTGCGCCCACCAAGAGTAACTGTGAGAGCTTACAGTCTTGTGGCAACACCGTCCACCACCACCACCAAAGGCCCAATTTTAAGTAATATTTCACTTTTTTTTTCACTTTATGCATCATGAAAATGACTGCTCCCGAAAAAACGTCAGTTTTTGCATTGATACATGTCCCCTGGGGCAGGACCCGGGTCCCCAAACCTGTTTTATGACATTAACATGCATATTGGCCGTTATAATTAGCACTTTAGATTTTGAACGTTCGCATCCATTGTAACGAATAGGGTTCGAATATTCGCGTGAACTTTCGGTCCGTTCGCAGGTTCTGGTGCAAACCGAACCCGGGGGTGTTCCGCTCATCCCTAGTCCTGATGCAAGCAGTGATTTTGCTCTTGGGAGGAGTTAGGCAAATATCAAAATGGCTTTAAAGTGGTTGTAAACCCTTACAAACCCCTTTGACCTACAGGTAAGCCTGTAGATTAAGGCTTACCTGTAGGTCCAAGAAATATCTCCTAAACCTACACAGTTTAGGAGATATTTGGCAAAAGACTGGCATCGCTGTCTGTCTGTCATTGCTGCACTGAGTGCGCCGATGTCAATGGCGATATGCCGCAAGTGGCGGCTCCCGTGCACATGCGCTGGAGTGACGTCACTGCAGCGCCGTCGAATGACTGCGCCGGAGCCGTGAGACCCACCAAGAAGATGGAGGCTCCTTACACAAGGGGACAGCGGTGACTTTACTGGCTCCTGTGTCAGGTAAGTGATACATAATGGACTACTATGCGATGCACAGTAGTCCATTATGCTTTACCTTTGCAGGGAAACAAAGAGGAAGTAAAACCATCAGGGTTTACTTCCTCTTTAAATGCTGGATGTCAGCCTTTAGGAGTCATTCAGACGGCATTTGAATGCAGACCACCCAAGTCATTCAGACTGCATTTGAATTCAGACCACCCATGATAGCACCCACATGTGATGCTGAACCTCCATGATTCAAAGAACTGAAATCTAAAGAAGGAAAGAGGTAGGCCAGGCACAGTAGGACTGAGGAGAAAGGGGCCGCTAGATGATGCTGGATGACCTTCAAACAGGAAATAGCCAGGTTCTATTTGACTTGCTGTAGCTTCTAATGCAGACTGTGAAAGGTTCACTGAAATCAGAGTATGAAATTTTAGTACAAGAGAAAGCCATGTACAACTGTGCAAGCCTAAAGGTAAGGCTGATTTCAGCTTCAACATTAAAGAAGTGGTAGTTCAAAGCTCTATAGGTGAACCTGTTTAAATTACCCTTATCTTTCTGAGTAGGCCTCCAATGAACACTGCTAAATTAAGTAATAGGGGGCAGCTGATCTGTACATATTAACTAGCAGTGTTTTTTTTTCCTTTAAAGGTATTAAAATAATGTGCTACATGAATTTTTATGGAAAATTTGGTTATGAAATCTCTGTGCACCTTTTAAAATAACATGGATATTAAGAACAGAGAAAACTACTGAAAATAACCTATAAAAGACTTATGATAGCTAGTGTACATGAGTTAATATTGTATTTAAATATTATTCTTTTTATGTTTTAATGTAGGAATGTTTCCCTTTTCTCTTGATTCTTAATAATTGCACTTCAACCAGCTGTCCTTGTACAAAATGATTTAGGAAAGAAAACACAAGAAAAGGCTAAATTCTGACAGTTATTTCATATTGCAAGCATCCCAACCTGTTTTATTTAGGATATAATTAAGTGCTATTATGCAAGTGCCATTCCCACTGACGCTTCTTGGTCTGTCAACACTTCCATTGAGGGCTGGTAGTAAGATGTGATATGCTGACAGAAAAAGAAAAATTTAAGATGTAAGTTGAAAAACAACCTGTTAGCACGTAGCTTTTTGCTGAGATTTTTTCCAAACTGTGCAGAACAGTGCTTGCTTCACTCCCATACCATTTCACTGACATTGACAGACATTAAAGGGCCACTATGACAACATTTTGTATTTTGATAACTCTGCCCTTTGAATACATGTATTAATAAAAACCTGTATATTGATTGCATTATTAGTTTACAGTATATGTCTTTATTTATATTTTATCTACATTTACTTGCCAACCGAGTTGTCCAGCAAAAGGGATTTTGATAGGGGTTGGGACAAACTATAGCACTGCCAGGGGTGCATTTATCAACCTTTTATTCACATGGCTTAAATGTATATCCACTTTTGCAGTCAACATTTTGGAAAACTTCACTATATGTTTGTTATGTGTTCCCATTCACACAGCATGCCTTCCTTTTTTTTTATATATATATATATATTTCATACTTTTTATACATTTCTCATGAGAAGGTGTCATGGCTGACTGCAAGGTTTTTGAACAATGTCAGAGTGAGTCTGTCTTAAAGCAGGGCTCCACTGCCCCTGACGTTTTTTTTTTTTTTTAAAAGTCCTTAATAAAGAATATATTTTGTAATTTATAAACTCACCAGTCCGGGTTGTAGCAGTTGTGCCTTTCGTTTTTTCCTTGTCAAAAGATTTTTATTAAGTTCAAAGTAAAAAGCTTAACATACATGTTGATAGATACATGTTAACATAAGGAATGAAGCTCAATTATTACAGAAGTAGATAAGAATATAAAACATAAAATAAAATATGATAAATAAATAAGGATACTTGAAGTAGAGATTTTAGAACCAATACATTTTATCAAAAGGTATCCCTCTATTTCTACCATGTTAGTTTCCAATGTAATGCGGATGAGATACATTATTAGTAACAATGAGCTTCAAGAATCAATGAGGGGGATGGGAGAGGAAGGAAAGGAAATAGCGAAAGAAAAGGAAGAAGAAAAGAGAGGGGGAAAGAATTTTTACTGGATTGATCCGAGAGCCAGTGTGGGGATTAGTAAGGTTTGAGTTCCATCAAATGTAATCAACTACCATGGCAGGAGTACTGACTTATCAAAGGATGAAGGTGCGAAAAAATTAACCCATGGGCGCCACATATTTTCAAATTTTGGAATTTGATTAAGTTCTATGGCAGCCATTTTAGAGTGAATCATGAAGTTGTTCATTCTATGTTTTGACTCAGCTACCACCAAAGAAGGAGATTTCCATGCTTTCGCCAGAGTTTGCTTTGCAGCTGTAAGGAGCCGGACAAAAAGCTTAAACTGTATATGTGTCAGGTATACTGGTTTAAGATTAAGTAATGCTGTAGTAGGGTCTGGTTGCATTGGTATTTTGAATAGTTTGGAGGCAATTAAAAATATTTCCTTCCAGAAGGTTTGAGCTATAGGACAGGCCCACCAGATGTGCATTTGTGTACCCAAGTCCGAACAGCCGCGAAAGCAAAGGGCTGAACAGGATGAAGAGTATTTAGCAACTCTGGAAGGTACAAGGTACCATCGGGTCAAAACTTTATAATTGGTTTCAACCGCTAAAACGTTAGGAGAGGATGTTTTAGTAGCCAACCAGATATCTGACCATTCTGTAGCAGTTATTGTACGCCCAAGGTCCTCCTCCCATTTCTGAGCATAAGAAGGTTTGTCCGAGTTGGGTGCAGTTAGTAACTGAGAGTAAAGAGAGGAAATTAGATTCTTGGCATGTGGGTCCTTTTTACATGTGGCTTCAAACTTTGTGAGTTGATCAAGTGGTGTGTCTGTAATTGTATAAGGTGTGAAAAAAATTTTAATCTGAAGGTATCGGAATATTTCCGAGGGAGGTAACCCACAAGTCTCTTGGAGATCTTGAAAAGGAATAATGTTGGAGGACGTAACGAAGTTATGTAATCTTAAAGCATCTAGAGAAGCCCAGACTTTGAATGACTTGGGGAAGACCCATGCTGGGTAAAAAGCTGGATTTTTAAGGAAGGAGAGGAGAGGATTGTGTGGCGATAGTAATTTGTGTTTGGTTTTAAGCCTATCCCAAAGGGATAAGAAGTGTTTAGTAATAGGGTTATGTAGACCAATGCGATCTTTAGGATGAAGCCATAGAAGGTTTGAGACGGATAAGGGATCACATTCAGTTGCTTCTATTGACACCCACAGAGGGGTTTCTTGTGTTGCATGATATTTTGGTAAGCTTGCAATATGGGCCGCTTTATAATATAACGCAAAGTTGGGAAAACCCAAGCCACCAGAAGGCTTAGGAAGACATAATGTTTGGGAAGGGATTCGAGGTTTGGAAGATCCCCATACAAATGTCGTTACCCTTTTCTGAATTAGTCTAAGAAAGTATGCTGGGATTGGGATCGGCAGGACTCTGAACAAATATAGTAATTTAGGTAAAATTGTCATTTTTATAGTATTAATTCTACCTAGCCAAGATAATGGAAGGTAAGACCATTGTTTCATTAAATCAGTCACTCTTCTCAGAGTAGATGGGTAATTGGCTGAAAAGAGATCTGAGATAGAAGCTGTTAGATTGATACCAAGATATGGGATTGTTTTTTCCGCCCAGGTAAAAGGAAGTGCTGATTTTACCATGTCTTTTTCTCTGTCAGGAAGGGATATATTCAGTGCTAAACATTTTTTGGGGTTAATTGTTAATCCGGATATATTGGCAAACCTATTAAGGATAGGTAATAGATTGGGACCAGAGACTTGGGGAGATGATAAGAATAGTAAAATATCGTCCGCAAACAAGCAGAGTTTGTGATGGAAGCCTCCTAGTTCTATTCCGGTTATTGTTGGGTCTAATCTAATATATTGTGCAAGGGGTTCTATTAAAAGGGCAAATAAAAGTGGGGAAAGTGGACATCCCTGACGTGTGCCTCTTTCTATTTTGAAAGAGTCAGATTTATAGCCTGCATATTTTACATATGCTTGAGGTCTATCATAAAGTGCTGATATCCACTTAATGAAGTGGGGTCCAAAACCCCATTTCTGGAGAGTGTGATACAAATAGGGCCAAGAAACCGAATCAAAAGCTTTCCTGATATCTAGGGAAAGGAAACAAGAGGGAATGCGGCGAGTTTTGGCAATGTGCGCCAAGAGTACTGCTCGACGCACATTGTCACTAGCTTGGCGAGTAGGCATAAAGCCTACCTGGTCACGATGAATAAGGTTACCTATGATTTTGTTGAGGCGGGATGCCAAAATTTTCGCTAGAATTTTAATGTCAAGGTTTAAAAGTGAAATGGGGCGGAAATTTGAGCAGGATGTGCTATCAGAATTTGGTTTTGGGATCATGCAGATTATTGCCATTAACGATTCTTGTCTAAATGAGTATCCTTCTAATATTGTATTGAAAGCTTTGGTTAGGAGTGGAGAAAGGATCTCTGCAAAAGTATGGTAATATATGGCTGAAAAACCATCTGGGCCTGGCCTTTTGTTTTGCTTTAGTTCTTTAATAGTTTTTACTACCTCAACCTCTGAAATAGGTTCTTCAAGAAGAGAATTTTGGGTCTGGGTTAGTTCAGGGAGCTTTAAATGAGAGTAAAAGACATCGGCTTCAGAAGGATTAAATTCTGTTGTTTCCGAATATAGGGAAGCTAGATGGGATCTAAATTTGTGTACTATTTTAACCGGATTACAGGTATAATTATTCTTCGACAATTGGAGTCGGATAGGGTTAGGTTGTTTATGCCTAGAATTAAGAGCACGCGCCAACATGGTGTCCGGTTTGTTAGATTTCATAAAAAAGGCGTGTCTAGAACGTCGCAGGGACTTATCCGCGTTTTCTGTGAGAAAGAGATCATATTCTAACCGGGCCTTTTCTAATCTAGTTTTTGTGGTCGAAGAGGGATTATCTTGGAAATTTACATAGGCAGTGTTATATTCTAAGTCCAATTTGCGTTCGAGAATTTTTCGCTCACGTTTAAACATTGCAGATTGGCGTTGGAATATTCCGCGTAGTACTGGCTTATGTGCTTCCCAGAGAGTCAGTGTAGAAATTTCAGGGGAGGTATTATGTGTTAGATATTCTTTTAAGGCTTGGTCAAATATAAGGCAATGAGATGGGTTTTTTAGCAAAATATCAGGGAGGTACCATGATGAGTCGTGTGATTTAGGTATAGTAGACGCTATGGTAGTGTATACTGCGTTATGGTCTGACCAAGGGATGGGTATAATGTTTGATGAAAGGATCTCTGGTAACATACCAACAGTTAGGAGTATATGGTCGATTCGGGAAAAGGTTTTATGGGGATGCGAGTAGTAAGTATATTTCCTTTTTGCTGGGTTATGTTCTCTCCAAGAATCAACTAAGTTATATCTCGAGAGAAGTTGTGAGAAAGATTGCTTGGTTGGGCTTCTCGGTGGAGAGTATGGGGATTTATCTAGAAATGGGAGGAGGACCTGGTTTGAGTCTCCGCACACAATCGTTGTACCCATCCTGTGCGTGGATACTACTTGTAGAAGGTGAGATAGAAAGAATGTAGGCTGTTTGTTTGGGGCGTAATAGGACACAACTGTAACTGCCGTATCCATAATATGTCCTGTGAGAATAATATATCTCCCTTCGGGATCTTTGATTTCTGATTTGAGTATAAATGGGGTAGAGCGGTGAAAAGCTATAAGGGTTCCACGTTTCTTAGTGGTAGCTGAGGCCGTGAAAATTTGTGGATAAGAGGAGCTCATATATTTGGGTGTGGAGTCTACTGTAAAGTGGGTTTCCTGTAGGCAAACTATATGGGCTTTCTGCGCTTGAAAGAAACGGAACGCTTTAGTGCGTTTTTGCGGCACATTAATTCCCTGTACATTCAGGGAAAGAATGTTTAAGGGTGCCATGGTAGATGATATAAGTGATGCTTCTTACCAGTATGCAAAGGTTTTTGGCTGAATGGATCAATCCAATTGAACGAGAAAAAAGAAAAGATGAAGATGGACCAGGGAAGAACTGTAAGAAGAGAAAAACATGTAACATAAGTAGTAAGATATAATACTGTAAACATTAGATTATGATAAATATCAAGAATTACCCGTGATGAGGAAGAAATCTCCCCATCAGGGGAAAAGGGGCCGACCTCAATCGTCCACATAATATTTGTGGGCGAACGAGGGAGGCACATTGGGACACACGAAACTGCCCGAACAGAGGACAAGCCCTATGAAAAAAAACATCATCTAGATGTATAGGGATATAGCCAGCTCGGCTAAATAAAACATTTTTTTTTTAAAAATTAAATAAAAATAAAAATAATGTCAGGACAAAATCTCTGGTTGATTATACTGGGAGGTAAATAAGATCAGTACTCTGGAGTGTAATATTATAACTTATATTAGGGTATAGTTGGGGAAATCCGTGAGAGGATTGTGGGTATAAGGATGGGGAATGGCATAGGAAACTGAAAAAGAAAATAAAAAAATGAACAAGTGGACCTATAACTACCTGGAGATACAGGTATGTGTTTAAGTAGCACAAACAAAATGATCAGGAAGCGGGATTTAGAAAAAAAAATTAAAATAAAAAATATATATATATATATATATATATACACACACACATACAATATATACATATATATATATATATATATATATATATATATATATATATATATATATATACATATATACATATATACATACATACATACACACACACATACACATACATATACACACATATACATAAAAATAAATAAAAAACACTTGGGCTGAGCTATATCTGGTAAAACAGCCTATGTACTGAATACATTTAATACCTTCGCTTAGTAATGTTCAAGCGAGTAAAAACTAAGTTAGAATACATAAAGAAAATTAAAAAAAAAAATAATAACTGGATTGTGCAGTAAATTTAGATTGATTAAGGAAAAATAGTCAATACCCTTCAAGGATGGAGCCAATATATATATTAGGGAATGGCCTCCCATGTTGAGTGGGTACACAGCACTATCCAGCATTATGTTATGCCTTTATACCTAAGAGGCAGAAATTGCATAACATAAGGATAAACCAAATGGTTTATAGGGACCGATTATAAGGACCGATGCTAGATACACTTTCACAGATTTTTCAGCAATGTGACAGACATTTAGCGACTACAGTCTGGAAAAGTGGGTGAAGCAATGAGGGGTTCAAAAGAGACTGAGGGTAGGACGAGTGGTCAGTCCATGGAGTTTCCTTGATCCAGCGGAGGGGGGGCTAACCGGCTTCTCTTGTGAGCATGTTGGTTTTCTATGTGCTCCGGTGATTGAGACGAGCTGTGTGGGGTGGAAGGGGTTGACCTCCTTCGTGATGTGTTAGAGATGTGTGGATCGTCCACAAGGCGTAGATCTTGTAATACTCGTTGTAATTCTTCTGAGGATCTGCAGGTAAACTTTGAGCCCTGGTATGTAAACCGGATGGAAAATGGAAATCCCCATTGATAAGTGATATGATGACTTTGCAGCACTGTCAGTTGAGGTTTCATCGATCGACGTTTAGCGATAGTCAATTGGGATAAGTCAGTGAATAACTGGTAATCATGACCTTGAAATGTTAGATTGCCTTTAGCTCTGGCTGCAGCCAAAAGTTGCTCTTTTGTGCGATAATAGTGGAATTTAGCGATAATATCGCGTGGAGGGCCATCAGTTTTCCTGGGCATGAGGGCACGGTGGACTCTGTCCATTTCCAAGCGATCAATGGGTAGGGCCGGTTGGAGTTCTTGGAATAAGGCTGTCATGGTTGAATGCAAATCGATCACAGATTCAGGGATACCTCTGATGCGGAGGTTGGAACGTCTGTCTCTGTTCTCAAAATCTTCTAACTTAGATTGCAGTATTACATTTTCCTCTTTAAGATTTTCTATTTCTGACATATTATTTTGTGCTGAAATTTCCACCTCATCCACTCTAATTTCTAATGCCGCTGTACGAGCGCCAATTTCTCTAATTTCTTTTGTAAGGCTACTTGTAATATGCTCTGAGGTTTGTTTCAGTGCTCTTTGCAGCATACGTTCAAATTGCTTTAAAGGTACTGGGGAAGCTACAAGTTCATGTGGAGAGTTTTGTGAGGGAAATTGTTCAATATCTGATTCACCAGAAGATTCTGCATGTAACAGTGTCTCCTTCTGTGTCTGTGTATTAGAGCGCTCTGAGGTGCTGTGTGAGGTAGATGGTGCCATTTTAGCTGCAGCCCGTACCTGAGTCACCTTTGAGGAGGTTTTCATCTTATGGCGGCTACCTCCTAGTACCATATTGAGGGTCCCCAATGGAGCTCCGGGTTCACTGGTGGAAGCAGGACACTTTGTAATGCTTTAATGTCGGCTGGTTTGCTTTGAAGTACAGCTTCTCCTCTGTCAGGGAGGGAGCTCTAGCAGCGCATAACTGCTCTGTCAGACTCCGCCGTGTGTCTGTGCCTTTCGTTTTTTCTATTAAAAAATCACTTTATAACAAAGCTGGTTCGGATCTCCATCTTGCCTGTGGGCGAGTGAAACCTCCAGGTGTTCTCTTCCTGGATTTCACTGACGCCCATTCATTGTAATCTCGCGCATGCGCCGTCAGCAGCTCCTGTTGCCATCACAACATTGGCGGCGTTGAAAGTCCCGCCCCGTTGTGATAGCAGAGACCGAACGTGACTGTCGTGATGACGTCACGTTCGGTTTCAAGTCTCGCACGTTCTCGGGCCAGGCAGCCGCACTGACTCCTGGGAGCTATGACACAAGCTCCCAGGAGACAGTGCGGGCTAGGGGATATTATGTAATAGCCGTAATATCCCGCCCATATCCAAGGGACCGAGAACCAGGAAGCGATGGATGGCAAGAAGAAGAACAACTATAGGTAAGTAAAAAAAAAAAAAAAAACCTGCCTTTTCGGATCGAGGAAGGTGAGTATTATTTTTTATATATATTTCTTAAAAACGGGTGGCGCTCCGCTGTCTTCATGAACATAAAATGCAAGAAGTATAGCCTCTGAACTTTTAACCCTCTGTGAAGATAGACATTGGGGGTTATTTACTAAAGGCAAATCCACTTTGCACTACAAGTGCAAACTACAAGTGCAAAGTGCACTTGAAATTGCACTGAAAGTGCACTTGGAAGTGCAGTCGGTGTAGATCCGAGGGGGACATGCAAGGGAAAAAAACTGCATTTTAGCTTGCACATGATTGCATAATAAAATCAGCAGATCTTCCCCTCATTTCAGATCTACCCCTCAGATTTACAGCGACTGCACTTCCAAGTGCACTTTCAGTGCAATTTCAAGTGAACTTTGCACTTGTAGTTTGCACTTGTAGTGCAAAGTGGATTTACCTTTCGTAAATAACCCCCAATGTTCAAATCAAGTTACAACTGATAATGAAGATCTGGCTGCACACTACAAACAGGGTTCATTATGGCAAACACAGCTCTAGCCCACTCATAAACAAAGAGAACTATGTAGGATTTTTACTTGCTCAAGAATCCAGTATAGAGCATGTAAAAAATGAACGCTGCTAATTTATTTTAATTTTTTTAAGTTATTCTATGTAAATGGGACATGTAACAAATATAAAGTAGGTGTTATCCCAAATTGGCTGCAAAAAGTGGAAATATACTTGAAATTTTATAGAAAAAATAAAGTTGCTGCTGGTCAAGCACTCCAGTAGTGTTCTAGTTTACGCTAACCCATGGCAAAGCTTGAATCATTTATTGTGTATCTGAATTGCTTTATCACTGCATATTTATTTATGTATGAGCACCGAATTATCAATTTTTGTATAGTTATTTTTTAATGGGACAGCGCATTATTAACACAGCACATATAAATAGTCCAGTATTCAGGATACATCAGCTGCAGGGGTCCTGTTATCATTTTGGAGTTGAGCTCAAGGACTGATCTACTGCCTACATCCAAAGCTTGTAGCATTGTAAAGCTTGGAGAACATGGACAATATAAATTAAGGTGAGATGGATTAATAGTCTTTATATTGGTAAGTATTGCCAACATACATTTGCAAAATACAATAATTGTTTTCCAAATAGTGATTTTTTTTAAGTCACCTTTATGTCAGTTATGTTTACAGCACATCCCTTTTGCTTCATACTGCTGATGTAAGTATAGTACACTGTAGTAATAAGTTATTTTTACTTGTATAGCTTGTGTCCCTTTTGCAGGTCACATTTGAAAACTTGGACAAACTGATGCTGACCCACAGCAATCTACCCAGATAACATTTTTTTTCTAGGATGGCAGCTCCCACTTCTTCTGATGCAAAAAAAAAAAAAAGATCAGTTTTGAGGAATACATTCAGATTTTTCACCAGAAGTAAGGTGTTGTTTATTGATTAAGCTATCCCTTTAATGCAATCTCTATATCAGATAATTGCATTGTAATGTATACAGCCAGAGTAATGCCTATACATTTGAATATGTAGTCTCAATATAGTGGCATTTCATTCCTCCTGTATTGTAACTTGTCTGCCCTCATGTTGTAAAAAGGTGCGCAAACTGTTGGCGCTATATAAATACTGTATAATATTTTTTTTTTTTAAATGAACTAAAATGGTATAAAATTATGTAAATTTTATATAATACAAAGGTATACCTTATACAGTATGTACACACACACACATACTGTTTATTATAGCAGTACTATATAGTGTGTGTATGATATATCGTGTGTGTATGATATATCGTGTGTATATATATGTATGTATATATATATATATATATATATATATATATATATATAATATATATATATATATATATATATATAATTGAATAAGTGTGTGTGTGTGTGTGTGTAGTAAAATCAGGCTGCTATCATATATAAAAGATATATATAGATATAATATATATGCCTCAGTAATAAGCCAAATAAAGGCAGCCCTCTTTTACTGTATGGGTCCTACTGGTTTTTCTTCTGATCCTATACTTGTGATCTTATGAAAGCTTTTAGCCTATAAATGTGAACGATTTTGCTCTTTTTTTGCTAGTTTTACACATTCACAGTTGTGTTTGAAGGTAACTGCCAGTAGACTGTGCCAGTAGAGCAGTCCTAGGAGGTGACAGCAGTAACCAAATCCTCAGCCTTGATTATAATTGCACACACCCAATTGCAATGTGGAGAGAGTGATGTAGTTGTGCTTTGAGAGCTGGAGCCCAGGGAAAAAATACCTCGGCGCTTGGAGCAGAAACAGACATGTAATTCTTTAAAACGCTGCCTGCATTTCAGCGAAGTTTTTATAGGGATTCTCAAGGATTTCAGGTCTCTCTATAAACACAGTATTCAGGGCATACATAGTCAAACACGCAGGACAAACAATTGCTTTTAAAAATCACTTAACCATTTCGTTTTGACAAACCTATTATTGTGTGTAAATTCAAAGACAAACTTGGGTAACTGGTATTTCTCCCTCTTGTGTGGTATACTTTGCTGAGCGGTTGGAGGTGAAGGGGTGGGAATGAATTTGAAAAGATAAAGGGGGGCATTAAAAAATGTCTGCTGTAAATTATTTAAAATAAATAATCTCTAATATCAGCTACACAAGCACACATTGGTGTGCCAAATAAGACCCATATATGCTATACATTTGCATGTCTTTAGGCATATAAAAATGCACATATATGATATGCACGTGTATGTATTGATGCATATAAAATATTATATATATTTGCTTGTCTTTGGGGCATATAAAAAATGCACATACATTTGAATATCTGTATGTATATAAAAATGCACTTATATAATATGCATGTGTATGTCCTTATACATATAAAAATGCACATATATGAAGGTATTTATGCATTTAAAAAAGTGCATATATAATATAAATGTGTATGTCTTTATGTGCGTGTGTGTGCATGTGTATAGCTAGATAGATAGATAGGTAGATAGATAGAGAAAGAACACACCCTGTAGTAATAAAGTATTAATAATGTACTGCTAGGCATATGTATTTAAATGGACCTGTATTAAAAATGTTGCATTTGAGAGAGAGAGAGGCTGTGAATATAAATAATTAGATAATTGAAGTGAATATTCACACAAATTATGCTGTAGAAATGTTCAACCCCTTTAGTAAATCACGTGTGTGTGTGTGTGTGTGTGTGTGTGTGTGTGTGTGTGTGTGTGTGTGCAATATTGTATTCACTCACCTTTTGGCCTCCCTGACATCCCTCTAGTTTTCTCTATGGTATTCCATGTTCTGCTTTTGTAAAACTGGAGTTTTTTGAGCCTACAGCCAACTACCACATCTATCTGTCTTAACATATATATCAACTTTAGCTCCAGGGTCAGGTCTCCTTGCTAGCTTTTAATAATGTCACATAAAAGGAACAAACACTGGGGCACTGAGCTCTGAAATAAGGGACGGAAGTATAGCATTGAAGGTCTAAATCACAGTTTCCCTACAATTCTGCTGTGGGGGGTGTATAGAACACAGAATAAGGTTACTCGGACATCTCGATCTAAATAACTTTTGCTGGGTCCACTGAGGGCAGCCACTGTGATACTCTAGTATGCAAATGGAACTACCTATAGACCAGAGCGGATGGTGCCGTAATAATAATGTGCTGCCCATGTGTAAACTAGTAAAAAGGGATCAATTTCTGATTTCATAACCCAAGGTCTCATTTCTTTATCCTGTGCAGATTATATTTTTTGTTTGTTTTTTTAACTTGTTACTTCCTAAAGACCTTTCATATTTGATACATATAGTTTGCAACATATATCTGTTGTAGCTAATAAATAATACTGGTAATTGTGAGCTGGGATCTTAATAGCATCTTCAAGGTTCTAAAGAGGGCCTGTAGGTTACTGGTGGTAAATATACAAATTAAGTTACAGCCTTCAATGCCGACCTTTATTTTTTTTAACCCTATAGCCCAGCATATAAATTTGTTAGCCAATAGATTCCCCAATCAACCAAAACCAATCAATAAATCTGAAATAAAAACATCCCGATTTTATTCCGTTTCACAGAAAATCAGATGATCAAAGTTGAATGTACTGCCCACCGAACCTGGCAGATGAAAAGAACTAGCGCAACGTTTACACTATTTAGCAAATGACTCCCTACATTTTTGGAAGCTTACGTTTGCGGTCATGGCAGAAGGTACATAATAACCCATCACACCTTTGCTAAAGACCATCAGGGAAACAAAATTAAAAAAGCAAGCAAAATTAATGTTGATACATTTATTCTTATTTTTAAAAGAAAATGTAATATTACATCATAATAAATAACAAAAAAATAGCTAGCAAAAAACACAAAAAGCTTTTGCTTAAATCTGTTTTATTCCCATGCTCTTAATTTTTGGAGAAACAAAATAACAAAAAGAAAGTATTCACAAAAAACAAAAAAACAAAACATAAGTTATAAAAAAAAGACACTGCATTCTTTTTCACGACATCATAATTACTATACACATCCACTCATCCACATGACCGTTACCACAGATGTACAATACACTGAGAAGACTGGAGGGGAAAGAAGGTGAGAGTGTGATTGTAGGGGATGAAAGAATTTCAAATCATTCTAACCTAGAGGAATAAAAATGACAATCTCGGCAACAAATGGAGGCAATTTACAAAGTGTATGCCTTGTATGGAACACAAAATCAGTTATATCTGTAACCTTCAATAACCCAAGAGAGCTTGGAGGACAATTTTCTACTATGAGGGTTGATTTACTGAAGGAATACAGAAAGTTCACTTTGCAATGCAAAATATTTTCGCTGAACGCATATTTTATTTATATATATATATATATATATAATTTTTTTTTGCTGTATCTACCTTCATGTTATTCTTGGGTGGCTGTTCAATTAAAGTGTTAGTTCACACAGCTATGTGAATAGGATGAAGCTATGGTCCCTTTGAATACCCAAGCATGTGTAAGGTATACTAACTGATTTTTTTTTTATTGCACGTGGTGTAAAGTGAACAGTCATTTATATCAGGGGTGTTTCTAATCTCGACCATGGCGATCAGGACGTCTACTGAGTGCCCGGGTCTCCTTTGAGGTAAGCAGGTGATATATTCTATACATTATACAGCTTTGAAGCATAAATTATCTACTTTTAGTCCATCCATTATTTGTTTTGTGATCATACTGTGACTTCACAGATTTTTTTTTTAACTATTCGTTTTTGTTCAGTTAAAAATATAATGTAGACTTGGATTTGATGCAAAGTGGTCACCATGGTATCCTACCAGTCCCTCATGCATACTGGGTTTAAAAACACGAATTTTTCTGCATATGCTTAGGAGTGTTTAGCGTTTTTTTATTTATTTTTTTCTGCCAGAAAATTACAATCAAAAACGCAAACCGGAAGAGATTTTTTTTTCTGCCTCTAAACGCTAAGCTTAAAATATAATGTCCTAATGTGCAAGCACAAATAGGATAACATTGAGCTGCTTCAAAGGCAAAACAGCCTATACACACAGCGTTTGTAAGCCAGTATGCATAGACCCCTGTGTACCCTGGGGTGCCTCTGGTCTATTAGGAACCTAGACATACACCAATCCAGGAGTGTTGTTAGACCCTGACATGTGACACGGGTATTCCAAGTCCAGGGTCTCCTATTAATACATTCTCTGCTTTATACAGTTTTGAAACCTTGTATACTTTTATCTACTTTTCAGTCTATTTATTATTCATTTTGTCAAAGTGGGACCTTTTTTTCTGTTAGACTTTGGTTTGTTCCATAATGGTCATGGTTGTATTCTTCCAGCCCCTTGTGTGCCCAGTGGTGCTCCTGGTCTATCAGGACCCCAGAAACCCCACTAATCATTAAGCCAAATAGGCATTCTCTCCAGTAAATCAACCTTGAAGATTGGAAGAGGAAACTGTATTCCTTTCAAACACCCAAATAATGGGGGATTAAACAAAAACTCTGAATTTGACCGGATGTTTGAACAGAGCCCAGATTTCCTGGCCACGGTCCATCAGTAAGCCAAAATAGACAATTCCCCCAAATCTTACTTTTAAGGCAAATTTACGAAATCCGGAACAAAGATCGTTTTAATTCACCTGGGCTTCAAATCCACACTAGCTTCAGTCTTCCTAAATCGCAGCAAGCCCATTACTCAGGTAAAATAATCCTCTAATTTTTGTGTTTCACATCATTTTACAGAAAGGCATGATGACATAAGTTACATTAGGATATCTTTTCAGCCATCGGGAAACTGTGGAGTCTGTCATTTATGACCTGGCTCAAAAGGTATTTCAATGCACCAGTAGGATTCTTGCGTTATTGTTTCCGTTATTTTATTTTACATAGCATATTTAAGATACATGGGGAGCCTAAAACATCAAAAAAACTGCAGATAAATAAGGACGATCTATTTAGATCGAAGCATAGCATAAATACAATTTGGAGGATCATGTGGGGTATGAATTAGGTGCAGATGGAGTTATTAAATCCTTGTTCTCCGGGTTAGGGAACTGTCGTTTAATCGTAGAGGTGGTAACTTGCACGTTATTTGGAAACCATCACATCTTTTTTTTTTTTTTTTTTTAACTGGACAAACATCGAGATCCATGCATTAAAAACCAGTTTATTCAACTGTGGCGCACAATCTGACACAAAGTAACTGCACACCTATATTTACATATAACCTTTTTAAGTGGTTAACCCTTATTTTTTTAATACCTAAAATTTTTCCTCTCCCCCCTAGATCCACCCTCTGCAAACTCCTGTTTTGCAGCGATAAAATGGTCACCAATCTCAGTGTATACCACAAAACAGCCCTCCTTGTATCTGATTACCACCAAGAATTTATATCTGAACATGTTACCTCCACTAATCTCTCTATAAAGTGGACAATGAAAACTCCTGTGCAAGTTCAAGTACATACAACCCGCATAATCCAGAGAGAAGATTGCAACTCATCCATGTGTTTTAAGTCTGATGTCTCTTGCAAAAAATAAAAATAAAAAATAAAAACATTTCCTGGTCCATCCTCAAAAAAAAAAAAAAAAAAAACGCAAAGTCCACAGGGCACAATGGTCTGAGGCTCAGTCCATCAACTATTATATTGACACGCGTTCAAACTAGATCCTGGGCTTTGTAAGCTGCTGTATCCAAAAGTTGAATGTTGCTTGGATTTAAGTCTAAGGCTGGCCAAACTGGAATTGCAAGTGTCTCTATAAACTGTATATGGAGAACCAGGAGGTCCATATGGACAAGCCGTTGAAGACATCGCTGAGTTGAGCGAAGAACTGCTTATATTATTAAGATTATTGATGTTATTTAGACTTGAGTTTGGCATACCAGGAACAGCAGAGTGTCCCATACCGGATGGCATGCTCATGGAAGAGATTGAGCTTGGACCAGAGAACATAGACTGAGAAGACAATGGACTCATGGAGTTGAAGAAGGTGAAGCTTTTTGTGGACAAAGGAGCAGGAGTCAGACTTTTAGTAGCCCAGTTGTTGTATGGGTAGCCAGCATACACATCATCATAGGGTTGCATGAGACCGCTGAATTGGGGAACATAGCCATTTTTGCACAGGTCCATCTGTTGGTTGCGTTCTCTTTTCCTCCACTTGGCTCTGCGGTTTTTAAACCAGACCTGCAGGTAGAATAACCGGTACATTATCAGACCTAATAGCAAAAGGATCACCCTCAACTACCTAGAGATCTTACAATATCTTCTACACTGTTCTGACCTCAATAAGAACACAACAATCTGGTCTTTGAGGGTCAAATGACCAAATACGATAACAACTATACCTTCCCATTAATTAGAAGCACGTATATTCTGGCAACAGCTGCTACTCCTTGATAAACAGTCATAACCAGAATTGTGCCCATGGCTTATATAGGTCTTCATCAAGCCAGGTTGGAGTTTATTATAAACTGTGTACTATAATACATGCCTGGAAAGTGGAAACAAAGCTTCTGCGCAAATGAGAATTGGCATAAGTGCAGCAAAGAATTAAATATCCCCTTGGAGGACATAATCATGGAATAAGGATAATTAATACAAAGCGTGTGTATTGAGGGTACTAAAGTAGTCTCATTAGTATAATTACTCTAGGCACTGTAACTGCATAATCCAATACTACACAAATCCCCTACCAAAAAGTTATGAGGTCAATGGGATATCAAATGGTGTTTCATTTAGGTATTTACTTAATTGACTTTATCACAATTTGTGCTTCAAATTTGAATGCATGTTATAAATGAATCATTAACAAACCGTCCGTAAAGTAATAGTATGCGCCTGATTTATGAAACCCAGAAAAAAAAGATTGAAGCGGAGTTGTTGCCTAAAGCCACATAATAGATTTCTTCTTTAATTCCCCAGTAAAATGAAAGGGGAAACTTTATTGGTTGCTATTGGTAACAATTTTAAGGAGCTGATTTACTAAGAGTCGAGATTATGTAGGTATGAAAATGAAAAAGGTGAAGATGTTTAATCATCGAATCAAAGCCAAATGTCTGTCCTCATTTAGTTGCAATGAGTCAGTTCATATTAAAAAATAAAAATACACAACACTATTTATCCACTAGTTAAGAAAGCCATGAAATCAAAGATTACGGTATGGTGACGCCATTTGATTTAGTAGAAATGAGAATAAAATGTAGGTTTGTGATTATTTTTTTTTTCTAGAGAACGCTTTTAGGAAATAACAGCTAGCCAGGGCTTGTGAACACAATTACCAATAAGGCTTGAAAGCTGTGATCAGCAAATTGGTGATGCGACTACAAGAATCAGCCTTGTAAACCCTTGACCGCAGGTAGGGATTCTATGACTTATACAGCCAAGATGGAACTCAAATTAGTTAAGTCCTCAGTCCAATTCTGTATCAATAGCCTTCAGGGCACTCTGGTTTCCCACCTACCGCTGCACTACAAGTCCCAGCTTGCGAACTTGCTAAGGTAGAAGTTCCATGGCTGCGCACGGCTACAAAGCTTGCAAAAGACTCAAGTGTTTACTCCAAAATGTTCTGTGCCACATCAGCCTAGCATACCCTACTGTCTCAGTATGCCCTCTCCAACTTAGTGGAAGTCCAAATTACAGCCATAGCTTTTATGGAATTACTTTCTGCCCTTAGTGTTCCTTAAATGCATCGGAGCTGTAGGTACTGTAAAACACATATTAGGCAGTTAGTGGTGGTACTATAAGTCCTGGTCTGCAAGTCAGAAGCAATAGCTTGGAACTGGCCGCCACCATGGCATCCCTTCTATAGTTGGCTTCCACTGGCTTTCACTTTGGTGGAACTGTATTGCTCAGAAACCGTATGCGAAAATCATATGTATAAATTATATATACATTAAAGCTGACTTCCATTGTTTTTTTTTCATATTTGGCTTCCATTGTGGTGGAACTGTAAAGCCCAACCAAAGCTTATGTATAAATTATATCTACACTAACTGGTGGCCAGTGGCAGTGGCTTCTTCTCCACATCTAGCTTCCCTGTGGTGGAACTAAAGGGCCCAGCCACCTTCTGAAAGGCATATCATGTATAAATTATATTTACTCTAAAGCTGGTCCCCATGACTTATTCTCCATAGTGGGTCCACTGTTGTGGAACTGTAAAGCCCAGCCACCCACTCCAATGCTCTTATATATATATTATATTTCCACAAAAGCTGGCAATGGAGACTTCTTTTCCATAGTTGGCTTCTCCTGTGGTGAAACTAAAGGGCCCAGCCACCACCTGCAAGGTGTATCATATATACATTATATATTTACACCAAAGCTGGCCACCATGCTTTCCTCTTCATAATTGCTTCCCACTGTGATGGAACTGTAGGGCCCAATCATTGCCTGCAAGGCATATCTTGTATAAATTATATTTACATAAAAGCTGGCCAGCATGGCTTGCCTCCTTCTAAGGGAAAGTTCAGTGGAACTACAAGTCTCATCTTGCAAAATAGCTGCCAAATACACCAGATTTTCAGTTTCCCTACAGCTGGAGAACTTCATTTTCCTGTTTTAGCTCTCTGCCATCTGGATAGGCAAGTTAGTCATCTATTACTTGCCATTTACTACACCTCTATTACTAAACTTCTACAGGTCGGGCTCGTGTCTCATTATAATAATCCAGCAGCTGTATTTGCTATATATACTGCATACCCTCACCTCTGTAACATACTTCCAGTCCTGTTCAAGGAGATGGCTTTTTTCCTGCATTTAAACCTTTCTTCAAATTTACCAAGCATATTAATTGGCAATGCTTGATGTTTTATCAATGGCCTCTCTTTAATGATAAAAAAAAAAAAAAACTATTGGTGCACTAGTAGACCAGCACTTCCGACTACTTACACAGCATCATAAAATTCCCTTGTTACAGATCATAAAAAGGGTATTGGATTAGTAATGTTTAAGGAAAAATCTTTACATTGCCCTTTGGATATGCAGTCTATGCATGTATAACTAATTAGGATTTACTGCTCTGACCAGTTGCAGAGTTGACTCTGCTCTGTGAACACGCAAAGCACCTTGGATTTTGTTTAATATAACTCATTGCCATTCAGTTCCTTTACAGGTACACACAACACGCACGGTAAAAATAACGACTTGACAGAAAGCTTTCCTAATTAAAATGGTATTTGCTGTAGAAGCACACCAGACAGGCTCGTTGGTCGCTGTTTCTAGCCTAAATGAAAGCAAGTAAACCCTTGAGGAATCATAATTAGAAAAACAGATTTGCATTGATAATGTGGAATTACCTTAGAATAAAAGAAATAACACTATGCTGTGGCATGTTATTTTGACCAATTGTGCAGATAATTTGCTTCCCTGCTTTTCTAAAATAAAACAATCAAGGAGTTGTTTCAAATTGGAAAAGAGAATGGAACATGGAAGAGTGTCAGTTTTTTTTTTTGTTTTTACTCTACACATCCTAATTATATTATTATTACTATTATTGTTATTTTTAATGTTATTGTTATTATTATTAATATTATGCACCTAGGTTGATGTTACCGTTACCTGCAGCAAATAGATATAGTAGCAAAATTCTGTGTATATATTTCTTTTAGATATTTTTTTTAAATCTGTTTGCAAGCATTTGGATTTTTTCTAGAATTACATTGTAAATGCATTTTAGTTTTTGTTCCAAAATGTGTATATAAAATTTTAAGCACAAATATATACTTTTCAGTACACTGCTTCGGTCTTGAATTTTAAATTTTATGACATTATGATGGCAGGAAATTAAAGAAAATTCAATCGCTGATATCTATGTGTCTCATCATACTTTTAATAACAAAAAAAAAAATAGAATCCCTTTTGGAATATTATCTATCTATCTATCTATCTATCTATCTATCTATCTATCTATCTATCTATCCATCTATCTATCTATCGATCTATCTATCATTACTATAATCATCTCTGCCTTGCCCCTAACTTGGGGAATTTTATGAAAGTGGGATTTGCCCCCATAGACAAAAGCTGGATACACACTGGGGGTTATTTACTAAAGTCAAATCCACTGTGCTCTACAAGTGCACAAAAATTGCACTTGAAACTGCAGTCGCTGTAGATCTGAGGGAAGATCTGAAATGAGGGGAAGCTCTGCTGATTTTATCATCCACTCATGTGCAGTCTAAAATGCTGTTTTTTTATTTTCCTTGCATGTTCCCCTCAGATCTACAGTGTCTGCACTTCCAAGTGTACTTTCAGTGCACTTTCAAGTGCTGTGCACTTGTAGTGTAAAGTGGATTTGCCTTTAGTAAATAACCCCAAATATACAACTTTTGTTGTTTGATTTCCTTTAGATTTACCTTCAACAGTAGTGCAAGGGCCTGCCTGATTGCATACAAATTGAAAGTGTTTAGGTTTGACCTAATATTATATGGTTTTTAAAGGAAAAAATCTAAAGAAAATCGTATAGTATGTATCCAGCCGTAGTGCATGTCTCATATTTCTTAGAAAAAAGGCCAGTTAAAAAAAGCAGCAATGTAGGGACAGCTGGGGAACTTTTTGGTGCTAACGTATAATTTTTAAATGAAATTTAACAGGGATGAAAGTGCAAAATGTACACCAGTTTCTAAAAAAAAAAAAAAAAAAAAAGATAAATGTCTATAGGACTTGAATTACATCGCTAGAAATTCACATACAGGTACAGGTCCCCAAATTAGAGTATAGGCAAAAAAAAAAAAAAATCGGTCAATGTGAATGTATCTATCTGTGTTGTGCCAATTTGTTTTTCTGCATTATTATGATGGCTGTAATGAAGGGTTTCTTGCAGACAGAACACTGCATCTATTCAGTGGTTAATCAATGGTAACAGAGTGGTCACAGCATAGCACAGCAAAATTATTTTCACCAGTCTAAATTGCTTTTTTACAGACATGAAGCAGATAATACGATTTTCTTGCTTGCAGTATAACCTCTCCATGTGCTTATAGATTTTAAAGAAAGCACCTTACAACATATCATGTCTCAGGATTCAAAAATGATATATAATAGAATTCAAAAAACAATGCAGATCATTTGCGTGCATATTTGTACATACTCAAAACAGCCAGGCTTAGGTGTCCTTTTATGAAGCAGTGAAATCTATTCACTGCTTCATTCGCTGGCATTCACAGAGGCGATCTTTCTCCTCTGTGTGTCAGTTCATGAAGCGGAGTAGATCGCTTCACCTTTGGAGGAGTGAAGAGATCTACAAACGCTTCAAACAGTGGAGAACGGCCCCTGATACTGGAATCTCGTGAGACTTTACGAGATTACAGCACCAGAAATTCACTGAAACACTGAGATGTCCATTTATTAAGCGGTGATAAATTATCACAGCTCAATACATGGACAGACACCAGTGTGATTAATGTTAATAAAATAAAGAGTCCCCCCTACATTATATATACATGTATACACACACACACATTATATATACATGTATATACACACACACACACATATATACATGTATATACACACATTATATATATATATATATACATATACACATTATATATATATATATGTATACACATATATATGACAGGGGACATGGTTACAGTGTTGGGGGGTCTGAACGAGGCATAAGGAAGTTAATAATGGTCCTCTTTCCTCCTCAGATCCCCAGGGTTTCTCTCTTCACTCCCCGCTTCACCTCCTCTGAGATGGTGAATCGGGGAGTGTGAATTCTGACACAGATCGCCAGTGAAGCGCTCAGATCGCAGCTTCATACACCGGCCATTACTGTGTCATTCTATGTGCATTCTCCATGTGCAGAGATAATTGGCGGGAGAACAAGTTCAAACACTTCTCCCCCGATTATCTCTGGTTTATAAACTGTTTTTGGGCTGTGATCAGTGGTGATCCTCAGGATCTCCGCTGATCACTGCTTCATAAAAGGACACCTTATTCAGTTCTCTTTTATCGCATCACCAGTCAAAGCTGCTTCATTCTACAGCTAGGAAGGATTTACATGATAGCGGCAGGCTCTTTGCATATTGTGTACCTGAGCTATGTCTCCATCCAGCTACCTGCCATAGGAATATCTATCAGGGCTGAAAGACATCGCTATATTTATGGTACGCCATGGAACAAAAAGGCTGCTCTGTTATTAAATTATCTGTTCAATATTTACAGCATCGGAAATTACAGCTACAAATAGCTAGCGATCTGTGCACACTGACCGATTCCTAAAAGTTAATCTAATTGTATTATTTATTTTGTTTATTAACTTTTTGTTATATACTATATTGAAGTATGTTATCACCTTTTAACCACATATAACTATTGAAAATACCTATTATCTATTGAGAAAATTTAGATTTCTTAAGCAATGGGTATTAGAAAAATTATAATACTGCCCTCTAGTTATCCTCATGTATGTGTATACAAATGAGCTCATTAGGAGAATCAGGACAACAAAAGTCTGTTGTGTCAGTACTAATATAAAGAAAACTATAGCAGGAAAGTCAGGTTACCCATAAAAGAGCGCGGCAGCTCTATTTCTTCTCAATTGGGTAGATTTACTAATACTAGAGAGTGCAAAAGCTGGTGCAGCTGGGCATGGTAGCCAATCAGCTTCTTGGTTTCTATGCAGAGCTGCATCCGATTTTGCATTCTCCACTCTTTGTAAAACCCACCGATGGAAGGACGGATTCAAGTCCCAATAACATAACCCACAAAGTGAATGTTCTCTGAGCTTAGTGATTGTGCTCACTTCGATCCAATCATTATTATTTACCCTGCACGATTGGATATTCAGCGTGAGCACAGGTTCATTTTATTTACTAACATTCACTTTTCAGTAACATTCACTACAGTAAAATCATCTCCACTGATCACAAGAGTTAAAACTTGTTTTTCAGTTTTGGGACCAAAATCTTTTCATGTATAGTGCAATGCTTCCTTGTAAGATCATTTTTGTTTTTTAGTGACTGGTTTAAGTAGGACCTAACTCCAAAACAGAGAAGACTATAGGCCCCTTAAAACGTCTCTTTATATCGAACTTTCCACTTTGCCTTATGCCCTATGAAAATTCTGCTGTATAAAAGCACTCAGGGGGTGGGAAGTCTATTGGCTAACAGAGCGCTCATTCAATGCCAGTATACAACATTACACAGTTTGCTTCTACCATACACAAGTCTATCTTCCAAATCTAAATTAAGACGAGTTGTTTCCTTCTTTTTTTTGAGTCCTTTACATATAACAGGCTGCTTTATATTTAGGACGTCTAAAAATTCAATCTTATTGACCTTTTGCAGCTACCTTTAACTATTATTTTTTTTACATGCAAATCATTTCCGTTTCTTCAATCTTTTATTAGGGGCCATATGAAATGAACCTTTCAATCTTAGTTTGCCTTGAGGTTCAGTTCTGGGTTTTACTTTCCATCTGGTCTTTGTTTGGGGGCACTACTATTTTAATGTGTCTCTGTGCAAAATGAAACAACTTAAACTAAAAAAAGTCAAAGAAATTTTGTAATATAGGCAAAATGTTTTTGAATTTAAGTTTAGGCTCCACAAACACTGGGCTTAACAAAAAGTCTGTTCTATTGGGAGTAAAAAACGCTCATATAGAGCATTTTTTGTACAAAATTTAGACGAGTTTAGGAGAGTTTTATGTTTTTTCTGCCTCCAAGCTCCAATCAGAAACTCGAACCAGTGTTTTTTTCTGCTTCTAAACGTTAAACTTAATATATGCCTCTTTAAGTCCTAATGTTCATGGACATGTAGGATAACACCGAGCTGTTTCTACAGACGCAACACAAAACTCCTGTAGAAGCAATGATTTTTAAGCCAGTGTGCATGGAGCTTGGAGTTTTATTGTTAGCAAAACATAATTTCTTAATGGAAGAGTTTTCTTGTTAGCAAAAAATACTTTTTTAATGGTATGCATATTAACTATTTATCATTCTAATCTATTTCTGTGTGTGTGTGCCAATTAAAAAAAATGCCTGCTGCATTCCTTTATAGATACACACAGACACATAATAATAATAATAATAATAATAATAATAACAACAATAATTATAATATTAACCATATATATCTATATGTATGTATGTATGTATCTATGCATCTGTCTATATATGTCTGTTATATAGCTAGATAGGTAGCACACACACACACATATATATATATATATATATATATATATATATATATATATATATATATATATATATATATATATATATATATATATATATATATATATATATATATATACATACAGCAACAATAATAATATTGTGTGCTTGTTTGTGATTTCAGCATTAAACTTGGTGCACTTGAACCCTGACTGTCACCCTGCCACCTGAGTGGTGGGAGTCGTATTAGATTGCACCTTTTCAAATTACCCGATGTATTAATCCGTGCCCCATGCTAGCGGTGATTAATTGGATTGCTCATGAAACTATCATATGACTTGGCCAAACCTCCGTTTAGAAATAGAGCACTAATACAAATTGAACTTGGCTTTGAAAGTGAGCTGTGTGCAGTTTGTAAAGGAAATGGATCAGATTTCCCAGTTGTGGATTTTCCATTGCAGGTCCACCCAGTGTGTGAGCTTGTGATTGTTGGTTTGGTACAGTAGGGATTGTGCTGGCCTTACCCTCACTCTGGCCTCTGTCAGGTTGGTCCAGACTGCTATCTCCTCTCTCATGCTCATGTCAGGGTAGCGGTTCCTCTGGAAAGTGGCCTCCAGCTCTTGCAGCTGCTGGCTGGTGAAGTGAGTCCTTTGTCTCCGCTGCTTCTTCTTCTTGGAGGGGTCCTCTACATTGCCGTCCTCATTTTTTGGTTCCCCACCTCTATCCTTCTCTGTGGAGAGACCATAGACCCACATCAGTGTCATCATCCAATCACTAAAGTCACCAGGTTTCTGGCTTATAACAATAAGCTATTTTAAGTGAGTACTTACTATTAGTTCTGAAAACCATTGGTTCTGATTCATTTAAAAGGCCTCCTATCAGCTACCCAGACTGCACCTGAACCTAAAGCAGTCTGGATGCTCTGAACAACCAGTAACATGTCTTCTTTTCATTTTTTCTTAATCAGCCAGAAAGAACGATTTCTGAAACCTGCATCTGTCGTCAAAAGAAAGGAATCCGTTTCCTTGTTTCATTTAATAGATGTAACTTGATAAGTTACTTTGCGTAGCCCCCCCCCCCCCCCCAACTCTGCTCCATATTTCATAATTAAACCCTATATGTTTTTCCAGATCTGATCTGTGAAGTCCAGAGACCTTTAGTATACTGCATACATCTATTCATAAATACATTTGTTTTAGGCACTTCTCCGCGGCAACATTACATAGGTTAGCCTAATGAATCAGTCATCTACACAGCATATGTCAGTCAAACCACGGACCCTACAGCAGTATGTCTCTTATCTATTATCGTGTCACAATCTCATTTATAAACTTCTTTTAAAATTACAGATATAGAAAAAGGACAATTTAGTGAAAAACGTTAGCGGTTGGCTTCCAGGGATTCATGTGTAAAAAGAAAAGAACTAAAAAATTAGGTAGACTATCAGGCCATAAAAATATTACAAATATAGAAGAAAAAACAACAACAATTTAATGAAACACTTTAAAATCAATAATTATTATTGATTTATATATGAAAATTATATTTATTATATGTATAATATTATTATAATGAAATAATAATATTACATGTATAAAAATCTATTTAATGAAATAGAGACTGATGTAAAAAGAATAAAACCCCAAATAACAGGCAGAGTAGCAGGTCATATCATTATTATAAGTACTAATACTATTAATCACCTAACAAAACAAGAGCTCTGATTTTATACATTTATTAAAATTTGTGCAGGAATTAACAATGTAACCCAGAGAAAGCGAAAATAAATCAATAGCGTTCACCCTCCTCACTAGTTTCATAAATGTGAGCTTTGAGGAACAAATATTGATGCTACTTATGTTACAGGCCCCTTTCAGTAGCTGCTTTCAATAGGCCACAGAGAGAAAAACCCCTGTGGGAGTTTCTTGATATTTCTGTTGAGGTTACCTAAGCTGACCTGTCTAATCTTTACGTGTTGGTGAAGGAAAAAAAAATGTCCTTTACTCATCGATTTATGTTATGTAAATTTGATAGTAGCTCAGGTATTTTTTAAAAAAAATTGTGCTAACTTTGGTGCTAATTATGTTATGGATGATCTATAAAAAGTATTATAACCGTTGTTGTTTTGACTGTCGCTAGCAATAAATAAATATGTATAGTCATATATATGAATATATATATATATGTTTTTTTGGTGGGAGGGGTGTTTGGGTAGAATGAAAGATAAGGTTCAATACTATCCCAAGTAAAATGCAGATATTTTCCAAGGGGTCAGCATAAAAATTCTCCCAGCTCCTGCCTAGAAAGTAACTAGGCCTGTCCTCAGATAATCCACGGCAGCAGATGTTGATGTATTTTCCCCTCAAATGTACTCTTGCACTGCGAATACAAAATATTTATTTTCTTTTGCTATAAAAACCCATAAACATGCCATCTTTGAGATTAAACACTCCAAAAAACAAACTACTTTGGTTGTTCCAGACTGATCTTTACACAGAGCTATAAACAGACACACATGCAGATTTTTTTTTTTATTTTAAATAATAGAATTGTGATCACTGTATAACTTTTCACAAAAAGAACAGGACACCTTAGCTGTGTGAAAACTCTTCTAAATATATATGCAATGTAAAAGGTCTGGCCGTAGACATGCACAGACAAACTTAGACATGCACAGGCGATTTTTGATATCCTGTAATATTAATATTAGTTAAGGTCGCTCTTGATATTTATGAATAATTAGAATAATAAACCCTTATAGCTGGATCTCAATATCCCATTTGTTTTCTCTCATGCATTTCTTTCTGAAAACAGCATAGCAGATCATTAACAAGCTTTCACAGTCATACAATGGCTGAGTCTCATTACCTGGAAGTTCAGTATCGGATGATTCACTGGCTGAATTCTCAATTGGATCTCTAGTTTCTGATGATCTTTGCAAATGGTAGGTGGAAGTCATGTCGTGAGAAGGCTGGGGTCTTAAACTTTCAGGCAATCTCTCCAGATTCATCCCCCCTTTAAAAGAATCCATGACAATACTGCTCATGAAAAGAGTATTCCACAAGATCCTACACAACCCAAGTCAAATCCAGTTTCTTCCCTTTGCAAAAGGTGGTGGCCCATACAATAATAATAAAAAAAAAGAATAGTCTTTGGAGGGTCGCCTTCAGATCTCCTTCCTCTCAGGCAGTACAAGTTAGGCAGTTTCCAAAGCAGGAATACATTAGATAGCTATAGTGCAAGTTGCTAGCTTGATAGTTTTTAGCTAAAGAGATTAAAGAGACCTGCCCTAGTTGAAATGCCTGCAGTAGACTGGAGCCCCGCCCAGCTGAGGTGACTACCTCCCTGTCTTTGCTAATAAATGACTCTGTGCAGCACTGAACCCAGCCTACAGTCTAGCAAAAGAGCAGCCTGCTAACTCCCCATAGAATCTTGTAACTGCTCTCTTAGGCATCCCAGGTTTACAGGCAATCTCTTTCTTAAAGAGACCCTAACCCTGGTAAAATTCCCACAATCCTCTACTTTCTAGGAGGAAAACAAGAAAGCACAATTTCAATACATAACTACAGAGTATATGAGTGTATGTTTTTTTTTTTTTGCATGCTTTTATTTTTTTTATTGTTATAATGTGCCTTGAACTTTACCACTGGGGTGATTTATTTCGTTTTGTATACCTCTGAATACTTTTTGTCTCACTACAAATATTGATAGACTCGCACAGAACTCTTAAGCAAATATATACCTTCATACCATTCAAGAATTTACGGCAGATGTGAATAGGCTCAGTCTCTTTTGTTTACAGGGGAGCCCTACACTCCACAGAAAATAGCTTTTCAGAAGAAGAAGAAGAAAAAAAATGAACACATTTAACTTTTCCGTGTTATTGCACAAAAGCTGTATTTCTGGATTGTAAATTAAACAAGCAAAATGAAGCTGGCAGGTAACAGAATCATTAAAAGAAAGGAAATGGTAGAACAGTGGATGCCTGCTTTCACAATAAAAGGGTCCATTTGCTTAGGAACACTTAGGCATACTGTATGCTATATAAAATGTTTGTAGAGAGTGTCTCCTACTGTCAGTATACATGTGATTATCGATTTCATGCAATGCAATCGTACGATCTTATGTTTTACGCCATGCTAAGGCAATGATAAAAAGAGTTTATGCAGTTTGCTACAGATACTTCAACACAGAGGGAGAGAGAGAGAAAGAGAGAGAGAAAGAAATCTCTCTCTCTCTCTCTCTCTATATATACAGTATATATACATATAATATATATATATATATATATATATATATATATATATATATATATATATATGTGTGTGTATATACCAATATATATCATATTAATATATTTTATATATATATATATATATATATATATATATATATATATATATATATATATATATATATATATATATATATGATATACATATTGTGGATTGGTGTTAATTTTAGATATTCATGTCTGTCTTATCTTACTCATGTATTACTAAGTTTTGGAACTTGCCCAGCATTGGGTTGTATTCTCAGAGAATCTCTATTATTTTTACAGCCAGTAAACAAAGTGATCACCCTGACCTTTAATCCTCAAGGAGCTTGTCAATTGTTGATCTGCTAAAAAGGACTGGGGGGTCAATAACAGAGCTGACCTGTCATGAGTTAGGAAGGGATAAGTGCTTGGCTTTCTGAACCTTTGCACCTCTGTATAGTGTGGAATCCGCCTATACCGTATTGGTATTTCTCACCTGGTAGAATTTTTGGGGCAAATGTGTCATACTTATCTGCTTTATCGTTAATAGTATTTCTTTACACCCCCTTCACACTTTTACTAGATCCCACACCATTATATTCATATTCCAGCCCTGATGCAAATTTTGAAGGTTTTACTATGATGTATTTGACCCACTTTTTTTCTGAACCTTTTATGGTATTAATCCTATGATCTTCAGTACCCTACAGCAACCAATCACTGAAGAGCTTTTGTTCCCCTAATGTAGGAGGGGAAATGGAATTTGGATTCCCACTCAGTGCTGGGTGTTCTGTATCCCAACATCATATTCTCTCTGTCCCAACACAGGCCTGTTTTTACAAGACTGGATTTGGAGCTCTGAATCTCAGCAGGCCTATGTCACAGAGCATGTTTGGATGTATAGCTTACAATCACTGGTGGCTCATAGAATGCTAGGCCTGCAGATATCATGAAATTATCAGTAGTTCATGGTTTACAGATTGGAAATAAGTGAAAAGCTGGCTTCTGATTAATAAATGCACAGCCCTGTACAGTATAATAAGACCCCAAGCCAAGTTAATGTATAACAAAATCAAGTAAACAGAATATTAAGTAGAAATAAATAATTAGTTCAGTCTCTAATGTATATACAGTAGGTATTTTATATCTGATGAACACAAATAGGTAAATTGAGAAGAATGTAGCTTTCAAAACCTGGTGTTACTTATAGCTTCCAATACAATGTATTTAATTTAAAAATATAAAACCTGACTGGTTGCCACGAGCAAGTACCAAGAGATATGCTAGACACTGGAACCCTTAGCATGTGTCCCAGAGTATCCCTGGTCTCCCTTTGAGATATAGAGATGATATATTCTATACATTATACAGTTTTGGAACAATATGTCATTTATGTACATTTCAGGCCATCTAATAATTATTTTGCCCTCATAATGTGACATTTCATTTTTTGACCAATTGCTTTTTGTTCAGTTAAAGTGGTTGTATAACCTGTACTAACACTTTTGCCTACAGGTAAGCCTATAGTAAGACTTACCTGTAGGTATGTGAATATCTGATAAACTTGCACTGTTTAGGAGATATTCACTGTAACCGCATGTGACAACGTCATCGGCACATGTGCACTGAAGAAACGTCTCGCTCGTGCCATTTCTTCAGTAGCTGTGCCGTTGTTCTGCCAAGAAAGGTCCCCCAGCGGATAATGTCCCCCTTGTACTACGCAGGCGCAGCGCTTGCGCAGTACCAACCACAACGGAGCCGCAGAAAATAGCCGAAGCTGAACACCTGTGAGTCAGCTGTACACGGCGCCTACGTTCCAACACTGTAGTAAGACAGCACTTTGTAACAGGGCCCCTCGCGGGCTTGCATCGCTCGCCACGCTTCGGGCATGGCCTCGCTTCCCTCGCCATGCTTCAGGCACGGCCTCGCTTCACTTGGCATATTTATATTCTAACTCTATGTCCATTTGGATGGTGGGGCTTGAACCTGGACTCAGGGAAGAATGTAGTGCGCATGCGCCATGTAGCGCTGATGATCAGCTGTTCATCTTCTGAGACTTTTGGCGGCTCCGTAGTCATTCATACTGCGCAAGCGTTGCGCCTGCGCCATACAGGATGGGCATTATCCGCCGGGGGACCTTTTTCGGCAAGACACCGTGACCGGCGGCTTCCGTGCACATGCACGGAGTGACGTCATTGCGGCTCTGGCCAATCAAAGCACCGGAGCTTGTGAACCCAGAAATAACTCCGGGGAGACATGTCACCGGTCTCATCGCTCTACGGGGACTGCTGCAACAGCTTCGTTCTAAGGTAAGTATTTCATAATGAGCTAGTATGCATACTAGCTCATTATGCCTTTGTCTTGCAGGTTGCTTTTTTTTTTTTTTTTTTTAAGGGAGAGTTTACAACCACTATAAAAATTATATATTATTCTTAGATTTAATTCAAAGTGTTCATCATGGCATCCTAGCCCTGTTGAGGGCTCTGCTAGACACTAGCACCCAGGGAATGTACCCAAGGTATTTTACTGAGTGGCCCAGGTCTCATTTAAGATATTGAAACATTGTATACATTTTACAGTTGTGGAACATTGTATAATTTATCTACTTTTCAATACATCTAGGATTTTTTTTTTTTTCATCATATTGTGACATAACATTCCAGTTTTTTGACCAATTCCTTTTTGTTCAATTAAAAAGATTATATTAGTCTTAGATTTGTACCAAAGTGTTCATCATGGTATCCTACCAGCCATTTAACATTTTAATCTATGTACCTAGAGGTGCCCCTGGACTATTAGAATCCCAGAAACCCTGCTGGAGCCACTGATAGATCCTGACACCCAGAGCATGTGTCCCATGTCTTCAAGTGAGTGCCCCAGGTCTCCTTTTGAAATATGGATATAATCTAATATGTAATTTATCTGCGTTTCAATCCATCTAATATATTTTTTGTCATTGTAATGTGACATTTCCCGACCAGTTCCTTTTTTGTTTAGCTCAAAAGTTAATATTAATCTTAGATTTGATCCAAAGTGTTCATCATGGTATCTTACCAGTCCCTCAAATTTTTGTGTGTGAACCTAAGGTGCCCCAGGTCTATTTGGAACCTAGAAACGCCCCATCCCAGGGGCCACTGCTAGGTCTTGGCACCCAGGACATGTGCCCCAGGTCTTCTACTAAGTACCCTTGACCCTCAAAGAGATAAGAATACATATTATACAGTTTTGTAAAATTGTATACTTGATCTACTTTTCAATCCATTTATTATTTATTTTGTTATCATAATATTTTAATATTATGATTACAAAATAAGTAATAAATGGATTGAAAAGTAGATCAATTATACAATTTTACAAAACTGTATTACAGTTTTTGACCAATCCATTTTTGTTTGATGATTTTAGACTTAGATTTGATCCAAAGTGGTCTACCAGACCCTAAAGCATTTTAACTTGTGTACCCAGAGGTGCCCCATCCCATGTATAATATTTCGGGTTTTTTTTGGGTGCATAAAGTGAACCCAGGCTTACCAAATCAGCACTTTTTTAATGTATCATTCATATAGCATGTCAAATGGTTAACATGAACCCCATTGCATAGACGTAGAAAAAATAAGCTGCAATGACAAAAAAATAAAGTGTTCTTACAGATGGCTTCTACAAGGTCGCTGAGTTTCCACCTACACACTGCTGGTCAGAAAGCACACAAGAAGGCTCAGTCTATATTAGAAGCTTGCCACATCATGCAAGACAAAGCACAGCAGGTTAGGTCTATTGAATAGTAAGGCAAACAGGTATGGGAGAGCACTGGGGTTGTGCAGTCTGTAAGCAGGCTTGATAAGAAAAGGCGATAAGATTACAAGTGTTTGCTCAGACGCTGTCTAGTGTTCCATTCTGATGGGACCTTGAGACAAAAAAAAAATCTTCCTTTTCTTTACATAGACAAAATAAAACTAACATTGTAGCCCCCAGACCTAAAGCAGGAGCTTCTAATGAACAAGCACAGCCTGATTATTCCTGATCATGGAAGAGGAATACAATATGGTTTAACTAGTAGAGTGCTGGAGGGAGCTAACCTATGCCTATGGCTGGGGGCAGCCTTGTATTAGCCTTGTATTAGCCTTGTATTAGCTCTGTATTAGCTCCCAAGTAATCTCTGTAAATGGTCTGTTGAGAAGGCGACTCCCTAGAGCTATACGAAATTTGTGAAACGTGGGGATAGTCTCAAATCAATTAGGCAAATCCTCTTAATGCCACAGGGAAAATAAAAATCAGATAGTGCCTATGGATTTGGGATAAACCCACAATGTATGTCGATTGCATCTGATAACACTGCAGTAACAACAAAGGTGTGAATATAAATAGATAAGGTGGAGTGGTAATCTTAAATGATTTGGAAAATCATGTGTAAATCAGACTGGAAAATTAGCTACACGTATTAACTAAACTGCATTAGCTATTCCTGATTACTGTTATTGTCAGATTGTATGCTGGGGGTTGAAATTTTAATCAACTGCAGTGGGGTTACCAAGCAAAGGACTGGTTAATGTCATTATTTTTAGACATACTGAGTGCAACAAAGAACTTGATCGCTAGGGGGAGGAAGAGAACAGTCCTGACATTTTACACTGCTTGTGTTTCATTGAAATCATGTAAAAAGCTTTTCACAACTTTTCTATAAATTGTACATTAAGATTAATTATGTATAAAACGTGATTCCTAAAAGTGATGCACTGCATAAGACTTAATACTATAATCATCCTCGTAAATTATAAATCAATACATAAGACTAAAGAGAAAGTAGCCCTGACTTCATAGTACTGGGGTGTTTTACTAGAAGGAGGATGTATATTTCCAGTTTGGGGCACATTTAGGCTTGAAGGATCTAGGTAAGATAAAGGGAAATTCGCATGCTATGTAAAGTAAAATAAAAATCGACAATTGCCTAACCTGAATTAGTATTTAATGTAAACAAATGCTCACTTTTTTTTTTTTTTTTTAGGAAATTACATCCTTTCATGCCAGGATACCTGTTTTGTAGCACCCCTATCCCGTACCCGCTTTGTTATTTACTTCTGAATACATTGTATTTTCATATTAGTATATTAAAAACAATTCTAACAAGATTGCAAACACAGAGAATTTACGAAGAATGGATACGTGGCTGAAGAAATCATCTTTTTCATTTTTTGAGTTGCTACTTTTATATTTTGGGTAACGGTAAAATGTCAAACGTATATAACATATATTACCCGGCCGACAAATGTATCATTACAATTTGCTTAAAAATGGACTACTGAGGTGTACATAGACGAAAAAATAATCTATCTATCTATCTATCTATCTATATTTCTGTCCGTCTCTGTGCTGTGCATAAAAAAGTTAGGGACTGAGAAAAAAAAAAATATATATATATATATATATATATATATATATATATATATATATATATATATATATATATATATATATATATATATATATATTACTATATTAGGGTTTACGAATGGCTAGTACGGTGAACATTTTTGGCTTCTAACCCTACACAGGCCCTATTTTCACATTTTTTTCTGCTCTTCAAACGCGCAGACATTTTTTTCTGCCAAGGGAACTGGCGTTTTTTTTTTTAAGCCCAGTGTGCATGAGAGGGATTTTTGGGTGCTTTTTAGGCTTTTATTAAAACAAAAATAAAACTCTGAAACCCCTTTGTTACCTAATTTACTAACAAGGCTACCTTTTATTTACGTAGTTTTTTGTTATGTAAACTACATTTACTGTCCAAAATACATTTTAGGCTTATCCGATAGAAAGCATGTTTTTTCTTTTTTCTTTTTTTTTAATCATTGCTGTATTTGATGATATTATTGCATTTTTTTTCTTACTTTATTTTGTTTAAATAGATATTATTTTAGCTCATAGGACATTGCAACACAGTACTGTAAATAACCGCGAATAGAGATCAGGTATTGTTCTACCATTTGTATTTGTAAATGTGTTAATTCTCCATCATTTGTTTTTTGTCATATAAAAACCCCAATACTAACCAGAAGAATCCACAGTGCAACTGTTACCAATAATGGGTCGCCCTGGTTTTCATTAGAAGGCGGCCGCATGATATTTGCACAATATAGGCACATCGCTGCTAATCTTTATTCTTGAATGTGTACATTGTTGTTTACAATTTCAAATCCCCTTTGCGCTTCCTTTTCATTTTTTATGCTGGCTGTAGAAAGGATTGTGTTCTGTTTAGTTATGGCATTGATTATCCCATTCTCTTCAAACAATAATAGAAAGTATCTGTACACTCAGAGGATTCTCAATGGCTACACGGGCTTTGGAACACACGTGCGGCCACTGAAGGTACATAAACATTCACTCACTAGCACACTGATATATATATATATATATATATATATATATATATATATATATATATATATATAATATATACATTTTTATTATAATTTATTTTTTCTAGGAATTGGAATATAGATCTGTACACATGCATAAATGTCTGTATATAAATGTATGTATATAAATGTATGATAATACCTACATGGGAATATAGAGCAATAAAAGAAGTTGAAATGTTACGGTTAAGCCATGATTGCTGTCAGGACCATTGCTTAATGTCTTCATAAATTCACTGCATAGCAGTATTAATTGTGGATCACACAGCAAAGTGCCACTTGTGGCAATTAACACATGAAGTACATACTAGAAGTTAAAGTTGCCAGAAGTGGCTTATACAGGGATTGGATTACTAAAGGAGTAGTTAATGTTGGCTCAGCAAAGTGGATAAAGTTATGTTCACTTCGAATGCCTACATGTGCAGGGGAGGTTTCTTACAAATGTCTCTAAGCTATATATTAGTTAACCAACCCCTGTGTCTTATCATACTTTTAATAAAAATAAGTAAATCGAATCCCCTTTAGAATATCCTCCCACTATCTATCTATCTATCTATCTATCTATCTATCTATCTATCTTTCATACGATTTCCAACAATGGATCATCTCTCTTGGATTCTGTCTGTGTCCCTGTCTCCATTTATCTATATCTAAGGAGTGCTACTATTGTTCTAGAGATTCCCTCTGCTAAGGTAATGATGTCACCAAGCATATAAAGCCCTGCATTGTTGCCTAATACGCGCAAGATATGCAGTTATGCAATAATGACATTTCCATGACCTACCAAGCCCATTAAATAACAAATTGATGACAAGACCAGTTTCTAATAACCAAAAGTTATTTGCAGAAATAAAAATTTCATTAATTTGTATTATATATGTTTTAAGCAAGAGTACATACATGCTATATTGCCTAAAAAAAATGTAAATATTCATTCATTAATGAATACCTTTTATATTATCATTGAAAATAGTTTCAGCATGCACTTTTGTTAGGAAGTTATATAAATTGGTTGCATTCTGCTTTCACTCACAGCCAGAAAAAAAAATATTATTTGTATATACTGAATTTATTTCTGTGGAAATCAGGCAAGCATGCAGTACAACACAATTTAATAGAACATTCACATTATCTAAAGACATATTTTACATACTTATACTGTAAATTATGTGAATGCCCAACATTTTCTCGCTCCCAGTGTATTTAAAGCATACTATTTTACTCTGTATGCATTATAATGTGTTAGGTGAATGCAAGCATCATGTATATATCTGTAAATTTTATTGCTGTTGTGAACTGAAACACACACACACAGAAAATCCATACACAGGCAAATTCTTATAGCTGGGTTGGCTGCCCCACACCATTCAGGGGCTGGCAAGGCATGTGCTGATTGAAGAGTACCCCACAGCTGAATAATTTATAATAGACACCCTGTATCTTTATTAACTGCTGTATTTTCCTTAAAACGTGAAGTTTTTTTTGGCCCAGTAAAACTGCTTCATAAGGACTCTAGTAAATATGGCGTTGTTATCAATTGCCTTTAAAAGCAGTTTGGGGCCATGCTAAATGGAAGTTCCTCTGGTTTATGAAATCCTTTCATATGAGCTGAGGCTTGCAGATACAGGACAGCTGTTGTACTAAGGGGAGGTAATTGCAGGAAAGGATGGGGAAACACTTTAAAATCAGCAGCCTGCAGACTTGCACAGAGCATGGCAGAGTATTGTCAGATTACTGACACTCACACATACACACACACACATACACACCTTTAACTTGTCCATACAATTTTTATAAGTCAAGTGAATATTTTCTTGTATAGAGAAAAAAACAATAATTGTGGTCTTACTAAAGAGTTAATTTTATTAAATAAAGGATATATCATCAATATATTGCCAACATTTAGATTTTTTTGTATATGTAACGGTTTATGTAGAAATGTGTAAACAATGTAAAGCAAGATATAAAAAGAATAAAATTATGTAAAACAGCTGGTTACACTAGGATATTTTACAGTGAACTATTATACTATACTAATCACAGAACACATTATTTCCAGTTTTGCCCATAATGCAATAATGTTGTAATACTACTCATACCTATTTATCGAATATTTGGTTGAAATGCCATAATTATTAGCTGACATAGTGATTTTTTTGTGCACTGAAATATTCAAATAGTTGAAAAATAAATAAATAAAAAAGTATATATATATACAATCCCTCCACTGGCTTCCACTCACCCAACGAATAAAATTCAAAGTACTAACAATAGTTTACAAAGCCATCCATAACTCTGCCCCCAGCTACATCACTAACCTAGTACCAAAATACCAACCAAGCCGCTCTCTTCGGTCCTCCCAAGACCTCCTGCTCTCTAGCTCCCTTGTCACCTCCTCCCATGCTCGCCTCCAGGATTTCTCCAGAGTTTCTCCCATCCTTTGGAACTCTCTACCCCAATCTGTCCGACTGTCCCCTAATCTATCCATCTTTAGACGATCCCTGAAAACCTTTCTCTTTAAAGAAGCCTATCCTGCTTCTAACTAACACTGTTTTACTTTTTCCATCAACTCATCCCCCACAGCTATTACCTCTTGTATCAATTGACCCTTTCTTTTTAGATTGTAAGCTCTAGCGAGCAGGGCCCTCTGATTCCTCTTGTACCAAATTGTTATGTAATTGTAATGTCTGCCTTTATTTTGTTAAGCGCTGCGCAAACTGTTGGCGCTATATAAATCCTGTATAATATAATAATAATAATAATAATATATAATATATATAATAAATATATATATATATATATATATATATATATATATATATATATATATATATTATATTATATTTATACCTATCTTACCCCCTCCCCTAAAAAATAGTTTGGAGCAAGTGTTTCCATACCCTTAGGTTAGTCTATGTATTTAAGTGACATTCCAGTTTAAGCCTTCAGTATTCTGGATGAGTTCAAACTAGAAAACTAGTTAAGACGAGTCACTTTTGCTCAGACCACCTACCAAAATTAGGCACTGTGTTTTTTACTCACATTGAAATAAAAACCTAATAACTCTATGAAAATGATTGACAATAGGACCTTAGTTTATGCTGTAAATACATGATAATTATGTCTTATTTTGGTAATTTTGGGAATGAAAATATTTGTATGTGTTTCAATGCCCAGAAAGCTATGTGTGTGCGTGTGTGGGCCGGGTAAGAAGTTGCTTTAGACTAAATGCCTTTGACTGATGTGTTGTTTTAGAAGATTCCGAATTTTCAGTAGAGAAACAACACAGGGTAAGCATGTATTCATTTATATTCTTTTAGCTTTATTTGTCATAGTTAGCTTTGCACATTAAAGAGTTGTTTTGGTAAAAGATTTAGGTGGGCTATGGACATTAGAAGGTGGTTGAAAGTGTAAGTGGGGCCTTATTGCTGGAATTGTTTTTTCAGAATCTCACATAAACTTAACTGCTTAAATTGTCTGATTGTGTAGGTTTATGTGATAGCCTGACCAAAAAGAAAATCTTCAGTCCTTTTAATTTTTATTGAAACCTAATGTGGAGTTCTGTTAAGGATACATGATTCAAGTAAGGGTAGTGATGAACAGAAGGTCAACTTGTTTCTTTTAGAACACTGCCAGAACCTCTTCACACACCTGTACTTGGAAATATGGAATGAATAGGCATGGCCAACCAATTTCTGGCTGTGCAACCAGTCACCAGGCCCAAGCATTGTCCCATGGGTGGTGAGAGATGGGACTAAAATCTATGCAGATATCAAATTTCAGAAAGTTGGTGTGAGATATTTTGGAGTTTTGTGGAAGTTTGGACATATCTAATAAAGGTAGGCTGAGGCACTTTATGGGGGTTTCAATCTGTCACTAGCCTAACTTTTACTTTAGCTCCAATACATATATTGATTGTTATATTGATATATTTGTTTTCCAAATGGGCAAGTGTAGGCCTATAGAATTTGGAGGGAGCGTACTGACACAAATGAAGGCTTGGTCTAAACCTGGCCATATTGATTTTAGGTGTATGCCGGCCTGCATATCCTTCATACCCCAAATTAGGGCTTTGAGAAACGGAAATTAAAATGGCCTGATTCTCAAGGTTGTAAGGTTGCTGTGTCATCAGTCTCAGAGGGTACAGCAGGGATTCCTTACCCTGTTTCCATATAATGAAAACTAAAGTACACCTGCATGCAATGCACATGCATGGTTGGCTCTTCTGATATTTATGTATGTGAATTCACATGAGTCAAGCACACATAACCATTGACCTAACAGACTGCTACATCCCCTTTCCTCACAGGAGCAGGTGAGCAAGATTTTGGAACCAAAATTTTTCTTTTTTTTACAGCATATAAATAAAATTATGATAATGCTTTTTTTATGTTACCATAAATCATTTAACCTTTGCATGGCATAATTAAAACATTATTTTTTTTATATAGTGATCTTATAATAATTATTTTAGCTAACTTGTATCATCACTCTACTTATACTTTTAATACCAATACAATACAACTGTGTTCTTTCATAATATTCCAAATGTTATAAATTTGGGATGACGCGTATCTGAATATTTTGGGGCTAGGCTAATTAACCTTAATGTAATGCATGATTGTATTTACCTAGCTATACTGTAAAAACTAACAAAGCCTATACTGAATGGTGTACTGCTTGTTATGGTACACTCAGTCCTATGATACATATGATGATATACCTGAATTTCTTCTAGCTACCTTCTTTTAATTTTTTACCAATCACTGTGCATGCACCAACCTTGCTTGTACTGTATGCCTGCTTCTAAAACTTGTGCACGTGCTTCCCAGACTTGAACTCCGGAAAACTTTTGCTGTTCATGTGTGCAAATGGTAATGAAGGCATTCATTTGTGCATACCCAAATTATACAGCCTTGCTCCACTGAAAAAAACAGAGAGGGCAGCAGACACTGAAAAAATGAAAGGCCTGCAGTGAAAAACATTTTGTAGTGTGGTAATTGTATTTAAATCAAAAATATTTTATTTTAGATTTAGTTAGAATGTAGAAGGGTAAGAACCTCTATAAGTGTTGCTGCTGAGAAGCTTCACCCTCACTGTTGGTCCAGATGGCTATTTTTTTAAAGAGAAAAACTGATGAATAGTGCAACATTTTTGAGTTGTCACAGAAACTGGTTAAGGGCAATTTTACAGTGGGAAAGCCTGTTCTGGTGACAACTGTCTAAGAGGGGTTATCCCCTTGCTTTGGAGTGATCCCCTCATACTTTCCACTGTGTATGTGGGACAGGAAGTGAAGGAAAAATTTCCCAATGGGATTCAAACAAAACAAAAAAACTAAAATATCTGACAAGGGTCTCAACCAGTCCTTACTGTTCTATCCAAAACAAAAAGAAAAAAATGTTGGCTTTACATACACACTTATTATTAGCAATGTTTTCCTTATCCTAGCATCATTAGTGATTATAGCATTCAGTATAATATTTTTTTTCTTTTTAGTTGTATATAAATGTATTCATATTTTACTATAGATTTTTCAAGCTGACCAAGCCATCCAGTAAAAGTGATGATGACAAGGATTAGGGCAAACTATCACACTACCAGATATGCTTCAGAAGTTTCAGATACATTGTTTTTAAAAGAAGATTTAAACAATGTTAATAATAAATGACCACTGAAGTGCTATAGCTTGTCCTAACTGTTACTACTTTTGTTGGACAGCCTGCTGACATGTAAATATGAAGAAAAATATAAATTAAGGTATTGATTGAATGTTTTTGTTACAAGAATTACCTTCCTACTGTTATCAGTATACAATGTTTATCCTGATGGCGGCCTTTTAAATAAATTATATTTGAGGGTCTACCAATGCATTCACCCAAGTGTCATAGAACTTTCACCCATGATTCACACAATTTCTAATTTAATTCTCTGTAGAAATATGGGAATCTTAGGTGAAAGTTGGGTGAAAACATTGTAAATGAACCCCTTTAAATTTATTTTACAGTTTGCGCTCTTTGCATACTTTGCTTTTTTTTCTTATATAAACAAAATATATAATGGTAAATAAAGGGAAAAAAAGATTTACTTATTTATTTATAATTACACATTACTATTTTATTTAAAATTATAGAATGTATTTTTAGCATATGTATAATTAATGCAATTTTATGTGCTGAAAATTCTTAAAAAAGAGACACTTACCTATTTCTTAAGAATGGTCTATAGAGAGCAGTATCTCAGATATCTTCCATTGGTTATGGCCTTTAGGAGGTGCATATGTGTGTGTTGGGTTGTACCACCTTCAATTTGATGGCATCAGAAAGCAAACACTGCTCACCCTAATCATCAGTGAGCTCAACTTTAGTAAATCAGGCCCATTGCTGACAAACTGCTATGTAAACCCACTTAGTGGACAAGTCATATAAAACCCACTGAAACCCAAATGGAAAGTGAGCCATCCTGAGAGGTCACCTCCTATTTAGAACCTCATTAGCTATTTAAATAAATATTTGTTAAACTGTATCCACCCATTAAACTGAAAAGGGGGGGAAATTCTAAAGAAAGTCTACTAAGGGTCAAGTTTAATGGCAACTGTGATCTAAACAGTGTCAGGAAATCCATAGAATAAATCCATTGTTTAGATGTATAGCAACAGTAGGCTTAAGGTTAGAGTAATAATGTTACTCCCCCACTAGCATAAACACTCTCTTAGCTCTCCAAAATGACTTTTTAGTAGCAGCAAACTGGACAATTCATGCTTGTTAAATAAATGCTACAAAAAATTGATGGAATTTCAGGCAGTGCATGTGTATAACCCCTTTTAGTATGGATAGAAATAAATAGGGTGACAAATATTTGTGTCCCTTTAAGCATCAAGCTCCTCTATTTTTAGCAATGTAGAGTGTCATAATTCTAAGCCCAGAAAAGAAATATTATTGCTGCCTAAATGTTAGTAGCTAGGGAAAGAGTAAAATTGAACCTACATGTGAATGGTGTAAATTGACTAAATATATATATATATAAGATTCTGTAGATAGGTGCATTCATTTCTATTTTCTTTGCTTATTGTTTGCTTTTCTTACAGAAAAAAAAAAAAAAAAACAATAACTTTTGTAGACCATTTACCCAACTCACTTTTGTTGCAGGTTTATATGTTTTAATTCCAGGACGAGTTAGTAATAATTATATGTAGTAATTATTCTAAGGTCATATGCACATTTTGAATATTAATAATAAGGCTCCATGCCAGCTGGGCTTAAAACAAAAGTCTGTTCTCTCATATAGAGCATTTTTTGTACAAAGTTTAGAAGTTATTTCTGCCAGTAAGCTCCAATCGCGAGTTTTTTTTTTCCCTGCCTCTACTTTGAGTTTAAAAAATGCTTGTAATCGTCCTAATGTAGGATATCATTGAGCTGTTTCTACAGGCAGAACACAAAACTCCTGTAGAAATATTTTTTAAGCCAGTGTGCGATAATACTCTCTCCACCACAATGCTTGTTGTTTACAGGGAGAAGTAAGCAAAATCTTTGTAAAATAATAGTAAATAATATCCAGATATAATAATACATACATATTGTATATATCAAAATACTTTACTACTTACCTAAATCAACATAGGAGGAAGCAGACTTAGTTAGACTTAGTTCCATAGCAGAATCTGTAAAAAAAAAAAGAAAAAAAAAGCCAAATACAGGTTGTATATTAGTATTAGATGCCACTGTAAAAATTCGATTATTTATGTATGTATCTTATAATCAGTATGTATTTGACACAGTGCTATATATATATATATATATATATATATATATATATATATATATATATATATATATAAAGCTATATAGATCTATCTATCTATCTATCTATCTATCTATCTATCTATCTATCTATCTATCTATCTATATATATATATAGATAGATAGATAGATAGATATAGATAGATCTCTATATATATATAAATATATCTATCTATCTATCTATCTATCTATCTATCTATCTATCTATCTATATCTATCTATCGAGATATATATCTCGATAGATAGATATCGATATATATATAGATATCTATGTATATATATATCGATCTCTCTCTCTCTCTCTTTTTGTTTAAAAATGTGGGGGATGCGTTGTTCAAATGTGTCAGAACGAATACTTGCATTATGTACATACTGTATTGACGAAACCGTTTATAGAAGGTTTTCTGTTTCATTAATACAATAAAATAGAGGGAAAAAATAGTCGCACGTTGTAAAGCCATAATTCTGCATCAGATTCGGGGTCACAAATGAGCCTTTAATCTGCGGCTAATTGTCCAGTAGCCCTGGATTAAGTGTCTTACAAGCCTATATTCAGGAAGTGTGACTACATTGTTCCAATTTTTTTAGGTATTTTTAGGAAGATGGAGGAGTGTGGGTTGTTTAATATCTTAAGGCTAACTCACACATTTTAAATACATTGACCATTATTTTGACAGATCATTAACTTCTTGTTTCTTTACTATCAATAATTATTAAGGATAGAATTGAAAAATGACACCTACTACAGGACCGCTAGCAATTATACCTTTAACAGTTTTGTGGTTTAGGGTCTAGGAGATACTGATCTATTTCATCCAGGCATGAGAAATGCCTCTAATCAGCCCACAGCCCCTTCTGCACCTATGTTTTTACAGACATTACTCCCCTCCTTTGGAATCCCCATTCAAAAATTTTCCTCCCTTTATATGAATGTTTTATAAGTAAAAAATGTTGCACGCTTTTGGTCTTAACTGCCTGGGCATCACGTGATCTATATTTTACTGCCGCGGCAATGAACTTTATCAAACCTAACATAAGCTGCACAGATCGCAACTACCAAAGATTAGAAAGGCAAATCTTTCATGTGCCCCAAGTATTAAATTTATTAGCCATTTGAAAAAAAAAAATGTGTGTCTTGTCAGATCTACCAGGCTTTGCAAGGAATTGAGTTTTGCTCAAAGTCTTGATATTGTGCAAAAACACACATAAATAGTGGCTGCCTAATTGGGAGATCTAGTCCAAGAGCAAACTGTTTTTGCTTAAATCCTTAAAGTTTGTAAAGTGAGCTAACCCCCTTTGGAATTATATTTTCTAGCATATTTGTCAGGTTTGACGAAGTGCAGGGGCACCAAAGAATTTATACAAGGTATAAAGATGTCAAGGTCTCAGATTCAAGGCTGGGGAAAGAAGTCAAAGCCTGCAAATGAAGAGGCTGTCTACACAGTTCAGGCTCCTTTTCAAAGACTTGCTGCTCATAACAGTGCACTTTATTTCATTTCTTGCTGATACAGGTTACACACACCAAAAATACCCCTACCATAATACAATATAGTGATCAATATTTGGCTTTCGTCTAGGCTTCCACTAGGAATCTTCTACTAATAGATAGATAGATAGATCATTGCATATAACTAAACCTCACCATACTTACTAAGATATCACCCCCCCCCCCCCCCCCAATTCCCAATCAGTAGAAGCAGATCTGATACTAGACATCCAGCCTTGAGGCTGCCATGAACCTATTAAAATGGGCATCTGCGTTATGAGGTCACCCAAGGCACATTTAATCCGGATGACTATCCAAATAATAACACATTTTTTAAGTGGTTGAGGATAACACAGGCAATTGTAGCTGTCAACTGTGTAGCTTACAGAATACTGGAAGCAGGGCCTCAGCAAATTGGGGGCTAATCAGGAGGAAGAAAGGGGAACAATACAGGAAGTGCTGACATGAAAACAGATGTCTGTATGACAAAAATGAAATAAAAAAATAATATATATATATATATATATATATATATATATATATATATATATATATATATATATATATATATCATATGCTCGAACTTGGATACAGTTCCAAGTACATATGCATGCAGTAAATTAATAATAGTTTAATACTACAGGAAGTGCTGAGATGAAATGAGATGTCTGTAGGAAAAAGAATACAGCCAAAACAGTGGGGTGCATGTAGTTTATACAATCCAATGAGAATGATAGGTGCTGGAAAAAGACAGATTCCAATCTGCAATCTTCAACCATTTATTCACTAGGTTCACAAGTACTAAAGGAAGAGAAAGTACTAAAGGAAGTGCTGACATGAAACTGGATGTCTATGAAAAATTATATATATATATATATATATATATATATATATATATATATATATATATATATATATATATATATATATATATATATATATATATATACGCCTAGCAGTAAATGATTAATAATTTATTACCACAGGATGTGTTCTCCCTCTCTCTCTCTCTCTATACATATGCCTAACAGTAAGTTATTAATACTTTAATATTACAGAAAGTGCTGCAATTCTATCATAGCACATATATGCTCAAATCTTAATACAGGTCCATATACATACATATGCCTAGCAGTAAATTATTAATACTTAATTACTACAGGAAGTGTTCTTTCTCTCTCTCTATACATATGCTTAACAGTAAGTTATTACTACAAGAAGTGCTGAAGATCTATCATAGCATATATATATACTCAAATTTGAATACAGGTCCATATGAATACATATGCCTAGCAGTAAATTAGTAATACTTTATTACTACAAGAAGTCCCTCTTTCTCTCTCTCTATATATTTGCGTGTGTTTGTGTGTTTTCTATCTATCTATCTATCTATCTATCTATCTATCTATCTATCTATCTATCTATCTATCTATCTATCTATCTCTATATATTCAAACTTAGATAATAGTAAATTATTTATACTTTAATACTATATAGTTATAATATTAAGTATTAATAATTTACTCTCTTGCAGTAGTAGTACTGAATGATAGTTAATTATTAATATCGTATAATACAATTTTACAACTTTTGCAGCTGCTCTGACAACTGCTAATGCCACTACTACACCCTGGTCTTATATATATATATATATATATATATATATATATATATATATATATATATATATATCAACGTAGGTCATACAATTTATTATAATATTTCCTCACTGGAAAAGCTAATAAAAAAGTACTCTATGAATTTACTTGTAATAAGTAATTAAGCAATTACACAGTTAGCAAGACAGAAAGACCCTGCTACTGAAGATTTCTCTGCTAGACAAGGCTGAGAGAAGACAGAGAGAGGTTAGAAATTAGAAAGAGAAAAAAAAAATTCTGAGATTTCTTTTTTTTTTTTTTTTTAGATCGGTAAAAAGTTTTCAAGTGACCCCAGAATAAAATGCAGGAGGTTTGTAGACTTACCAGCAGAGCGGTCGGTGGTGTGACAGCGCCGTCCAGGCACTAGATCCCCAGCGATTATCAGTCTGGCCGTGCAGATGCAGATGCTGCACTGAGCTGATCTAGCAGACAGTTTAGAGAGCTTTTCGGTTCTCTCCAGGAGATCTGCGAAGATTTGGGTGACGTCACTGGAGTCCCAGAGAGCCACACACTGTGTGTGCATGTGTGTACAAGAGAATGTGTGTGTGTGTACAGAAGACAGCAGTCTGATGAAACCTGCCCTACACTCCTCTCCCCTCATTTGCATTGTAGGTAATCTTCATTGTTTCCCATGGTAAGCAGAGCAGGTACTCTCTCCCATCCCCTGTTGCTGAGCTGACAAATGCACACACACACACTGTACACGTGTGGCTGCTGAACTGACAAACAGCACAGCTTCATGGATAAAAAAAACATTTCCTGTTTAATAAATAGCTGGTATATTTTAACATCTGCTCTGGGTGTATATTCTGACGGCCTTGCACAGATTTCAAGAAGTAGTAAAGTGATAGAAAAACTTAGGGATAGAACTCCAAAGCCCTCTGCACTGTACACAGCATTAACTAAATACATTTGCTGAAAAAGTAAATAGATTGAATACTCGACCCTGCTGCTATAAATGTGCATGTATAAATATACTGTATCTGCAGCTCACTGCATTGTCATAAAAAATGCTGCTGTTGGTACTTAATTATCTAATCTATTTTATTTAGTTATGTTTTCCCTATTTATTTGATTTGATTATTATAGGTATAGTTCCCACAATTTACCAAGCTCATTGCATACTGTACATTCACAGCAGTTTCAGCTTACAATCTAAGGTCTCTTGATCAATCATCTATCTATCTATCTATCTATCTATCTATCTATCTATCTATCTATCTATCTATCTATCTATCTATCTATCTTGGCATGAAAACAGATGTCTGTATGAAAAAATAACTATGTACATAAACAATACACACACATCCTTATCTTGTATATCATTATGCTCATGGATATAATTTCAAGTAAATATGCATACCAGTAAATTAATACCACTATATAGTAATAATATTCCAAAAATAAATATGTAATAGCAAGTCATAATTTTGATTTTTTTTCCTGTATATACAGTAAACAGCCATATCATTGGAATGCATATATTTATATGTCTGTTTCATATGCACCTTCAAGATCAGTTTAAACAGATGTGTGGAATCTGATTTTAATGCAATTGAGACTGTAGGAAATAATAGACTTTTGCTGATCAAATCAGAGCAGATGAAGAAATCTGCTTATTAGGCGTTATGAAGGTTTATTTTTTTCCCTGTTGTCCATCACTATGAGCAGCTTTCTAATCTGCATAATTTAGCCTTTAAGTGCTATTGTCAGGAGTCAAATCTAATAGCCACACGCCATATTGATAATATGATAGTTGAAGCCCATAACAAGACGTTGCTTTGGGGATTTGTACTAGATTTCTCTGTGTCCTCTGGCTTAATCTCTGCGTTTGTGAAGTTAGCCATACCTTTTATTAAATCACTAAATTGCAGGATACAAGGAGAAACTGCAAATTAAGGTCTAATGGGCTTGGGGTATTTAGAGAAGGCAGAGAATTAGACTGGTTTGATGGGATACGCGTGGACCTTGGCTGCAATTTCTCTGGGGAGGCTACAGGGCACTTGGCTGTGTATCTCTTCCTCTCTTTTCATTACATAATTGGGCCAATGGGGTGTGCATTGTATAATAGTGCTAGATTAGGTCGAATCAGCAGTCCAGTGTGGTGACCAGTCACTGATATTTTCTTTTATTGCCAGTAAGCAAGTCCTAATGATCATATAACACACACATATATCGTTTATATATATATATATATATATATATATATATATATATATATATATATATATATATATATATATGTATAAGTTAAATGTAGAGAAAGGTAAAACAGGTTTTCAAAATTCAGAAAAATGAAACACATGAATACTAGTTAACTCCTTTACAATACATTTATAATACACACACTGTGTTGATTTACTAAAACTGGAGCATGCAAAATCTGGTGCAGCTTTGCAAAGAAACCAATAAGCTTCCATTTTTTTTTTTTTAACAAACTGAAGTTAGAAGCTGATTGGCTACCTTATTTGGCACACTCCAGTTTTAGTAAATCAACCCCACTGTTTTAATAGTAATGTGTGTATGTATGTGTTTTCTTCCAATTTTAGTTGAAACTCTTAGGCTAATTGCACACTGCAATTTTTTTTTTACAAAAATTAATCCCTGCCGAAAATCCCTAATGCCAGCGAATTGTAGCTAACCATTTAATCGTTCAAATCTAATCGTTCATCTACTACAGCATTGAGTTGTGCTATGTTGCACTTCACCCTTCTTCAACAATTTTCAACTAATTATAGTGATTGCTGTACCAGCTCATAGAAAATCAGTTAGAGTGATTATCACTAGTAGTTTTGCAGCTGAGCTGAAACGCTGATGAATCTCAATCTCCGAGCAACAGAGTGACAAATCACTTAAAAAACTTCACTGTTAGGCTCCATGCACACTGGCTTAAAAATCGCTGCTTCTACAGGAGTTTTGTGTTTTGTCTGTAGAAGTAGCTCAATGTTATCCTATGTGTCTTTTCACATTAGGATGATTACAGGCATATTTTGAGCTCAAGCGTTTAGATGCAGGAAAAAACCCTTCTGGTTTGTGTTTCTGATTGGAGCTTTCTGGCAGAAAAAACGCTAAACTCTCCTAAACTCACCTAAACTGTGTACAAAAATGCTCTATATGAGCGTTTTTTTCTGCCAAGGGAACTGGTATTTTTATTTTATTTTTATTTTTTTAAGCCCAGTGTATATGGAGCCTTAGCGATCTCATAGAAAATCATTATGATTTTCTCAGCAACAAATTGGGGAAAGAAAATATGGTGGGGGTTTCTCTCGCTGCGAGAAAATTGCCCATGTTATATATATATATATATATATTTATATTTATATATATATATATATATATATATAAAGAAAAGTTTGGGACTTTGTATAAGGCAATGTGCTAGTCATATGCCTCCATCCCTGTCAATATGAACAAAAGGGAAAAAGGGGGAAGTGGGACTTTATATGAAGTACGTGGTTGCAAAACAATAAGTTGGTAAAAAATAATATTTATTGGTACATATAATATATACAATTCTTACATAGGTCTGCATCAAGGTACAATTATACATAATAGCAATAGTATAAGATTCCTCCAGGGGGCATACAACTCTTAGCACCTTACCACCAACATACCCATACATTTTGTATGAAATATAGGGGGGCCCTTTTACCATTTTTGTTTTCATATCATATTTTATATCCTTTACCATGTTAGACCATTTAGGGACCCATGTGATTTATTGCAGATACTTGCCACGTGCTTGCTCCTGAAGAGTGTCTATAGGCCACAAAACGCATCGAGCTATCAGATACCATGTTCAATAATATCATACTTTTTACAGGTGTTTTATGGAACTTTTCTACAGGTGTTCAAGGATTTTAACATGAATTCCATACAATTATGCAATTTATAATTGTATGATCTGTATCCAACAACAATGACAGGAAGTAGAGTGAATACAGGTCACCTAGTTATTATTTTGTAATATGTGTATGTATGGATTTAATTTAATTTAATACTATTACTATTATGTATAAATTGTACCTTGATGCATACATATGTAAGGATTGTATATGTTATAGATTATATGTACCAATACATAATATTTTTTACCAACTTATTGTTTTGCAACCACGTACTTAGTTTGTTAAAATTGCCCATGTGTCATCAGCCTTAACTGTAAAGTGGAGAAAAAAAGCAGAACAGTTATTCATATTAGAGCAAATATGCATAATACATTACTACTGTGAAAACACAGTACAGATATTACATATACAGTACACACTTCATTGTTTTATTGTTGAATGGAACTTGTAGTTTAGGCAACACATTTGTCCCCTGAATTATGTACATTGTATATTCTTTATTTTTAATTACTTATTTAGATGCTAGTAAATCCTTATGAATTGTACCTTCCCACTTATTCTGTTGTAGTATTTGCATGCTTACATTTAAAAGAGTAGAAATATATGTTATCACTATACAGTATAGCCATAATGTATGCTCCCTTATGTGCTATAGATATTGCTTTACTGTATTTATTTATATTACGTTGGGAAGATTAGATTTACTTATTAAATTTACCAATTCACCCAGAACATTATAAAGTTAAGTTCTGCTAAAAACAGTTAACATTCAGGTTTTAAAATCTCTCTCTCTCTGTGTATATATATATATATATATATATATATATATATATATATATATATATATATATTTATTTATTAATGTGTGCGTGTTTAAGTCACTAATATTCAAATTAGGAAGTCCTCATACCTTAAAGAAAATCTGTATTGACAAAAATATGTAGATCTGAAAAATGTGGGCTGCCTGGCACTGATGCTGAGCCAATAGAGTCAAGGCATACTTGTTTTGGGCTAGTTACCCAAAATGTATTACGTTTAGAGGATCAGCATGAGAGCTATAGCTACCATGCACAGCTGCATAAGATTGTGCACTCTCCAGTTTGAGTAAATCAACTCCTATATGTCTCTTACTACAGATTTCCTTCTGTGGATACTGGGAGTCAGTTGGAGTCATGACTTGGGTCTGTGTTTGTCTTCTTTATTGACATTTTAAATTCTTCCAGACAGGTGCAATTGTTAGAGGCATTTAGGCAGCATTAAATTGATTGATTGTTTTAAAAATGAAAATAAAAATAACAAACATGTTATACAGTACTTACCTCCTCTGTGCAGTTGGTTTTGCATAGAGCAGCCTGGATCCTCCTCTTCTTGAGTACCTCTTTGTTTTTCCTGACACCTTCCTCCTGTCGAGTGCCGCCTCAGTCAGCAGCTTCCTATGGGGGCACCCGAACTTAGTCACAGATCCATGTGTCCATTCAGACACGGAGCCCGAACCTGGACCCATCCCCTTTCTCCCCTGATTGGCTGACTGACTTTGATTGACAGCCGCGGGAGCCAATGGTGCCACTGCTGTGTCTCAACCATAGAATGCATTAAGATACAAAACCTTCTTCCTTTACAACCTCTTTAAGGCTTCATGCACATGGGAGCATATAACCATGTAGCTTAAATAGGCTGCGCAGTTTTGGTGCATGGGATGTCCTGGAGCTGCGTTGACATGAATTGGTGAAGGCGGCTGTATGCAGCTATAAGCCGCTATTTGCATAAAATAGAGCACGCACTCAGACGTAATGTCCTGAATGCAAACAACCCGCATTTTTCTTTACTTTTTGCTACATGGTTAGTTTAAAGGTACCTGGCAGAATTATTTTTTAACATCTGCATTGAAGATGTCCCACTCATTTTCTGAGGATATTTGTGATGAAAGCTGTTAGGGCACAGGGCTGCCTATTGGCACCTATAAGCTGCCTCTTGTCTTCTAAACTCTTCCTAAAAGAAACTTGTGTAGATGGATGACCTCAAGTAAAGGATTTAATGCAGATCTGCTAAAGATTATTTCCAACAGTTTAATGCACTTAACTAAACCATGAGTTTCCCCTATCATAACTCAAACACAAATATGGAAACTATCAAGCACAAAACACAAAAAGTAAAAGCAAACTTTCTGCTTCTTCGTACAGAAACATGTTACGCTATAATACATTGTGATATATACACCAGTAAGTGTTTCTATAATACTTCTTTTCTAGAGCTTTGTGTTAGAGGAGAGTGAGGGATGGAGAGGATTTTAGACCACTCAGAAATTACACCAGTATAATAGATTGTCTGAATGGAGCAGAAGCTCATAAATTAATTCTATACTACTGTTTTAATGTTCACAGCTAAATGAGTTTCCTGTCTGGCTTGCATTGAATGAGAATGTTTAACAGCTGGCTCAAAGGTGTGTGGATTTATAAGCAACAATGTCATTGTATTCAAATCAATATTTAATGATGCAGCATAGTATTATTTTTTAATGATTCTATTTTTGTTACATAGATCCGCCCTGCAATGGGTTAACAGTAGACAATATTGGCAGGTTTTCAATGATAAAACTTTAATCTAAATGTCAGTCATAAACAAGGAGGAAACATTGGATTTGCTAATTACCAAATTTGTGGATGTACTCCTACAAACCCTTTATGATTCCATATATCCAAGAAGAGGTGTATAGATTTATACTGATTTACTAAGATACATTTTTGCTGCTTAACATGTTAATAGCAGCCCCCTACTACCTCAAATAATGACAAAAAAAGGAATAAAAGTCTGAGCATGCACATACATCAGATTGGAGCAGTAAGGTAATATGTCTTTGTATTATGGATACTTGTAACGAGAGCATTTTATGTAATAGTCTTCGAAAGAAAAGCTGAATGTGTTCTAAGAGCAAACTATCGACATGCAGGTGAAATATTTTTTCTAGAGCGTATTTATTACAACTTCAGTTTAACTTGCCTTTCCTTTCATAGAAAATCCTCATATGTATATATAAAGTGTCTTACAATTTGGGGTTGATTTACTAAAGCAGTATCGAATACTTGATAAATTGTCCTGCAGTTAGTTGACCATTACAAAATATCACACCTTACTTTGCTATGTGAATATTAATTTTGTTTAGTAAACATATTCTACTCTTAATATACTTAATAGAGGTCTTGTTTTTTCCCTTTTATCCATTTTTTCCTAAAAGGAATCATACAGTTGATGAATTTTGATTGCCTGGATTCCTGCATTGATTATCCATAGAGATCTACATCCAAATTTTCAGATGAATAAACAAATTGTAAAATACAGATTCTCCCCTGACTTGATTAACACTCATGAAGATGAAAGCTGAAGTGTATTACTGACCCAGAGGTGCAGACCCCACACTGAGGGGGTTGTCCCTTAGGTAAGCGCATCCTCATACATTAACCATACTCGTCTGATGTTATAGTGATGGTATTGTACCATCCTTATTAGTTTTTGATGATTTCGACCTATGTGTTGACCTTTCTTCTACTTCTCCATATGTATACGCAATTGTTTGCACCATTAACATGTGATGTATACCTTTGCTGAAAACTTCAATAAACATCTTTTTAAAAGAAGATGAAAGTTGAAGATAAAATAGTATAAATGCATGAAGGGTACAAAACATTATCTTCACTTTTGAATATCCCTGTAAGTACAGTTGGTTCAATTATCAGCCAATGAAAGCTACATAAAACCACTCAAGTGCTGTCTACAAAAAGTTGATTCTCAAAACTTATAGTGGAACAAGAAAAAATTTAATATATGCCTCACAGTGGCTAAGAAAGGAGTTACAGAACTCAGTAACTAAGATCAGAGTAAATGTGCACCGGTCAACCATTTTAGCAGTTATTAAAACACATCTGGAGTTTCCCTAAAGAATGAGAGTGAGCAAGCTGCAAACTAGGAAAGGGTTTTCTGCTTAGATAAGAGTCAAGCCAGAGCTTTAGGCCAAAGTTCAAAAGAGCCCATGTGCCACAATTATACAACTTAAAATCTTTATACCTACAATGGAGTAAGGTGGTGGTGGCATTATATTGTGAAGTTGCATTTTATCAGCAGGGATTGGATATCTTCTAAAATAAAAAAAAAATAAAAAAATAAAAAACAGGGAGATACTTATGCTCACAAAATACAGGAATATCTCACAAAATAAGAAATTTCAGTCTATTGCAAAAAAAAAAAAAAAAGCTTGGGTGAAAATTAATCTTTTAGCACAAAGCCAAAGTAATTTATAGTGGATCAAGAGTAAAAATTATAAATGTCCTGCAATAGCCCAGTCAAAGCCTTAAAGGTTTTGTTGACTTTTTCAGAAAACATGAAAAGGTGAACTAACTCACAACAGCCCCTCCCCCAAAACACTTGTCCCCGCCGCACTTACCTCCTTGGATGGAGGTAGTCACATGCTGCACTGACCATTGTCTGCTGTCTATTGGGAATGTTATAATGCTTCACAGCCTCCAGGCCATGAGAGGCAGAAGTTAATCATCGAAAGAGATAAGTGCAGCAGGGACTAGGGGTCTGGGGAGGGAGTAGTAAGTTAATTCACCTTTTCATTTTTGGAGTATCAGTAGTAGGATTTTGAAACTGCCCTGTAAACAACAGCTTATAACTACATATATCTACTGCCTTGACATCTCTACATGATTGGGTATTCAAACTGAACAGGAATTTGCAGAATTGCAGTAAAATGTCAAGTGAAGATTCTCAACTCCTTTAGGAAATAAGTCTTACCATCTGTGTTAAAATTCTTTTTATTCAATTTAAGAAAAAACAGTTACAAAACATAAAACATTACTTTTGAAAAAAAGCCAATACAGTATTCTTCCAATTGCCTAACATAACATGAGACAACATTAATACATAAACAAATATTAATTAAAGATGTAGCTCAGCTTACGATTCTATCAACTCAGCAATATGTGTTGAGTTTCTTCCCCATGAAAGAGGGGAGAGATGGGGGGGGGGGGGGGGGGGGCACATTCAGATACAAGAACTCCAGATAATCTTCCCCCAGAAAAAAGGGGGGGGATGGAAAAAAATTCAAAATTCTAATCCTTGCCCCCCCCCGGTTTCCCACTCTCTGGCCCACTTGTCCTCCCCCTTCATCCTCTCCCAACACTCCTAGCTCCCTGTGTTTGTGACGTAACAGCAACCACATCAACCAGAAAAAGGAAAAATATGTGCCAAAAACCAAATGTGATAACTTAAAAGGGAGAAACTTGGGAAATGTACATCTCCCAGGTTCAATCCTTACCTTCCTTCATCATTCTCATCCCCATCTCTTTTATTCCTCCCTTCCTCATGATGACCCAATAAGGCCCAGTTTGGGCATTCTCAACCCGTGCACCCATTTAAGAAAAACAAAACAAACAACTGTGATAATTTAGGTGGCAAAAACTTGGGAGGGTTATACCACCCCAGGCCCGCCCTTACCTTCCTATACCATTCCCATACCCATCCCCTTATATCCCTCCCTCTCTCTTGATAACTCATTCAATCACAGTGCGAGTGATCTCTATCTGTGTACCTATCCACTAATTCAAAATTGTGGTGAGGGAAAGAGAAAAAAATAAGTAGGGGGGGGGCAGTGGGTACAGGATAACAGGAAGCAAGTGCCCAGATGAGGCTCATTCCATTTCCCATATATTTTGGGGTGTCCTTCACCACGCCCTCTCTCCCCTCCTATATCAAAATTAATGCAGTGCTAAAATAAATCATTATACAGTAGTATCCACGAAGGATATAAGGTGCAATGGTATGTTCAATTTTAAATGAATACTTTAAAGTGCAATGTGCAAAAATATAAATCAAACTGTCTGATGTGCAATAAAGTGCAAAGTGCACAGATTATTCACGCAGTGTCCTTATATACCGTAAATTAAATTGACGGTCAAAACAGCGTGTCAGTCCATTTTGTGAATATTGGAAACATTTAAATGAAACGGTCCAATATTCACAAAATGGACTGACACGCTGTTTTCATCATCAATTTAACTTATGTAAGGACACTGCGTGAATAATCTGTGCACTTTGCACTTTATTGCACATCAGACAGTTTGATTTATATAAGGACATTGTGTGGAGAACTTTTTGTAGATCGCACTTTAAAGTATTAATTTATAATTGAATATACCATTGCACCTTATATCCTCAGTGGATACTATTATGATTTTAGACACATTATTAGGAAGTGTGGGTAGTGCTGGCGGCTTCTGTGGATTAGCATAGCAGCTCACAAGGTTTTTACATACTCTCTGTCCTCCTCCCATACATTTTCATTACCCACAAATTTCTATGTAAATCAAAGACTGTTTAAACGTAGTAATACGTAATACATTATAATAAGTAATACCTTATAATAAGTAATAAGTCTTACCATCTCACTTTTTTAACATTTAATTTGCTAAAGCACTATGTATCATACAAGCATATACCAAATGCATGTATTAACACCCCTCATGGCATATGCTAATGGCCAGCTCCCCTCTATCTGGTGCCAGGACCCTGCTGGGTGTATGCTGAAGGACTGCTCCCCTCCTCCTCATGTTGGGACAGCAATCTGTGTACTTGTTGCTTGCTACTTTCTGTTACTGTATATGCTGGTGCAGTATTAGCACTTTTAAACATGAGTGGATTATTTTTATTGTTTCTAATAAAAGTGTTTTGAGACAGTATTACACTATGGGAGGTTTTCATTTGTGGCATGGAGGAGAGTGGAGAATTTTAAGTGTAATCATAAAGATTGTGGCAAATGTGGACTATAAAGTTCTGCTGACTTTCAAATAATAAAATGACCCATATTTTTGGTGAGTTTTCTGTTTGTACAGGGTGTGAGATTACACTTTGTGTATCCTGAATTTCATGTGTGGGGAAGACAGATTATTAAAAAAAAAAAAAACATATTTGCATTATGTTTGTATGTAACACTGTTACTGGCACCACCTGTTTCATCATCAAAGATGGACACTATTATCAATGTTGTTATTTATGTTGGTATTTTATTATGCACACAAATGGACATTTTGGCAAATTCATATTCTGTTGTATAATTTATTAGAGAGGTGTACTGTATTATTCATATTTTAAACTGCGAAAAACACTTGCTGTTTCTAAGCTCCCCATGATGTTGATACTATTACAGTATATATATTATGGAGGAATTCATAAAACTCAGGAGCTGTGTGGTCACTTCTATGCATGTTTTCGATGTGAAAAAAAGTAGGACTGAGAAACATCCTTGATTTACAGTAAGAGGAAAGCACTGCAGACCCTGGCAACAAATTATTTTCATTGTCTGCTGAAAGAGATTAGCTAATTGTCATATTATTGGCCCTTACAGTTTTTGAAACTGGGGCAAAACATTCAGAGCAAAAGTGACAGTGTCTGTGTATGACCCCCCCCCAACCCACTGATAATCACCTCTTTAGTGATCCACCACCACTCCTTTCTCAGTGGCAGCTTCTATAAAAATCCTGGGTGTCTGCTGGTATTGTAGCCCCTCTGCTAGGCTAGAGCTCTGCATAACGAAAGGAGATCACATCCTCCTCATATCCAGAGACATTGAGCATTTTGTGTCTACTGTGAAGGAGGTGACTATAAGTGGGTCAGAGAAGGCCTATACACAGATAAAGAGGCTGATTTACAAAACAGATTGAGAACCTTCAGTCACTACATTTTGTAAGTATTAACTTCAATTATCCAATAATGTGATAAGAAAATTCATGTTTACAAATTTCATCAGGACATGATTTGGTATTAAAAGGGAACAGGACTTCAGAATTGGATAATTTAAATGATTATTGTGTGAAGTTTCAAAACTCCTTCAGTAATTCAACCTCAATGCCGCTTTGCCCTGAATAGGCATGGTGACACTGTCTTATAAATAATTTCTAATTAGAAATGTAAATAAATCTGCCATTAGAAACTGTACTTTAGTTAGACTGGATTTATTTTTTTAAATGTAAAAACATGTTTCATGGCTGGTGAGTCACTCTAAAGGGCAATTGGAACTGAAATTACCCTTAAATACCCTGTTACACAGTGGTTCCCTGCTGGGGATCATTCTAAAAATCTATCTCTGTATATACTGCATACATTAAGGGGGCAACTTATGAACGCTTTAAATGACTTTATAAATTAATTTTACTGTATTTTCTCTTGAATTTGAACATATTTCCCAAGTAATTTTCCAAGTATTTTCTAAATTTTTACTTTCATGTTCCATTTCCATAGACTACAGGCAGGTAAAAAAAAAAAATGATAGAGCATTATACACAAAAATAAGTCCTCCTGCAATCCCCTTGTAAGACAGCACTTGGACTAGAAGAAGCTGGCCTTTACGAAGACGGTGGAGGAAGCACCCAAGAGCCGATTGAAAAATCACCTCGGGTGAAGACACTGCTGGATTCGTGGACAGTTAAGTGTCCTAATATTAAAAGTCAGCCGCTGTAGAATTTGTAGTAGCTGACTTTTATTTTTTTCTGAAGAAGCCTGGAGCTCCACTTTAAACATGCACTTACATACATATATATATATATACATAAAACAAGCGCCCTTGTGACAGTGACTAAACTTCTTCTTTATGTATGTATGCAATGCTTTTATTTTGTCTTGTCTTTCCTTGAGTGTTGTCTATTGCTAAAACATGCAAAATAAGAAAAGAAGGGGACCCTATGTTAGGGAAAAATCCTCCAGAAATACATTTTGGATTTTCAACTGCCAATTTGTTGATTAATATTCCCCATGCTGAGAAAATGTTGACCTATGCTCCCTTTCACAGCTAGGAGCCAGCTGCAGAGCTCACTCCAAGCTTTAAGACTGCACTGTAACTGCCAGTGTCTACTAACAACTGGAAACCACCTCAATAGATCCCTGATCATTTGATTGCCATGTCAGCTATGACAAGATGATTTCATGAGATTTGTCAGAAAACTAACCTATATTGCTCCAGTTGTCAGTATATTTCTTTCCTCAGGCAATTGCTGTACACATCGAAATACATATTTTACAGTGTTTAAAAATGAATTAAACCTTAAAGTGGTTGTAAGGGCTTAAGGTTTTATTGTACCTTAATGCATTCTCTGCATTAAGTAAAAAAAAACTTCTGTGTCCAGGATCCCCCCAGCCCCCCCCCCTGTACTTACCTGAGCCCAATCCCTAACCAGCGATATGCCCGAGAGTATCTCTCTCTGCTCTTTGTCCTTCCCCACTCGACTCAGTGGGGGCAGTGGGAACCATTGGCTCCTGCTGCTTTCAGTCAAATCCAGTGACAAGTGAGCAGGGGCCGAGCTGTGCTGTTTGTGTTAATGGACACCCTGATCGTAGCTTTCGGGATTGAGTTCACATGTGTCTCAGCATAGAAATCCGCTTCCTATGGCACATGGAGAAGAGGAGGAGCCCAAAGCGCCAGCCAGGGGATCCCAGAAGAGAAGACATGTTTGTTATTTTTTTTTAAATAACTTTACGTTTACTGTAACAGTATTTGTTTTTAAATTTTTTATCCTCTTGTCAGTCTATACCAGGGGTCGCAAACTGCGTCCCGGGGGCCAAATGTGGCCCTTTGCTTGCTTTTATCTGGCCCTTGGGGCACTAATTCTCCCACTGATACAAGACGCTATTCTGTCATCGAACACCAACAATGGATCACCATTTCTCCCACTGACACTAATACAAGGGCACTATTCTGATACCAACGATGGGGCACTATTCCTCTAACCTAATACCAAATGTGGTGATGTTTACCCCTACTGATGCCAGAAAAATGTTCACTCCCGCTGTCCACGATCTGGCCCTCCTAAAGTCTGAAGGACAGTAAACAGGCCCTTTGTTTAGAAAGTTTGGAGACCCCTGGTCTATACTAATAATACATGTAGATAGGGTATTTAATAAAACATTGTACTAAAGATATCCTTTTATGTTCTTAAAAAGGTAGGCAAATGGTCTAGTTAGTTTATGTATGCTGATGCTGCTAAATTTGGTCTGAGAATCCATGCATTAGTGACCTCTGGTCATAAAAGGGTTAATACTTCACACATATATACTGTATGTGTACACCCCACATAGCAAGACTTAAAATAACATTTTGACTTAAATAAGAAAGCACTGAAAGTATAACAGTACATTCACACTTTTATGCCTTCATAAAATTTTGTTAGTTTAATAAACTTGTAAATAATATTATAACATATAGGGGTTTATTTGCTGAAGCAGCAGAGACTTTTCACTTAGTTAAGTGAATAATGTGAAGCTGCATTCACTACACCATCCAGTCATGTGGAAGGCATAATCCTGTTTTTTTCACAAATTCACATTATTGGTTATTCAAAGTGAAGCATAACTTTATCTGCTAAGCTATGCCTTTCCTTTCCGATTTAGTAAATCACACTCACTGTGTAATAGGCCACTTAACTGATATCTTCAATGCATATAATATGATTTAATGGAAGAATAGAATAATTTCTCTGACCTTAGTGAAAATGGTGATGCTAGGTGCACTTTAAACACACAATCACAACTAAGGAAAAAAAAAACACAAAATTTGTCTTGCACATTGTTAGATAACTAAAGTGTATGCAACTTCATCTTATTTACTCTCCTAGAGGATCATTCCATTCAGAACTTTCGGCCATGCTTCTACAGCCCCCCTCTGCAATAATTGGCATTCATTTTTATTTTTGGAGCACTATTTCTGTTTTTGTTTTTCTTGGCAGCTCCAGCCCCCTGCCATTCCCTCACTAACTCACAGAGTGGCTAGAGAGATTGATCTGCATGACATCATTGGGGGCCAAGCTGCCTGAACCAGGAAGAGGCAGCTGGCTGAAGAAGTTCAAAATAACATGTGGAATACTTCCTGTCACACTTGAACAGTGAAAACTTCAGGACAAAGCTGGATCAGCTGGGCAGGTGAGCATGTATTTTTAAGAGAACCCAGCATAACAGGTAAAAAGGAAGGCGTGGGGGGAAGACAGGGAGGAATGACCTTTCCTCTTTAACTGCCTAAAGCTCTTTTTTTTATATACCTTTTTCTGATGTCTTCTGAATGTGATAAACTGGGTCCTTGACCTCTTTGTTGTTCTCCCAGGTGTTAGTGGTCCTGCATGATGTATGTGAGACCCACTCTGTGCATCAGCGCACTGTGAGCACAGTGCACCATGCTCCAGGGCAGAGCCATGATGTCCTACACTCAAAGTCGTTCTTGACTTTTCAGGGTTGAGTAACACTGGACATTTTTCAGACTAAGGACATCTTGTGGGGAAGAAAAGGTATTGTGGGGGCATCTTAAGATTAAAGGTGAGTGTTGCAGCCATAGCTACTTTTATTCTTTTTTAAAACCTCCAAGGTGACATCAAAAGAATAAAATAGCCCTAGGGTTGGGCTTAAATTGAAATCCTAGCGAATAAGTGGTACTTAATTGTGTGGTACACAAACATCACTTGTTACATGTTGAACTCAACCCTCCAAATCATTATGTTATCACTATGTCTACTAAAAGTAAAGCTCAATTTTTCTGAATGTTTTTAATAAAACAAAATGAATGGTATGTTGTATGTGTATATATATATATATATATATATATATATATATATATATATAAAAAGCCCAAACAGGGTTGCAGCACACACATAGAAGATTTAAATAAATAATACCATTGATAGAAAAACAGTATAATTCACAAAATATTATATTATGAAGAACACAGAAGGAAAGGGGTTAACACTATTGCCTTGCACCGGTGGTTGCTCGCACCAGGGACACATTGGAATTTGTAAGTTTTTCCTGTGTTTGAATGGAATATCCAATCTAAAAACAAAACACAAGCAATATGTTAAAAAGAAAATCTGATCAGCTTCCAATTGTAATATATGGATTGCTGAATTTAAAATGATTCTGGCTGATAGCCAATAGCACATTTATCATACATATCATACATACATATCATACATACATATAGGGGGTATATGGGATTGTATGATATATATATATGTATATATATATATATTTTTTTTATTTGTGGTTGAACTGGATGGACTTGTGTCTTTTTTCAACCTAACTAACTATGTAACTATGTAACTATATAAGCAAATAGGTGCAATTTTTGGGGACAGCACTAATGCTGGTAATGCTGCGGAGTATAGCAGTACTTTATAAAAAAAGAAAATAAATACACTGATGGAATAAAGCAATGCTTTTTATGGCTCTTCAAATGCTACTTAGAACCACCATAACCATTGTGCTGAAGGAATTGTCTCACTTGCCCATGTCTCAAATCATATTTGGAGGTTTATTGCTTTAATTTAGAGGTAAGCTTAAAAGGAAAAAATATTTTTTTTTTTTAACAAGAATTAGGGGATTTTCAGCATAATACATATAATATCTGAGTGTACAATAAGGAAATCTAAGCTAAAGAAAGTTTTAAATATACATTTAGTGTACCTTTCTATCAAAATGATGCTACCTCATACGGAAATGTTACCATTAATTGAAATATTGCTTTAAATAGTTAGAATAAATCTAGCTGCATAATTCTAGTGGCCCTTTAATATGATCTCCCTTTTCTTGTTACAAAAAAAGTGTTTCCCAAATGTAAAGACCACGGGAAATCCATGATGAGCCCATCTAACTGCATGGAAGGTTTACAAATGTTCTCATTTCATAACAGTCACAGTATTGACCATTTCTCTCTGACAAGGCACATTCAATTCCTGTAAAAATACTTTGTAAATCTTAGGACACTCTGCCAAAGACGAGGGCTCTGAGGATTTTCGTATTAATGAAGAAGTTACTTAAGTCTAGACCTTGATCCAAATATCCACAATACATCATTTTGTGTTATACAGACATCATTCTGTTTAACTATTAGATGTTTCTTGTAGACTTTTAGCCTAATCAGAAGAACAGTACAAGAGTCTTAGAAGCTACTTCTATTTCACACGTTCTTGAAAGGAGTAAGTTTGTGATAAAAACAAATATTGTCATCTATTCCTGATACAGTTTATTTTATAGCATTTACTGTTTATATATTTGTGATTTTTTTTTTGTCTCGTGAGTGTATGTGATCCTAAGGCCTGCAATTAATGTACAAAATTTATGAATGTTATTTTAGGAGATGTTTCATGCTGTCCTCTTGAAAGCCTCCACAAGGGTGAATATTTGGATTTAGTTTTATCCATTTAATCTTCAAGGCCCTTGAATGTGGGAAGGATCAGTTTTCATTTTATAAATAAAACATACTGAGCCCTCTGTCTTGCTAAGGAAGAGTGTCCTCTCCTAACAACTGATTAGCTTCTCTTCTTTATGTTTATATGTGCCTTAGCAACAAGAAGGAGAAAGCTGATTGGTTGATCAGGGGAAAAACAGACTCGCTAACAAAAACTAATAATTTGGATAAATGTCAGCACAGTACAAGAAATTCAACTGCATCAAGTCAAGGCAAGCAACTAGTTGCCATGGATAGCCAAACTATTCATTGAATTAATTCACTTCCAGTGGACAAGTAAAGGGGTCCTCTGGGCCCCTTACTGGTTAACTTTTTAATCCTCTGCTCCCTTTCAGATTCGCCAGTGGAGATTCTATTCTTATTGATTATCAGGTTAATGATGCTGCAACACTAACAACAGCAGTTTGCCTTCTGTAGTAGAACAATGTTAAGAAAAATGTATTGATCATTTGCCAATACCAGTTTCTGAACAATCTAAACATCTAGCTAACTAACAAAAAAAAACAACAGTTTGTACCAACTGAAACAAATAGGATACACACCTCTTTAAATTATTTAAAAATCACTATACCAACAGCATGAAAAACGATCAATACATGGTGTATTACATGCTGTTCATCCTCAGTCAGTCACTATGAGATTATTTTCTGTATTCGGCCAAACACCTGGTTGATCCTGCTGTTTTCTATCTCCCCTTCTGTCCAAGTCCCCAATGCAGTTGGGGATTTTGCAGAGCAGGTTTGGCAGCTCTGCACATGCTCTGTTTTCAGTGAGTTTCCATGCTGAGCATTTCCCCATCACATCTGAGCAGCCAATGTGACTATAGAGTCACACATGTGGGCATATACACAGTGCTAAATGACACCCCACTCCCTCCACCCTCCTTCATACCCACTAACCAGCTAAACACAATGGGAGCCGGATATTGCGTGAGATTGATGAAGGCTTAACTTCTTTCTGACCGCCCACTGTCAAAAGACGGCGGAGCTCTTGTGGCGGGCCGCCGTCATATGATGGCGCTACCATTTTGGCCACTAGGGGGTGCGCGCGTGCCGCGGGAGGCGCGCGCGCGTGCCCGCCGCGTCGCTGGGGACCCGATGCGTGTGCCCGGTGGCCGCGATGTCTGCCGGGCACCCGCGATTGCCCAGTAACTGAGCAGGACGTGAATCTGTGTATGTAAACACACAGATCCACGTCCTGTCACTGGAGAGGAGACTGATGGTGTGTCCCTTGTACATAGGGACACCGATCGGTCCCCTCCCCCAGTCAGTCCCCTCCCCCCACAGTTAGAATCACTAAGATAGGGAACATATTAACCCCTGCAGCGCCCCTAGTGTTAACCCCTTCCCTGCCAGTCACATTTATACAGTAATCAATGCATTTTTATAGCACGGATCGCTGTATAAATGTGAATGGTCCCAAAAATGTGTCAAAAGTGTCCGATATGTCCGCCGCAATGTCGCAGTCACGATAAAAATCGCAGATCGCCGCCATTACTAGAAAAAAAAATAATAATAAAAATGTCATAAATCTATGCCCTATTTTGTAGACGCTATAACTTTTGCGCAAACCAATCAATATACGCTTATTGCGATTTTTTTACCAAAAATATGTAGAAAAATACATATCGGCCTAAACTGAGGAAAAAATTTTTATAAAAAAAATTCAAAAATTGGATATTTATTATAATAAAAAGTAAAAAATATTATGTTTTTTCAAACTTGTCCCTCTTCTTTTGTTTATAGCGCACCAAATAAAAAACGCAGAGGTGATCAAATACCACCAAAATAAAGCTCTATCTGTGGGGAAAAAATTTGGGTACAGCGTTGCATGACCGCGCAATTGTCATTCAAAATGCGACAGCGCTGAAAGCTGAAAAATGGCTTGGTCAGGAAGGAGGTGTTCGTGCCTGGTAGGCAAGTGGTTAATCTCCCTCTTATTTTAAGACACAGGCTGGAGGGGTGCAACACAACCTGTGACTGGCAGAAATCCACCCACACACTGTTATTGCCAAAAAATGATAAAGATTTGATTTCAAATATATATTTGTATGACAATTAAAAACAGTTTATTGATATTAATTAATTATTACTTTCTTATTAGTGTAATAATGTCACAGAACATTGGAACCCACCCAACAAACCACTGTGGCCTCTGCTGATCAATTAATGTAAAATCTTCACCGAATCATGGCCATTCACAGATTGTTTTTTTTTTTTTGTTTCATTAGTACTGTCAAAGGGCTTAACCATAACCTTCACAAACTTGGGAAATTTAAACTGAACATAGATGAATGATAAAAATGTGTAAAAAGAGGACCATCCCATTTTCTGAAATTCACTTTGAGTAATAGTGACTCTGTTGGTAAAATAAAACTTCCAAAATAGGTCCCTTGGGGAGAGAAATTTTGAAGTACTCACCTCCCCAACTGTCACTGAACACTGGAGTCATATAAACAACATTGACAGTGCAGCGCGACTAAATATTTTAGATACCAAAGTATAGCCACAAATTCTACTATTTTCTCAACACCCTAAATTAAAAAAAAAAAAAAGTGAAACAGAATCCATTAGTGATCAAAGTTTCCATCAAATATTTTTGGCATCTTCACTCTTGCATGCATATAAAACTTCAGACACCGCTTGTGTCCACCACCTAAAAAATATTTTACACTCACCAGAAGTATGATCTTATAAGGTATTAGTTTCCAAATTACTCTGTTCCACCTCCTATGAAAGGTCCACCTCCTCCATTCATAGAACCCTTTTCATTGATAGAAGTTATATTGAAGCTTCTATAAATGGAGGGGGGTTGTTGATGAGTGCCTATGATGGATCAAGCTGATTCTTTTAACCCGTGCACCACTGGCAGATTACCGCTGAGGGAGTGAGAGGATGGGAGCTTGGACAGAGGATGGAAGATTTCAACTAGGACAGCCGGCACCAGCTCAGGGGATACTTCTTATTAAATGTAAGTACTGTTCCTTGTGCTGATTTTTTTATTTTTTCGATAAATGTAGGCTTTAATACATACAATATATATCAATTTTTAATACATACAGTATATGTCAATAATACTACTATAGCTTTTATTTCAACTAATAATTGCACTTTGAACACTAATGGATTCTGTTTTACTTTTTAAAATCTTTTAATTAATTTTTCATTAAAAAAAATTAAAATAAAAAAACATCCACAATCACATATAACATTCCTACATCCACAATTACATATACCATTCCTAGAGTAAGCATACTAAAAAAATATTTAAAACATCCTTTGATATATAATTATTCCTAACCTTCTCTCTCAAAAAAAAAAAGAAAAAAAAGAGGAGCCAGGGGATTCCAATATTTGACATCGCTCTAGTTCCTCCTATCAAAAATACCTATCACAAATATCCCCCTAAAAATTCAGAACTACCACCATATATTTTCCATCCATAAACTCACTACAAACAAAAACACACCCCTTTTTGTTTAACCTTAAAAGACCCCCTACATTATACAAAGTGACACCATTATTGATTTTATTTGATTATGGGTGAACACTGAGATAGCTACATATAGCTATCAACCTGATTCACCTGAATGTAGGCTTTAATACATACAATATCTAGCAATTTTTAATACATACAGTATATGTCAATAATACCACTATGGCTTTTATTTCAACTAATAATAGCACTTTGAACACTAATGGATTCTGTTTTACATTTTCTTTTTTTTACTCAGAGTGTCAAGTAATTAGGAGAGAAATTTGTTATATATTGATATATAAATATATAATATTTAGTGGTGGTTACATTTTTTTTCTCCAAAAAATCAGCAAAAAAGCAATGGTACTGGGGGTTTTGGTTGAAATTATCCATCTTTACACACACACACAATCCGGCAGCTGTAATCTTCCAGTGCTGAGGGGGTTAATACAGTTACTGGACCTCTCATAGGCATGGATCAAGATATCAACTATGTCTAGCCTTTCCGCCTCTTCCATTCATAGAAGGTGCACAATAGCTTCCATCAATGAAAAGCATTCTATGAATGGAGGATGGTCAGATGTAGGAAAGGTCTGTCTCCTGCATTCATACAGTGCTTTTCATTGGTGGAAGTTACAGTACAGCTTCAATGAATGAATAAGGTGGGTGGAAAGACATAGTCGGTACTCTTGACAAGTGCCTATGACAGGTCCAGCTGGTTATATCAACCCCTAGAGCACTGGAAGATCACCACTGCAGGTGTGTATGGGAAAAGGTGTGCCGGCAGAGGATGAAACATTTCAACTAGAACAGCTGGGATTAGCACAAGGGACACATCATTAAATGTAAGTACCATCCCTTGTACTGATTAAATTAGCTACACGGAGGCTTTAATACATACAGTATATATTATTACATACAGTTAAATACATACAGCACATGCAATGTTTAATACATACAGTAATTGTCATAACACCAGTACTGCCTGTACTTGAATTAAAAGCACTAATGGTAATGACTAGATTCCTATTTCATGTGCAAATTAGTAAACATGAGAAATATTGGAGATAAAGGACAATAATTATGGTGAATTTATAGAACATGAAGCACAGAAAAACTATTCCTTTACTAACTCCATTTGTTAGTGATCACTTCCAGAAGAATGGGAGTGATTGGCAAATGGGGAAAACATACAATACATATGCCAGTATGATGAAGAAAACTGCCTTGCACATTTTTTACTTAAACACATGCACCATCAAAAGGGACCAAAGTTTTCTATATGAATTTGCAGCCGTAAAGAGCATTTTTGTAATGTGGGCACCAGGTGACCTCATTTATTCCACTCTGGGTGTAATTCAAATATGCTTGAAATAATTTCTATAGATTGAAGTGGCCATAAATGTATCCTCCTGCATGAACGTAAACCAAACATTTCTGTATGTTTTTTATCCAGGCGAAACATGCTATTTTGATGTCTTTAGCAAACTTATAACAACCTAGGGAAGGATATTTCCTGTTTAGCATTACAGACCTGGGAGATCATGTAAAAAGGTGCTATGTAGCTGCAGCCATTAAGCAGTTCATGCGGCTGGAATTGGAAGGGGGGTGAAAGGCAATTTGCTAACACAGCACAGCAATTGCAACAAGTTTTACAGCTAATGTCTGCTTGGAGCTACAACTGCTGATTTATGTAGCAATCAGATAAAAACACTTATATCTTGAAAGAAACTTGGTCCCGATTTCTAAATTAACTAAGCAGTTTGGGTTTTTTTTAAACATTTTTTTTTAACATTGGTTATAATGCCTTCATTTTACATACGGCTGTGTTTAAGTAAGGCTCTAGAGTACATCTCTTTAAAGCGAAACTGTTTTGATTTTTTTCATCATTATATTTAGTGCTTGAAGCATTAAACTCAAAGGCTAAGGAGATGGTGATACTTTATTCGGATGACTACTTCAGAGTAATGGCTAGATCAGCGTTGAGTATTTATGTTTATGGTAACTTACTCAGAATGAAACTACTGTATAAATAATTATGTTTTTTACACTAAATTGGAGATTTAGCAAGGGATGTTCTGCTTGCTATTTTTCTTTTTTGGCGACTTACACATTTGCTGTTTATTTACTAAGCGAGTGAATAAAGATCACTTATCCTTTCCCAATCATGTTCAAGAGAAAAAAAAACTTGATTTTTGTGTGCATGTGATTGGATGATTTAGGCAAACATACATTTTTTACTTAGCTAAGTAAACAACCACTTTGCATATGGAAAAATCTCTACTCCCTAAGTTAATCCTATTGTTTCTTTTGTTCTCATCCTGTGCTTTAAAGGGAAACTATACTAACAAAAAGCCAAAACAGTTATAAATATACTTGTAAATATACAATATATGTAAACATTTTATTTGTGAGCATAAGCTTTTAAACTTGTTTTTATATATTATAATTTGTTAACATATATATTTAGTAACATAGTCATGCATCCTAATTTATTTATTTATTTATTACAGGTCTATATAAAGAGCAAAGAATTTACATAAAGCTTACATATTGTAAATTCACACTAGTCTCTGCCCCCAAAGAGCTGACAATCTAAGTTCGCTATCTAACCTGAGCGTTGGTCTGAACACTCTCCGGTTCAATTCATGCCAGAACTCTCGAAAATCGCAAATGTTCGGACCCAAACTCAAAACCCCATTAAAGTCTATTGGACCCGAATTTGAAAAATCAAAAGTCCCCATTTTGAAGGCTTATATGCAAGTTATTGACTACAAAAAGGGTATGGGGGCAAGGTACTGCCCTGGGGGAGTTTTAGTAAATCAACCCCATTGTTTGGATTGACTTTGGTTTACTGACTTTGATGCACTTTGTTTCTGAGCATTATGCCCAGTTGGAGAGTCAAAATTGTTCTGTTGCTGGAGCATATGCCTAAGTGTCATTTCACACATTGGATGTGTGCTGGTACAGTTGGGTCTCCTTTGTACAGTTGAGGGCTTTTTATTGTGCTTTGATTGTGTACTTTACTAGCACTTAGTTACAATATATGTGTGACATTGGTACTGGTATCCCTAACTAAATGACCGATGTACACAGGAGTGTATGGTTTGTGGTTGGCTCACAACCTTGTCAATTGCCTTTTAGGCCTCATGCACACTGGACATTTTTAACGCTGCTTTTAACGATGCCCTAAAGGCATCTGGTGTTTTTTTTCTGCCTCTAAATGTTCCTGTATGTTAGCCTATGTGTCGGCACTTAAAGAAGTTTAGAGGCAGGAATTAAAACACACTGCCATGGCATCCAGAAGCAGCTGCGTTTTGGCATAAAAAATGCCTTACACATGTAAACGCATCAATGCTTAGGAGCGTTTAGTGTTAACCGTTAATTCATTTCAATGGCCATAAAAAAAATATATAATTTTGGCCAAGGAAATGAATCAATGCCCAAGTGCTTGGCGCACCTAAATGCACCTTAACACATTACAAATGTGAAGAGGTTTTTCTGCCAAAATGCTGCTGCCAGGAGGAAAGGTATCTAGTAGAGATGGCCAGACGTCCAGTGTGCGTGAGGCCTTATGTTTGTTCAGTGGAATTATTTTGAGGGGGTTTAACTGTCTGTTTTTGATTCATATGTTTGAGTTATTTCAGACAAAGAATGTTTGTTTTGCATACAATTTTTCTTCCTTTTGGTATATATATCAAATCTTGGTTTTAATATAGAAGAGATTTTTCCAAAGGTGAAGACAAATCATATCTTAGACAGTTGTTAATTTCCCCACATTGGATAATTTCCCCTCACTTCTTGTTCTGGTGATAACTCTAAATGTTTGGATTTACCTTACTTTCTGTCTTAGTGACAATGGTAACAAGGACAAACAAAGGGGTGAATCTACCTAAAGTGGGGTACACACTATAAGAAAATCGGGTGAACGATCGTCCGATTTTCGTCGTTGTTTCACAGCAAATCGGAACCGATGAACGAAAATGTGTATGAAAATTCTTGTACGAAAAAAGCCTTTTTTTTGTTGTTTATTGTTTCTGTAGTCTTTATTTTCTTATTTTTCATGTATGAAAATCATACAAAAACAGTACACATTAAACGAAAATCATTCATTCTGTTCCCGTATGAGAAACATTTAGAAGTTAGTCCCTTCGGGAATTTTCGTATTTCGGCTGTCGAAAGTTGTATTCTTTGGATGAAAATGTTTGCCCAATTTTCTTATAGTGTGTACGAACCTTAAATGTAAATAGACAGCAAACATTTTCTTTTTTGTTGGCTTACCCAGCATAAAATATTGTGTTTGTGAATTATAATCATATATGCTAATTCTGAACAGGGATGTTGATGTCTATGAAATGTTGCAGTCTCTTTGCAACATTATCTATAATCTCATCTCTCTTTTGTAACATGGTAGGGGCAAACGTGGCTTTCAAATAAGCCTGGAGGTTCATATATTGTGATTTGGGTTGCAGCTACAAGAGGGTTTAAAAGCATGTTTTGGGTCACAAGTGACAATTTCTGTACTTTCTGCATGCATATATATCATAGTGGTGTAATGTTTTTCAATCAAAAGTGACATTGAGGTAGAAATCTAGAAAAACCCAAAGCCTAACGCCAGCCAAACCCATATTTTAGTTTTGGACAGAGTGGAGAGTGCTTAGAACCAGTGTTTTTTTACAGTGGTTTGTGTCCAATTGGAGAGATGCCCAATTGCTTCCTTTTGAGACGATCATAAATCTCACTGGTGGGGGTACAGACTACAACAAAACATCCTTTTCAGTAACATTGGGGAAGGGTTTGATCCTCTGTCAAGTCTTTATTACTAAATGTGACTTCCCTCATTTCTTGTCCTGCTGTCATAGGCTGTCAAAGGTACAGGTAATTAGTTTAAATATCCTAACAGGGTCACTGACAGCAATAACAATGTCACAAAATTATAAATGTTTCCTAAATCTAAATGTTTTGCCCAGAGGGGCTGTAATTGGAAGGTATGGACCTTTGCTAGTTGCTAATTTGACATACTGAGACATGAGCGGCTGCCATACTGTATAAGTAATGTTATACTACCTATCATACAAGCCTGACATAGTAGACTATGTGCAGTGAAAGTTTTGTTTGTAAGTCTTAACATTTTTCATAAATGTACCAGATCATGCCTTGTTGGCTTAGAGTTCTTTCCATATATTTTTAAAGCAAACACAGTGGCTTAAGAACAGCTGAGGTCCGAAGGTATAGAGAGAACAGGCAAATGATTTAGTGAGGTTAGAAGCATACCGTTATTTTATTGAAGGTAAACAAAAAAAAACAGCTACCAACAAGTGTGCTATACTTGTAAAGCTGCAAACACTTAAGGTCACAATTGCTTGCCATACAATTACGAAATTTCAAAATTTAACTCATTTAGCATTGCAGTATCAATTTGTACAAAATTACTCACGTCTTAGATCACTTCATTAACTTATTTTGGCAACGATTAATGTCCCATCACAGAGGAAATTACATCCAAAGTACATTTAAAACAAAGGACGCTGGCCAAAACTTACTTAACCTTGTATTCAGCACTATGCAAGTGGTATAACTGCAAGGAGCTAACCATCCCATGCCTAATACTTGCACTGTCTTGTTTTTTTTGGAGCAAAATGTTTTTTACTCACACAATTGTGTTATATAAGCATGAATCATTCAAACAAATGTATTTTGGTTTGAAGTATTTTTAAAACCAGTCAGTATATTACATTCTCCAATGAAGAAACAATCATTTTAAAAGATCAGTTAAAGTGGAAGTAAACTTCCATCACTGACTTGTAACTATAGGTAAGCTTATAATAAGGCTTACCTATAGGCACTGTAAATATCTCCTAAACGTGCACCGTTTAGGAGACATTTACTATATATGCAACCGATGACATAATCAGAGCATGCGCTCTGAAGGAACGGCCACCCGGGCCATTCCTTCAGAGTCCTGTGCTGTAAACAGTGGCTCCCGCGTGAATGGGGCTCCAGCCAATCACACAGACAGAGTCCGCAGACCCGGAAGGAAGACACGTGAAGATGGAAGCAGCCTCCAGCGATGACATCGCATCCCTGGAATGCTTAATTTTCAGGTAAGTTTCACATAATGTGCTAGTATGTGATGTGGTGCACATTATGCCTTTATCTTGCAGGTAAGAAAAAGAAGACTCATCCAGTGGTTTACAACTGCTTTAAAGTGAACCTGTGCCCAGATTATGATCACTAAAGTATTTGCATATTCTGCAAAAGCAGAAGAAACACCTTTGCTTCCCTCTGTAGCTACTCTATGCATCGTGGGGAAATTCATCTTCTAAGTTCACAACAGAAACACTTAAGCCTCGTACACATGATCGGATTGTTGGCCAACAAAAACGTGGAATTTTGTCCGAAGGGCGTTGGCCCAAACTTGTCTTGCATACACACGGCCACACAATTTTTGGCCAACAATTATGAACGTAGTGATGTACTAGACATACTATGTGGTTTTTCAGCTCTTTAGCACCACCCTTTGGGCTCCTTCTGATAATTTTGTGTTAGTAGAAGTTTGGTGAGTGTTGATTCGCAATTTTATTTTCGCGTTTTTCATTTAGCGCTTTTCAGTTTGTGCTTTTCATTTTGTGCTTTTCATTTCGTGCTTTTCAGTTCGTTTCTGGACGGCTGTTTGTCAACCAGACATGTTGCGGAATCAGAGGAGATAACGTGTTATTTATTATTGGCCTTGGAGTTATTGCTTTGACATTATTTTTTGGGTTGAATAATCATTTGATTTGGTATATTTTCGATATTTTTGGATGCATAGAATGCACTTATGGTTAAGTTCTATTGGCAGATAGCATGTCTAATTCAATTTTATTAATTTTTTTAATGCACAATAAAAAAATTGTGTAGAATAATACTTGGCTATGTGTTTTACTTCAAATGACAGTTTGGGAGTAGGCAGTTACATTTAAAAAAATACAATGTAAAACTGACAAGGGACACCAATATAGTTGAATTGTTGTTCTTAAAAACTACGGGATAATGGTGTTGTGGTAACTTGCCCAAAAAAAAAAAAGCATAATAATATTATTCTTGATATCACTAGAAAAAAAAAGCCTTTGAAAATGTTTTTGCAATAACTCCATCAGTATCACCAGCAAAGCAGCTTTGTTATTATGCCAATAAAGAAGAAGAGATATGTGCGCTTCATTTGGAGATTTCATAATTTGCCACATCACGAATCTTAATTCTGCATTACGAACGCTAGTTTACAAGACCGACCGCTTTTGGCTCGTCCTTGCTTCCGAGCATGCGTGTTTGTACTTTGGACTTTTGTCTGACGGACCTATGTACACACGCTCAGAAAATCTGACAACACACATTTGTCCGTGGAAAATTTGAAAACCTGCTAGCCAACGTTCGCTGGCAGAAAGTCCGACAACAATGGTCCAATGGAGCATACACACGGTCGGATTTATCGCCAACAGCCTGTCATCGAACAGTTCCCATTGGAAAGTCAGATCGTGTCTACGCGTCTCAAACCAGAATTGCGCAGGAATGTGGATTCCTGTGCATTCCCCTGCAGTGCGATTTTGCAGCCCATTTATTTGAATGGGCTGAAAATCGCACTAGGACACACAAAAAGTAGTGCATGCACTACTTTAAAAAAAACGTGCCTCACCAAATTGTATTGTACTGCTGAACCATGAGATCCGGTGCCTGTAAACACACTGCATTTGAGATCTGAATTTGAGTGAAAAGTGCCGTTAACAATCTATTGGCACCCACAGCAGATTGCAAAGGCTGTGTGTTTTGAACGCAGGGTGGAAAATGCTCACAGAACACGCCTTTCCCGCACCACGTTCTGGTGTGAATTGGCCCTAAAACCTCACTTTTTTTCTTCCTAGAGCAGAATCTTGCCAGCCTTCCAATGTAAACAAATCCCACATGTTTCTAAGCTGTTAGAAACCAAGTAAAGCCCAACTTTAGAGTCTTTGTTTAATCTTCTTGTATTCTGACAGTGGGGACACCCCTCTATTGAATGCTGGTTTTCCAGCAGGACCGTGTGACAGAAACAGGTCTACCGTTCAGCTTCTGTTGGGCAGAGAGTGGTACACAGGCATATTTCAATATGTGTATTTTCAAGCTTAAGGGCTTGTGTGGGGTTTTTATTTGCTTTTGTGTGTTGGGACTGTTTTTCATCCCCGTACAAGTCAATGGGAATTGAAAAACAACTCAAACTAGCTTGAAGCAACTGAGAGGGAGATCAGGCGGTCAGAAAGTGTACTAGCTAAGAGTGGGCAGATTTTTTTGGGAGTGCAGACATGGTTGTTTTATTAATGTGGAATGTTGAGTTTTTGTGTAAATATAAGAATGTGGAAAAGTTGCCATATTTTTAATATACCAGAATGTTTGCATATTAACCACCTCAACCACCTTGTTTTTTATTTAAGTGCTAAAATGGGCACTAGCTAAAAATGTAGACCATTCTAATTTTTCAACTAACAAATAATAAGTAAACAATAAACAAATAAGAGAAAGATTTTTAAAAGTAAGGCGCTACCACACAACCCAAAATTTACAAATGCAATACCATCAATAAAAAAACCTCAACCCAATTAGTGCAAAATGATAAAACAAAGTGAAAAAAGATATTTCATATTGACAATATAAAATTCATAAAAAATAGTGCTTATAAAAACTCCACGTGCCTTCTGATAATAAGGTGCTGAAAGATCTCAGATTCCTTTTCTCTCTCCCAGCAGACCAGATCCAAGAAAAGATGTAAAAATCCAGAATAGTGTAAATCCATTTTTATTAAAAAGTTAAAAAGTTTAAATAATTGTGCACTTACATTTTATGGGGCTCAGGTCAGCACCAACATAAACAGCCTGTTTTTTTGGTTATCCTGCAGGCCACTCGGACGAGTCGGCATGCGTTCCAATGACCAGAAGTGCTATCCAAATCCAACAGGAAGTGACGTCACAGATGGCGGTCGCGCAGCCTCAATGCATTTCACATACCAGCTACATCGGGAAGCTTTTCTGGGTCTGGGCTGCTGGGGAGAGGGAAAAGGAATCTGAGAGGCCAATGGCTGGTTTATCTACATAAGACATTATGTGTGTGGATTTTCCCATCTGCTATTTGAGAATGACAGGTCCATGCAATATGCAGGACCCAATGGGAAAGCTCAAAGGGGAATGATGTTTCCCTATTAGTCTCTTAACAGGTTGTCATTGGTTACTGCGGCAGTTTCCTGTGCAGCAACAGGCTGAGGATTGGAAGAAATAGGCGGGTTGCCAAAGCCTGCAAATCCGGAACAGATAAAAAGGGGATGTCTGACCGTTACCAGCAGACCCCTTCAGGACAGGACCGGGAAGTGGAAGATAAAGCGCCGTTCACCTGAGAGAAGAGAGAGCCTTCTCCGCTGCCTCATTGAAAGCTTGGGAGGTGAGGAGTGGCTTATGCGCTGCCTGGAGGAGTGTCAGTCTGCAGCTCCGTCTGAACTGCCTCTCGTCACGGTTCCTGAGAACATGGAGGAGACATCGGCGAGTATGCGCAGTCCGCGCCAGCAGCCAGGGAGAAAGAAGAAGCGACAGAGGACAAATGCTTCTCCACAGCCTGGCAGCCGGGAGGGAGCTTGCAGCATTCGCACCCCAATTGCAATACAACAGCGCTACTCAGCCAGCCTCTGCGGCAGTCAGCAGTGAGCAAAGAAGGATTTCTTCTGTTGGTGAGACAATGTCTAGTGTTAATGTCTATGAGTCTCATGTTAATATCTCTGAGTTGCAAGTAATTGTTAATTCACTATCTAGTACACTATCTAGTACACAGTGGGGGCTTTTGATAAAAAGGCTGAAGGAGCACAGGTTTCTGGTGCACTGAATTCTGCTAATAACAGCGATAGTTATATGGGGCACATTCAGACGGTGCTATTTTACATGCAAATGATGTCTTGTTTCAACATATTAATATTGATGATATCAGACCCATATGGCAAAATGTATCAGATTCTCCCATAAATAGGACTTTGAAGGCTAGCAGAGCTTGTAGCCTGTCTAAAAAAAACTGTTTCTTTTAGTAAATATGTTGTCCCCACCTTCACGCCCCACTCTCAATCTTTAGTTGCCAATGATTCCACTTAGCCAATTTGGTTAAAGAAAAAATTGGGGGGGGGGAGGGGGTGGTAATTTCATCGATCTATTTTCATTATTACCTGCGTCTAAGGAATTCTTATCTAAAACTCAAATGAGAACAGAGACCGAACTGAGGAGTATAGGAGGAGAGCTATGCCCAAAATTTTTCAAAATTGGTTGCAGGCCTTCTGCATTTATGCAGCAGTATTGGGTGAACAATTTCCTGAGAAATGTTTGGGTTTATTCCAGCACGTAGATATAGTTTCCAAAGCCTTTCGTCATTTTGGTGGTACGGCATGGTTCACTTATGACGAGAAATTGGCAGTTCACCCTACATTACGTTGGGGGTCAAAAGACTTGGGCTTATGGTTGAACCTCATGCTATCACAGAAGCCACAATTCACGCCTAGACAGTAATCAGCTCGCAGAATGTCTTTCGTAAAGGCTTCTGTTTTGCTTTCAACAAAGGGAAATGCTAATTCTTGTCAAATTGAAGATACAGGCATGAATGCTCCTACTGCAATGGGAACCACCCTGCTAGCAGATGTTTTCGGAAAACATCAGCAAACTCTCTCCCTTCGCTATCCCGGGATGCTGGTGGAAAAAGCCATGACTACAAAAAAGTTACCTTGGCTAGATCGCTACCCAGATCGCTCGATGGCTTCAAAGAAGGTTTTTTTTGGCCCCCTCCTTCTCAGGGAAAGGTTGCACCTTGGTTAGGAATTTGTGTTCTGCTGTAATTCACCCTGAAATTGTTCAGGATAAGATCGCTAAAGAAGTTCTGGAAGGAAGAGTAGCTGGTCCATTCCTTCACCCACTATTTCCAAATTTCCGGCTCTCTCCCTCGGGCATTGTACCCAAAAAGGAGCAGGGTAGCTTTAGGTTGATTCACCACCTGTCCTATCCAGAGGATGCCTCGCTTAATGACGAAGTTTCGGATGTTGAAGCTCCTGTTTCATATGCGTCTTTTGATGAAGCACTTGTGCTGTTAAGGCGCTTTGGGCAGGGTGCATTGTTAGCGAAGGCAGACATCAAATCTGCCTTTTGCCTGCTTCCCGTACATCCCCAAAGTTTTGATTCACTGGGTTTCCACTTCCAGAATTATTTTTATTTCGATAAATGCATGCCCATTGGTTTTTCGTTATCATGTTTTTTTTTTGAGAGGTTTTGTACATTATCTAGATGACTTTATGTTCATTGGTCCAGCGGGTTCCCCCATATGTCTTGAGTCACTGAATGCATTCTTTCACATCTGTGAAGCCTTCGGCGTTCCGCTTTCTACTATCAGATTGCACATAGAAAAGTTACATCGTATGAGAGCGGTGATCTCTTTGTTTTTGTCTAAGCGTAAGGTGTTGTTAAAAGAAGCCCGATCTCTATTGGGCCTCTTTGCTTTTGCAGCTAGAGTTATTCCAATAGCCAGAATTTTTTCTAGGCGATTCGCTTTGGCTACCAAAGGTTTAATAACCCCTATGCACATGTTTGCATCTCTAAATGTGTCAAAGAAGATTTAAATGTGTGGGACTCTTTTCTTTGCAACTTTAACCGGTCGATCATTTGGCAACAAGCTTTTACACAAGATTTTCAGTTTAATTTCTTTACAGATGCTGCGGGTTCATTGGGCTTTGGAGCCTTTATGGATGGCCATTGGTGTGCCTCTGAATGGCACTCGAGTTGGTTGCATCAAGACATTTTTGCATAATGTCCTGCTAGAGTTGTTTCCAGTTATAGTTTCAATAGTGATCTGGAAAGAGAAGTTAATGAACTGGAGAGTAAATTTTGCATATGGATAACAAAGGTGTACTCTTTGCTGTCAATATGCTATCATCTAAATCTGAAATGGTTATTAAACTGTTACATTTCTTAGTGTTGCATTGCATGAGATTCAATATCTGGTTGAAGGCAAGGCACATATCTGGAATACTTAATAACATAGCTGATGCTTTATCTCGTTCACAGTTCAAGAGTTTCCGGAATTGGCTCCATCGGCAGGTCCGTGCAGGTCACCTTGCCCAGACTTCCTCTGGAGCTTGATTTGGGATTGATATCTACTTATCTCAGGAAATCAGTATCACAAATTACATGGCGGGCATATAGTCTGGCCTGGTCTAGATGGTGCTATTTTTGCTCTAACATGCTTATAGATACTATGAAAGTGAATGCTTATATATCATTAGCATTTGTGTCCGTTCTATTGTAATCAAAGCTTAGTCCTGCCTGTGAGTGAGTGAGTAAGGTTTTAGCAAGCGTTTTGTTTTTTCTTAAATTTGTAGGCCTGCCAGCTTTAACTTCCTTCCTTCAGGTCAGCCAGATCCTCAAAGGTTTCAGGAAATCAATCCCTACTCGGGAGTCAAGGCGTCCGATTTCGGTTGAATTATTGACTAAACTGCTTTCTGTATTGGAAGTCGTTTGTTTTTCTCAATATGAGCTATTACTTTTTAAAGCGGCATTTTCTGTTACATTTTTGGTGCCCTTCATTTGGGGGAGTTTACTGCTCCCAATAGATCTTATCCTTCGTTTTTACTGTTTTCACATGTGTCTCTGGAAGTGGAGTATGTGAACATATTTATTTGTAGATCAAAAACTTTTGTTTTGGGTAATGGTCAGTGGATCTCTCTGGGTAAATCTCCCAATCCTCTAGTGGGCCCTGTGTCCCATATTATTTCAAGGAAAACTGCGCTGAACAATACAAAATAAAAAATAAAAAAATAGCAGCAACAACAAGTGCGATATAACACAAAAATATAGAAAAACAGAAAAAGTTGCGCTAAGCTAATAAACAATATAATAGTAAAAGTGTTCAAAAAAGGGTCGGTCGTTGGGCAAGTAGTAGATACGAAATATATGTCTGCCCTGAGTGGTTAATTGTATGAATTTCTCTTTCAGATTCATCCAAATGTACTATCTGGATAGTAGGCCATTCCTACGTTTTCTGGGCTGGGAAGCAGGCAGAATCCAGGATTTACTCAAGCAATCTAGGTCTGGACGTTAATGACTTTCTAGTTTTATGGTCAGGCATTAGGGGCCTTAGATGTTGCAATCTTAGGGATCACTTAATGTTTTTGTCCATCATTTGGCCTTCCCCCAGGTTATAATTATTCACGTCGGAGTAAACGACATAGGAAAACTTAAAACATGGATACTGTTATGCAAAATGAAAAGGGATCTTTCTGGCATTAAGCTTTTATTTACACTAATGCCCCATACACACGGTCGGAAATTCCGATCGGACCATGTTGTTGGAAAATCCGACCGTGTGTGGGCTCCATCTGACTTTTTCCGTCGGAAATTCCGACGGAAAAAATTTGAAATCCTGCTCTCAAAGTTTCCGACAACAAAATCCGATCTGACTTTTTCCGATCGTGTGAATTGCGATGGACAAAGTGCCACGCATGCTCAGATCAAATTACAAGACCAAAGCTATTGGCTACTAGCCTCTACGTAGCTCCGTCGTACGCAACGAACGTCACCACGTTCAGAATGATCGGATTTTCCGACAACTTTGTCCGACCGTGTGTATGCAACACCAGTGTCGGACATAATCCGTCGGAAAAAATCCAACGGATTTTGTGGTCGGAATTTCCGACCGTGTGTACGGGGCATAACAGTTTTGGCTTTCTCCGAAATGATTTCACGGCTCTTGTGGTCTCCTTCCAGTAATTTATTTTATGTAGATAGAATTAGGAGATGCCTGAATAGAACTATCCATCATTTTTTAGTATCTTTGGGTGGTTTATCATTCCGTCACATGGAGCCCGAGGGTTTTGTGCCTGGGCTATTCAGGAATGATCTAGTACATCTGTCTGTAATTGGTATAGACATATTCAATATGGGTCTTCAAAGATTGAAAGTGCCACGGTGTTGTGGGGACCTCAGCCAGAAGGTTCCCTTCCAGCCTCGGTCGTTGGGGAATAGTCTTCCAGCATTGTCTGGATGGACACTTTGTAATTCTTATGTTAATGTATTATAGCCAGGATGGCTATATCCCTTGAACAACACCGTGGCCTATATAACATTTTTCCAAACAAATAAATGCTTATAAAAGAAAGAAATGTTTGCTGGTCTTTATTTGTATTAAATAATACATATATATTTGGTGTTAAATAATCCCTTTGTGCTAGCCCATGGGTGATACCCCAAGTTATCGAAGGCACATTCACTATGTATGGCTAGTAAGTGTGCATTCTGTACACACAGTGGTGGAGCACAAATTGAAGAAATCATTTGAGCACCTAATTATCAGAAGGAACGGCGGTTGGAGTTTTTATAAGGACTATTTTTTATGAACTTTGTATTGTCAATATAAAAAAACTTTTTTCACTTTGTTTTATCATTTTTCACTAATTGGATTAAGGTTTTTTAATTAATGGTATTGCATTTGTAAATTTTAGGTTATGTGGTAGCGCCTTACTTTTAAAAATCTTAATGTTTTGAGGTGGGGGATCCAGTAAAAGTGGCAGCTTCACACTTTTTGCTTTGTAATTTTACTCAAGGTTGGCGCCAATTTTTTTTTTCAATAAATAAATAAGTACTAAGCCTTATGCCGCGTACACACAACGGACTATCCGGCGGATTTGTCCGACGGACAATATGACCGTGTGAGGGCTCCGGCTGACTTTTTCTTCCCAAAAGTCCGGCGGGACTGTGACATCGTAAGGGGACGGAGTCACCATGTGACATGAGCCAGTGACCCCGCCCCTTGTCCCTATATAAGAAGCAGAAGAAGGCGGCTGCGGCGGCGACAGCGACAGCAACAGAAGACCCGGCCAACCCTAGTAAAAGAGCTGCAAGAAGAAAGCGGACACCAGGCAAGAATAACAGAAGAGCGGAACAAGACCCATGAAGTCGGAACAAGACCCCCAGATGGAGGCGGCGACGAAGGAGAAAGCCGGGCTCCTCCGCTAGTAAAAGAGCTAGCAGAAGATAGCGGAGGAGACAGGCAAGAAGACCCCCAAGACGGAAGAAGACCCCGGAGCTGTCTAATAAAGTATTTTAAAAACTTGTGTTGTGTTTTTTATTTACACTTTTTTCACCAGGTGAATGGGTAGGGGTACATCATACCCCATACTCATTCACATAGGGTGGGGGGCCGGTATCTGGGGGCCCCCTTATTAAAGGGGGCTCCCAGGTTCCGATAAGCACCCGCCCGCAGACCCCGACAACCAACAGCCAGGGTTGTCGGGAAGAGGCCCTTGTCCTCATCAACATGGGGACAAGGTGGTTTGGGGTGGGGGGGCCGCAGGCCCCCCTTTCCCCAAAGCACCCCCCATGTTGAGGGCACGCGGCCTGGTACGGCCCTGGAGGGGGGCGCTCGCTCGTCACCACCCCCTTTCCTGACCGGCTGAGCTGCGTGCTCGGATAAGGGTCTGATATGGATTTGGGGGGACCCCCACGCCGTTTTTTTCCGGCGTAGGGATTCCCCTTTAAATCCATACCAGGCGACAGGGATAGTGAGGTGTCAATATCGCCGATCGAGGCAGCGGCATTGACTTCCTTCGCTAGTCCCGTCTACCTGGAGTCACGTTCAAAATGAATGGACTTTACTCCGTGTTGGCAAGTCCGTTCATTTCAAAAGTCCGGCGGACATCCGCCAAAACTCTGGCAGACTGTCCGCCGGATCTAGTCCGCTGGAAAAGGCATGTGTGGGCAAGTCCGCATGTTTACAAAGTCTGGCGGACCTCCGCTGGAAAGTCCGGCGGATCGTCCGCCAGACTAAGTCCGCCGGATAGTCCGGCCGAATAGTCCGATCGTGTGTACGTGGCATAATTTGACAGGAAAAGGGTAAGAGGGGGAATATTTCCACATTCTTAACCACTTGACCTCTGGAAGGTTTTAACCCCTTAATGACCAGGCCACTTTTTTCACACAAATAGAGATTTCTTTTGGGGGTATTTGGTCACAACTGTTTTTTTTTTTTATTATATCAATTAAAAAGGACAGAACATTTTGAAAAAAAAAAAAACAATATTTTCTACTTTCTGCTATAAAATATAACCAATAAAAAAATAAAATTTCTTCATAAATTTAGGCCAAAATGTATCCTGCTGTATGTCTTTGGTAAAAAAAAAAATCCTAAAATGTGTATAATAATTGATTTATGTGAAAGTTATAGCACTACAAACTATGGTATATATACTGGAATTTACGCAGCTATGATGCTAAACTGGTAATGGTGGTGATCAGTGACTTGACTGTGACTGTGATAGTGTGGCGGACAATATGGTGCTAACAGACACTGGTTGGGAGGGACACTAACTGATTAACTGACACGAACATCGCCAGTGACACTAATACAGTGATCAGATATAATACTGTACTAATGACACTGGCTGGGAACATCAAGGGGCAATCAAGGGGTTAAAGACGAGTTCCAGCCTGGGAAAAAAATTAATAAAAGTAAGCTGACTTTTAATATAAGGACACTTGCAGTAAGTTGCCATTAAGTGAGCCAGTTCCTTGCTTATATTTTATATTCTGCATAACATAAAAAGCCGATTAAGCCAATAGATCAGAGATACGTGCAGGTAGCATATCCAATATCTGTTCCCAATGGTTAACTATTACAGACCCTGTTTCTGTCTTTATTTTAAAGAAGGAATTCTTACCAAAAATGTGGGTTTAATGCATTCTTAAAAGCCCCCCGAAATTTTACAGATCAAAGAAAGCTTAGGACTAGTAAAAGGAGTTTTAATAAATCTTGATATACACTATATGTTTACCAAGAAAATATTCCAACATTACAAAGACGGATGATACATGATCCAGATGCCCAGCCAGTAATATGCTGCACCTACAGTATATGCAGTGATAAAATATAGCCAGGCATTCAGAACTGCCAGGCCACCCAAATGTTTAGAAAGCTGCAACATTTCAAGTTGTGTTCTAATTGTTGTTTCCAAATAAGTGAATTTATTTTTCTGAAATAATTAAGAGGTATCCAGCAAGTAGAGTTTTGTAAAAAAAAAAAAAGTAATAACCGTGGCATACCTAAGTGGGTGCAGGGTGTGTGGCCTGCACTGGGTAAGTCTGAGGGTGCCATATGGCCAAACAACTTAAATGTCATGCCAGTTTGAAGCTGTCAATAAGGCAGCAGCCATTACTGCAACTGTTTACTTTACACTTCCCACTGACAGCTGGGCTACACTAGTGGGTGTAAAGAGTGGGGTAATTCAGTGCTAGTTCGCTGTGATGTCATCATTCTCTTGTAAATCCCACGCACCAAGGCACAACATAATGCTGCTGCAGTTGCAGGCAGAAGGAGCGGAGTGACAATCATCCTCCTCCTACATACTGTAAGTCTTTCCCACACAACAATCTATTCATGTTTTTAAAAGATTTAAAAAATTCCAGCGTGACGAATGTGCTATCTCCATTACGAATGCTAATTTTACCAGACCAAGCGCTTCCATCTCGTACTTGATTTTGAGCATGCGTGGAACTTTGTGCGTCAGAATTGTGTACACACGATCGGAATTTACAAGAACGGATTTTGTTGTCGGAAAATTCGAGATCCAGATCTCAAATTTTTTTTTTTTCCATAAAAGATTTTATTGAAAATTTCAAAACATACAAGTATGCAAAACATGTATATATCACATACAAGAAAGTGCAACCACGACTCTTTTATACAAAGGAAAAATGTAACTGAAACCATGCTGCATTGGCCGTGGTGGGTAGAACAGTGCTAAACAAATATAGTCATAACTTGTCAACTAACGTATAACCAATATAATGTTATATTAGAAGAGGGGCACTCAGATCAGGTCAGGAAGTGTTACAAATGGGTGCCGGACCCATGAGACCAATATCAACAGGTCTAACTTGGGTCTCGAAAGTGACTCTAGTCCTGACTTCAATGTCAGTGTGGAAATGTGAACGGATACGTTGGTGTGCCTCTAAAAGGTTATTGGTTGGTTAAATATTCTAGGGGAGGATTCAATGTTATGTTTGATAGCTGGGATGGGGTACGGGAGTGAGGGGGTGAGGATAGATAAAGAAGGAGTATAAGGGGGGAGAGAGAGAGAGAGAGAGAGAGAGCGAGGAGGCGGGCGCCGTTCCCGGCGTCCCCCCTCCCCCCCGCCGACACCGCGCTTTCTGGTTTGTGGGTTATGTATCCCTAGTTAGGGAAGGAAAGAAAGCCTTGTATTTGTCCGTGGTTTGGAAGTGTTTCCAGCAGGCCCAAGTGGTTGAAAATTTTTGTAGACGTTCTTGTGCGGTATAAATCAGCTCTTCCATCTCCTCTATCTTAGCAACTCTAATCAACCATTCCCGAATTGAGGGGACATCTGGTGATCGCCAGTGTGTAGGAACACACAATCTGGCTGCATTGACCATATGCATGGCTAGTGATTTGTGATAGATCTGTTTAGGGAGAGTTGTATGATGGAGGAGATATTGTGCGGGGTTATAGTTTAGGGTGTAAGTGGTGACTTGTGAGATAATGGAGTGAACTTCCTGCCAGAAGGGTTGTATTAGGGGGCACTCCCACCAAATGTGGATCATGGAGCCTACCTCTGTCTTGCATCTCCAGCAGGTGTTGGGAATTGTGGGCGAGAATTTGTGTAGCCTCGCAGGAGTTCTGTACCATTTAGTTACGATTTTGTACCCATTTTCTTGGATTGCTACGTTCATCGAACCTTTATGTGCGTAAGTATATATGTCTTCCCACTGTTCTTTTGTAAGATTGATATGTAAGTCTTTTTCCCAAGAGCTATGTGTGGGTACAGTCCGAGTCTGTTCAGGTTCGTCTTGGAGTAATGCATATATGTACGATATTAAGTGCCTCAGGGATGTGTTACTTGTACATAGGACTTCAAATGGGGAAAGCTGTCTACACCACGTAGTGGATTGGTCTTCCACGGCGAGGAAATGTCTTAGTTGCCTATAAGTCCAAAATGGGAAGGTCTGGGTTGGGGAGAGTTTAACTAGGTCTTCATATGAACGTGGTCGTCCCTTGTGGAAGAAGTGGTGAGCTAATACCTCCTCTTGTGGCCATTCCCTTTTTAAGAATGAGGGGGATTCTCCTGGAAGAAAGTCTGGGTTGTTGCGCAGGGGGGTCAGGGGACCTGGGCGAGAGGATACTTTGGAGAGGCGTATTGCTTGGTTAAAAGCCAATAGCGAGGGGAAGATAAGGGGGTGTGTTTTAATTAGTTGGTTCCACTGGCTTGGAGTAAGCCAGGGAAGGGAGTGTAACAGACCGTTTGTGAAGTGGTTCTCCAGAGCAACCCAGGCCTTCCCGGTCTTGTGGATCCGCCAGTCCACCACCCTGGTCAGGTGGCAAGCTAAGTGGTATTTGGGGAGGTCAGGGAGTCCGATGCCTCCTTTTGTTTTAGCCCAGTTCAGGCGAGCATATTTGATGCGTGGGGCCGTGTTTTTCCAAATAAAGACAGTACATGCCTTTTTGTACGTTGCAAAGAAGGAAGGAGGAAGGCGAATCGGGATTGTCTGCATCAAGTATAAGAGTCGGGGGAGAACAATCATCTTTATTAAAGCTGCCCTACCAAACCAAGAGACATTTAGATTGGCCCAGTCCTTTAGATCCGTTTGGATTTTAGTGAGTGCAGGTAAGAAGTTTTGGTTGTAAAGATCTGTTATTTTCCTGGTAATTTGAATGCCTAGATAGGTGATGTTGTCTTTTTTCCATCGAAAGGGGAAGGATTCCTGACAATGGGTAACTTCTTGTAATGGTAGAGAGACATTAAGGGCGTATGATTTAGAGTAGTTGATCTTTAGGTTTGATAATTCCCCAAAGTGTTTCATATCACTGAGTAAATTGGGTAGGGTTATGCGTGGGGATTGCAATGACAATAGAATATCGTCAGCAAACGCTGCTACCTTAAATTCCCTATTATCTATAAAGCATCCTTTTATGTCAGGGTTGGCTCTTAATCTGTTTAGCAGGGGTTCAAGTGTTAGAACAAAGATCAGGGGCGATAGGGGGCAGCCCTGCCTCGTCCCGTTGCTGATGGAGAAGGCGTCCGACAGAAGGCCATTAACTTTTACTTTGGCTGAGGGGTTTGTATACAAGGCGTCAATATGCGAACACATGCGGGGAAGGAGTCCAACTCCTTTTAGCACTGCCTGCATATAGTCCCAAGCCACTCTGTCGAACGCCTTCTCAGCATCAAGGGATAGGAAAAATCCCTGGGATAGTGATGAGGTGAGCCAGTGGTGCAAATTCAGTGTGCGAATAGTATTATCCCTGGCTTCCCTACCTGGAATAAAGCCCACTTGGTCAGATAGAATGAGGCCAGGAATAAGAGGAAGCAGTCTGTTGGCGAGGATCTTTGCGTAGAGTTTAATATCTACGTTGAGTAGGGAAATGGGCCTATAGTTGGATACTTGCGTCGGGTCCTTACCGTCTTTTGGGATGACTGTTATGTGCACTTCCAGTAGTCGGCCTGTAGAAATGTTGGGGTTTGCTAGAGCGTTGAATGTCTGTAATAGGGATGGTGATAGTTCTCCTGCAAAGGTTTTGTAGTATAAAAGCGGAAGACCATCCGGCCCTGGGCTTTTACCCACTTTCATTTGTTTGATTGCCAAGGAGAGTTCCTCTGAAGAGAGAGGGCTCTCCATGGCCTCCGCTTGTTGAGGAGAAATTGGTGTAGGGCAGTATTGGGCTAGGAAGTCTTTAATTTTGTCGTGACGGTCGCCTGTCTTGGGAGTTCCTATGTTGTCTCGTGTCAAATTATACAGTTTAGAGTAAAACAATTCAAATTGTTTGGCAATGTCCATGTTTCTAGAAAGTAGGTTACCTTTGTTGTCTCGTATCTGATGGATTGTAGAATGAGATTTGGCCGTCTGAATCGTACGAGCTAGGAGTCTCCCGCTTTTGTTACCGTGTTCGTAAAATACCTTTTGGCCCAGGATGTATCGTCTCCTGGTGCGTTTCCCTAGTTCATCTAAAAGTGTAGAGCGAGCTTGCGTGAGGTCTTGGAGTGTTGTTAGGGAAGTGGAATGTTTGTGAGTCCTTTCGAGTCTGTGGATTAGTTCAATAAGGGTTTTAATCTGTTCTTGGTGTTTCTTTTTAGAGGCGGTTGCTAGGGAGATTAATTTTCCTCGGATGACACACTTATGGGCTTCCCAAACTGTAATGGGTGAAATGTCAGGAGATAGATTTTCTTTAAAGTATAGTTGGATTCGAGAGCGAATTTGTTGTAATATTACTGGGTCTTTTAAAAGGGAGGGGTTCAGTCTCCATAATTTGCATTTTGGGGTGGAATCCGCGAAGGTGAGAGTCATTGTGATGGGATGGTGATCAGACAAGAACATTGGTTCAATTGACGCTTGCGATAGGTAGGCCAGGTCATGTTGGGATAGAAAAAAATAGTCTAGTCTGGAGTACTTTTGGTGTGGTGGGGAGAAAAAGGTATAGTCCTTGACATTTGGGAATAGGGTACGCCAGGAGTCGTGTAAAGTCAGGTTTTGAAGCTGTATTTTAATTTGGCGAAGAGCACGGTATGGGAGTGAAGACGTTCCTGTGGAGGTGTCAAGAAGGGGATTCATTGGAATGTTGAAGTCTCCTCCCAGTATCACTATGCCCTCCTGGAAGGAGGATAATAGGTCACATACGTTCCTGAGGAAAGATAGCTGGTGTTCATTGGGACAATACACGTTGGCCAGAGTAATTGGTTTAGACGCATATGTGCCCTTGATGAAGAGATATCTTCCCTCCGGGTCTATTTTGGAATCTTTCAGTTGAAAGTCAGCATGCTTGGCGATGAGGATCGAGACCCCTTTAGTTTTGGCTTCTGAATTGGTGGAATGTAGTGACCTATTATATATGTGGTTTGCTAGCTTGGGTATAGTGTCTGTCCGGAAATGTGTTTCTTGCAAAAGGAGGAAGTGAGCTCTGTGTTTCGTCAAGGCTGTTAGTACTTGCGATCTCTTCTCTGGAAGGTTTAAACCTTTGACATTTAGTGATAGACATTTTAGGGTTAGTTGTTGTTGCATCGTCAGAGAGGGTTGCGGTTCTGACTAAAAGGAAGAAGTTTAGTAGGCGAGGTTCAGATCTCAAATTTTGTGTGTCGGAAATTCCGATGGAAAATGTCTGATGGAGCCTACACACGGTCGGAATTTCTGACAAAAAGCTCCCATCGAACATTTTCCGTTGGAAAATCCGACCGTGTGTGCAGGGCATTACCCTTATTTCTCCAATCCTTTGAGAAAGCCACGTGGGCGTGGCGATACGCGTGAGGAGTCAGAGTCAGGTGACCTAAGTACGATCTCGGCCGGGATACGTGCTGTGTACTACTGCTGCTTGTAATTTAATTTACCAACTGTAAGTTCATTTTATCTTTAATAAAAATAATTTTTGAATACTGCACAATGGAATGTCTCCCTCTTTCTGCCCCCATGTCTGCGGTACCTATGGAGAGAGTGTAAACGGGCAGCAAGGATATATGTCTGGAGAAACCACACGGAAGTGATTTGTCTCCTTCCCTTCTGTCATTGAAAGGCTGTTACCCTCTCGCCTAAAGGTAAGAGGCTGGGGAAAACATTTTGTCGGCACCTTCTTGCATGAAAAAGGATCACTACAACCACACAAGGAGTGCACCCTGGGTAGAAGGAATCATTGCACAGTTGTCGATTGTATTGTGTATGGGATCTAAATTTTGATTGGCATCTTTTTTGCACTGGACACTTTATTGTAGTTTATATTTTTTATATTTTTTTATTACACACTGGACGCTTTAGTAAACATTGTAACTATTTGGACTTTCACATTCATTTATAGCTGTGTTTATTGTCTTCACATGCTTGTTTACACATTCATTTGCTAATTTTGCATTTTTTGCACTATTAGGATTAACAACCCACCCCCTCCCCCATCACATTTTTATTGTCACACCCAACTTGTTACATTTTTTATTATATATTATAGTATACACTTTTATTGAATTTCACAGTTCAGTAATTATTGTCACAATTGTTTATACTTATTTATTTCATGAATTTATTTATGTATTATGTGTTTATTTGAATTATCTCATACATTACGGGTATAGCACGGTCCATTACGTTGCTTTAATACCTATTGGATTATTGACATCAACAAATAGACGCTTCTGTGGAACCTTTCTTTGGAGCCTCTTCCCCCTTAGGATTGGTTTCCTGGCCTGGATGAAAGCGCCACACTTTCTCATGTATCTATGAATTATTCTTATCAGGATTTTATTGCTTTAAGCGTTCAATTTTATATTATTATATTTCCTATACCTATTTTATCATTACCTAATTATTTTACATAATCTAGTTTTAGCATTGGTTTTCATCCTGCAAGCGCCACATTTTATATATTTATATATATATTTTTTCACCCTTATTTCTCCACTTTCATAACAGTGGTTCCAAATTCAGAGAGGTATATTTCCCAACATGAAAGATAAAAGCCGTATTAAACCCAAAAGAAAACATTTATTATATTGCAGCCTACAAATTCATTGATGTGATGGCTCTATTAGTTTCCTTTTTGGGATTTCTTTTCTCTATTTTCATCTGGTGATCCAGCCAGTAAGTCTGTTATTTTTCAACAGAAAAGCTCTCTTGCAGTTACAAGGATGGGACAGACCATTTAACACTGGTAGGGGTGCTTAAAAATGATTAACTTTTTTTTTGTTTATGTAAACATTTTAACCCAAAAGGAAAAAAACAGTTTGCTGTAACCGATTATAAAGTGTGTAGTTCAACTTTAATTCATTACTGCATCTAAATCTGCTAGTACCTCTAACACTCCCCTCCCCCCAGACAGATAATGCTGCTGTCCAAATCTGCCCCATGCTCATACATCAAAAATGGTGCCTGTCTAATACAGAAGGTGTGTTACAGGCCACATCACCAGGGCTAAACGGAGGGGGAAAAAGTCTTAAAAAAGAAAACGAATTCAGCCACCACATCAAATGCTTGGCAAGCTGCAATATATTACATTTTTGGCTTTAGGTTTAATACTGCCCGAATGCCTAGATACTTAATAGTTTGTATGATTTTAATGGATTTTTATGTCTCAAAAACAGAGTTGGACATAGGATCTAGAGGTAAAAGCACTGATTTATAACAATTTATTTTGAGGCCAGAAAATACCCAATATTCAGAGATTAAATGCATGGCATGCTCAACGGAGGAGCTAGTATCTGCTAAACATAAAAGTGTATGAATGGCATACATCTGCATTTTTACTTCTTAAACACCTTGTATAAACCATAACCATGGGCTATAGAGAATTGTCTAAAGCCTCGTACACACGATCGGATTTTCCAACGGGAATTGTGTGATGACAGGCTGTTGGCGGAAAATCCGACCGTTTGTCGGACCGTACGCTCAATTGTACAATTGTTGTCGGATTTTCCGCGGACAAATGTTGGATGGCAGGCTTTAAAATTTTCTGCGGACAAATGTCTGTTGTCGAATTTTCCGAGCGTGTGCGCACAAGTCCGTCGGACAAAAGTCCAAAGTACAAACACGCATGCTCGGAAGCAAGGATGAGCCAGAAGCGGTCGGTCTTGTAAACTAGGGTTCGTAATGGAGAAATAACATTTGTGACGTGGCAAATTATGAAATTTTGAAAAGCAGCGCACATTCTCTTCTTCTTTAATGGGATAATAATGAAGCTGCTTTGCTGGTGATACTGATGGATTTATTGCAAATTCATTTTCAAAGGCTTTTTTTTTCTAGTGATATCAAGAATAATATTATGCTTGTTATTTATTTTTTTTGTTTTTTTGGTGCAAGTTACCACAACACCATTATCCCCTAGTTTTTAAGATCAAAGATACTACTATGTTGGTGTCCCTTGTTAATTTTACATTGTATTTTTTAAAATGTAACTGCCTACTCCCAAACTGTCATTTGAAGTAAAACACATAGCCAAGTATTATTTTCCACAATTTTTTTTATTGTGCATTAAAAAAAGAAAATAAATAAAATTAGACATGCTATCTGCCAATAGAACCTAACCAAAAAGTGGATTCTAAACATCCAAAAATATAGAAAATATAACAAATCAAATCATTATTTAACCAAAATAGATAAATAAAAATTTAATAAAAGCCTCATGCATGTGTCCTGCTTCTTAATATAGGGGGTCAACAATGCCAAGAGTTGGTGAAAGCAGGGGTCGGTCATCCGGAGATTATTCTCCTGGAGCTCCTGCAGCAAAGGCATATGACATAATTGGTCACGATTAATAAAGCAACCAATTTTTGGTCCTCCTCCTGTTCCTGGACTGGACTTGGGTCAAAGCAATAACTCGAAGGCCAATAATAAATAACATGTTATCTCCTCTGATTCTGCAACATGGCTGGTTGATGAACGGTCGTTCAGAAACAAACTGAAAAGTACGAAATGAAAAGCGCGAATCAACACTCACCAAACTTCTACTAACACGAAATTAGCAGAAGGAGCCCAAAGGGTGGCACTAAAGAGCTGAAAAACCATGTACTACGTCACTATGTACGTGTTTGTTGGCCGACAATTCCTTGCCGTTTGTATGCAAGACAAGTTCCTGACCAACGCCCTTTAGACAAAAGTCTGAGGTTTTGTCTGTGGAAAATCCGATCGTGTGTACGAGGCTTAAGAAAGACAGCTAGAGGCTGTAATGCATTAGCAAAAATGAAAGTCGAAAGAAGGCATCCCTGTCAAGCACCTCAGTGCAGGAGGAAGGAATTAATCATTAATAATAATTCTGGTGGAAGGGGCCACATAAAGAAGTTTGACTTCTTCCCATTCCCATTCAACACTATTGAATATATGTGTATATTTAGGGAGTTGTGGTGATCTGTAAGTGCAAAAGTGAATAAAAGAGAAAAAAAATGAGAGAGGGGATAAGAAGAGGGGCAGAAGAAGGTGGAGAGCGGTGGATGAGGGGGTAGAGGGGAAGAGTGTTCCCCTCCCTAGTTTCCAGAGTCCATCTCCTCTTAAAAAGTACCAGTGTATGTGACTGAGGTAGTATCAGGGTTCATCTGTGAGAGTGAAAGGAGAAATTTGTACTTTGAGGATTGTATGAAGTCTATCCAGAAGAACAGCATTTTCCAAAATTTCTTCTATTGATTTTTGAGTATGGAGGTATTCCAACAACCTTTGCCATGATACTCAAAATTGAGCTTAGGTGCATCCTGTTTCCATTGATCATCCTTGAGAGTTTCTACAACTTGATTGGAGTCCATCTGTGGTAAATTCAGTTGATTGGACATGATTTGGAAAGGAACACACCTGTCTCACTGTTAACAGTGCATGTCAGAGCACAAACCAAGCCATGAAGTCCAAGGAATTGTCTGTAGACCTCCGAGACAGGATTGTATTGAGGCATAGATCTGGGGAAGAGTACAGAAACATTTCTGCAGCATTGAAGGTCCCAATGAGCACAGTGGCCTCCAGTATCCATAAATGGAAGAAGTTTGGATCCACCAAGACTCTTCCTAGAGTGGGCCGCCAGGTCAAACTGAGCGATTGGGGTAGAAGGGCCTTAGTCAAGGAGGTGACCAAGAACCTGATGGTCACTCTGACAGAGCTCCAGCATTTCTCTGTGGAGAGAGTAGAACCTTACAGAAGAACAACCATCTGTGCAGCACTCTACCAATCAGGCCTGTATGGTAGAGTGACCAGACGCAAGCCACTTCTCAGTAAAAGGCACATGGAGTTTGCCAAAAGGCACCTGAAGGACTCTGGGAGGCAGGAACTGGGAGACTAATAAGGAAGATAAGATGAATGCAGCAATGTCCAGAGACATCCTTGATGAAAACCTGCTCCAGAGTACTCTGGACCTCAGACTGGGGTGAAGGTTCATCTTCCAACAGGACAATGGGCCTAAGCACGCAGCCAAGATAACAAAGGCGTGGCTACGGGACAACTCTGTGAATGTTCTTGAATGGCCCAGCCAGAGCCCAGACTTGAACAGACTTGCACATCTCTGGAGAGATCTGGAAATGGCTATGCACCGACGCTCCCCATCCAACCTGATAGAGCTACAGAGGTCCTGCAAAGAAGAATGACAGAAAGTGCCCAAAAATAGGTGTGCCAAGCTTGTAGCATCATACTCAAAAAGTCTTGAGGCTGTATTTGGTGCCAAAGGTGCTTCAACAGTATTATATAATCAGTATAATCAGTATTGAGCAAAGGCTGTGAATACTTATGTGCATGTGATTTTTTTAATTTTTTAATTTGAATAAATTTGCAAAGATTTCAAACAAACTTTTTTCACATTGTCATTATGGGGTATTGTTTGTAGAATTTTAAGGGAAAGTAATTAATTTAATCCATTTTGGAATAAGGCTGTAACATCAAAATGTGGAAAAAGGGAACCGCTGTGAATACTTTCCGTATTTACTGTACATTGCAAAAATTGTAACAAACTTTATTTCACATTGCTACCTGTTTCTGCTCCGAAGTCCCTGATCAAGAAAAAGGTCAAATGTTAGATCATCCTCTTTCAAATGAGAGTGGCCACACAAGGTAAAAATTTGGCTGGTCCCCACTTAACCAACTAAAATTTAATCCATTTATGGCCAGCTTAAGTCTAAGGAATGCCCAGTCCACATTTGTGGGTAGTCGGGTGGTAGAGATTTTTTTTTATTTACCCATGGATAAGCTCTCCTGTGGTGTCTTTTGCCTCTTAGTATAGCATAAAGTCAGCAAAGTCTAACTGGATGAAGGTGTGGCAGTGGCCTATTTGCTAATATTTTAGTAAATATCCTAAGATTCACATTAAGTAGTAAGATGAGGAGGTTGAATCGGCATTGTTAGTGCTCCTTCCCTTCTTTGGACATAACTGTAAAATAGGCTGGCAGGGAGTCTGCATGAAAGACTCCGCAACTCAAGAGAGAATTATATGCTTTCAGGAATTCTGGGGCTAGAAGTTGTTGATAGATCTTACAGTAAGGCACTGAGAATGCATCCAGGATAGATGCCTTATGGGCTTTCATGTTTTCAAGCACTATCTTGAGTTCTGTTTTTGAGATTGGCTCCTCTTCCTCCATTTTAGCATGTCTGAGGTTAGGAGATATTGCACTTCTTATTAGACCTATTTGGCTGTGAGCATGGGTTGGCTAAAGAAGATACAGTATGTAGTACAACTATTTGTAATAAGACATTAAGCCCCTTGCTATGTCCTTGAATTGGTTGAATATCTTTATGGGGGGGGGGGGGGGGTCCAGCACTCAACCTTTTCTCCCTAAATGCCATTGTTAGAAAATTCACATGCTTTTTCATAACTAGATGTAGAATTATAAGTTCTACTGCTACAATCTTTGCCAGGGAATGTTTGTGTATGTTGACCAAAAAGTTGAGAGATATTTAGTGATCTTCTTCTCTTGATTCTAGAGCCCTGTTTGATTAAGTTGACCTTGCATTACTTGTTTGTAGGTTTCTCTGTTATTAAGAGACATCTGTCTTGGCTATTGTTTTCAGCAAAGAATTGAGTTAGTTCCTCTACAAGTAGTGTCCGTGTTTTGTGTTTTTGTAGTATAGGCTAATTTATGCTGGTCATAGATGGATAGAATTCAAAGAAAATTCTTTGAAAAAGAATGTCATAATAAAGTCGTTGATTTTTCTAATCATTAATTGGTCAAATCTACATTTGTTTTTGACCACAGTGATGAGAAAATTTGAAGGAGCGGGATGGGAATATTTTTCTCAAATGAACAAATTTCTAAAAATGTATGTGGTTTTCATTCTGTAAAGTCAATTCATTCCGAAGTCGAACGTTAAAAGGCAATACAAATCTTTTGAATGTCCTGAGACTTTTCATATGAATTTTCCTAAGAATTTTCATTTGAAATTCTATCCATTAATCTCCAAAACATGATTTTGGAATACAATCCTCTAGTTCCATCTTTGAAGTGATAGGAACATGATCTGAGATGGGTGTGGTGTTAATTTCAACTGAGCAGACTTTATGTAGATTTTGTTGTTGGCCAAAAAAGTAGTTGAGTCTTAAAAAAGAATTGTGGGGGTTATCCCCACAATCTGAGTGTCATATGCATCAGACATCAGTTAATCTGTGAACATACATTAGTTTAAACTGTTTAAAAAAAGAGTAAGGTGTGAATACCTCCAACAAAGGGTCAAGGGTCACATTGTTTGAGTGGGTATTTAGTTGGTCTCTGGCATTTAGCTATTAGTAAGCAAGTAAGGCAACTTTTTCCCCAGTAACTGTGATCTTCAGAAACAAGTATCTACCTTTTTCATCTGCCCCCTTGTCTATAATGGACCACCTCATTCACCTGGATAGAACAATGCTCAACACCTTCGAGAAGAGTAGAGCTGTGATACACAATTTGAAACCTCCACATTTGATTCGCCATGCATTGAGTAGCATACAAGCTACCAGCAGAGGTTTTGGTCTGTTGATGTTCGGTCTGGAGGATCTCCCCATAGATGCAGTGATTGGACCGCAATTATTTTATTATAATTATATTATTTATATTATTTAATTTACTACAGCCCCTTTGAAGCTGGTATTAGGATGGTCATGTAAAGCAACTTTTTTTTATTACTTTTTGAATTTGAGTTCTACTTATATTGCATTTGTTTCTTTTGACGTTCAGTATAGTACTTGTCAAAAGATCACTGTTTAGTTACCATGGAAACAGTGAAACATCCATCAGGTCTTACCCTTTTGATTCACTCATTCAGAATGAAGTTCCCAAGTGTCATTTGCTGACAGACAATTATGCTAAAGATAACAGATCAGAAATGTAGCTAGAATGTAGAATAGCGTAAGGAGTTAGAGGGCAATGTGAACACCTGACAGGCTTATTGCAAAGTTATGATGTAGAGGAGGAACAGAACAACTGTCTTTATTTGTAAAGTCTAGTTCGAAATACTAAATATATAATATATACATAAAGGACAGATGGACATAGGATATATAACCTAACTGTAAATGACTATTTCATTACCAACAATAGTATCATCATAATGTATGCTTATAACATTGGAACATGTATGTTCATGCAGTAGGGTGAAGGCAGGCACCACCAGCTGGCCTCATCTCAGGGGAAACAATAGTGCTTGACTGGAAATAATCCAATTTAGCAGTTCAAGTTTTTCCCTGAGAACATTTTGCTGGGGGAACCCGCATCCAATTCGCACAAGCACATGCCAGGACTATTCAAAAAATTTGCATAAGCACATGCAAGGTCTATTGGGAGCAGAGCAATAAAAAGGCGACCCATGGAAGATACAGGGTCTGACAAAAATGTGCAAACGAACCTGCAGCAAAAAGCCAACATACCCGGATAGGTATGACATTTGAGGCCTGATTCAAACCTATGCATTTTTAGTCCTTTTTGCATTTTGCAGATTTGCACTACAGTCTATTTAACATGGTTTCCTATGGATCACGTACTGCAGTGCAAATCTACAAAATGCAAAAAGCACTAAAAAAGCATAGGTGTGAATCAGGCCTAAAGCTATAATGGAAATGAGCAACAGACCGAATGACTAGAGAGTGACTAGGTGTCCCGTTAGCCACACATCAAGTCAAAACCTGCTGTATGATAGTCTTAGCCTTGACCTCGCCAGGCCACACCCCCAATAAGCTCCGGTGGGCGAAGTGCAATGCGTTGGGGACACACAAATCCTTGGTTCGCAGACCGAATGACCACTTGGTCTTTTTCTAATCTTCAATAATTCTATAACAGCTCATTATGCTTTTCCTCCAAGATCTATCTATCTATCTATCTATCTATCTATCTATCTATCTATCTATCTATCTATCTATCTATCTATCTATCTATCTGTTAAACAAGTATTTCAATGCATGGGATTGTTTTGGAAATCTCCTCCTGATAGTTCTACAATTGGGCACTGGAAATTGTCACACTAAAATTTTTGTTTCAGAGATGCTGTTTGCTCTACTATATACTACTCCGTTTTCCTTGTTCTTTATTCTACACAGAACTGTATGTTTCACATCTGACACAGAGTTATACCCTTAATAGTCCACATGGTTCTATTTGGCACACCGTTTTGTTCATTTTACACTTGGCACTGCTCAGTTCTATACACTGTGCTTTACATTTTGTACTTTACACCTCTCAATTTTGTATACTGTGTTGTATGTTCTTTACGTCACAACTTTTCTAAATAAAAACTTTATTTAATTTGCAAATAAACGTCACCATGCTATGTACCAGAAGCACATTTTAGTGTAATTAAAAATGGGGCAAATTATGATGTATTTTTGTCTTTACAGTGCAAAAAAAAAACAAACATGGGGGCACTCTTTACGTCTGGAGGAAAAGAGGTTTAATCTCCAAATACGGAAAGGTTTCTTCACAGTAAGAGCAGTGAAAATGTGGAATAGGCTCCCTCCAGAGGTGGTTCTGGCTAGCTCAGTAGCTTGCTTTAAAAAAGGTCTGGATTCTTTCCTAAATGTACATAATATACCTGGATACTAACATTTATAGGCAAAGTTGATCCAGGGAATATCCGATTGCCTCTCGGGGGATCAGGAAGACATTTTTTTCCCTACTGGAGCAAATTGTATCCTGCTTTTCTGTTTTTTTTTTTGCCTTCCTCTGGATCAACTGTGGGTTTAGGATTGTATGATTTTTTTTATTGGTTGAATTAGATGGACTTGTCTTTTTTCAACCTGACCAACTACGTAACTATGTAACTATGTTGAAAGTCAACATTGTCAAAAGAAGGCCTTGTTTGTACCCAAAAAGAAATATGTATTACTTTGACATCATAAGGTATTGCAGAACCAATGGAACTATACTGTAGCTAAAATGCAGCTGTTGATCCAACTCCCATTATCTCTACATTTAAATAGTCAGTTAATTTCTGCCCACTGTGCAAAGTAGATTAACTGTTCTAAGCAGCCCAACTGTGACAAGGCTTAGGGTGTGGACTGTTTATGGATGAGGCACCACATTTTTTGTGCCTGTAGACTGTGAAGATGTAAATCTGGCTCTGGCAACTCCACTCTATACACTGTATGTTCTAAACTACAATCCTCTCCACTCTATACACTGTGTCATATATGATACATTCCTCACTGCTATACTGTATGCAGTAGTAATCCATACAGTTTAGTCTACAATTTGCTGCACTGTGCACCCCATGCTCCACATTATACATTCTGCTGTATGTTATATACACCACACTTTTGTATAGGTTATACCAACCACTTACTGACATACAGCACATTGCTTTCATCGTCATAAACCCTTCTGTTCTTAAAGTGGAAAATTTTTGGTTGGTATCAATTTTTAATTATTACTCTTTTACTGAGTTTTTTTGATAGCTCAAGTTTTAAATTAGCTTTTTTTCCTGAATGCAAACATAGTGTACATATATACTGTATTTATTGGTGTATAACACTCACTTTTTTCCCCCTTAAAATCAGGGGAAAATCATGGGTGTGTGTTATACGCCGATCCCCATCAATCTCTGCTGTCTGCAGGCTGCAGGTGGACAGTGTGCAAGGCTGCAGGTGGATAGTGTGCAAGGCTGCAGGTGGATAGTGTGCAAGGCTGCAGGTGGACAGTGTGCAAGGCTGCAGGTGGACAGTGTGCAAAGCTGCAGGTGGACAGTGTGCAAAGCTGCAGGTGGACAGTGTGCAAGGATGCATTGATGGGCATTTAAAATGTAAGTTTTTTCCTTAAACTTCCCTCCTAAAAGTTTTTTTCCTTAAACTTCCCTCCTAAACTTGGGGTGCATGTTATACGCCAGCGCGTGTTATACACCGATAAATATGGTAAGTAACAGATTTTTACAAAGGCGCTGAAATCAAGGCTTAGTATGTCTATTTTTTCTCCTTTAAATATTATCTATTCAAGCTATTGTGAATTTTTGTGGATGATTTCTACGTATTTATATATATATATATATATATATATATATATATATATATATATATGCTAGTTTATACAGAGAAAATGTATTAGTTGTCAGGTATTCCCATGATGAAAGCTAGGGTGGTGTTGGGGACTAGGGATGAGCCGAACACCCCCCTGTTCGGCTCGCACCAGAACCTGCGAACAGACCTAAAGCTTGTGTGAACTTTAGAACCCTATTAAAGTCTATGGGACTCGAACGTTCAAAATCAAAAGTGCTCATTTTAAAGGCTAATATGCATGTTATTGTCATAAAAAGTGTTTGGGGACCTGGGTCCTGCCCCAGGGGACATGTATCAATGCAAAAAAAGTTTTAAAAACTGACGTTTTTTCAGGAGCAGTGATTTTAATAATGCTTAAAGTGAAACAATAAAAGTGTAATATTCCTTTAAATTTTGTACCTGGGGGGTGTGTATAGTATGCCTGTAAAAGGGTGCATGTTTCCCGTGTTAGAACTGTCCCTGCACAAAGTGTCATTTCTGCAGGAAAAAAGCTATTAAAAATCACTTGCGGCGATAATGAATTGCCGTCATTCATTGAAAGTCATTGATAAAAAAAAAAAAAGCGTGGGGGTTCCCCCAAATTACCAGGCCCTTCAGGTCTGCTATGGATATTAAGGGGAACCCTGCATCAAATAAAAAAAAAAATGACCTGGGGGTTCCCCCTAAATATCCATACCAGACCTTTCAGGTCTGGGATGGATTTTAACCTCCCTAGCGGTAACCCCGAGTCTGGCTCGGGTCCAGCTTTTTCTGCTGGGAGCGGTAACCCCGAGCCAGACTCGGGCTTGCGTGCAGGATGCAGGGGGGAAGTTACTTACCTTTTCCCCTGGATCCTGCGATGTCTCCCCGCTGTGTGAGCGAGCCTTCCGCTCGCTCGATTCACACAGTGCCGAGTGCCGCCGATCTCCGTTCCCTGCGACGTTACGACGCACGGGAGCGTAGATCGGCGCCAAATTTAAAAAAGTTTAAAAACACAACACACATACAGTACTGTAATCTTACAGATTACAGTACTGTATACAAAAAATACACATCCCCTTTGTCCCTAGTGGTCTGCCCAGTGCCCTGCATGTGATTTTATATAATAAAGATTTTTTTTCTGCCTGGAAACTGGAGATTGTCCATAGCAACCAAAAAGTGTCCCTTTATGTCAAAAGTGGTTTTAGACCAGCTAGAAAACACCGATAATAAATTAAAATCACAATTTATCATCAAACAATAAATTTAATGACAGCGACTATTCTGCAACTGAGCAAATTTCAGTGTTTTTGATTTGATTACATTATTGAATCATTTTTATATATATTTTTATTATATTATAATTTATTATTTTGTGTTTCAAACTTTATCATACCCGGGATGTCTACTAGACTCTGGTTCGGACAGATTTAAGTGAGTTATTCATAAGAATTGCATGCCTACAATATAAAAACGCCAAATTTCCATGCAAAATAATTGTACCACTTTCAGCACAAAATTCCAGCCAGAATCATACCGCCAGGGAGGTTAAGGGGAAGCCCACACCAAAAAAAAAAAAAATGGCGTGGGGTCCCCCTCAAAATCCATACCAGACCCTTATCCGAGCACGCAACCTGGCAGGCCGCAGGAAAAGAGGGGGGACGAGAGCGCCCCCTCTCCCTCCTGAACCGTACCAGGCCACATGCCCTCAACATTGGGAGGGTGCTTTGGGGGTCTGTGACCCCTTTCCTGCAAAAATGACACTTTGTGCAGGGACAGTTCTAAGCACGGGAAACATGCGCCCCTTCACAGGCATACTATACACACCCCCCAGGTATGAAATTTAAAGGAATATTACACATTTTATTGTTTCACTTTAAGCATTATTAAAATCACTGCTCCTGAAAAAACGTCCGTTTTTAAAACTTTTTTTTGCATCGATACATGTCCCCTGGGGCAGGACCCAGTTCCCCAAACACTTTTTATGACAATAACTTGCATATAGGCTTTTAAAATTAGCACTTGAGATTTCTCCCATAGACTTTTACAGGGTGCTTGCGGCTTTTCGAATTTCCCACGAACACCCCAAATTGTTCGCTGTTCGCTGAACAGGCGAACAGGCAATGTTCCAGTCGAACTCGAAGCTCATCCCTATTGGGGACTTTCATTTGAAAAGGATTTCTCTTTTTCCATAATAAAGGAGGTCAGATATCAAACATTTGAGAGGACATGATGTACATCAGTGTTGATTCCTAAATGTACAAGGGCTGGATTTGAATGCAAGGTAGTATGCAATTTAGATGTACATCAGTTTTGATTCCTAAAAGTACAACAATAATACAAACAATGGTGCTAGAGGGATGTGTGGAAGTTGCTACAACTATTAGAAAAGTAACAGATAAAATCAACGTGTAGTCATGTATAAAAACAGGTCAAACTGTGCTTAGCAGTGACAAAATGATAAATAAAATGTAAATTAAAAACATCTTATAAAATAGTCCATATAAGAAGTCCATAAGGGTTTTCAGACAGCACATGGAGGCAGCACCATTGGAGCAAAGCAGTGGACTCTGTAGGTAGAAATGGGAACAGAGGGGCACCAGACTAAGTGCAGCATCAAAATTCATAGATTTAATAAATGATGGCAAAATAGAAACTCACAGAATAGACAGGAATTACAGGCAATGAAAGTTTAGGGGCATCAGTCCCGGAGCGTCTCCAAGGCGTCCTGTGGCCATGACGGCCTCGAGCACCAGCTGTGTTGTAATGGAGGCAGGTAGTGGTTGAACCATGCTCAAGGCCGTCGCTGTCACAGGACGCCTTGGAAAAGCTCTGGGACTGATGCCCCCAAACTTTTATTGCCTGTAATTCCCATCTATTCTGTGAGTTGCTATTTTGCCTTCATTTATCAAATCTATGAATTTTAATGCTGCACTTAGTCTGGCACCCCTCTGTTCCCATTGATTCCTAAAAGTACAAGGGCTGGATTTGGATGCAATGTAGTATGCAATTTTGATGTACATCGGTATTGATTCCTAAAAGTACAAGGGCTGGTGTTCGATACAAGATAGTATGCAATTTAGAATTAACAGTAGTTACATTTTTTAACCTTTAGTTCTGAATCTGTGGGCAAAACCAAAACTTATGTAACTGCAGTGACGGTCCGTCCATAGGGGGCACACCGGCGCTGCCCCCCAAAGCTAGTCATGAAAATTTAAGTGTGTAAGGACGCCGGACACACAGCTTTCTATGGTAAGCTTGACATGGTTGCAATCAGGGGATTGTGCCTGAGAAGCTCCATTGGGCTGTCTTTAGAGTGTCCTCAGGGTTCAAGCCATGTGCGGGAAAACACACCTACTCTACAATGATTCCTCCTGTAGTTGTTTTGTAATTGGCAGGTCCGGAGGACAGTAGGCGGTGCTTTGCGCGGAACCATGGAGTCACTTGATGTTTCCCACTACTCACTGTGTGGATGTAATGTAAGGAATCTGAGCAATGCCTGAGCGGCGCCTCTCTAATTCTTGGCCAGACCAGTAAGCTAAGCAGCAGTGCACTGCCACTGACAGCCGCCCCTCCGCTCTGCACACACTTCCCCACTTCTCTCTCCACTCCAGTCCAGACTCAACCAGACAGTGGCAGACAGTGCAGACTGGGCCGGGGGGGGGGGGGGGGGTGACTAATCACGCGGCTGGAATGTGCGGGGTATATGTACACAGAGATTGGCTCGGAGGAGAGCCCTTCCTCCATGATCATCACTGAAATTACTAAATTATTTGTCCTGTAGTGTATACTGCTATATACACCCACCTTCTTCCTTCCTGTATATAGAGACCTTCCTCCATCATCATCGACTACAGATATCCATCAGCTGTCCTGTTACTGTACATATAGCTGTATACAGGACAGATGATGTATAAAACAGCAAACAACTCCGCACTTAGGGACAAGTAATCTAGGTATGCAGCCTTTCCAGAAAAAAATGGCCCCCTAGAGGGCAATTTTAGATAATTGGTGCAGGATAAGGAAAAATTGGCGCTTCCTATAGATTCAGGTGCAGGGTGTTAAATTATGCTTAATTTGGCCAAAAAATTAGTGAAGAGAGGAGAATGGAAGTAAACACCTAATTGCTGGCGGTGCCACCGTATCCTACCCTCCTAGACAGTGTATAATATACCCAAGGACTGTATTGAAATGGGTGTGAGGAGGGGCAAACCCTTGGGGTATAAGTAGCCACCCCTAATTTCCCAATCTCCAATATACACTGATGAGTAAGTAAAGAATGTGCAATGTGCAAAAAATGTGCAAATAAATATACAATAAAAAAATAGTGCACGGGGGGGGAAAGAGAGAACGGTTATCCAAATAACCTAGATCCTCTACCCATCCGTCAATTCCCGTAGCAGTGACCAATAGGGATGATATAGACCCTATATCAATAGGTTATTACCATAACAGCCTAGTTTAGGTGTATGATGGTAGTGAAAAATATCACTCTGATAAAAAATGACAACAGTGGTGTTCGTGCACAAATAGGTGACAGTATCAAACCAGTAAAAAATAGCAGTAAAAAAAATGACAATAAAAAATTATATATGTATAGGTGTGAAATAAAATTTAAATATGTAGAACATATGTAAAAGTCTATATGAATAAATAGGGCCCAGAAGACCAGCCCCAGGTGAATAAAAAATGAGTCCAATAACAAGGAAACAAAGCAAATGTTAGTGACGCTGTATCAAGTAATCTTGCAGCAATGGTTCAAACGGTGACTTTGTGCTCCAGCAGTAATGGTGACTTTGTGTTGCCCCCTTTGGCTCCCTCACTCACCAGAATTATATACCCCTGCAGGGGTGATCAGCTTATCGGATGTCTGTATCAGGTGCTCCTCAGGTCCCACACTGAAAGGTATCCTCACCATCCGGAACGTTTGCTTCCTCCAATGGATCCTTCCCAGCTGCCCTTGTATGGTGTTTTAGAAACCTCAGCAGATGAGAGGGGATCGCGTCCAGCGTCCCCCAGATGGTATGGGGGATGAGCCTCACAAAAAAAAGGGAGATAGGAGATCCCATGTGTGATACCAGGTGGTAGTATTTATTAAAACAAATAGCAAATATAAAATAAAAACAATAATAAAAGTCAGGGTATCTTGCAGGATACTCCTGGTTCCACCACACACATTTACAGGTTAGCAGTCAGTGATGATGGAGGACGGTCTCTATATACAGGAAGGAAGGTGGGTGTATACATAGCTGTATACACCCATCTTCCTTCCTATATACTAACCATCTACCTCCTCTATATACACAAACTGTACAAGCACAGGGAGGCTGCATATGATGGGCACATATGATGGGCACGTATGAGGTACAAATAAAAAGGGAGCTGCGCTAAAGTGAACTGAGACACTAATTATATATTGCATATAAATTGTGTTGTGTTCAAAAAGTTGATTTGTGATTAATAAAAATTAATAATACAAATATACATAAACATAAACACTCAATTATTTTGTGCATATAACCTCTATCTGTGATGGACAAATAAATTGGTGCAAAGTCACCAAAAGTAACTCAAAATGACCATAAAAATGTGCATTGAAAGCCACCACATCTGTTTCACCAAATGTATAGCACTAACAGTGGCAAATCAAAAACCATGTGATAAGTTCAAAACCACAGAGAATAATGTCCCAATGTCCCAAATCAAAAGGAGAAAAATTGTAAAAATTCCACAGTCTTCTATGGTCAACATGAACAGTGAATTCACAGCACACTGAAGAGTGAAAGGACCACCACCACAAAAACACGCTGCCTGCTTACCAGAGCTGAGTGGTCCCTTATTACAGGGGACCCCTATGTGCAGATGGCTCTAACCCCAGCCAGGGATGTAACTTGGCTCAATCTTGGGTTCCTTTAGGTGCAGATAGGATCTCTCTTATACAGCTGCTGACAACCAGGAAATATCACCAACTCAAGGACAGCTCGGGATCGGGATCAGCGGGGTGGCACAATGCGAACCAATACCGAAAGGAATAAAGCGCTCACATAGCATAAAATCCTTATAACTTTTATTATATATAAAATAGTAGCAAGTGGACACTTACAAAACTTCGAATAAAAAACGGCAGTAAAGCGAGCCGGCCATATGAGGTACAGTGAGGCTGCATATTATTGGCACAGTAAGACTGCATATGAGGCTGCATATGATGGGCACATATGATGGGCACATATGTGGCTCAGTGAGGCTGCATATGATTGTCACAGTGAGGCTGTATATGATGGGCACATTTGAGGCACAGTGCAGCTGCATATGATTGGCACAGTGAGGCTGCATATGATGGGCACATATGATGGGCACATATGAGGCTGCATATGATTGGCACAGTGAGATTGCATATGATTGGCACAATGAGGCTGCATATGATGGGCACATATGATGGGCACATATGTGGCACAGTGAGGCTGCATATGATTGGCACAGTGAGGCTGCTTAGTTACATAGTTACATAGTAGGTGAGGTTGAAAAAAGACACAAGTCCATCAAGTCCTACCTATGTGTTTGATTATATGTCAGTATTACATTGTATATCCCTGTATGTTGCGGTCGTTCAGGTGCTTATCTAATAATTTTTTTAAACTATCGATGACCCCAGGCAGAAACCACCACCTGTGGAAGGGAATTCCACATCCTTTCCGCTCTTACAGTAAAGAACCCTCTACGCAGTTTAAGGTTAAACCTCTTCTCTTCTAATTTTAGTGAGTGGCCATCTGTCTTATTAAAACTTAAAGTTTTATCCCTATTGTGGGGTCACCAGTATGGTATTTGTAAATTGAAATCAAGCATCTCTTCTCCAGATAGAATAAGTTCAGTGCTCGCAACCTTTCTTCATAACTAATATCCTCCAGACCCTGTATTAGCTTTGTTGCCCTTCTTTGTACTCCCTCCATTTCCAGTACATCCTTCCTGAGGACTGGTGCCCAGAACTGGACAGCATACTCCAGATGAGGCCGGACCAAAGTCTTGTAGAGTGGGAGAATTATCGCTTTATCCCTGGAGTTAATCTCCTTTTTAATGCATGCCAATATTCTGTTTGCTTTGTTAGCAGCAGCTTGGCATTGCATGCTATTGCTGAGCCTAGCATCTACTAGGACCCCCAGGTCCTTTTCCATGCTAGATTCCCCCAGAGGTTCACCCCCTAGTGAGTAGATTGCTTTCATATTTTTGCCACCCAAATGCATTATTTTAAATTTTTCTACATTAAACCTCATTTGCCATGTAGCTGCCCACCCCCTTCATTTGTTCAGATCTTATTGCAAGGTTTCCACATCCTGCGGAGAAGTTATTGCCCTGCTTAGCTTAGTGTCGTCTGCAAATACAGAGATTGAGCTGTTTGCCCCATCCTCCAGGTCGTTTATGAACAAATGAAACAGGATTGGTCCTAGCACAGAACCCTGGGGTTCATTTATCACCACCCTCTGAACACACCCTTGAAGCCAGTATTCAATCCATGTACTCACCCTATGGTCCATGCCAATACTTTGTACAGTAAACGTTTATGGGGAACTGTGTCAAATTCTTTTGCAAAATCCAGATACACCACGTCTATGGGCCTTCCTTTATCTAGATGGCAGCTCACCTCTTCATAGAAGGCTAATAGATTGGTTGGCAAAAATGATTCTTCATGAATCCATGCTGATTACTGCTAATGATACCGTTTTCATTACTAAAATCTTGTATATAGTCCCTTATCATCCCACTCCAAGAGCTTGCATACTATTGATGTTAGGCTAACTGGTCTGTAATTCCCCAGGATGTATTCTGGCCCATTTTTAAATATTGGTGCTACATTGGCTTTTCTCCAATCAGCTGGTACCATTCCAGTCAGTAGACTGTCAGTAAAAATTAGGAACAATGGTCTGGCAATTACTTGGTCCCGGTGATTTATTAATGTTAAGTTTCCCAAGTCTTTTTCTAATTCTGTCCTCTGTTAGCCATGAGGGTGGTTCCTGTGATGTGTCATGAGGACAAACACTGCAGTTTTGGTTACTCAAGCCCCCTGATTCCCCCGTGAAGACTGAGGAGAAGAATGAATTCAATACCTTTACCATCTCCCCATCCTTTGTAATCAGATGTCCTCCCTCATTCTTTATAGGGCCAATATGGTCTGTCCTCCTTTTTTACTGTTTAAAGAATTTTTGGGGATTTTTTTTTGCTCTCCTCCGCTATGTGTCTTTCGCGTTCTATTTTAGCCACCCTAACTGCACCCTTACATATCTTGTTGCATTCTTTGTAAAGTCTAAATGCTGATGATGATCCCTCAGCCTTGTATTTTTTGAAGGCCTTCTCCTTTGCTTTTATATGCATTTCTACATTAGAGTTAATGTAAACTATATACGTGATGAACCAATTCAACTATATTAGAATTTTGATTGACATATGAGATTTACCTATGTCTTATTTGCTAATTTATCCAGTTTTTGCCTGCAAAGTTGCCTATTGTTGTTTCTATGTAAACACTGTCTCACAAAGTCCCAGCCGTTTCATCCACAATCTGCTAATAGATATCATGAGTTGTTCTTATGGAATTTCAGATTGAGTCTATCTTGTGATGGTATCTCTTTGTATATTTAAGATACAATTTGTGTTTTGTACGTCATGTCTCTCCTTTCAAATTAGCCCGAGTGAGTACATATTTTTTAACTTCTTATTGGTTGTGGTGCATTTGCGTGTGCCCAGCACGGGAAGGTCGCTCTTTGAGCATCCTCTAGGAGTGAGATGTCATTCCATCGACACTTGCCACTCCCATTGTGCCTCCAGGGCGATAGCTTGTGTTCTCCTGGAGACACTTCCGTGCCGGTGGGACATTCTGCAACGCGTGTGCATGATGTCATGATGCGCGCACTGTGGGAAGGCCTGGAGTGGGCGCAGCTCAGAGGGCCTTCATGGAATCTGACATAACTTTCGGCCGCTCTGCTGTTTCACATGAGGGGCGGAACGTTCTACCTTAATATGTACATAAATACTCAGACACCAGATGCGCATTGAAACGGCCATTAGGTGGACTCATCCGGACATACTGGCAGGGGATCTATCATATTTACAGTGAGTTACATGCAGATTTTTGTCACATCTATACTCATACGTTGTGTTTGTGCTATTTAGCACAAATACAGTTATAGGGGCGGTTACCTACGCTTACCACATTTTGTCTATCTGTCCCCTTTTCTTTTTAATATGGGATTACAAACAACCTTCTCATGTAACAGGGATTGGACTATTTCCCAGCATCTCCGGACACTGGTGTCCTTTTTAGCCTGGCTGCTGGTATTTTGATGCAACTTCATGTTGTAGGTATGTTTGTCCACAAGTCTATCTTGTTTGGACTATATGTACACATGGTCACACCCAACTGAGGACAAGCCCTCTCTCTTATTTTTATGATTGGGGCACAGTCCATATATATATTTTTTCCTTGGCAAAAAATATTTTGGGTTGAAACACCTCACGTATAGAGATATACTCCAAACAGTGAGAGTGTGGATGGGATGATGGAATGACTCTATGTGATAGTGTCTTTCTTTTAAAATTGATTTAGACGATCTTATATATGTGCAATTGAACAAGATGTAAGTCACCAGCACCTTAGATACCTTTCATGAGCAATGTACTTTGGGTGAAATATAACAAATTGATTATTGATTATTTGTATTTTATAGACTATACATCTCCTGTTAATCCCTGATGAAGGAGACTCCATTCATCTCCACAATGCGTTGGGTATAGGATCTTTGTATCATCAATTTGCACAATTTGATGTTTTTATGTTCATGAGCTTGTCTAATATTCTATGTATTTTTCTACCATTATTAATAAAACTACAATTTTTATCTGTATTGCTTATTGGTAGTGCCTTTAAAGTCGCACCCCTAGGGGTTCCTTCTTCTTTCCATTTTCATGGGATGTGAAATACCTTGGAAATTAACATCAGAAAATCATTGTTTCATTTACATTAGATTTATATTAGAGTTAAGCCATCCAGGACTTTTGTTCGCTCTTTTAAATTTATTTCCCAATGGGATGCACTGGCTAATGCCCTTATTTAATATGCTCTTAAAGCAAACCCATCTCTCCTCCATGTTCTTTGTTTCTAAGATTTTATCCCAATTTACATCTAGCAAGGTTCGTAGTTTAGGGAAGTTGGCTCTTTTGAAATTTGGCCAAACCCATTTTCGAAAAAACTAACATTCGTTACATGCGCTGTGAGCGTAAAAGATAGTGCCATCATATAATGACCGATAAATCGCTCAGTGGACATAAATTAATGCATTTTTTGTTAGTTTTTTTTAGGACTGTGGAAATTAAAGATTAATTCCTCAATTAATCGTTATTTTTTTTAATCAATCAAAATTCTTTTGATCAGTACTCACCTCTCCGCCTGCTTCCGGGTCTTCAGGGAGTTCTGTCGGAGATCCGGTGATGTCAACGACATTGACGTCACCGGACTCCTCCCCCTTCCCCAAGTGCCTCTGTCTGCTAACGAAGGGAAGAGGGGAGGAATCCGGTGATGTTGAAGTTCTGATTGAACATAACGTGTACGGGGAGGAGTTATGCATGATGTCACCCGCTGCTGCCCTACGGAACTGACAAGATTGTCTGCTTTACATGCTGTGTTTTTTATCATCTTTATGTGAGTAGTTTGTGTTTGAACGCAAAAATGTTATCTTATACTTAAGCGGTGAGCACTTAGATCTTTTCTTTCTACCCATGACCTGGCGTCCTTGCTGAGATCTAAGGAGACGTGAGAGAAGTTTATGGTCCATGTTAACCCTTTTGATACCCGCTTGAATGACCACCTGTTTGCACAGGGGTCCATGCCATAAGGTGAGAGTGATTAGTTAGTCCGGAGGTGGAGGGATTGTCACGCTACTATGGGAAAAAAATTACTTAAGTCAGTGCTACAGTTTGAATTTCAAACGTATTTGTGTGAACTGTGAAGTTAAGTTATGGATTGTGGAAACTAACTAGTGTCCAGTGATTGTATATAGTGTATGCCACATTTACCACTGACTAATGCAGAGTTGCAATACAAGGAGATCAGATAAAAGTAGTTGGATCTGTATGTGCGCTTTAATTAATCAAAATTAGTCGATTAATCGATTAAAAAAAAATCGAATCGAAATCAGTAACAGCCCTAGTTTTTTTTACATATACCTAGTGCAGACAGGTCAGGTGCATGCTTTGGCCAATCATCATACAGCAATTCACTGGTATCTCACAGTGCATTATGGGGTGTTCTGCGGCACTCTAATTTTCCGCGAACCCCCCATAATGTTCGCTGTTCGGGCTAACACCCGATGTTCGAGTCGAACTTATGTTCGACCCAAACATCAAGCTCATCCCTACTCACCGGACATGTCACCTATTGAGCATGTTTGGGATGCTCTGGATCGGCATATAGGACAGCATGTTCCAGTTCCTGCCAATATCCAACAACTTCGCACAGCCATTGAAGAGGAATGGACCAAAATTCCACAGGTCACAATCAACAATCTGATCAACTCTATGCGAAGGAGATGTGTTGCACTACGTGAGGCAAATGGTGGTCACACCAGATACTGACTGATTTTCGGACCCCCCCGATCCCCCAATACAGTTAAACTGCACATTTTAGAGTGGCCTTTTATTGTGGCTAGCCTAAGGCACACCTGTGCAATAATAATGCTGTCTAATCAGCGTCTTGATATGCCACACCTATGAGGTGGATGGATTATCTCGGCAAAGGAGAAGTGCTCACTAACACAGATTTAGACAGATTTGTGAGCAATATTTGAGAGAAATGGGCCTTTTGTGTACATAGAAAAAGTTGTAGATCTTTGAGTTCAGCTCATGATAAATATGGGCAAACACAAAAGTGCTGCATTTATAATTTTGATCAGTGTATATATAAATATCTTTTTATGGTTCCAGACAGGGTATTGTCTAAAGACATATGCACATTTGTATTGCTTCCTTTTTGTGAAATACCTAGTGTTCCCGCCAGTCCCTCTGCTTTCCTAACAAACCAAACTAGGCATTAGAAAACAGTATGGTCAGTTCTCCAGCTGTGCTGGGAACTCAGTCGGCTCTCTTCCAGTGATCAGACTGGTCCTGACCAGTGCTGGGACAAGGCCATTTGGTGCCCAGGGCGAAGATGGCAAACTGCGCCCCCCCCATTTTTAATAAAGAATCAATGTAATTTCAAATTTTTTTTTTTACTAGTAATGGCGGTGATCTGTAATTTTTATCATGACTGCGATATTGCGGCGGACATATCGGACACTTTTGACACATTTTTGGGACCATTCACATTTATATAGCCATCCGTTCTATGAAAAAGCATTGATTACTGTATAAATGTGACTGGCAGGGAAGGGGTTAACGCTAGGGGGCACTGAAGGGGTTAATATGTTCCCTGGGAGTGATTCTAACTGTGGGGGGAGGGGACTCACAAGGGGAGGAGACCGATCGGTGTTCCTCTGTACTGGAAACACACCATCGGTCTCCTCTTCTCTGACAGGACCGTGGATCTGTGTGTTTACACACACAGATCCACGGTCTTGCTGTGTTACCGGGCAATCGCGGGTGCCCGGCAGACATCGCGGCCTCCGGGCATGTGCATCGAGTCCCCAGTAACACGGCGGGCGTGCACGCGCCCCTGGTGGGCCAGGAAGGGGAGGACGTCATATGACACCCTCCCGCCACGAGAGCTGCACCACCTGGCCGTCAATTGACAGCCAGCGGTCAGCAACCAGTTAGTCCTGTACTGTACATTCCGCCACAACCACTGAACCCTTTGCACATATATCTTCAGAAATTAACATTTTACAATTTACATAAATTAAAACAGTGGAGAGGCATATTAAGGCCCCTTTCACACTGGGCGGTTTTCAGGCGGTACAGCGCTAAAAATAGCGCCTGTACACCGCCTGAAAAAAACGGCCCCATTCACTCCAGTGTGAAAGCCGGCGGGCTTTTACACTGGAGCGGTGCGCTAGCAGGACGGTAAAAAAAAGTCCTGCTAGCAGCATCTTTGGAGCGGGATAGGAGTGTGTGTTCACCGCTCCTATACCGCTCCTTCCCATTGATTTGAATGGGACACCGCGGTAAAACCACAGCAATACCGCCGCAAAGCGCCGCAACGGGGGATATTAACCCTCTTTCGGCCGCTCGCGGGGGGGGTAAAACCGCACCGCGAGCGGCGAAACCCGCGGCCAAAACAACGGTAAAGCAGCGCTAAATATAGCGCTGCTTTACCGTCACCGCAGCTCCCGCCCCAGTGTGAAAGGGGCCTAAGCAAGTGTGTGTCATGTCTCTTGTCTGTCTGTCTTGTCTGTCTCTGTCATGTAAAAAAAAAAGTACCTATGGACACACTGGCTGTAAATTCAAGTCTTCTCTTCTTCTCTTCTCTCTTCTTCTCTTCTCTCTTCTTCTTATCTCTCTTCTTCTTATCTCTCTTCTTCTTATCTCTCTTCTTCTAGCAGCTTCCTTCCAGCTAGCCAGGCAGGCAGGTGACAGCAGCTCCTTGCTCCTCCAGGTCACAGGCTCACAGCGCGCCTAGGCTACAGAGCTCCCTGCGCTCCTCTGAGTCCTCCCACCTCGCCTCCGGCCATGAGTGGCGTCACGCCGCTGGCATGTACTAAGTGACTCCTCCACAGGGGGGGGGACAAGCAGAAAGAAGGGACAAGGGAGGATGCAGCAGGAGCGGAGCGCACTCGGCGCCAACGGCACACACAGCAATTAAATGTAAGTGACTGTACTGGCGGGCGGCGGCCGGCCCATGACACAACTTAAACTGCAGGCTACGGCGCGCCCCCCCTTTAGAAAATGGTAGTGCCCAGGGCACGTGCCCCTTCCGCCCCTGCCTTGTACCGGCCCTGGTCCTGACAACCCCCTCCCCTCCACCTCCCATTCACTGGGAAGACCAGTGTACTGCTGTTTCTCCTCCTCCAGCTCTCTGAGCTCCTTATGCAGCTGATAACAGAGGGTATGTTGTCACTTATAAAAAAGGGGAAAAAAAAGTAAAATTGTTTAAAACAACCCACAAACCTACAGTATATATATTCGACAAAAGAATAAGGGAGAGGCATTGTAAGAGAAGCTCAGTTGTAACCATTAGGCCAGGTGTAGACAACCTCTGCCCTCCAGCTGTTTTGAAACTACAAGTCCCATGAGACATTGCAAGAGACTGACAATCACAGGCATGACTCCTAAAGGCAGAGGCATCATGGGATTTATAGTTTAACCACAGCTGGAGTTCCGGGTTGCCTATCCCTGCATTAGTCCATTAGACCATACCACGCATGTGGAAAAGTATTAGCGTGTGCACAAGATGCATACGTACGCAAATGTACACGCACTGGCGCCAACAGCCTATTTAAGCTGGACTATGGCATAAACAGTTTGCTGAGTGGTCTTCAGCTAGTTCCTGTTCAACCCGTGCCTTGACATGCTATATCTGCCTACCTGTGCTTGACCCAGCTTGCCCTTGACCAGTCTCTGGATTCCTGCATGCCTATTGCGACCTCAGCTTGTACTCTGAAACTGCTCCTGTCTTGTGCTTCTGTGACACACTGCCAAACTGTGTGCTGACCCTGGCCTGTATCTTGACTCAGCCTCTGTCTTATGTTCCGTTACCTTTGCTGCCCTGCTGTTGATGACCTTTTGGCCTTTGTCCTGGCTATGGTCTTGCTCGCTGATTAACCAGATGTCGACTGCCCCACGTACATTTACTGCGGCAGGGTGACCACTCTTGGCAGAATCATGTACCTGTACATAATTTTGCACTTCCGGGTCTGGGGCGCCGATCGTTTGGGAGACAGGCAGAACGGCAATCTGCCTATGTATACATACCTTTCCACAGTACAAGCACCCCCCACACAGTAGCAAGCACTGCCTAGGAACACAGTTAACCCTTTGATTGCCCCTGATGTTAACCCCTTCCCTGCCAGTGTCATTAGTACAGTGACAGTGCATATTTTTTAGCACTGATCACTGTATTAGTGTCACTGGTCCCCAAAAAGGGACAAAAGTGTCAGTTGGGTGTCTGATTTGTCTGCTGTAGTCCCGCTATAAGTCACTGATCGCTGCCATTACTAGTAAAATAAATAAATAAATAAAAATTCCAAAAATATATCTCATAGTTTTAGATCCTATAACTTTTGCGCAAACAAATCAATATATGCTTATTGTGATTTTTCTTTTACTAGAGATATGTAACAGGATACATATTGACCTAAATTGATGAAGAAATTCTTTTTTTTTTCAATTTTTTTATTGGATATGTTTTAGAGCAGAAAGTAAATAAAATGTCTTTTTTTTAAATGGTCGGCCTTTTATTGTTTATAGTGCAAAAAATAAAAACCGCAGGGGTGATCAAATACCACCAAAAGAAATCTCTATTTGTAAAAAAGAAATGACATACATTTTATTTGGGTATAGCGCCGCATGACTGCGCAATAGTCAGTTAAAGTAACGCAGTGCCGTATCACAAAAAATGGCCTGGTCATGTAGGGGGGTAAACCTTCCGGAGCTGAAGTGGTTAAGCGTCATAATGTTCCATCTCCTGGTTCCTGCTTGGTGATTCACGTCATCTTCTTTCTGTAAACCTCAGCTGGTGCAGCCTGTTATATCGGACCTCATGCCATTCTGTGTCCTCACACCTCCTGTTATCACTACCGGGAGTGTTTACAAGAGGTACAAGAGGTGCAAGAGAAGCCTCCTCTACAGCTAGATCTCCACCAGGTACATGACAGGCATCAAAGGCTTAATCTAAGCAATATGGATGGAAGGGACCTTTTCCCATGAAAAACAAACTAGTAAACATTTTTGTTACTGTAAAGGTACACGTCTTTCTTCTTGTATTCTATATGCCTAGGCCAGGAATGGTAGGAGCGGAGATCCCAGTTCACCGGTGGTTAACACACACACACATACACGGGTTTGTAAGTGGAAGTGGTTACAAAATTTAATAGACAATACGTTCCTCTTTTATGGGAAATGCAGAGGGAGGGGACAACTCTCCCAAGAACCAATCAGACATATACACATATGCATACATTAACATCTTCTTGTCACGTGACAGTCTTCAGTTGAAATATGGAATATGGGGCATAGGTCAGTCATGTGCTGGTGGTTAGTTTGCAACAGGAAATATAAGGCAAAAGTTGGAGTATGACAGTTAGTTCTGTTAACTGTACACACCTGCTGATTTGACCACAAGAAAACTCCTAAGTCACTCCATATCCTCTGGTGAAGTACAGAGTTAGAAAACCACATAACAGCTGCGTCCTGATGTCAACATATTGGTCAAAACCGTTTTTCTAAAGAATATACTTACAACAGTTTTGTTCAAAAGCTGAAAGTTAAGCATATTCATTTCAACCCCTATCAAAATGGTATATCATTATAAGTAGCCCCCTTATAATCCTCTCTTTGATCATTCTGATTCAACAAAATGATCATCCTTTATCCTTGTAACGTTGGTAAGTATTAATGGGGGCGTGCCATTTAGGAGTGAGGTAAAATTTAAAGGTATGGCCATTAAAGGAACTCTGGCAGTACTGGGATGTAGTTTACTGCATATCCAGCACTTTTCAAAACCTGATTTTTGGGCATAGCTATATTTAAATTTCAACAACAACATTTTATCAGAAAACTCTTGGGGGGTTCACTTCTTCTATGTCTTACTATAGGAGTGTTATTTGACTTGGGAATCCCACATATCCCTTTTAGTGGTCCCAAATCCTCTGGGTGGTATATACAGTTAGCTATCAGCCAAGTAGGTAAGAATACTACCAAAATTAGACAGCACCAGAGGCATAAGGTCTTCCCTGTTGCTGATGTTGAAAACATTATATATATATATATCTAATGTCCTCAAAATTCACTATTCTTCTTCTTCTTCTTCACTTGTCCTGATGATGGAAAGATTCTGTTTAGTTTCCAGGTAAAATCATCGTGTCCTCCAGGGAGATTTGTCCTATGCCTTCCTGAATATCTTGTAGATTTTGTTGTTGTCTTGAAGGGAGTGTATCCTCGGTTACTGTTAGGGGCTCTGGAGTTGGGGGGAGCTGGGGACACTTCTTCAGTCGGCTGGCGTGGATCCAGGTGTTGCCTAGGTCCGTCAGTACCGCGGTCCTGGATACCTTTTCCACCTTCCACGGTCCGGAGTAGATTGGTCCAATTCTTTTCCTGTGAGCCAGCTGCTTAATCAGTACTTTGTCCCCTGGGATGAAGGGGTGGGTTGGTTCTGTTGAAAGAGGAAAAAAGGTGACAGAAACTTGTCCATTTATTTCATGAAGCATACTTACCAGACTTTTCACGTACACTTCCTGTTGGGAATAAACGTTAATGTCAGAATTTGGGTCTAATGGGGGTAATTCTATATTTGCAGGGATTCCCATTAGAATTTCAAAAGGGGACAATCCTGTCCTAAAATGGGGGGTGGTTCTTATCTGAAAAAGGACAGAAGGTAAGTGTTCCAACCAACCTTTTAGAGTACCTCCTGTAGCCTTTTTTAATTTGTCTTTGATGTTCCTGTTCATTCTCTCTACTACTCCTGCACTCTGGGGATGATAGGGAATATGTAGTTTCCATTGCATCCCCAGTGATTTGGCTACAACTTGGGTCACTGAGGAACTAAATGCGGGTCCTCTGTCGGACCATGGAGGTAGGATAAAATTAGGATACAATTAGCTTCAGGTATACCCAGGATCTTCCCCTCTTTTGTCCAAAGACCTTCAGAGTCTTTGGTCAAACCTTCATTTGCCCAGAAATGGACCTCTGTATCTGTGGCCATTGACTGCATTTGGGCCACAACAGTTTTGAAATCAGGGGATGAGAAGTGCTCTTTAAAGAAGATTGTGGTAGGGGCTGGTGAATTGGGTGAACTGGCAGCAGCCTTTTTTGCTTCTCTGTCTGCGAAAGCATTTCCTTTTGATACTATACTATTATCTGATGAGTGGGCTTTTACTTTTATAACAGCAACCTTTTTAGGGAGCAGAATTGCTTGCAGTAGATTAAGGATCTGCTCTGAATTAGCTATCTGTTTGTTGTCTGCTGTTTTAAATCCTCTATTGGCCCATATCACACCAAAATCATGTACCACTCCAAATGCATATCTGCTGTCTGTATAAATGTTGACTTCCTTGTTTGTGAACAGAATACAGGCTCTGGTCAGAGCTTCTAGTTCTGCTACTTGGGCAGAAACAGGGGGCAATGGTTTTGCCTCTAGTACTGTATGTGGCAGCTGAACTACAGCATAGCCAGTTAAAAATGTAGAGTCAGAGGGACGGGAACAACTACCATCTACAAAAACATTTTCGGCATTTATAATTGGAATGTCAGAAAGATCAGGTCTTGGTGAAGTGACTTGTTCCACTTTTTCTACACAATTATGTGTGTGATCAGGTTCGTGTGGTAAACGTAACATGGAATGTAGTAAACGTACAACTGGATTGCTATTCGGAACATATTTAAGTACCAAGTTGTCAGTATTTAACAAAGTGATCTCGTATCCACTGAGTCTTTGGGAAGTCATGTGTTGTGTGTTCATATTCTGTATGAGGTGGGTAACTGAATGAGTGGTGTACAGTGTCATTTTGTGTCCCAATACTATTTTGTTGGCATCCTGTGCAGACATGGCACAGGCAGCGACATTCTGAAGACAGGACGGCATGCCCTGGACTTGGATAGGGAGTTTTCTAGATAAATATGACACTGGGCGATACCCTGAGCCATGAGATTGTGCAAGTACTGCAGCAAAAGATTTTCCTGAAACTACACAGTACAACTGGAAGGCTTTACCATAATCTACCAATCCCAGGGCGGGGGCGGTGGACAAACTCTTAATAAGAGCATCAAAAGCATTTTTTCTGTCTTCTGTCCAGTCTATCAATTTAGGGGCGTTTGACCCGGCAGCCTCTCGTAGGATACTATCATAATGAGAACAGTCAGGAATCCACTGGCGGCAATATACAATTGCGCCCAGAAATGACAACAAAGCTGCTTTGTCTTTTGGAGGACTGAGAGCTTGTAAGGCTGCGGCACGTTTGGGGGACACTAGCCTGGTCCCCTTGTCCAGAATACATCCTAGGTATTCTACTTGTGGTAGACACCACTGTATTTTTTTCCTTGAGGCTAGGTGGCCGGCTTCGGCCAGATGTTCTAACAGTAATGTTGAATCGACCGCACAATCTTCAGCAGAACGACTGCACAAGAGCAAGTCGTCCACATACTGTATTAGTACCGACCCATGCTCGGAAGTCCAAGACTTGACAGTCTCGTTGAGTACCATGCAGAAGGCGGCGGGGCTGTCTACATACCCTTGCGGTAAACGCGACCAAGTTAACTGGCCCGCGCCGGCCCATGAGAAGGCAAATATAGGCTGAGCCTCTTCGGCAATAGGAATGCTAAAAAATGCGTTTGCCAAATCAATCACTGTGTAGCATAGGGAATCTGCAGGTATGCATGAAAAAATGAATGTTATATCAGATACCAAGGGCGGGAGGGGTAGTACTTGTTTATTAACTGCCCTTAGATCTTGGACTAGCCTCCATTCGCCACTGGTCTTTTTTACGGGGTAAATGGGCGTGTTCCAGGGGCTGATTACTGGTTTCAAAATGCCTAAGCGTATGTATTCTTCAATCTGTGGTGCAATTCCATTGGTTTTCTCTGGGGGCAAGGGATACTGTTTGTGGTATTGTGGCTGTGCATCTGGACGTAATTGGGGAGTGTAGGGTGTGCAGTTGATAAATCCTACGCTACCTTTGTTTTCTGCCCAGATCTTGTGAGTCTCTAAAGTGGCGGGCAGTAACATAAAGAATCCTTTATGTGTGTGTCGTTTAGGACCAGTCAGGTCACAGAAAGGGGAACTTGCAGTTAGTGACCCTTCTTTGTCAAATTTAATAGTGATATTTAGACTGGACAACAGGTCCCTTCCCATAAGGGATACAGGACAGGAGGCCAACACAGCAAAAGACTGATCGCACAAATGTTGCCCCTCGGGAGTGGTTACAGGTAATGGTGGAGTGATGGGATGGGTAACAGGGGTCCCATTTATACCAATAGAGTTTACTTGCGAGGACATGAGGTTCTAGTGAGGGATATAATTGAGGGTGAGGACCAGGCTCTCCTGAGTCCATTTTTACAGTGACATAAGGTGGAGGGGGTTCAAAGGTAGGGGCGGATACATTTGTTTTAACTGCAGGAGTCTTTTTAGCATATTTCTTTCTATAATCTTTTAAACATTTGCTCCATGAGTGATAACAATCTTTCATGTATTGAGGGTCATTAGATTTACCCGGGGGGTAGGAATGCTTATGCGTCTGACAAATTTTGCTAACTTTCTTCCAATCTTCCTCTGAACAAGGACCTTGTGGTCCCGGATCATGAATACCTAACTGGTGGCATCTTTCCTGGACTTGAGCCCAGAAAGGTTCCACCTGTGGTCCAGGTAGATTGTTTTTAATATATTCATACGGGCACGGGATCCCTATGTCTGATCCTGGGGTGGCCGCAGAATTCCCCATCTAACAAAGTGGGCAGGGTATGCCTAGTATGTGGGCACAAGTGATAACAACCCATTTGGGTAATCACTTGTTGTCGAACAATTGGGTAGTCTGCTTGGTCCGTTAAATCAGATGGACTAATGGGACTGTGAAGGTTTACCCTTAGTACTCGATTTATGGTTCCTTTCTTTGTGGCGGGATATATTCCTCTTACCCCTAATCTACAAGAATAGCCCCCTGGTCTATTGGTTAATAGAACCCACCTATTTTCTATTTTAAAAAACAGTAATCCTATGGTACAATGTGGACAAGATAGAGCTATATCGCTACAATCAGGTTCTTCGTATTCCGAAGTCATTAAACTCTTATACTTTATACAACATACAATTCTTTAAAATTTTTAGGCACTTACGCTGTTCTGTGGAAAAAGAAGTCTCACATATACATATATATATATATATCTTAAACAAAACTTTATACTTATTTCTATAGGTCTTATACTGTAAATCTTATGAACAGAATTATTTTAAATGATCATTATAAAACCATACATTTGTTCAATTTTATAGTGCACTTTTTGTTTCTCAAAAAACTTAATGGGCGTCCGCTCAACCAAACCTTTTATCACGGGCGTAATCTGCTACTTCCCGGTGATTAAAATAATAATCTCTTTTACAATAGTTTTTTTATAGTCAGACCAACCTAGTCAGACTCTCTTTAAATACCCAAATAACCTACGTAACTACCTGCGTGTCCTTTTAACCTCCCGGGGGACCAGCCTAGTCCTCCGCGAAGGCACAACAACCTCTTTAAACTAAATTCGTGGCGATTATCTGGACAGCGTAAGCATTTACACCTATTCACCTTAAAAGGTAAAAAAGGGCAAAATCACTTACCTGTCACAAGATATCCCACTTCTGACACCAGTTGTAAAGGTACACGTCTTTCTTCTTGTATTCTATATGCCTAGGCCAGGAATGGTAGGAGCGGAGATCCCAGTTCACCGGTGGTTAACACACACACACATACACGGGTTTGTAAGTGGAAGTGGTTACAAAATTTAATAGACAATACGTTCCTCTTTTATGGGAAATGCAGAGGGAGGGGACAACTCTCCCAAGAACCAATCAGACATATACACATATGCATACATTAACATCTTCTTGTCACGTGACAGTCTTCAGTTGAAATATGGAATATGGGGCATAGGTCAGTCATGTGCTGGTGGTTAGTTTGCAACAGGAAATATAAGGCAAAAGTTGGAGTATGACAGTTAGTTCTGTTAACTGTACACACCTGCTGATTTGACCACAAGAAAACTCCTAAGTCACTCCATATCCTCTGGTGAAGTACAGAGTTAGAAAACCACATAACAGCTGCGTCCTGATGTCAACATATTGGTCAAAACCGTTTTTCTAAAGAATATACTTACAACAGTTTTGTTCAAAAGCTGAAAGTTAAGCATATTCATTTCAACCCCTATCAAAATGGTATATCATTATAAGTAGCCCCCTTATAGTTACCATCTGAAATACTCAGTGTTCTGAGAGTAGAATGCTTTTTGGCTTGTTCAACTTGTAGTAGGGACACCTTTTTGCTAATCATTGGTAGGTTTGTTTGGACTCTTGGCAAAAATGCATGGCAATCCCCAAGCCAGACAAAGCTTGGATATGCTGCTATTTCTGGAGAGTTTGGTAAATAAACCTAATTGCTATACTAATGTACACAATATGGTAGAATTATCCCAACGCTCTGAATTTGGGGAATAAGATATTTCTTACTTTTCTAAAATAATTTAGTTTTACCCAATAATTTAAAAGAAACCTGTGATCACAGCACACACTTTCATTTTATAACAGCATAGTAATAATAGAAACAGTTTTTTGATAATCCAATATAAGCTTACTTGGAATATCTCCTTTCATGTTTTGAATGCTGCTGGTCTGCTGACTATCTCTTTCTACAACTTGATGAATTCCCTGCTTGGTTTGCATTTTTTTCCTCTCTGCTTTTTACTTTTAATTTCTAAGGACTACATTTCCCATGGTACCTTGTTACCTGCAAGCAGTGATTTCTATACTGACTGCCTCCTGAAACTCTTTCTCTCAGCACCTCTGTAATTCAGAAGGCAAGTGTTTTGAATTCTGTAAAACAATGGTACCAATCAATGGTGCCCCTGTTGGGGCATAAGGAATACGTGACACAGAATTGAAGGAAGTAAATGTGTGGGTATCTTCATAACAAAAGTTTACAAAATTTCAAGATCATCCAGAGTAAAAGGGGTAGGCTAGAAATAATTGAAATGCAATGTGGAAATGACTAGATGATTTTACATTTTGACCACTGATTAGTTAACCCTTTAATGTATAAATCCTGTATAATAATAATGATGTGTTGGAATTTTTTATTTCAGTCACCTAATATCCCAATGTCCCAAGTTCAGATACTCATAGCAACTAATCAGCAGGATATATTAGAGAGGAAAAAAAGTGCCTACCTATGTGTACCAAGCTTTACCAAGTTCCTGCTAACACAGTATAATGTGGCCTAATTACAAAATGTTTAAAAGGTCCAGTGACTTTGATGTTTTATTAAACAGGTGTAACTAAGGGTAAATGACCTGTAGATGAGCAGAAAAGTCCACAAATAGTCTGAGTGGGCCAATCCTTGTAGAAAGTGCCAGGATTTTTAAATTAGCGGTCCATGCCTGCCAATTACATTTCAGTTTACATTTAAAAAGTTCATACCAAAATGAATTCTTACTTCCTAATGGATTACCTGTGTTTTATTATATGAATTGTTTGCTTGTATGACTTTTACACACCTATAAAATCTATAAAATAAGTGTACAGTATCTTAGTTCTTTCTCTCTGCTACATTTTAGTACAGGATATAGCACAGTGCTACTGCTTGCCCTTTTCTAAAGTGAAATGTTACTTCATGAAACTAAGTTTTAAAACCACATTACTATTTGTCTAACTGAAGGAAAACACCACCCCCTACCATACTTGTAAAGATTAGAAAGCAAATAGGCTCAAATATTATCTGAATGTCTACAATGTCACTTGTTCAGAGAGAAAAAAAAAGTTGAGATTTCTGTACTCTGCATTGTGATGAAGCAGTGAGAGTGTAAGCCTAGCAATAATGCAGTAAAAGCTCTGGTTTGTTTACTTAAGTCTAAAGCATAGTAAGCTGCTATCCTTAAAAGCAAACAATTAAATGCATTCACTAATCCCGTGACATACAATATATGATTATACAAGCACCCTTAAAGAAACGTTTGCTGTTTTCAACAGAAATAAAATAAAATAAGTATATACAGTATTTAAATGTCAAGCTATTTGCAGATACTAAAATAATTTGTAATCGGAGTCTTCAAGTGAGAAATGCGATATTCCTAAGAACCAAGGCCTGAGGTGTGCCATGGCCTGACTGGTCGGTATGCCTGAAAAGAGGGCATACCCTTGATGTAAGAATGAGAAGTACTATGAGTATGAAAAGCTGGGGGAATGGGAGGGTGGGAACCCAGAACGCCGACGACCCAGGCCCTAGAAGAGGAGGAGGCTTAAATAGTCTCTCCGACTCCTCCCACAAATACAGGCTGGCCCTTCGGCCAGCCTTACCACTTGTAATCGGAGTCTTCAAGTGAGAAATGCGATATTCCTAAGAACCAAGGCCTGAGGTGTGCCATGGCCTGACTGGTCGGTATGCCTGAAAAGAGGGCAAAAAGACACAAGATTTAGGTGAAGAAGGGAAGGTAATGATCCAACACGTAGACTAACGTGCGCCCGGATGGCAACAGTGAGTAACCGGTAAGTATCCGTTGTGACAGAAGAACCCACTGACTCCTGACTTGGTGATGAAAAGGAACCCCCTGAAGAACCTGCGAAGCTACGCAGAACCCCCCTGAACGTCCTGTGAAGGATGGACCGAGTCTGATGCCCCAAGACAACCCAGACATGCGAATTAACTGCTTGTGCATGAGAGAATACGTAGGGAGAAGGAAGCAAGGGCTGGCCCGAGGAACCCCTGCTAAATGATGGCCGAGAAGCATGGACACCAGCGAAGTAGCTCAGTGAAATGCCCCCCCCCAACCCCTGGCCTACCCCTACTATGATATGAGGATGTGAGAAAGAGAGGGCAAAAATACCCCTGACAGGAGTGCAAACCTGGATGCCTGATGGATGTGATGGGGTAGGCGCTATGGCAATGAGCATCGCCAACATGGAGCAACCATGCCAGACACAAAACACTGGTCCTACCTGATACGAACACGTTGAGCTGCAGCCAAGACGGCCCAACCTGAGAACACAACCTGGAGAAATGACAGACAACCAGACATGAGAACAACAACACCCCTCTGTGCCTACCTACGAATGAGAAACGTGAGCAGAAATGTCGAGACCACTGTGCGTGATGAAACTGACGATGGACCCCCCTCCTCGTGTGAGTGGTGTATGAGCCCGAGTAACCTGCAGCGCAGAGACAGGTAATTGACTAAAGAACTCAGGGCTGGTGTACCCACGGACCGTGGTGGGTAGTCGTATGAGTGTGGTGAATGAACATGCATCGTATGACGTGTGGTATACGGGCGAGAAGATTGAGGACAACAATCAATTTATCAAACGAAACCTCAGCCCGTATGGATCTGTAGACGTGACAGATCCTGACGTGTGAGCCCTAACTAACTGACCCCGATACAACATGGACACAGATACGATGAGACATGACAACCAACAAACAAAACAGCTACCGGAGTATGCCCAGGGTGAACAACGCCCCTCTGAGAAACGCAGAGGCTGAGAAACACTGAGGCTGAAACACAATGACAGAAATGCCAGGGCGGCAATGAAATGACGGAAATGGTGAGGCAGAAACGTGATGACAGAACTGCTGCTGAGGCAAGCGTGGTGACAGAAATGCTGAGGCAGAAACGTGGTGACAAATGCTTGAGGCAGAAACGTGATGACAGCAACGCTATGACAGAACGCTGAAGCTGAATGTTGAGGCAGAAACGCAATGACAAGAATCCAGGGGCAGAGACGCAATGACATGAATCCAGGGGCAGAAACGAAATGACATGAATCCAGGGGCAGAAACGCAATGACACGAATCCAGGGGCAGAAACGCAATGACACGAATCCAGGGGCAGAAACGCAATGACATGAATCCAGGGCAGAAACGAAATGACATGAATCCAGGGGCAGAAACGCAATGACATGAATCCAGGGGCAGAAACGCAATGACATGAATCCAGGGGCAGAAACGCAATGACATGAATCCAGGGGCAGAAACGCAATGACATGAATCCAGGGGCAGAAACGCAATGACATGAATCCAGGGGCAGACACGCAATGACATGAATCCAGGGGCAGAAACGCAATGGCATGAATCCCGAGGCAGAAACGCAATGACATGAATCCCGAGGCAGAAACGCAATGACATGAATCCAGGGGCAGAAACGCAATGACATGAATCCAGGGGCAGAAACGCAATGACATGAATCCAGGGGCAGAAACGCAATGACAGAATCCTGGGCAAAGCTATGACAGAACGTTGAGGCAGAAATGTAATGACAGAAGCGCTGAGGCAGAAATGCCATGACAGAAAACCTGGGGCAGGGACGCGATGACAAAAGCTGAGACTGAAATGCAATGACAGCAATCCTGGGGCAGACTGCTATGACAGAAATCTGATGCAGAAATGCCATGACAAACGCAAATGACAGAAAAAATACGCTGAGACTGAACACTGAGGCAGAGATGAAATGACAGAAATCCAGGGGCAGAAACGCAATGACAGAAATCCAGGGGCAGAAACGCAATGACAGAAATCCAGGGGCAGAAACGCAATGACAGAAATCCAGGGGCAGAAACGCAATGACAGAAATCCAGGGGCAGAAACGCAATGACAGAAATCCAGGGGCAGAAACGCAATGACAGAAATCCAGGGGCAGAAACGCAATGACAGAAATCCAGGGGCAGAAACGCAATGACAGAAATCCAGGGGCAGAAACGCAATGACAGAAATCCAGGGGCAGAAACGCAATGACAGAAATCCAGGGGCAGAAACGCAATGACAGAAATCCAGGGGCAGAAACGCAATGACAGAAATCCAGGGGCAGAAACGCAATGACAGAAATCCAGGGGCAGAAACGCAATGACAGAAATCCAGGGGCAGAAACGCAATGACAGAAATCCAGGGGCAGAAACGCAATGACAGAAATCCAGGGGCAGAAACGCAATGACAGAAATCCAGGGGCAGAAACGCAATGACAGAAATCCAGGGGCAGAAACGCAATGACAGAAATCCAGGGGTAGAAACGCAATGACAGCAATCCATGGGGCAGAAACGCAATGACAGCAATCCATGGGGCAGAAACGAAATGACAGCAATCCAGGGGCAGAACCGAAATGACAGCAATCCAGGGGCAGAACCGAAATGACAGCAATCGCAGGGGCAGGAACGAAATGACAGCAATCGCAGGGGCAGGAACGAAAAGACAGCAATCGCAGGGGCAGGAACGAAATGACAGCAATCGCAGGGGCAGGAACGAAAAGACAGAAGATGCAGGGGCAGAACACAATGACAGAAAAATGCAGGGGCAGAACGTAATGACAGGAATCCAGGAGCGGAACGCAATGAGAGGAATCCAGGAGCGGACCGCAATGACAGAAATGACGGGCAGAAAACGCTATGACAGAAATGACGGGCAGAAAACGCTGTGACAGAAATGACGGGCAGAAAACGCTGTGACAGAAATGACGGGCAGAAACCGCTATGACAGAAATGACGGGCAGAAACCGCTATGACAGAAATGACGGGCAGAAACCGCTATGACAGAAATGACGGGCAGAAACCGCTATGACAGAAATGACGGGCAGAAACCGCTACGACAGAAAATGGCGGGCAGAAAACGCTATGACAGAAATGACGGGCAGAAAACGCTATGACAGAAATGACGGGCAGAAAACGCTATGACAGAAATGACGGGCAGAAAACGCTATGACAGAAATGACGGGCAGAAACGCTATGACAGAAATGACGGGCAGAAAACGCTGTGACAGAAATGACGTGCAGAAACGCTGTGACAGAAATGACGGGCAGAAACGCTATGACAGAAATGACGGGCAGAAACGCTATGACAGAAATGACGGGCAGAAAACGCTGTGACAGAAATGACGGGCAGAAACGCTATGACAGAAATGACGGGCAGAAAACGCTATGACAGAAAAAGGCGGGCAGAAACGCTATGACAGAAAATGGCGGGCAGAAACGCTATGACAGAAAATGGCGGGCAGAAACGCTATGACAGAAAATGGCGGGCAGAAACGCTATGACAGAAAATGGCGGGAAGAAACGCTATGACAGAAATGCTGGGCAGAAAACGCTATGACAGAAATGCTGGGCAGAAAACGCTATGACAGGAATGCTGGGCAGAAAACGCTATGACAGAAGGATATGTATGTTTAGAAAGTATCTTTGACACATGCTGCAGTGAAGTGCACTTTCGACAGGCTGCCTCCAGGGAAAAAACGAAACTTCAGATGTTGCGGCAAATGGCAGAAAATACGGTGACACCGCACCAAGCAGATATGTACATGGGGAAAGTGTAAGGGGAGAGTAGTCGGCTGAACACTCCCCCCCAGCACCAGGCAGACATGTCCCTTGTGTACCTGCAATGGGGAGAGGAGTCGGCAAGCGGCCGAACACCCTCCCCCACAGGCAGACATGTCCCTCGTGTAACTGAAATAAGGAGAGTAGTCGGCGGCGGCCGAATCCCCCGCACCAGGCAAGCAGGCGGGTGACACAACCAAAACAGCATGGAAGGAAGGACGCCCCCCTCCCCCTCCCGCGTGAGCGCCGGGAGGGCGGGCGGCTGCACGCCGTGGGGAGAGTGGCGGGAGGAGGATGGAAGGGAGGACAGAGTGCGCGCCGGGAGAAGCGCCGGGAGAAGCGGGCGGCACGCTGCCGCCAGAGCTGAAGGGAAAGTGTGTCATGAGGACAGATACCCCCCCCCCGCTCCCCCTCGGCATGACCGCCGGGAGAAGCGGGCGGGCGGCACGCTGCTGACCAGAGCTGAGGGGAGAGTGGAACATAGGACAGACGCTCCCCCTCGGCATGAGCGCCGGGAGAAGCGGGCAGACAAGTGGGTGGTGGAGGATGGATGCTCTCTCTCCCAGCTCTGGGAGAATTGGCGGCTGCCCTCCACGCAGCTGAAACATGGCGCTGCAAGGGATGATTAGCAGGACGGCGCCCACAAAGCTGGTGGATGACAGGGGGGGGGGGGGGGGACACTTGGAACCGACACCAATGCTGCGGCCGACTGCCGCTCAGAACGGTGGCCGGAAGTGACATGCATCTACCCAGAACGCCGACGACCCAGGCCCTAGAAGAGGAGGAGGCTTAAATAGTCTCTCCGACTCCTCCCACAAATACAGGCTGGCCCTTCGGCCAGCCTTACCACATATACTAGAACAGTAAAACCTTGGATTGCGAGCATAATTCGTTCTGGGAACATGCTTGTACTCCAAAGCACTTGTATATCAAAGCAAATTTCTCCATAAGAAATAAAGGACAAGTCCTTTAGTCTATAGCCCCTATAAAAAGATTATAGCAATGTGATAGGTTGTGTAACCATAAAATGTCCATCCACAAATGGCAGCCTCCACAAGGAGATTAGAAGCAAAATCCAGCAGGACCTACAGAGTATAAAAGAGAAGAGAAGTGCCTCTAAGTGTAGCAATATGGTTACATTTAATGAAAATACAACATTTAACAACTCATATGGTTGATGATTAAAAGACACATCTAAGTATGCAAGCAGCTGGGGTAAAGCTGTCCACACATGGACAGTTTTACCCCGGATGCCTGCATACTTAGATGTGCCTGTTTTAATCATCAACCATATGGCTTGCTAAATGTTGTACCTTCATTAAATGTAACCATATTGCTACACTTAGAGGCGCCTCTGTTCTATACTCAGTTGTGACATGCCGCTACTTGTATATCAAGACTTCGCTTGTATATCAAGTCAAAATTTATTTAAGAATTTTGCTTGTCTTACAAAATGCTCCTAAAGAAAGTTACTCTCAAACCAAGGTTTTACTGTAATTTTAAAGCCACAGAAGCTTTACAGGAATACATTCAAAATAGTATCTTAATTTATCGCATTAGTAATCTAACCCTGCCAGCAATAATGTAAAGTGCATCTGTCATAAGAGAAATATAAAGATTGTCACTTCCTTTTGAAAATACTAGTTATCTGGCTGTAACCTTCCTCCTTTTGCATCACTGATCTGAACTATTCATGTGCCAAATGAAAGTCAGAGTAAAGCCAAAATAAATTTTCTCTCTATACTTCAAAATGCATTCTAAATAATATGTTAAAGAGGTTGCAAACCCCTGTGAAAAAAAAAAACTGCAACACAAAGACATAATGAGTTAGTGTGCATCGCATACTAGCTCATTATGACATACTTACCTTAGAACAAAGCCCACCATCGGTGCCCGCACACCGCTGACACGACCAACATCTTCCCCAGTGTTTCTTCCGGGTTTGTGGGTTTTGGCGCTGTGATTGGCCAGAGACGCAATGACGTCACTCCCGCCGGTCACGGCACAGGCCCCGAAGAAACAACACGGCCCCTCCTTCAGATTGTGCATGCGCCGATGACTTAATTGACGCAGTATAGAGTAAATATCTCCTAAACAGTGCAAGGTTAGGAGATATTTACAGTACCTAATAGGTAAGCCTTATTATAGGTTTATCTATAGGTCCAAACAGACAAGGGGGGTTTGCTTCCTCTTTAATTTATTGTATTGGTGGTCCAACCATGCAATCAATAATGTAAAGTACATCTGTAATAGGAGAAATATAAGAACTACCACTGCTGACCTCCTTCTGAAAATGCTAGTTGTGCGCTTCTATGAAACCTTAGTGTTTTTGTATATATATAGAGAAGAAGGTTCGCGACCAATGCGTATACCCAGGTAGGTTATATGATGTGTGGCAATAGTTAGTGGCGAGTGTAGTTTCCAGTTAGAAGTCGGTTTGGGTCTCAGTGACAGTATTTCGCTCTTGTCAAAGTTTATACGTAACCCTGAACATTCTCGGAAGGTGTGGAAGATTTCCTTGAGTCTGGTAAAGTCAGTTAGGGGAGCTGTGGAGAACAAAAGTATATCGTCTGCAAAGAGAGCTGAGCGTAAGGTCTGGTCCCCTATTCTGATTCCGCTAATGCCGTCTGGTGAGTTAAGCAGTCTGGATAGGGGTTCAATCGCAATGTTAAACAAAAGCGGGGACAGCGGACATCCTTGTCTTGTTCCTTTGGTCAGGGGAATCGTATTTGACATGAAGTCAGGGGTGATGAGTCGTGCCGAGGGTGCTTCGTACATTCGTTGGAGAAAGGTGAGAATCGGGCATGAGAAGCCGAAGTGCGACATTACCCTGAACAACCAGGAGAGGCTAATGTTGTCGAAAGCCTTTTCGGCATCTAACGACATTATGGCCACTTCCTGTTTTGGGTTTGATTTAGCGTATTCTAGTGCCATGAGAACTTTGCGGATGTTTAGGGTGGCAGAGCGGCCCTGTACAAACCCTGATTGGGCCATGTGCAGTAGAGACGGGAGTATTTGGGCTAAGCGCGATGCGATTATTTTTGACAGGATTTTAGCGTCGACATTATTTAACGAAATCGGTCGATAAGATCCTGGGAGTGTGGGGTCTTTGTCTTTTTTGCCTATCAGCCTGATATGTGCCTGAGTTCCCGTGGGGAGATAAGGACCCCCTTTCCACATGGTTGAAAAGACCTGTTTAAGGGTTTCTGGAATAAAATCTTTAGTGGCCTTGTAAAATTTGGCAGTGTAGCCGTCTGGACCTGGCACCTTTGAGGAGGCCAAGGACTTAATTGTCCCTTGCACGTCCTCCAAAGTGATAGGTGCATTGAGGGAGTCTAAGAGATCCCCTTGGACCCTGGGGAGTTTGATCTTAGCTAGAAGGGCTTCTGTTTCTACTGGACGGTCGGTGTCTGCCGAGTATAGGTTAGTATAGTATTCTGCCAGCGTCTTGCTTATATCCAAGGGTGACGTCAGTAGTACCCCGTCTTTGTTTTTAAGTGCCGAGATATATGTGGGGCGTTTCATCCCTGAGCACAATCTCGCCAGTAGTTTGCCCACTTTGTTCCCAAATTTGTGGAAGTGTAACGTAGTGTAAGATGCCTTGGCTAGTTCTTGTTGCTCGGACCAGAAATCAAACTCGCGTTTGGCTTCCCTCCAGGTCTTGATGTTGTCAGGTGTGCGATTTAGTGTCAATTGTTCGTGCGTCACACGTAGGGTCTCGCTAGCCCTAGAGTAGCGCTGTCTAGCATTTCGTTTGAACTGTGTAGTATAGGAAATAATTTTCCCTCTAAGAAAGGCCTTCCCGGCTTCCCAAAACAGGTTCGGGTCCGAGAGATGCATTGCATTAGTGGAGGCATAGTCTGACCAGGCTGTGCTTAGCATGTTACGGAAATCTTCCCTGTCCACTAAATATGAAGGGAAACGCCACGTTCTGGCAGGGGATGGAGGTCAAGTGTCAATCAGGCTCACTGCAAAGGGTCCGTGGTCGGATATCCTAGCATCTAAGATTGCCGGGTCACGGAGCAGTTGCATGAGAGCGGGTGTCGCAAAAAAGTAGTCGATTCGTGAAAACGAATTGTGGGGGGGGGGAGTAGAAGGAGTATTCCCGGTCAGTAGGGTGTGCCAGTCGCCATATGTCAGTTAGTTGTAGTGAGTCCATCGTCTGGGCAAGAATTGTCCGAGGCGGGTTCAGTACACCCCTACTTGGGTCTCTACTTGTCGTGTTGCCTGAGCGATCTAGCATATTGGACATTACTGCGTTAAAGTCACCTCCTACCAGGTGCAGAGTCTCTGGTGCTGCTTGAATCCAGTTGGTCATGTCTCTAAAGAAGGTAGCATCAGGTGTGTTGGGGGCGTATATGTTAGTGACAGCTACGTCCCTACCAGTCACGGTCATATGGATTGTGATTTTACGACCCAGCTGGTCAGTGTTTACGTCTTTCACAGTGTGTTTCAGTTTCCTGTGCAGTAAGATAGCTACTCCAGCCTTGCGTCCCACTGCAGGTGAACCATAAACCCTCCCTACCCACATTTTACGTAGGCGTGTCAGGTCATCTGCAGAGAGATGTGTCTCCTGTAGTAGAGCCACATCTGTCCGCAGTCTCTTTAAATGTCTAAGAATCATCAAGCGCTTACTTGGAGAACGAAGGTCCCTTAACGTTCCAGGATACAATCTTTAGGCGATTCCCATCAATTGTAGAAGCCATGTCCGGCGTTCTGTGATGATCCGTGTCAGATACGGGGTACAGAAGAGTTTCACGAGCATCGCCTCGCCAATCAAGGGGTCACCCAAACATTGTACGTTACCTATAGTTAAAGGCATGTAGCATATAGTTAAACATTGTGCAACCAATACAAAATAAAAGAGAGCAGAAAATACATTATGGATTTGGGGTAATACCCTAACATAAACCATCAGAAACTTCACTTTTTTCCACATTGGGCTAAGTCAGACAAAGTGTCTTCCTGCCATTCGCCAGCACCTGCTACAGGTGCGCATTCGAGCTCCGGGGGGGGGGGGGGGGGGGCAAAAGGAAGGGGGGGGGGGTGGGAGGGGAAGGGTGGGGGGGGAGAGGTGGGATGTAAAAACATGTACTCTGTACCCATATAAAACAACTTTGTCAACAAAACTGAGTATAAGAGCAATAATGCTACTGTAGGAGAACGCCCTGCAATGTTCGTCAACGTGAGATAGAAGAAGGCAGTCATTAACTTCTAATAGGCCTGTATAAGGGCCCTAGGGCCCCGAAGGGGCAAGCTGCGATTCTAGGCCATCTGCCATGTCCTAGATTAAGAGGGTCAAGCCATCTCGACCTAAAGGGAACTTCCAAGTGGTTAGAACAGAAGATACAATAAAGTGTCTCATGTCTTCCTCTTAGTATACCCCTATGTGTAGGGGTCAAAAGGTGCATACAAATAAAGTGATACTACCCATTTTGTGCCTGGGATCACCGTGATAGTGGCGGTTGACTTCAGCGATTTCCAGAACGTTCCAGGTGTTGGGTGAAGCGAATCCGCTTGTATGGTGGCTTGTTGTGGCTAGGTTGTTGCTTGTGTGGAGTGGAGAGAGGGGTGTTGAGCAGCAATGGAGGCTCCCCGGTAGAGCTGGCATGTTCCATTTCAGTGCCTGTTGAGTCAAAATACCTCTCAAGACTACCATTTTTAAGGAAGCCTTGCTATAAATGGAACAGCAGCTAAAAGTGACCCTTGACCTCAAATTTACCACAAAATTAAATGAAAGACAAAAAATCCCCTAATAATAATAATAATAATATGTCCTTCACAGCCATTGAGCCAATGATGGGAGAGAGAGAGGGCAGGGCAGGGCCTTCTTGGGTGCCATCATAGCAAGCTGCTTGCTCTGGGAGCACTTGGCAGGAGGGAGGGGCCAGGATGTAGGCCGGTGTTCTATCACGAAGTGTCCGGCTGTCACTAGGTGTCCGAAGTGTACTGCGCATGCGCAGTACGGAGCATGAAGATTTTCGGAAATTATCGGAAGATGAAGGGCGCCTGTGCCGTGAGTCGAGGTGAAGCCCCCACCATCCAAGCAGACATAGGGTTAGTCAAACTAAGTGGGCCCCTCGCGGGCTCGCTTCGCTCGCCACGCTTCGGGCACGGCCTCGCTGCGCTCGGCTCTTTTATATTCTAACTCTATGTCCACTTGGATGGTGGGGCTTGAAAGTGGACTCACGGCGCAGGCGCCGTTCATCCTCGGCAATTTTCGGAATCAGGGTGTACACATGCGCAATACACAGTGGACACTTCGTGATGGGGGACGGCTAACGATATAACACCGGAACCCAAGAAGAGGAGGACCCGGGCAGCTCTGTGCAAAACCACTCCATAGAGGAGATAAGTATAACATTATTATTATTATTATTATTTAAAAAACAAAACAAAAAAAAGGCTTTAATATCACTTTAAACCCATGGTAATGGCAAACCTGGACCTAATTTCTACTCAGCACTTGGGTAGTGAGCATTGTTTATGCAATGTTATTGCCTGCAGTTTAGCTTTAAATAATTCATGGTGAATATTTGAGGCTGTTGTCAATAGAAACCAATGAGGAGCACAAAAAAGTCCCCAGATCTGAGTGATGATCATTGCATAGTTACTCACAGAATATAAGAATTCTGCTCACACAAATGCAAACCTGCCAACTGTCTGGTATTTGCCAGGATAGTCACGCTTTTTAGTAAGCTATCCCACAATGGCTGTGTCCCAGGCAGTGTCTTGGAATCAGGGCCATGGGTACAGCAGCAGCTTGTCATTGCTGCAAAATACACTTCCTGGAGTGGAATCTACCCTTCTACGTACCTCCAGCAGTTTCTGGCATTCTAGTTCAGTGCAGGGCTACAGAAAGAACATTGAGGTGGAGATTTTTACTGTTGGCTGCTGCTCATTGTGTGGGCGGGATGGAATGGGTTGAGCTGGTTGTTCATTGGCACACAGGACAGTCAGTCATAGAGAAACCTTCCTATCAGCTTTTGCAGTTGCTACTACTGTTCTCTATTCCAGCTGTGTGCCAGAAGAGGCTCTCTCACAGACAAGGGAGTTTTTCCAGGCTCTCCCAGTGATCTCCCAGCAGCTATTCCACTGATGTCTGCATACAGGATGATTGTTTCAAAGATGGAAGTCTGTAGTTTTCCTAATAATTTTTTTAATTGCCCTTGTCTTTCATGTTTTCAAAGATCCCATTTGTAGGGGGTATGAGCTGACTTCTTGTTCTGAAAAGTGTGCATGGAGGTGAGCTGGTGGGTTTTCAGGGATTTGTTTGCAGGTACATATATGCCGAGCTAAGTCTATGCTGAGCTGAATCTATACTAAGCTACTGCAGGTTACCATGAGTAGCAGTGCTGGTAACAGCTGAGAAGTGAGAATAAGGTCCATTGAGTATAGTCATTGTCCCCAGATTTTGTCATGTGTGTGTATAGAGCGGGGATCTGCAACCATAGGCAGGTGTTAGATACGTTGTGTTTGCTTCCCTGCCTTGCTGACTCTCAGCCTAAAGTGTTCTCCCCTACATATAGAGTGGGTGGATGGGAGGGCTGGGGGGGGGTACTATCCCACCGGCCCTTCTCTCCCATCCATACCAGGCACTTGTGTGTAAAAGAAAAGAACAACACACTCCTGCGCTAGAGTCAGCTGACTGTGTAGTGTCACAGGTGCCTGGCCATATCATCGATAATCTCATAGATGCCTTGCTGCCCTCTAGGACTGGGGATGTCCTGACAGTGCTGTGAGAATAAAAAAAAGAAAATAAAAGAGGGCACACTGGCCTAGTGCATTCTCCAACAGATTTATTAAAAGATATGAATAAAATCATAAAGATGTCTACTCACAAACTCAAGTAAAAAACACGCTTGTCAGGCCACATGTGTGGCTATCTCTGGTCCTGGATGAGACCCCTCAGGCTGACGTGTTTCAGAGCCTACTGTTGGATAATGCACTTGTGTGTAACATCACCAACACAGGTAGATTTGTCACAGCAACTTCCCTGAACTGCTCTGTAAGTGGAGGAAACCTTTTCTTTACCATAGACTGTACTGTGCCCTGGTAGCCCCTGTACTTGCCCTTCTTACCCCTGTACTGTGCCCTCTTGACCCCCTTTACTGTGCCCTGCTAACCACTGCCCTATTGACCCCTTTACATTGCAATATATACAAATGGCCTCTGTACACTACTCTACATTCTACAGACCTATGTATACTTCCTTACATACTACTGCCCCCTATTCACTGCGATACATACTACTGACCCACCTGTACACTGCCCTACATACTACCGACCTCTGTACACTGCCCTAGATAATACCAAACTTTGTACACTGCCCTACATATGACAAACCTCTGTACACTGCTTTATACACTGCACTACAGACTAATGACCCCTGTACACGGCTATACATCCTACTGATCTCTGTAGACTGCCTTACATACTACAGACCTCTGTACACTGCCCTACATCCTTCTGACCTCTATACACTGCTCTACATACTACTAACCCCTGTACACTGCCCTAAATTCCACTGACCTCTATATACTGCCCTAACTACCACTGACCCCTGTACACTGCCCTTAATACTATTTACATTGGCCAGAACTCAGCAGACAGCCAGGCATGAAACTAGTGGAGTAATTCAGCCTGCAGTACCACTTGTTCTGCTGGCATAATGGACTCCTGTATCAAACTTGTGGGGTTGACCAATTACTCTTCAGACATGGAACAAATTGTGAATTAAAGGGAATGGCAAGTTTCTCACTAATGCTGCGTACACACGTCCGGACTTTCTGGCAGAAAAGGTCCGATGGAATCATTCCATTGGACATTCCGGTTGTGTGTGGACTTCATCGGACTTTTTATTTCAAAAATTCTGACGGACCTAGAAATAGAACATGTTTCAAATCTTTCTGCTGGAACTCCCCCGGAACTCCGCCGTAACCAGTTCCTATCGAGAAAACCGCTCGTCTGTATGCAGGTCTGACAGACCAACAATGAAGCAAGGGCAGCTATTGGCTACTGGCTATTGAACTTCTTTTTTCTAGTCCCGTCGTACGTCATTACGTTCTAAACGATCAGACTTTGGTGTGATCGTGTGTAGGCAAGTCCGTTTCAGCGGCAAACCTTTGGAACTCCGTCAAAAAGTCTGTCAGAATTCATTCAAACGGATAGTGTGTACGCGGCATAAAGCTAACTTTTAAGGTAGGCTAAGTTTGTATTTTTACTCCGACATTTGTTTATTATATTTTTTATTGGACAATTACTAATTTTCACATTTCCCAGGATCTGCCACGGTGTTTTCTTGTGTCTGTTAGTTTACTAAGGATTTCCAAGTTTTCTCTATGTGATTTACAATTGCCACAGTGTAATGGCTGCTAACTAGTTTTATTACACAGGATTTTTGCCACCTGCAAAAAACTTCAACCCATCAGCAGCCACAACAGAAGCAGTATCAAATTATGTTTCCAGAACATTTTATACAAAAATGTGCTTGCAGTGTAATTTGTGTTTATCACGATATTTTTTACATTTTCTGTTGGGTTATCTGCACTTTGAATAGACTATATTGTTGTAGTTAAGCAAAAACATAATTTTTACTAATGAACAATACCTTCTTGGCTGTGTTTTTGTCATTATTATGAGAAATCTTCATATATACAGTATTTTACAAAGTCCTTTCATACAGTATTACAGTACAGTGAATTGTCAAGACAAATATGCCTGTAATAAATTAGTGGGTAAATGATATGCTCATTGTAGAACCATAGCCATTTTAAATAAATTCCCCACCACTAATTAATCACTTCACCTCCGGAAGATTTACCCCCCTTTCTGACCAGGTAATTTTTTTCATTACAACACTGTGTTACTTTAACTGACATTTGCACGGTCGTGCAACACTGTACCCAAATAAAATGTCCTTTTTTTTTTCCCCCCACAAATAGAGCTTTCTTTTGGTGGTATTTGATCACCTCTTCACTTTTTATTTTTTGCTCTATAAACAAAGAATGGCTGACAATTTTGAAAAAATATATATATATTATATATATATAAATTTGGCCAATATGTATTTTGCTGCATATTTTTGGTAAAAAAATCCAAATAAGCTTATATTGATTGGGTTGCGCAAAGGTTATAGCGTTTACAAACTATGGGATATATGTTTATTTTTTAAGGTTTTTTTAATAGTAATGCCGGTGATCAGCGACTTATAGCTGGACTGCAATATTGCTGCAAACTTTTTGGGGACCAGTCACATTCTTAAGCCTCGTACACACAATCAGATTTGCTGCAGACAAAGCCTCTGACTTCTGTCCGAAGGGCGTTGGCCAAAAACTTGTCTTGCATACAAACGGCACACAATTGTCGGCCAAAAAACACGAACGTAGTGACGTACTAGACGTACTACGAGACGATAAAGAGGAAATTCATGTCATGCGCCACCCTTTGGGCTCCTTCTGCTAATTTCGTGTTAGTAGAAGTTTGGTGAGTGTTGATTCGCGCTTTTCATTTCACGCTTTTCATCTTGTGCTTTTCAGTTCGTTTCTGAATGGCCATTCGTCAGCCAGCCATGTTGCGGAATCGGAGGAGATAACATGTTATTTATTATTGGCCTTGGAGTTATTGCTTTGACCCAAGTCCAGTCCAGGAACAGGAGGAGGAGGATTTCTTGGACCAAAAATTGGTTGCTTTATTAATCGTGACCAATTATGTCATATGCTTTTGCTGCGGGAGCTCTAGGAGAATAATGCGGATGATTTTCTGAATTATCTCCGGATGATGGTCCCCTGCTTTCACCAACTCTTGGCTTTGTTTATCCCCTATATTAAGAAGCAGGACACATGTATGGCGTTTATTTTATTTTTTGGTTGAATAATGATTTGATTTGTTATATTTTCTATATTTTTGGATGCATAGATTGCACTTTTTGGTTAAGTTCTATTGGCAGATAACAAAAACGTGTCCACCGCCCCCCTCTACAGCTGGCTATAGCAGTAAGTGGCATTGGAAGGCTAAAGCAGATAACAACAAGGCCTGGGGAATGCCCAGGAAAAACCAAGCCTACTTACCACCAGCTTGCAGACAACCAAATTAACCTGTCTAACAGGTGCGTTAAAAACAGGGGTTTAGTCCGCACGCATTTGCAAACGCATGCGTAAGCCACAGAGCCTCGTCAAGGCACCCTGATATCTGTGGTCCTAACACTAAACTGAGAGTGTCCCCACAGTGGAGGCACATACATTCTAATGGGTAGATGAGGGCAGGTGGACTGAAGGGGAGCCACCCCTTCTTAAAGGTACAGGAGCACACCAAAACCCCAGCAGATAGCACAATGGCTGCAAAGGTGTAGGTGCGCTGCTGGACCAATACAAACACTAAGTGATAACAAAAACGTGTCCACCGCCCCCCTCTACAGCTGGCTATAGCAGTAAGTGGCATTGGAAGGCTAAAGCAGATAACAACAAGGCCTGGGAATGCCCAGGAAAAAACCAAGCCTACTTACCACCAGCTTGCAGACAACCAAATTAACCTGTCTAACAGGTGCGTTAAAAACAGGGGTTTAGTCCGCACGCATTTGCAAACGCATGCGTAAGCCACAGAGCCTCGTCAAGGCACCCTGATATCTGTGGTCCTAACACTAAACTGAGAGTGTCCCCACAGTGGAGGCACATACATTCTAATGGGTAGATGAGGGCAGGTGGACTGAAGGGGAGCCACCCCTTCTTAAAGGTACAGGAGCACACCAAACCCCCAGCAGATAGCACAATGGCTGCAAAGGTGTAGGTGCGCTGCTGGACCAATACAAACACTAAGTGATAACAAAAACGTGTCCACCGCCCCCCTCTACAGCTGGCTATAGCAGTAAGTGGCATTGGAAGGCTAAAGCAGATAACAACAAGGCCTGGGGAATGCCCAGGAAAAAACCAAGCCTACTTACCACCAGCTTGCAGACAACCAAATTAACCTGTCTAACAGGTGCGTTAAAAACAGGGGTTTAGTCCGCACGCATTTGCAAACGCATGCGTAAGCCACAGAGCCTCGTCAAGGCACCCTGATATCTGTGGTCCTAACACTAAACTGAGAGTGTCCCCACAGTGGAGGCACATACATTCTAATGGGTAGATGAGGGCAGGTGGACTGAAGGGGAGCCACCCCTTCTTAAAGGTACAGGAGCACACCAAACCCCCAGCAGATAGCACAATGGCTGCAAAGGTGTAGGTGCGCTGCTGGACCAATACAAACACTAAGTGATAACAAAAACGTGTCCACCGCCCCCCTCTACAGCTGGCTATAGCAGTAAGTGGCATTGGAAGGCTAAAGCAGATAACAACAAGGCCTGGGGAATGCCCAGGAAAAAACCAAGCCTACTTACCACCAGCTTGCAGACAACCAAATTAACCTGTCTAACAGGTGCGTTAAAAACAGGGGTTTAGTCCGCACGCATTTGCAAACGCATGCGTAAGCCACAGAGCCTCGTCAAGGCACCCTGATATCTGTGGTCCTAACACTAAACTGAGAGTGTCCCCACAGTGGAGGCACATACATTCTAATGGGTAGATGAGGGCAGGTGGACTGAAGGGGAGCCACCCCTTCTTAAAGGTACAGGAGCACACCAAACCCCCAGCAGATAGCACAATGGCTGCAAAGGTGTAGGTGCGCTGCTGGACCAATACAAACACTAAGTGATAACAAAAACGTGTCCACCGCCCCCCTCTACAGCTGGCTATAGCAGTAAGTGGCATTGGAAGGCTAAAGCAGATAACAACAAGGCCTGGGGAATGCCCAGGAAAAAACCAAGCCTACTTACCACCAGCTTGCAGACAACCAAATTAACCTGTCTAACAGGTGCGTTAAAAACAGGGGTTTAGTCCGCACGCATTTGCAAACGCATGCGTAAGCCACAGAGCCTCGTCAAGGCACCCTGATATCTGTGGTCCTAACACTAAACTGAGAGTGTCCCCACAGTGGAGGCACATACATTCTAATGGGTAGATGAGGGCAGGTGGACTGAAGGGGAGCCACCCCTTCTTAAAGGTACAGGAGCACACCAAACCCCCAGCAGATAGCACAATGGCTGCAAAGGTGTAGGTGCGCTGCTGGACCAATACAAACACTAAGTGATAACAAAAACGTGTCCACCGCCCCCCTCTACAGCTGGCTATAGCAGTAAGTGGCATTGGAAGGCTAAAGCAGATAACAACAAGGCCTGGGGAATGCCCAGGAAAAAACCAAGCCTACTTGGTTTGGTGTGCTCCTGTACCTTTAAGAAGGGGTGGCTCCCCTTCAGTCCACCTGCCCTCATCTACCCATTAGAATGTATGTGCCTCCACTGTGGGGACACTCTCAGTTTAGTGTTAGGACCACAGATATCAGGGTGCCTTGACGAGGCTCTGTGGCTTACGCATGCGTTTGCAAATGCGTGCGGACTAAACCCCTGTTTTTAACGCACCTGTTAGACAGGTTAATTTGGTTGTCTGCAAGCTGGTGGTAAGTAGGCTTGGTTTTTTCCTGGGCATTCCCCAGGCCTTGTTGTTATCTGCTTTAGCCTTCCAATGCCACTTACTGCTATAGCCAGCTGTAGAGGGGGGCGGTGGACACGTTTTTGTTATCACTTAGTGTTTGTATTGGTCCAGCAGCGCACCTACACCTTTGCAGCCATTGTGCTATCTGCTGGGGGTTTGGTGTGCTCCTGTACCATTAAGAAGGGGTGGCTCCCCTTCAGTCCACCTGCCCTCATCTACCCATTAGAATGTATGTGCCTCCACTGTGGGGACACTCTCAGTTTAGTGTTAGGACCACAGATATCAGGGTGCCTTGACGAGGCTCTGTGGCTTACGCATGCGTTTGCAAATGCGTGCGGACTAAACCCCTGTTTTTAACGCACCTGTTAGACAGGTTAATTTGGTTGTCTGCAAGCTGGTGGTAAGTAGGCTTGGTTTTTTCCTGGGCATTCCCCAGGCCTTGTTGTTATCTGCTTTAGCCTTCCAATGCCACTTACTGCTATAGCCAGCTGTAGAGGGGGGCGGTGGACACGTTTTTGTTATCACTTAGTGTTTGTATTGGTCCAGCAGCGCACCTACACCTTTGCAGCCATTGTGCTATCTGCTGGGGGTTTGGTGTGCTCCTGTACCTTTAAGAAGGGGTGGCTCCCCTTCAGTCCACCTGCCCTCATCTACCCATTAGAATGTATGTGCCTCCACTGTGGGGACACTCTCAGTTTAGTGTTAGGACCACAGATATCAGGGTGCCTTGACGAGGCTCTGTGGCTTACGCATGCGTTTGCAAATGCGTGCGGACTAAACCCCTGTTTTTAACGCACCTGTTAGACAGGTTAATTTGGTTGTCTGCAAGCTGGTGGTAAGTAGGCTTGGTTTTTTCCTGGGCATTCCCCAGGCCTTGTTGTTATCTATTGGCAGATAGCATGTCTAATTTTATTTATTTTCTTTTTTTAATGCACAGTAAAAAAAATTGTGTAGAATAATACTTGGCTATGTGTTTTACTTCAAATGACAGTTTAGGAGTAGGCAGTTACATTTTAAAAATACAATGTAAAATTAACAAGGGACACCAACATTGATCTTAAAAACTAGGGGATAATGGTGTTGTGGTAACTTGCACCAAAAATAAAAAACAAGCATAATAATATTATTCTTGATATCACTAGAAAAAAAAGACTTTGAAAACTTGTTTGCCATAACTCCATCAGTATCACCAGCAAAGCAGCTTCATTACTATCCCATTATAAAGATGCATTTCTAGATTTCAAAATTTGCCACGTCACAAATGTTAATTCTCAATTACGAACGCTAGTTTACAAGACCAGACGCTTCTGGCTCATCCTTGCTTCTGAGCATGCATGTTTGTACTTTGGACTTTTGTCTGACGAACTTGTGTACACACGCTTGTAAAATCCAACAATAGCCCGTTTTTTTTTTTAATTTTAAAGCCTGTCATCCAACATTTGCCTGCGGAAAATCAACAATTGTCCGATGGAGCGTACAAACGGTCAGATTTTCCGCAAACATCCTGTCATCACACAATTCCCGTGGGAAAATCTGATCGTGTGTACGAGGCTTAAGAGTGATCAGTGCTAAAAATATGCACTATCTCTGTACTAATGACACTGGCAGAGAAGGGGTTAACATCAGGGGCCACCAAACGGTTAACTGTATGCCTAGCTAATGTTTCAGTGTAGTGGGGGAGGTGCTTTTGCTAGTGGAAGGCATGGATCATGTGTTTCTGCTTTACAGAAACACAAGATCCATGTCTTCTGCACTGACAGAATATATATATATATATATATATATATATATATATATATATATATATATACAGAGCTCCGCCTGTCCATGCAGCTCGTTGGCAAGCGCACATTAAAGACCCACACCAAAGAACAAAGCGGACCTCTCCTTGCTCCTAATCAGCTGGGATCTCCAACCCCACTATATCTTCAGTCCTCTCTAAAAGCTGCTCTGAGAGGAATGAAGGTGTAGAATTAGGTGTGTCACAGCCAAGTACTTGAGGGCACTCTGTTAGCAGTACACCGACGTCCGATTCTACCAGGCAAATTTCCCTTCCCCAGCTGCTGGACCGTCAAAAGAAGTTTACTCCCAGCCATCCACATGCCCAGCGGTTAAATGCTAGCTTGGCTAAATTGCTAGCACTTCAACTGCTGCCTTTTCAGTTGGTAGACTTGGCCCCCTTCCGTGAGTTTGTTCAATGTGCGGTTCCTCAGTGGCAGGTTCCCAAATGCCAATTTTTCTCACGGAAGGCGATTCCGGCTCTCTACCAGCATGTGGAAGGCAATGTCCATGCCTCGCTGGACAGGGCGGTCAGTGGTAAGGTGCATATTTACGCTGACTCATGGTCTAGCAGGCATGGACAGGGACGTTACCTGTCTTTCACGGCCCATTGGGTCACTCTATTGGCAGCTGGGAGGGATGCAGGACAAGGTGCAGTAGTGTTGGAGGTTGTTCCGCCACCACGCCTCCAAAATGCTACTACTGGTTGTGACACACCTGTCTCCTCCACTCCCTCCTCTTCTTCCTCCATGGCCTCTTTGAGTGCTCTGTCCTCGGAACCAGCCGTGCTCCGTAGGCATACAAGGGGCTACGCGAGTACGCAGGCAAAAAGATGCCATGCCGTGCTAGCGCTGGTGTGTTTGGGGGACAGGAGCCACACTGGGGCAGAGGTTCGGTCAGCTCTGCAGGGGCAGGCCGAGAGGTGGTTGACGCCACGCCAGCTTAAGCCAGGAATGGTGGTTTCTAACAATGGCACCAACCTTCCCTCCGCCCTGCGACAGGGGCAGCTGACCCATGTGCCTTGTATGGCTCACGTCCTCAACCTGGTGGTGCAGCGGTTCTTGGGCAGGTACCCAGGCTTACAGGATGTCCTGAGGCAGGCCAGGAAAGTCTGTGTGCACTTCCGCCGATCATTTAATGCCAGTGCTAGGCTTGTTGAGCTGCAAAAGGAGTTGAACCTGCCCAAGAACCGCCTTATATGTGACATGCCCACCAGGTGGAACTCAACGTTGGCCATGCTGCAGCAACTGCACACGCAGCAGAGGGCCATCAATGAGTACCTGTGTGACTACGGCACCAGGACAGGGTCAGGGGAGCTTGGATTTTTTCCCCCACGCCAGTGGAGCATGATCAGGGATGCATGCACTGTCCTGTCACCATTTGAGGAGGCCACGAGGAGGTTGAGCAGTGACAGTGCATGCATCAGTGACACTGTACCTCTTGTCCACCTGTTGGAGCATACGCTGTGTGGGACAATGGACAGGGCACTTGAGGCAGAACAGAGGCAGGAAGAGGAGGACTTCCCTGCCTCTCAAGGCCCCCTTTATCCAGACAGTGTTTCTTCTCTCCCACCCATCACACAGGAAGAGGATGAGGAGGAGGAGGATTGTGTGAGCATGGAGGTGGAGCCTGGCACTCAGCATCAGCAGCAGCAGTCTTTTAGGGATGATGTACAGTCCCAACAAACCAGTGGACTTGTACGTGGCTGGGAGGAGGTGGCTGGCGATCATGTCGTCCTCAGTGACCCAGAAGACTCCGGACCGAATGCCTCAGCTAACCTACGTTGCATGGCCTCCCTGATCCTGCAAAGCCTGCGGAAGGATCCTCGTATTCTTCGGATCAAGGAGAGGGACCATTACTGGCTGGCCACTCTCCTTGATCCACGGTACAAGGGTAAGGTTGCGGACCTTATCTTGCCATCGCAGAGGGAGCAGAGGATGAGACATCTCAGGGAGGCCTTGCAGAAAGGTCTGTGCAACACGTTCCCAGAGACTGGGAGGTTACAAACTCCTGGTCCTGGACGACGAGTTGCTGAGGCTTTGGTCAGTAGCAGAAGGAGCGGTGGGGAAGGTGGACGTCTGACCGATGCGTTCAGACAATTTTTTAGTCAGCAGCCCCAAGGTATGATCGGTTCCAGCAACCATCTCCAGCGTCTGATATACATGGTGCAGGAATACCTAGGGGCAAGGTCAGACTTGGACACCTTTCCCCCCGAAAATCCTCTGGCTTACTGGGTCTTGAGGATGGATCACTGGCCAGAGCTTGCACAGTATGCAATTGAACTACTGGCCTGTCCTGCATCCAGCGTTCTTTCCGAACGCACATTCAGTGCTGCTGGAGGATTTGTCACCGATCACAGGGTGCGCCTGTCCACCGACTCGGTTGATTGACTGACCTTCATAAAGATGAATCAGTCTTGGATAACCACCAGCTACCAGGCACCTGAAGCGGATATAACTGAATAATTTATAATGTCACATCCCTTCAAGACTGCCTATGCTGATGCTGAGTGACTGTCCTGTTATGTTCACTGACTATCCTCTTCCTCCTCCTCAATGATCCATTCCTTGATAGTTTGGAAGAACATTTTTGTTTCTGGGTGCCACCACACCAGTGGCTAAGGCCCAATTTTTCAGCCCCTGTTTAACAGGGGCGTGTAATTAAAATTTTTTATGCAATGCTTTGCAACAGGTCTCATTGCTGTGCTCAGAGTACAGTATCTGTGAGGGGTTGCAGTGTTGTGGCACCAGCACCAGTGCCTAAGGCCCAATTTTTCAGCCCCTGTTTAACAGGGGCCTGTAATTACAATTTTTTATGCAATGCTTTGCAACAGGTCTCATTGCTCTGCTCAGAGTACAGTATCTGTGAGGGGTTGCAGTGTTGTGGCACCAGCACCAGTGCCTAAGGCCCAATTTTTCAGCCCCTGATTAACAGGGGCGTGTAATTACAATTTTTTAAGCAATGCTTCGCAACAGGTCTGACTGCTATGCTCCAAGTACAGTATCTGTGAGGGGTTGCAGTGTTGTGGCACCAGCACCAGTGCCTAAGGCACAATTTTTCAGCCCCTGTTTAACAGGGGCGTGTAATTACAATTTTTAAGCAATGCTTCGCAACAGGTCTGACTGCTGTGCTCCAAGTACAGTATCTGTGAGGGGTTGCAGTGTTGTGGCACCAGCACCAGTGCCTAAGGCACAATTTTTCAGCCCCTGTTTAACAGGGGCGTGTAATTACAAATCTTGATCTAATAGTTCACAGCAGGGCCCATTGCTTCGCCCACCAAGAGTAACTGTGAGGGCTTACAGTCTTGTGGCAACACCGTCCACCACCAAAGGCCCAATTTTTCAGCCCCTGTTTAACAGGGGCGTGTAATTACAAATATTGATCTAATAATTCTCAGCAGGGCCCATTCCTGCGCCCACCAAGAGTAACTGTGAGGGCTTACAGTCTTGTGGCAACACCGTCCACCACCAAAGGCCCAATTTTTCTGCCCTGTTCAACAGGTGCATGCAATTACAAATCTTGATCTAATAATTCACAGCAGGGCCCATTTCTGCACCCACCAAGAGTAACTGTGAGGGCTTACAGTCTTGTGGCAACACCGTCCTCCACCACCACCAAAGGCCCAATTTTTCTGCCCTGTTCAACAGGGGCATGCAATTACAAATCTTGATATAATAATTCACAGCAGGGCCAATTCTTGTGCACACCAAGAGTAACTGTGAGGGCTTACAGTGTTGTGGCTACACCAACATCTAAAGGGGCAAATTTCTGCAGAGTATATAGGGCAGGCCCCTACTTTCAAACATCCAACTTACAAACGACTCCTACTTGCAAACGGAAGGAGAAAACAGGAAGTGAGAGGAAATCTACCCCTAGCAAGGGAAATTCTATCCTGTTACATTTAATTTGGGAAAAAGGTTTCTCCTCTCTACTGATGCTTTATCACCAATCCTTGTTTCAATAAAAAAAACACTTTTCCAAAAACATTTGTCATTGGGACGGAAAGTGAGGTGAAATGTTCTGAACAGATGCGCAAAGACAGCAAATGTTACAGGGGTGATAACCCCTCCCTATGTTCTCCAAAAAGCTTAAAAATAGATTTTTTTTTGGATGGAGCTACACTTAAAAATGTACCTGTTCAGATTCTACATAAGAACAAACCTACAGTCCCTGTCTTGTTTGCACCGCCTGTATACTGCTGTTCAGTGTATATAGGGTTGTAGGTATAGGGTTTTATTTTGGGTGCGGGGTTCCCCTTAATATCCACACAAGACCCAAAGTGGCTGGGGGGGGGGGGGGGGGGGGGGGTGATGGGGTAGCCATGCCATTTTTCTCAAGGATTTTCAGCCATATTGCCAGGACAAGACATGACATTAAAGCCGCAAGCGGACAGTTCTAAACACGGGAAACACATGCCACTTCACAGGTATGCTTTAGACACCCCCCGGGTACCATATTTAAAGGAATATTTCACTTTATTTTTTTCACTTTATGCATCATTAAATCGACTGCTCCCGAAAAAACGTTAGTTTTTAAAACTTCTTTTTGCATTGACCCCAAACCGGTTTTATGACATTAGCATGCATATTGGCCGTTATAATTAGCACTTTTGATTTCGAACATTCGCGTCCATTGTAACGAATAGGGTTCGAAAATTCGCACAAACTTTTGGTCCATTCGAAGGTTCTGGTGCGAACCGAACCCGGGGGTGTTCGGCCCATCCCTATTAGAGGGGCTGAGAGGGGCTGCTGCACACAGAAGACTTTTTATCTAAGTACATAGAATGCATTAATATAAAAACAACTTCTGCCTTTACAATCACTGTAAGGGAAGATTTTTTTACTTCCCATTCTTCTCACTATTGTTCATCCCTTAAGAGTATCTATGGTCAAAATAGAGAATTGTTATATTTATTTCCACACTGTATTTCAATGTCTTCTGGACTCTACTCCTATTAATCTGAACAATCTTGAAGTTTGGAAACCTACTTTGTGAAGAATCCCACACATTATACAGACATGGTCCACTGGGATCACAATAAGGAAACCACCTTGATAAATGTAAGAAGCCATCACTAGAGTGCATGCATGTTGACATGAACTGGTTTCAAAGAGGCTGTAGAAGATAAGAAGCATTGAAATGCAAAAATATTTAAATAGTATTTAATTTAAAAAAACAGGAGTAGTTTCTGATGCACAGTATATTAGCAAATGCATGTCAGTTAGGGTTCACATCTTCTTTAAAGCCCAACTCCACTTTTTAATTAAAACAATACAGTACTACAATACTGGCTACAATACACACATCTTGTGTTCTGCTACCCCATTAGACTTGCGGTTCCCTGAAGCTTTTTCTGGGTTTATTAATGCCCAGGATGAATCAGTACAGGAAACACTGTTTGAAGACAACAAAGTACAATGAGATATGTTATCCTTAGAAATTGAAAGTAAACAGCAGAGAAGCTTTAAAGTCTGCAGGGAATCCAGAAAGTTGTATAAAAAGATGGCCAGAAGACAGGCAGATCTCTCAACATCAAATGAGACTGTTCAAGTAAGCTTATATTAGAAGCTTATATTTTTGACAATCTAATGATTCAATTGTCAAAAATAACGGATGCTTGTATTGTTATTACAATGCTCATGTTATAAAATGAAAGTGTATGCTGTTACCATAGATTTTATTTAGTATTTGTCTCAAAAAGTTGTTTCCATTGAGCCCTGGATGTCATAGTGGAGACTGACATAATCCGTTTCTCATTTGCCTTACCTCAACCATAAGCATTTTCCTGTCTGCTGCTGACCATGGACAATTTTCCCTCTATTACCCCAATGACTCACAATTAGCTCATGTGCAACATTTTCTATCTATTGTCCACAATTAAATTTCACTCCTCCTAGCCCAAAAATATACCCACCATAGCCCATGTTCATTGCTGACAGGTGTAAAACCTGGTATGGTCTTTTGCTGTTGTGGCCCTTACTCTTCATGGTTCAACATGAGATGACAATCTAATTATTACATATGTATGTAGTAATTAATTGAACAGTTGGGGACATGACAACTTGAACAATCATGCATCATTATTAATGTTTTTCTGGCTACAGAACTTCCACTTTTGTACCATTCTTGGTAAACCTTAAAAGCTTCAATATGTAAAAATTGCTGGAGGAGAGCACTGAAGTTTTTGAGACGTTATAACCAATACATTTGGCAAAAACAATCATTTAAAAGTCAATCCTGCTGGGATCGTGCATCTCCCTTATTTTAGTGCCTGAATAAATACCAATTGAACCACTTGACCAGCTATGTATGTTTTATGTATTGAACAGCAACAACATAGGTTGGGCCACTACATCAAAAAATACCTTAAGCCAAAGATTTTTTTGGATAAAGTAGGTAATTGGTAAAAGCTGTCAGTTTCTTGCCATCTGTGTTACACTGGGGATATTTCCCTTTATTTTTTGTCCAGTAGACACAACAAGAAATAAGAAAAAACACCACCAGAGCAAATGTTTCCATTGGACGATTTGCCACTATTCCTGTGCTGGTGACATTGACAACTCAATTATTTGTAATATCCCTCACTTTCAGTCCTAGTGAAGTCATCACAGACTGTGGAAAATTTTGCATTTAATTTGAAAATCAACGTCCCAGAGTCTGAAGTGGAGAGGCACAGAATCCAAGTTGCATGAGGTCCAGTGTGAAGTTTTCACAGTCAGTAAGGATTTGGGGAGCCATGTCACCTGCTGGTGTTGGTCCACTGTGTTTTATCCAGTCCAAAGTGAGTGCATCCCTCTACCAGGGAATTATAAAGCACTTCATGTTTCCGTCTGCTGACCTTCTTTATGGAGATGCTGATTTCATTAGCCAGCAGGACTTGGCACCTGCCCACACTGCCAAAAGTACCAATCCCTGGTTTAATGATCATGGTATCACTGTGCTTGACTGCCCAGCAAACTCGCCTGACCTAAACCCCATAGAGAATCTGTGGGGTATTGTCCAGAGGAAGATGAGAGAAACCAGACCCAACAGTGCAGACGAGCTAAAGGCCATTATCAAAGCAACCTGGGCTTCTGTAACACCTCAGTAGGGCCACAGGCTGATTGCCTCCATGCCACACTGCATTGATGCAGTAATTCATGCAAAAGGAGCCCTGACCAAGTATTGAGTACATACTATACTGTACATGGACATACTTTTCAGTAAGCCAACATTTCTGTATTAAAAATCCTTTTTTTATTTGGTCTTATGCAATATAATTTTTTTCTGAGATACTGACTTTTTGGTTTTCACTGGCTGTAAGCCATAATTAGAAAAATTCAAATAAAGAAATGCTTGAAATTTATCACTCTGTATGTAACACATCTATATAAAATATATGAGTTTCACTTTTTTAATTGAATTACTGAAGTAAATAAAGTTTTTGCTGATATTCTAATTTTATGAGATGCACCTGTATACAATTCCCATTTTAAAATGAAATGCCATTTAAATATTTTTGCATCTCAGCGCTGCTAATCTTCTAAAGCCTCTTTGAAGCCACTTACTGTGAATATGCATGCTCACCGGTGATGGCTTCTTATCAATACAGCTTTCCTTATGGGGACCCCCGGTGGACCATATGTGCGTAATGTGCGTTGAAACAAATTGGAAGGCCGGGTACCGGCCTGAAGTTATGGGAGGAGCCCGGAGGGTATTTAAGCAGCCCAAAGGCCGCCGGTCTTTGTCGGTTTCCTGTGCGAGATATCTGATACGTCAGACATCTAGGACCGACTCGTTCGAGACAAGCGCTGTTGGTGCCGGTTCGTGAGCTCCGTTTCGTCTGTCCGTCTCCTTTTGTTACAGTCCCGCGTTCCGTGTTCGTAAGTCGTGTTGTCCCTTCGTGTCGCACTCGTGTCGCCGAGTCGCAGTTCCGTACAAAGAGTCTGGTTCGGCTGTCGCAGGTAGGGCTTCGGCTCCCATGTTTTACGTTCTCATGCACTGCTTATCATGTCACTAAACTGTGGTCTGCGTAGCTCACGAACCACGCACCGCTTGTCTCGAAAAACCTAAACAGTTACACGCACGTTTTTGGTTGTACACGATCGGGAGCCACCTAGCGGCACGCACATACAGGGCCGCCTGCCATGACACTCCGACCGATGCCGCATCCGGCACTCAAGAGTTCCCCTTACGCGGTCGTATTACGCAGTCTTTGAATCGTTCAAACTTGGCTCACGCACGGGTGCCGTTCGCACTCACACGCATCGTTCATGTCCTGTCATATTATTCAAATCGGTTATGCCAGCAAGCGTGCCGAATCGCTATTTGCATTCCAAATCGCTGTTGGCATGTTAATTGTACGAATCACTTTGACCGTGTCGAAACATTTCATGTATTAGCATGGCAATCATTTCGTCATTTCAAACATGGCTAACGTATCAGGCCATTCGGTCATGCTAAGTCATTTCGCATCAGTTAAACAGGGCGTTCATGCCATCATTTCGATCCTGGCCGCACTCAGATTCAAGTCATGTCGCACTTAGGCACGGATTTGTCTCGGGGTACCCAGGTTACGGACGTATTACCATACATGTGTCAGAGATTGGCCCACCGCTCGTACGGATGCGGGCTCGAGTCCAGTCTTTGGCATGATATCGGTCATTGGCCACGTATCGGTCTGAATCCGGTCGCATCCGGGATGCATCGATTCGCACTGATTCGCCTAGCCGCTCGGCCTCATTTCTATACATGCTCCAGAGATTAGATTCGGTTACAAATTGCTCGGTTTGTTGTAATCTAGTCTTTGTCATGGTTTCATTTCGGTCACCATACCTCTGGGTAGGTCCGGTCGCATCCATAGATGCTCCGATCGGGGCGATCCAGACGCACGACTACCCGGCCTCATTTCGATACATGCGCCAAGGGCGGAATCGCATCACAGGTTGCGTACATTCTTGATTCTTGCCCCTGTCATGGTATGTCATTTCTGTCACCTTACCACGCCCGGCATGAATGCAGTCACTTCCCCGCACTAATTCGTGTCGGCGTGCCCTAGGCCGGCCTCATTTCAATACATGCGCCAGGGACGGAATCGCAAAAAAAAAAAAAAAGAGAGACTTTGATTCTTGTCCTTGTCATGTTATATCATTTCTATGTCACCTTACCACGCCCCGGCGTTAATTGGTCACCTCCCTGTACGAATTCGCGCCGGCGTGCCCTAGGCCGGCCGCATTTCTATACAAAAAAAAAGAGAGAAAGGGCGTTCAGTCACTAGACAGTGGCATGATGATCGAGGTCGCTGGCACACGAGTGATTGCGTTCCAAATGCATACTATAGCACTTGGAGTCGGACCCGGTGGCAGCTGGATGTCACAGTTCGGCCCCAGCGTACCCAGGCAGTTGGCCTCATTTCACGGTTGCCTCATTTCTGTACGTGCTCCAGAGTCCGGCTCACAGTCACCCCCCTATACGGTACAACCGGGCCGGGCCCTGTCACGGGAAGTTCATTTCAGTTAAGGCAACATGTCGTGTCAGTCATTCGTGTTGTTATCTGTCATTTGATTCCACAGCTGTCTCGGCAGTCGACTTAAGTCACTATCGCCTGTTGTTATCATCTACGTTGGGTTCCGTCGCTCTGGACGGCAGCAGTTTCAGGCTCTTAAATAGGTACTTTCTCTCACACTCTCTCAGGTCAGACGGATTCAGTAGGTCCACATGCACCAGCTTGATCAGGGTTCCAGCAGGTAAAAAAAAAAAAAAAAAAAAAAACGCAGGGGCGTGGGGGGGCTCCTGCTTTCTCATGGCAGGTACGTATACCGTAGGTGACACGTCCAAACTCATTTCTTGTCACCTCTTTATAGGCCCAGCCTGCGGACACGTGACCAGTCAACTAAGTAACGGGTCTTGGCAGCCGCCATGTCATCAGTCGGCAGCGATGACCTCACCACCCCGCTATCTCCGGCGTCAGCCTCCGAGGCTGGCAGTGTCCAGTCTCTTAGGGCATGGACAATTCCCAGGCTGTCCGCCGAGCTGAGGCGCAGAGGGATACCCTTCTCGTCCGCGGCCAGGAAGGCGGAGCTATTCAGGCTCCTCTTCCCACCACCGGCCGCAGCAGGCTCGTGCAGCCAGCAGGCGTCTCTGGAGTCTATTTCAGCCGCCGTCGCTCAGCTACACACCCTCGTGTCTTCCCTGTCTTCCTCGATCATTGAGGTCCAGGACAGGGTGTCACGTCTAGAGGCCAGCCCGGCCGCCACGGTTCCGGACCCTGCGGTGGTCCCAGCCATCAGTGCACCGGCCGCAGGTAGTGAGCTTGCCACGACTACCGTTCACCCTTCCCACCTGGTGCCACCCAGCGTAAGGAAGGACATTTTAGAGGGCAGAGACGTTAACCTGGCCTCACTCATGATCTCGGTCCATGACTTGGCCGAGAACAAGGCCTACACCTGGGGGGACGTCTCGGTGGTTTTGAAGGCAAAGGATCCGAGGCTCAACAGAAAGCTCACGGTGCCCGAGTTCACGCTCGCTTTCGGCATGTTCAGGGACGTGCTGTGCTCAGCCTCCCCCGGCAGGCGGGAGGAACTGGACCTCTACCTCCATTTGATCGTAGACCTGGGCCACAAATACGGTGGCTCAGCGTTCTACGATTATCATCGGTCCTTCTCGGCTAAAGCCGCGGCCAGATTCTTACAGTTCCATTTGACAACGGACTGGAGCGTAGTGGACACTGAGCTGTTCTGCCGCCACTTTGCGGGTCTACGCTCCCCGCTATGTGCTGTCTGTCAGTCAGCGTCCCACACCACGGTCTGGTGTGCCAACGTAGCCTCTGTCCATCCGACAGCTAGCACGGCCTCTACCACCAATTTCAGCCAGTGCCGGCTCTTGCACGTTTGCACCCTATGCCAGAGGGCGCACCCCAGGGTCCTGTGGGAGGTCAAGCAGAAGAAACCGTGACTAAGCCGGGTCAATGTCCTTTGGCTCGACGTTTACTTGACCTCACACCCCACTCCGTCACTCGCCAGCTACCTCATCCGAGGTTTCACCGATGGGTTTCATACCGGGCTCATCACCCTGCCCCACTCCACCCACGAATGTCCGAACCTGCGCTCAGCAGCAACAGATGAGCCAGCTATTGACGTCCTTCTTCAGACGGAGTTGGATCGGGACTTTATGATAGGCCCGTTCAGTCAGTCCCCCTTTAGTACCTGGAGGGTTAGCCCTATCGGGCTTGTACAGGGAAAATTTTCAAATAAAAAACGTCTGGTGTATGATCTGTCAGCGCCTCATTCTTCCGTCGTTCCCAGTCTCAACTCGCTCATCCCCTCCGAGGAGTTCTCACTGAAGTACGCTTCGGTAGACATGGCTATCAAGGCCATCCTCAGGACTGGGGTGGGTGCTTGGCTCTCGAAGGCGGACATATCTGACGCCTTCAAGCTGCTGCCCATACATCCTTCCCTGTGGTGCTGGCACGGCATCAAGTGGAGGGAGCGATATTATTTTGCGACCAAATTGACCTTCGGGTCTAAGAGCAGTCCTTCGTTATTTGACAAGTTCGCGGAGACCCTGGCGTGGATCCTTCTCCACGAGGCACAGTGCCACGAGGTCATCCATTATCTGGATGACTTCCTTCTGATAGAGCCACCCGGGGCTCCCCCAGGGGACCTTGGAAAGTTGAGAACGGTTTTCGACAATCTGAACGTCCCCATAGCGAAACACAAGGTTGACGGCCCGGCGCACAAGATCACGTTCTTGGGCATCGACCTTGACACGCTTGCCATGCAGGCCAGCCTTCCCGCAGATAAATTGGACCGTATCAGGACAGTTCTGTGAGAGTTCACCCGGGTGGGGGGATGTACTCAGAACCAACTTCAGTCTCTCCTCGGGATTTTGAATTTCGCTATGAGGATCATCCCCCAGGGCCGCTCCTTCGTGTCCCGGTTGCTGGTCTTCCTGTCCTACACTCAGGACCCAGACCAGGTCGTCAGGCTGGATTCAGCAGCCAGGGCAGATCTAGCCATGTGGGAACACTTTCTTAGTAATTGGAACGGTGTGTCCCTGTTCATCCCAGTAGTGTCCACGCTGTCACCCCAGGTGGTGACCGATGCGGCGGCATCCACAGGATGCGCCGCCATTTTTGGCCATTTGTGGTTCGCCGCCCCTTGGCCTCCTCAGGCACTAGCCACACCGGGCTTCACTACCACGTCAGCCCTCTTTGAGCTGTTCCCCATCGTAGCAGCCGCTCACCTATGGGGTCACCATTGGTCTGGACAGACTGTGGCTTTTACGACAGACAATCAAGCCACAGCCGAGATCATCAGCAAGGGCAGGTCTAAATCCAGGCCCGTCATGTCCTTCCTCCGCAGACTGGTCCAGCTATCCCTACAGCATCAGTTCAATGTTTACTGCTCATTCATTCCAGGGAAGTTCAACTCAGCAGCGGACGCACTCTCCCGTTTTAACTTTATTTCTTTCTTTGAACAGATGCCAGGAGCCTACCCTCTTTCAGCCACTATCCCGGATTGGTCTCAGCTGACCTTGGACTAGCCCCCCATCTACACTCAGCTACTAGCATCATCAACGCTTCGCTCGCCCGCAACACCCGTCGGGCCTACCGGACGGCCTGGAGGGCGTTTAACAAGTTCCTGCCCCATCGCCCTCGTGAATCTTCCAGCGTCAAGCAGGTTCTGGCGTTTATCGCTTATTGCCATTCTCACCTAGCACTGTCACACAGCACGGTACGCCAGTACGTGGCCGGGGTGCAGCACTACTTGTCACTTCAAGACCCCGCGAGGCCTTCGGTGTTCTCCTGCCACGCAGTAAGGGCTCTACTGCGTGGAGTTCAGAAGCACCAGCCGCCAGTCAGCCCGAATCGGCTGCCTATCACTGGGGAGATCTTTAAGGGGATGTTTGACATCCTGGATAGGTCCCTTTTCGGTCTCCTCCTCAGCACCGTCCTGCAGGCTGCGATACACATGGCCTTTTATGGGTTTCTACGGCCCAGCGAGTTCACTCGCAGCCACCCAGCTGGTCCAGTCTTGCATAGAAGTAATCTCTGCCGCCACCAGGATCACTACGTCCTTCACTTGGCGACGTCTAAAACTCAGCAGCGAGGTTGCGGAGTTGATATTCACCTGTACGGGACCCACAACAACTGGTGCCCAGTTGCCGTGTTAAACCGCTTGACGGCACTGCTATCCGACCGCCCAGGGTCCAGTCCGCTTTTACCCTTTCCAGTAAAACCCCTCAACTCGTCGCAGTTCGTGGAACATGTCCGGGTCCTTCTCGGCAATCTTCAATTGGACCCCAGCCAGTACTCCGGGCATTCATTCCGGATCGGGGCGGCCACGACGGCCTCAAGACAGGGGGTTCCGGACCATGTGATCAAGAAACTAGGTCGGTGGAAGTCGGCCTGCTTCTCTCGCTACATACCTAACCCACAGTTGGAGATGGCTCAGGCCTTTGCCCAACTTACTCAGTGACATTTACCTTTAATAAATAATTATCCCCTACCTGAAGGTTTTGCCCCCTTATTTTGGTGTACCATACGGTAGACCAAGGCACACTTTCAGGTCTATTTCATGTTGGTGAGTTTTGTGTTGTTCCTATGTGTTATCGTTACTCATGTCGTCCGTAGGGCTCTAGACCATAAATTGGAAGGCCGGGTACCGGCCTGAAGTTATGGGAGGAGCCCGGAGGGTATTTAAGCAGCCCAAGGCCGCCGGTCTTTGTCGGTTTCCTGTGCGAGATACCCACCCACCCTCCCCTTTTAAAAGCCTCTTCCAAGTATTCTCACCCCAGACTGAATACTCATTCCACATTATTCCATAACTACTTCTTATCATTCCTTATCTAGGGTATGCCCCCTTATTTTGGTGTACCATACGGTAGACCAAGGCACACTTTCAGGTCTATTTCATGTTGGTGAGTTTTGTGTTGTTCCTATGTGTTATCATTACTCATGTCGTCCGTAGGGCTCTAGACCATAACTACTTGTACTCTCTATTGGAACCTACGTGGCAGGATGACAATACAGGAGTACAACTAGGAGAAAGAGAAAAAGAATTGTCACCCAATAACAGGAAGCGTGTAATGCATCTATATAAAATATATGAGTTTCACTTTTTAAATTTGAATTACTGAAATAAATAAACTTTTTGGTGATATTCTAATTTTATGAGATGCATTTGTATACAATTCCTATTTTAAAATCAAACACTATTTAAATATTTTTACATGTCAGTGCTGCTAATCTTCTAAAGCCTCTTTGAAGCCAGTTCCCGTGAATATGCATGCTCTCCAGTAGGGATGAGCCGAACACCCCCGGGTTCGGTTCGCACCAGAACCCGCGAACGGACCTAAAGTCCGTGTAAATTTAAGAACACTATTAGTTACAATAGACGCGAACGTTCAAAATCAAAAGTGCTAATTTTAGAGGCTAATATGCATGTTATTGTCATAAAAAGTGTTTGGGGACCTGGGTCCTGCCCCAGGGGACATGTATCGATGCAAAATTTTTTTTTAAAAACGGACATTTTTTCAGGAGCAGTGATTTTAATAATGCTTAAAGTGAAACAATAAAAGTGTAATATTCCTTTAAATTTCGTACCTGGGGGGTGTCTATAGTATGCCTGTGAAGGGGCGCATGTTTCCCGTGCTTAGAACTGTCCCTGCACAAAGTGTCATTTTTGCAGGAAAAAAATCTATTTAAAATCACTCGCGGCTAATGAATTGTCGGCTCCCGTAACACAGAGAACAGTCATTCATTGAAAGTCATTGATAAAAAAAAGTCATTGATAAAAAAAAAAAAAAAAAAAAAAGCGTGGGGGTCCCCCCAAATTCAATTACCAGGCCCTTCAGGTCTGCTATAGATATTAAGGGAAACCCCGGCCAAAAAAATAAAAAAAATGGCGTGGGGCCCCCCTCATACCAGACCCTTGAGGTCTGGGATGGATTTTAAGGGGAACCCCGGCCAAAAAAAAATATGGCGTGGGGTCCCCCTCAAAATCCATACCAGACCCTTATCTGAGCACGCAACCTGGCAGGCCACAGGAAAAGAGGGGGGACGAGAGCGCCCCCCTCCCTCCTGAACCGTACCAGGCCACATGCCCTCAACATTGGGAGGGTGCTTTGGGGTCCCCCCAAAGCACCTTGTCCCCATGTTGATGAGGACAAGGGCCTCGTCCCCACAACCCTGGCCATTGGTTGTGGGGGTCTGCGGGCGGGGGGCTTATCAGAATCTGGAAGCCCCCTTTAACAAGGGGACCCCCAGATCCCGGCCTCCCCCTGTGTGAAATGGTAAGGGGTACAAAAGTACCCCTACCATTTCACCAAAAAAGTGTCAAAAATTATAAAAATGACAGGAGACGGTCTTTGACAATTCCTTTATTAAAATCTTCTTTCTTCTGGTCTTCCTTCTTCCTTTCTTCATCCTTCGGTTTCTTCATCTTCTCCTTCCGGCATCTTCTTCCATCTTCTTCTTCCTCCGATCCGCTTCTTCTTGCTCTGGTCTTCTCGTCCGGCATCTTCTTCCATGGCGTCGGTGTCTCTTCTGCGTCTGACAGGTCTTTTATAACAGAGGGCGGGGCCACCTTGTGACCCCACCCCCCTCTTATGTCATGGGGAAAGCCATAGGGAATTCCCCATGACGTCCCCGTGCGTCAGGGGGGCGGGGTTACCAGGTGGCCCCACCCTCCGTTATAAAAGACTTGTCAGACGCAGCAAACCCTCACACAGCGGGAGCCTCCCATTGCGAGGAGTGGCCCAGAAGAGACACCGACGCCGTGGAAGAAGATGCCGGACGAGAAGACCAGAGCAAGAAGAAGCGGATCGGAGGAAGAAGATGATGGAAGAAGAAGATGGAAGAAGATGCCAGAAGGAGAAGATGAAGAAACCGAAGGATGAAGAAAGGAAGAAGGAATACCAGAAGAAAGAAGATTTTAATAAAGGAATTGTCAAAGACCGTCTCCTGTCATTTTTACAATTTTTGGTGAAATGGTAGGGGTACATTTGTACCCCCTTACCATTTCACACAGGGGGGGCGGGATCTGGGGGTCCCCTTGTTAAAGGGGGCTTCCAGATTCCGATAAGCCCCCCGCCCGCAGACCCCCACAACCAATGGCCAGGGCTGTGGGGAAGAGGCCCTTGTCCTCATCAACATGGGGACAAGGTGCTTTGGGGGGGCATGTGGCCTGGTACGGTTCAGGAGGGAGGGGGGGCCGCTCTCGTCCCCCCTCTTTTCCTGCGGCCTGCCAGGTTGCGTGCTCGGATAAGGGTCTGGTATTGATTTTGAGGGGGACCCCACGCCATTTTTTTTTTGGCCGGGGTTCCCCTTAAAATCCATCCCAGACCTCAAGGGTCTGGTATGGATTTTGAGGGGGACCCCACGCCAATTTTTTTATTTTTTTTTGGCTGGGGTTCCCCTTAATATCCATAGCAGACCTGACGGGTATGGTAATTGAATTTTCCTGCAAAAATGACACTTTGTGCAGGGACAGTTCTAAGCACAGGAAACATGCGCCCCTTCACAGGCATACTATAGACACCCCCCAGATGTGATACTGCAATGCTGTACTAACAGCACGCACACACTAATCCCCAGAATCACAGCAGATAATGTCAGCAGTCAGCAGCACATAATAACACTGACACTGGAACACAATATACGAGGCCGCCGGCGCGGCGGCCTTTTATAATGTGGGGCGTGTACTAAACCCCCTGAGCTATAATTGGCCACAGGCAATTATTGCTCTCCTCACCACTGGCTCTATGATTGGCCAAGCATGCGGGTCACAGTGCATGCTTGGCCAATCATCAGCAGCAATGCACTGCGACTGGCGCAGTGCATTGCGGGCCGCTCGCATCACACGAATTTGATGCGAGTGGCCCAAATAGTTCTGGGCTCGCCGAGCGGGCGAACGCCCGATGTTCGATTCGAACATGGGTTCGAATCGAACACCGGGCCCATCCCTACTCTCCAGTGATGGATTCTTATCAATTCAGCTTTCCTTATGGGGACCACAGTGGACCATACAGTATCTGCGTTATGTGTGTTGAAACAGCTACTTTTACTCTCTATTGGAACCTATGTGACAGGATGACAATACAGGAATACAACTAGGAGAAAGAGAAAAATAATTGTCACCCTATAACAGGAGCCTAAACAAGGTCCTTCATAGCAGGAACTCCAGATAATATTTTAGTGAAAGTTGGAACATTTAGAATTTTATGACATTCACATAATATTGCTTGTCATTTATTGTATTAAGCATATTAATACTTATTCTTATTATTTAAGTGGCTGGGTTTACATATATTTTAACCCCTTACAGCCAGCTTAATGCCAGAGGAGCTTTGTAGGCTTCCCAATTCATGTGATCACTGTGGTTGGCTGTAACAGTGATCGCGTGATCCAAGCTTTTCTTACCAGCTTAATTACGTATAGTGCAAAGTGCAACAAATAAAATGCAAAAAGTCCATAAAGGTGCAACAAAATTTTCAAATAAAATGCAAACAATGGTGCTAAAGACGTAGTCCTTGGTATTCTCACCCTGGGCCAGCGCTACCTATAGGCAAGGTGCAGCCTAAATCGCATATCGGTCGGGGGCGCCGCCAGTGGCAGAGCGTGGGGGGGCAGGCGAGTTCCGGGAGTTCAGGTTCGGTGGTGGCAGCAAACAGCGTGGTCCTTGAAGTGGGGCGGCCGGGCATCCATCACCACACAGCGGGTGTTTAGCAAGGGGTGGTCTCAAGGACAGACTGACACATCGGGCAGTGGGGCACTGCCCAAGGGCCTGGGCCCCGATCATGGAACCCAGGTTCGGTGGTGGGGAGTGGGTATTGAAGGCCTCGAAGCACAGGCAAAATGGATCTGCTGGAAGGAGTGCAGCACCCCCATTGTCACCAGAATGAGAATGGACCCTGCCTGCTGATGGTCATTATGAATGTCCTCCTACTGCTGGCAGGAAGGTACTGGGCATTACACATACCTACCCACAGATACGAACTGGGACAGGGGGACACAGGAGGGAGGGACTGCAGACATCCCCCTCCCTCTCTCACGCGACTCTCCCACCCCCCTATCTCTCACCCCACCCTTCTCTCACTCACCCCCCTCTCTCTCTCACCCCCTCTACCCTAGTCTGTCTATATACTACCCAAGCCTGTCTATATACTACCCTAACCTGTCCATATACTACCCTAGCCTGTCTATCTACAACCCAGCCTGTCCATATACTACCTTAGCCTGTCCATATACTTACCCTAGCCTGTCTATCTACTAGCCTAGTACGTCCATATATCTGTGGACCACGGCTGATGTGAGGATGCGAGTCGGTGCCACCACTATTTGTCTTCAGGCCAGGTCCAGAAGCGCAGGTGTAGGCCTGCGGACCACAGCTGAAGAAATAGGTGGAGAGGTGCCGCAAAAATCTCCACACTGCCACCTCCACCATATACATGAGCAGGGTAAATGGGGTGGAGTCAGGGGCGGGGCCAATGGGGGGGCCGCAAAATGAGGTTTCACCTAGGGTGTCAAAATTCTTTGCACCAGCCCTGTTCTCCTCTTATAGTGTGAAAAATATTGGAATACACCTCCATAGAAAAGTGGTCCAACTGCCTCTTTACCGCAAACAGTTAATAGGGCTTCTTGCCAGAAAATATGATCCCACAAGGAAATCCCACACCACCTTGTGCCTAACAGCTAAATATGCCACGATTCCAAAAGATAAAGCTCCTCAGACTCCTAAGGTGAATACACTCCAAAGTATGGATTTAAGAGCAACAGTAGGACCACATACTGTTATAGTTTTACCAAACAAATTTATTAAGAAGATAAAAATGCTAGTTCTTAGACAGCGTGTATTCAAAAAACAACCATCAGGTGTGAGGCCCCTCCGTCCCTATTTTGTTGCACCTATTGGACTTTTTGCACTTTATTTGTTGCACACTGCACTTTTTTGCTTATTAATGAGTTTTATTAAGTTTATTATATAGTTGCTTATTTGTATGATTTGATTGCATTTGATAGATATGAATTTCTTTTGGACAATGCACTTAGATATGTTTTTTATATAGTTTGTTTATATCCCACCTGTATGGATTATTTGTTGCAGCAGTCCTTTTATATATTTTTTCACTTTTAACCTTTCAGTAGGTAAAAAGTTTTAGGTGATTTATAGTATTTTTTACACAGCAAGCGCACAAATATATTTTGGTTTTGGAAGTTCTTTTTATATTTGTCTATCCCATGCAACAATTATAAAAGCACCAGTTGCAACAGTTAAAAAGGTACAGAATTAGAATAAGCGTTAAGAAGTCAATTGACAAAAAAGGCCAAATATGATTCCAATAAGATAAAAATGATCATAACATGTAAAAAGCTGATACTTTTTTTTTTTTTTTTTTAGTTAGCAAACCTGACCACCAGTGTATGGTTTATGTTATTGCTTGTCTTTTTCCAGATTTGATTTTCAGCTGTTAGTGTTTAGACCATTTATGGTGTAAATATGTAACAATTATTTATGTATTTACTAAAAGCAAAACAAACCAATTACTCAGCATTTTGCCTTGCAGGAAATATAGATTTACCTAGTGAATGGGGACTTAGAACTGACCTCATTGTGTCAAGACCTTAAATTGCTGTAATTTTTGGATCCTATCACCAAACTTCCTGTTTTGTGATCCAGGCTAAATGATTATGAAACTTAATTGACTGGTATGACGATTTAAAATGTCTAGCCTTGGTGGTTTTGAATTTCTTATTTAAAAAATTGGTTGTTTACAGCAAGATTATGAATGCCTGCAATTTTACCTAGGTACTGATTTAGAGGAAATGCAATACAAACTCAAATCAAAATGCATTACAACACAGTTACCATTTGCAAGGTATTCCAAAGTCTTTAAAGATCAATAATTTTCTATTTTACTATTTATTAGGATAGTGTATGAGAGTGTACATATTCTAATCCATCATATAAAAATTATTCTACCTAGCAGCATTAAGGCTGGGTTCACACTGCAGACAGATGCGGCTCACAGCACGGGTCCGGTGCGTCTCTGTTCATCGTTTCAGGTCCGATTTCGGTCTGAATTTGGCTGCAACGGACCAGAAGATGCACGGGAGTCCTATGCAATTTGCTCCGCAGCCATCCCAGGGCTGTGTGAACTGGCTCAATTGAGAGCTGGTCACAGTCTCCTGACATGCAAATTGGATACGGGGAAACCTGCATCCAATTCGCAATAGTGTGAACCCAGCCTAAGACCCCATACACACTATTAGATTATCTGCAGACTTTTGTCTTCAGATTTACCAAAACCATATAATATGAGGTCAAACCTTAAGATTTTCAATTTGTATTCAATCAGGCAGGCCCTTGCACAACATGGTTTTGGTAAATCTGAAGACAAAAGTCTGCAGATAATCTGATACTGTGTATGGGGCTTAAAGGTTATCAGTCTTCTGTTGTAGAATATTGCTCAGTATCATTTACAATGTTCTCTATTTCGATTGCTCTGGATTGTGTTTTACAGCTTGGCATTTAGGAACATTTTGTTATGTTGATCTATGTATTGGGTGCCCCTAACTGCCACAACATAAGGTCGGGACTGTCTTATGCTTTAACTAATATTAATTTATTTAATTTCATCATTGCTTTGAGTGTAAATGACTGATAGATGTATTGTTCTTGCAGGAAGTTTTAATAATATCTAAATGTCATGCCACCTTGCCAATTTAGGCCAAAATGACAGTTTTTGTGTACAGTAATAATGTCTGCATAAAGCCCACAAATTGAGCACTTCACACTTACCTCTCTAATGCTTCCTAGCTGCTTCCTTCCAAAATACTCAGACTAGCTAGTGACAGAGCTGAGAGGGAACAGTGAGGTCACCCACTTGATCATGTGACAGTTCTTGGGGTAGCAGTTGGCCATAGGCTTGAAAACTGCATTAGTGGAGAAGCTCACATGCTCCCACTTTCCTGAAAACACATGGAATTTTTCAGTGGTAGCCAAAGAAGAAGCAGCAAGGGAGCCCTGGATTGGTGGGTATTTTTTGGTCAGGGGCTAGGATCCACATACACTGTCACTTTGCCATGTATGGACAAGATGATATTGTATTTTTAAAGAACATTTGGAAAAAGAAATGATCATTGGTGGGACACATTAATATTACATTTAGAGAAAACCCCTCTATATTTTTCACTTTCTGCTATAAAACATTCCCAATACAAAAATGTATAATGTACAAAAATTGAACATCTTCATCAATTTATGCCAATATGTATTCTACTACATATTTTTGGTTAAAAAAAATCCCAATACGTGTATATTGATTGGTTTGCGTAAAAGTTACAGCGTCTACAAACTATGGTATATTTTTATTTATTTATTTTTGTATTTTTTACTAGTAATGGTGGCGACCAGGACTTATAGCAGGACTGCAATATTGTGGCATGTAGAAAGTGGTGCTGAACCATGCTTGAGGGGCATTAAGCTCCTAAAGATAAATTGTTTGCCAACATCCCTGAGTAAATATTTGGAAGATGGAACCTCTAGTAACAGAGGACCACTAGTACCCTCCGGTACAATTGGGACTTTTCAGGCGAAACATAACAAAGAAATTATTGATAATGAAATAGAAAAAAGAAAATGGATAAGAATGTATTTTAGATTATTTATTAAGAGAAAAATTATAGATAAATAAATATCAAAGAAAACAGAAGTAAACATTGAAAAGATATATATGTACATACAAAATTGTTAAAAACAATTGTGATACAACCTTTTTAGTTTACAAGTGTTACATATGGATATGACACATACAAATGGAAAGGGAAAACATCCCTCGACTGCCTAACATGTTTCGGGAAACTAGAACGATCCCTTCTTCAGAGGCATTGGGTGGAGATTGGATGTGGGAAGAGAAGTCAATATCCAAGGGGATAAAAGGTTAATACACGAAAGCCAAGGTAAATTTCTTCATGAGATGAAAATTGCAGAAGGTGAGGAGCTACTGCAAGAGGCTCTGGAACCATATATGACAGGTTTTTCGCCTCTAAAAAGGGGGGGGGGGGGGGTTGGGGAAAGGGAGGGGGGGTGGGCCCTCAAAACGTGGTTTTCCAAGGGTAAAGCCTACACAAGGATCAACCTGATGACCCGTCTCCACAAGGGGAAAGAAAATGAGCCCAGTGATCAAGATGTAATGTTGATGGAAACCCCAGAAATACTGCAACAGAAAGAAACGCCTGTTTCATCTCAGCAGGAGCAATCGCCAATATTGTGGCGGAAAAATCGGACACCTAACTGACACTTTTGGAGGAACACGGGGTCGTTTGGGTCCACAAAACGCAGGTGCTGAGTCTGCGTCCAATGAACCAATAACCCACAGGAAATTGGGGAAAAGATTGGACTACGGAATTTATAGACAGACTAGGCCAAAACACTTTCAACTTATGTTTCACCTTCAATGTTGATGATGGCCAGATCCCATTTCTGGATCTGTCCATCATCAAACAACCAGATGGCAGTTTGGGGACCAATCTTTATCGGAAACCCACTGCAGGGAATACATTGTTATTCGCTACCAGTGGCCACCCGAAACCACTGGTGCGAAGTATACCGTTTGCACAGTACCTGCGATTGCGTAGGAACTGTACTCGTGAAGAAGACTTCAAGATACAGGCCGATGCGTTAGGTGAACGTTTACTAGCCGGAGGATACTCCTCCTCAAACCTCAGGAAGGCGTTTAACAAAGCCTATCAGAGATCTAGAAGTTCCCTCCTAGTTAAACGTCCTAAATCTGTCTCAACTATGGAACCAGTCAGATTTATCACCACCTATTCCGCTCATCACCACATATTGAGAGATATTCTAACCAAAAACTGGCATCTTCTGACGGACCACCAGACCCTGAATAAACACGTACGTTCTAACCCAGATCTGGTATTCCGGAGAGCCTGTTCCCTCCGTGATCGCCTAACTAGCAGTCACTACGTGGCTGCAAAACCCCCCAAAAATAGACCATATGGGACGTTTAAATGTGGCCTATGTCCCCGTTGCCCATGGGTTAGGGAAGTCAAACACTTTACATTACCAAATGGAGAGATTTTTGTTCCTCATTGCCATGCGGACTGTGGCACTAGAGGAGTGATTTACCTCATGATGTGTAAATGCAATTCATTTTATGTGGGTAAAACCATTAGAGAATTTAGACAAAGGATTGGGGACCACCTCTATTATTCCGGAAGTGGCAAATTGACCACAATTGGACGTCACATCGGATTTTACCACTGCTATGATACGTCAGTGGTAGACTTCCGGATATTAGAGGTGATACCCCCAAACCTTAGAGGGGGTGATTGGGATTGCTTAATCCTACAAAGGGAGACCCTTTGGATTGAAAAATTAAATGCCACCCAACCCCCAGGGCTGAACAAGACGATATCCTACAAGCCATTCCTGTAGATTTGGTTCACATTTAGCCTTCCCCAATATCCCTTACAGGATTATCATGCCATCTGCACCCCACCATCCATTGGCCATCCTCTGTGCCTCTGTGACTGAATGACCTTAATTCGCTGACTATGATGTGTAAAAGATACATATGGATTTTTTAACAAAAGTCCCCCTAATTTGTATACTATAACTGTATCTTGCATAGCCTGTATGTGCATTTAATTTAATTAATTGTTTTTATGTCTATATGTAAAACCCTTTGCTGTACAGGTTGGACCACCTCACCGATGCAATACTTCGGGGGCCGACCATGGGAGTCCATTCCCCTTTCATTAGGGCTTTCCCGGCGGATATGTGCCCATCTTGGAGGGACTACCATATCCCTCTTACCTAAACTGCCTGAGTTATACTTAGGCTATATTCGGAGCGTGGTGGTTTTGGGGTCCACCTGATCCACGGTGGGGTACCCTTGCTGGGCCAGCCTTGCGGCACACGCATATATACTATCTCTGTATGTGTGCGTGTGTTATTTGTCCAACTATTTGCAGCGGCACCAATCCCGGATGTCCGTCTGCTGGACAGTGCTCACGGAGATGCCCGATGGTTACCTAGCTACCATCCACGCATACCGTCCTCGACGCATGCGCACTCCAAACCTCCTTTGCGCATGCGCGGGTTCGGGGCGCGTCTACCACGTCACTCTTATGAGCCACGCTGATCCATCAATGATAGCCGCTTGTGGTGCACGCCGCGGGTCTACCCGGCCCCCTCCTCACCACCACGTAGATGGGCTGATTGATGGCGCCAGTGTGGGCCACACCTGTGGCGGATACTGACGTCATCGATTGGGGTGCTTATATGACGGTGTTTACACACCGTCAGTAGGCATATGGAATGACTCAGATGCGGAACTAAGACCGGGATCTTCAGCTATATGGTATGTGCCTCAACCCTCAGTGTTGTTTGTTACCTCCTTTCAATCCTCTAGGACCAACTATTAATCCTATCATTACCTTCTTTCTCCCAGATCTCTCCAACAACACTGGGCATATAACATCATGCCTTTTCAGGCCGATGTCGGTTGTAGATAGCTGCAGTTATATTACCTCAGTAAACCTAATATCATATTAGATAGCTGATTTCCCATGTTCCTGCATCTTGGTCTGGCTTGACAAACCCTATGTAAGTTTTCATAAACCACAATTTCTATTATCTATGGTATTGAATTAAATAGGAATTTCCCCACTCCTCCTTTCACACAACCTTTCCCTTTCCCCCCCCTCTCCCTCCCCCTCCCCCCTCCTTCCCCCGTACCCACCTTTCCCCCCCCCCTTCCCTTTTCTCCCCTATACCTAGCTTCCCCTCCTTTCCCCCCCTTCTTCCCACCCTTTTTCCTTTCTACCTGGCTTCTCCTGCCCATCTGGCTTCTCCTGCCCACCGCCCCCCTCTTCCCCCCCCTCCCCCCCTCCAACATTATTTTATTTTATATATTATTTTTTTTTTTTTGGGGAATCCTTGCTCACTTCTATACCATAAGTTACCACACGTGGTGGTGGTGATTTACCAATTAATTAAACTTGAATAATGTAATTTCCCTTATTGTCATAGCCTAGTCCATATTTCAATACCCCCATATCCGCCGGGAAAGGCAATTTTGAACTCGATGGGAATCTGTCTCCACGTGCATTGGTGAGCTGGTCCACCCTTTTGTATTACGATGTATTAACTTGTTACTTCATGAATACAACTGCTGTATATAGACTTCAAAAGGTGTTGGACTGGCTTACTAAATCATCCTCATTCTCCTCATTCTCTATGACCCAAGCTGACACTAGTGCACAGTCCACCACAGCGGCTTATTCTGCCTCCTTGTCCACAGCTATTCCTGCCATAGGCCCAGCATCATGCATGGAGGAGTCAGCTAAATTATTTAAACACTTTGTCAGCCACTTGCTTCTTGAGGATGCTTGGACATTGCTTGATTCTGAGGTTGAGGAAGGTAGTAACATGAACCTACACAGAGGGGAGAACACTGATAAACAACAAATTGGCAGTCATGTTCCCCCTGCTGCAGCGTATTGCCAAGTTGGCTCCAGTGATCATGATAATGTAGAGGATAATGATGAGGTCACTGATGCTACTTAGGTGCCGGATAGAGCAGAGGAGGAAAGTGAGGAGGAAAAACAACCCCAGTAAGGCAGGATGTCCTCCAGAGGCAGCCATCATGGAAGAGTAAAGATCAGCCACCCTATTCCATCAGATTGTGGAGCTCTTATCTCCCAGCCCACTTCCGACAACTCAGCTGTATGGGCCTTTTTTAGCACATGTGCAGCCGATCACACTGTTGCAATTTTCAATCTCTGCCACAAGCAGATCAAGCGTGTCAAAAACACCAGCCATTTGAGTACCACATGCTTGGCAAGGCGTTTAACCTCACACCACTCAGCCTGATGGCAAGAGCACCTGAAAGCCACACACAAGGGACACAATTTTTCTCCTTCTCACTCTTTACCTTACATGTCTACCCCCGCTATATCTCATAACCTCTCAGCAGCCTCCACTGACAGGGATGATGGTATAGAAGGGTGTCACAGGTCCTTGCAACACGTCTGCCAGCAGCACACCACCAGCTGTTGAGTATAGCAGGCAAATTTCTCTGTCCCAGCTGCTGCATTGAAAAAAAAAAACCCTTCCTGCCACCCACATGCCTACGTTTAAATTCCAGCTTGTCCAAATTGCTGGCTTTACAACTGGTGGATTCTGCCCCATTCCATTAATTTTTCAGAATGTGCTGTACCACAATGAAAAGTTCCTGAGTTGCTATTTCTTTGCATGTAAGGCTCTGTATCATCACGTGGAAGGCAATGTTTTAGCATCATTGGGCAGGGCAATCAGCAGCAAGGTCCAAATTACTGCTAACAGGTGGTCCAGCAAGCATAGCCAGGGATGATATATTTTGTTTACAGCACACTGGGTAACTTTGCTTGCAACTCAGAAGGATGCAGGACAGGGCTGTGTTACAGCTTGTTTTGCCACCACATCTCCATACAGCTGGTGATAATGATGATGCTAGATCTGTCAGCTCCACCCCTTCTTCCTCCTCCTCCATGCCCTCCTCTACTGAATTGTCCTATGAACCACCAGTACCCCCTAAGCGTTCAAAGGCCCATTCAACAAGTCAGGCTAAAAGATGCCATGCAGTGCTTCAGCTGGTCTGTCTAGAGGACAGGAGCTACACTCGAGCAGAGATACTTTCAGCTCTGCAGTGGCAGCCCCAGAATTAGTTCACATCACAAAAGCTTGAGCCACAAATGGTGGTGTGTGATAATGGTACTAACCTTCTGTCCACCCTTCGACAGGGAAAGTTGACACATGTGCGATACCTGGCACATGTCCTCAGTTTGGTGGCACAGAGTTTCTTAAATAGGTACCCAGGTTTGCAAGATCTTCTTAGGCAAGCCAGAAGAGTCTGTAGCCATTTCTGGTGGTCATACACAGCCAGTGTTTGGTTGGCTGAAATTCAGAAGGAATTCTACCTGCCCGTAAACCACCTGATTTGTGATAGCCCCACCAGGTGGAACTCAACTTTGGCAATGCTGCAGTGGCTGCACATGCAGCAAAGGGCTGTCAATGAGTACCTGTGTGAGTATGGAACAAGGACAGGCTCAGAGCAGCTTGGCTTTTTTTCCCAACGCTTCTGATAATGGATGCATGCACTGTACTGTCACCATTTGAGGAGGCGTCAAGGGTGATGAGCTGTGACAATGCATGCATCAGTGACACAATCCCTGTTGGAGCATACTATGCATGGCATTATGGACAGGGCGCTGGAGGCAGAGCGCGGCTGGAGGAAGAGGAGGACTTGATTTCCTCTCAAGGCACGCTTTATGCAAACACCATTCTTGCAATGCCACAGAACACACAAGAGGAGAAGTAGGAGGGGGAGGAGACCTCTGGCAGTTTTGGAGGCATAGAAGCAGAGGAAGACATACGTCAAACCTTAAGAGATGGTTTTCAGGCCTCATAAACCTTGGGAGTAGTAGGTGGCTGGTAGGAGGCAGTTCCAGATACTGCAATCCTCAGTGACCCCCAGGATTTCTCATGCCTCTTGCAAACTTGCAGTGCATTGGTTCCCTTATTCTTCAGTCCTGCGTAAGGAACTGAGAAGTTGTGGCATCAAGGAAAAGAATCATTATTAGTTGGCAGCCCTCCTTGACCACCGTTACCATGGGAAAGTCTTGGGAACTCATCCTGCCCTCGCAGAGGGAGCACATGATCTAATATCTTGAGGACACCTTAAACAGGAGTTTATGTAATGCCTCTGGTAGGTTACAGTCTCATGGAAAAGCTAGTTTTGAGGCTGGTCAAAGGAGGAGTGGTGGAGAAGGAGGGCCACCTCAGTGATGCATTTCAAAATGTTTCCTCAGCGCCCAGGGCTGTCAGGTTCAAGATCCCATCAGCAGTGTCTGCATCATATGGTGGAAGATTATCTAGGGGTGAGAACAGACATGGAGAGCTTTCCAGTAGAGGATCCACTGGGTTTATGGGTCATGAGAACCACTGGCCAGAACTTGCCCAGTATGCAATTGAGCTGCTGGGCTGCCCTGCATCCAGCGTGCTTTCTGAGCAGGCATTCTGTGTTTTGCCGGAGGTTTTGTGACCGATAAAAGAACACGTCTGTCCACAGACTCCGTTGACTGGCTGACTTCAGTATGTCACAGTACATGTTGGCATTCATGGTTCCCTCAATGAACTTTAACTTCCCAGTTCGGGCAGCACTTATGCAGCCCCAGACCATGACACTCCCACCACCATGCTTGACTGTAGGCAAGACACACTTGTCTTTGTACTCCTCACCTGGTTGCCACCACACACACTTGTGGCTTTCTTGTGCATCATGTTTAGAAGAGGCTTCCTTCTTCTAAAGTCTGCATGGCTTCTTCTAAGCCATGCAGACCAATTTGATGCAGTGTGTGACACATAGTCTGAGCACTGACAGGCTGACCCCCCCCCACCCCTTTAACCTCTGCAGTAATACTGGCAGCACTCACAAGTCTATTTCCCAAAGACAACCTCTGGATATGACGCTGAGCATGTCCACCTCAACGTCTTTGGTCGACCATGGCGAGGCCTGTTCTGAGTGTAACCTGTCCTGTTAAACCTCTGTATGGTCTTGGCCACGGTGCTGCAGTTCAGTTTCAGGGTCTTGGCAATCTTCTTATAGCCTAAGCCATCTGTATGTACAGTAACAAATCTTTTTTTCAGATCCTCAGAGAGTTGTTTGCAATGAGGTGCCATGTTGAACTTCCAGTGATCAGTATGAGAGAGTGAGAGCTATAACACCAAATTTAACACACATGCTTCCCATTTACATCTGAGACCTTGTAACACTAATGAGTCAAATGACACCGGGGAGGGAAAATGGCTAATTGGGCTCCATTTGTAAATTTTTGCACTTAGGGGTGTACTCACTTTTGTTGCCACTGATTTAGACACTAATGGCTGTGTGTTGAGTTATTTTGAGGGGACAGCACATTTACACTGTTATACAAGTTGTACACTCACTACTTTACATTTTAGAAAAGTGTAATTTCTTGTTGTCACATGAAAAGATATAATAAAATATTTCCAAAAATGTGAGGGGTGTGCTCAATTTTGTGAGATACTGTATAAGGAGAGGTGGGTATAGAGGTAGAAGGAGGATGTGGAGAGGTGGGTATAGGGGCAATAGAAGGAGTATAAGAAGATGTATCATAGAGCATCAATTCTATTTTAATAAAAAGTATTTCAAATCATTGTATAATGGTTGAAGAAGGAACCTAAGTAAGGTTGTAAAAGCTTGCAGAGATTTAGGCACCCAGCTCCCACTTCCTCCCTGGGCTCCCCAGCGCCAGAAGCAAGTTCACCTCACCCCCTCCCTCCCTGCAATCTTTTGGGACATGTCACATCCCAGAAGATTGCCCGACCATTCAGAGGGCTTAGTGAGCCCACATTGCTGGACTGTGGGACGGGTGAGTGTCTGATTATTAAAAGTCAGCAGCTACACTTTTTGTAGCTGCTGGCTTTTAAATGGGTGGAACTCCTATTCTTTGTAATAGTATAGCAGTTTTTCTTTATCCCGTCAGTTTTTCATGGTCTGTCTGGTTGAAACCTCCTAGCTCCTGAATGCTCATGTAACTCTGAGTCATGTCTCTGTGTGGACAAATCCTCAGACTTATAAAGAACTGGAATGACGCCTTTGGCGGGTGAAATAGCAGTAGGACTGGAAAAGGTGATGGCTCCCAAGGGGCATGAAGAAAAAGCCAAAAGACTAGAGAAGCAGTAGAAATGCATAGGACGTATCTCATTGCTGGGTCAGCAGGATGAGCTGAATCCAAAGTCATAAAGTCAAATTAATTTCCTTTAAGTAATATAACATCTCCTGTAACACACACTGTACCTGTGCAAGGTTATTGAGTGGCCCAAATAATCTCGCTAGCCTGTAACAGCATGAACTCTGACCAAAGGTACGCTGACATTTTTATGACAATTAGAATGTTTAGAAAGTCATTATATATTATTCAGAACTATGTTTAATTAAGTGAAAATGCACTGGCCAGCTTCCAACAAAACAAATAAAACTGTGGAAATTCAGAAAGTTTCCTCCACTTTGTAAATGTAAAGTAGATCTCCGGTCAAAAAAGTTATTAAAAGTTAGAACAGGCTGTGGTTGTTTGCAAAATCTTTTTTTTTTTAAATATAGATGCTTTAGTGCAAAGCAGCAGTGACCATGATTGGCGAACCTACAGTTTGTGTGGTCAATGTCCTGACTTTTCTGAATTGACTAATCCCTCCCCTCCCGTTCACTATCGCACTCTGTAAGGTGGTCACCTTTCTATCCCCAGCCAATGATTGGACAATAAAGTAGCAGTAGAATAATGATGACTTAATCTATCTGCTTTCTATGCTATGTGCATGTGATAGTTCTTTATTTGGCTCCTAGTGGTGCCCCTTCCTTTATGGAAGATTACAGAAAGTTGATCCCAATACAGAATCGGGTATGTACATTGGTTCCAATAAATAAACATATTTTTTCATGAATACCTGACTCCAATAATTATTGTTGTGTTTTTTATATCAACCTGTAGTTGTATAGTTGTGTAACTGTAGAGATTAGTGAATAGTTAATCCCCTCTGTTGACAGTTTGCCACATTTACCGGTACTCTTTTGACTTTCTTTAACATCGTTTTAAATGAGTTTAGTAAAAATAAAAAAATTGTTCCCTACCTAAAGACTAGTATAACACAAAATGTATATCGTAACAGCTTCCCATTAACAGTGGGGAGGTACATAAAGGGGGAGTGTAGGGTTATAATAATAGGGCACTGGGCTTTTACTCTGCATAGGCAAACATCTGAATCAGATGCATTATATGCAACTGCACCTGTTGTCAATTCTGTATCTAATAAACTGGCAAATGGAAATCCCACTTAGGCAGGCCATACACGGTGCACAGGCATTGCTAACAGGGTAATCAGCAATTGCCTTCTCCCAGCCGGGAGGTGGGAGCGGGCGAGGGAAGTCATCCCTGCAGGGAGAAGACAGTGATTATCACTAGCAGCTATAGCAGCCGCTAGCTTTAAATGCAAGAGAATCTGGCAGGTTGGTTTTACCCAAGTTGATCAATCGAGCAGCTTGGTACATTCAGCCTGCTCATTAACAGTTCAGATCTTGGCAGGAACCATGTATGACCAGCCTTAATCACCTGATAGAAAGTAAACTTGTAGTAAAAATCCATTTAATTGCTGCAAAGCTAGTGGCTTTGGGGCCAGAGGATGCTAGCTTCTATCTGAAAACAATCTGAAATTAGTTTCTTACACAGATATTTTACTTCCTAATATGTTCCATTTTAGACTGTTATATAGTAAAAAAAATAAATCTATGGGTCCATGCTCACTGGGCATAAAAAATGCTGCTTATACAGACTTTTGACATTTTTTACTTTGGTCTATGAAAGTAGTTTTATGTTAGTATATTTGCAGGGCTGTGGAAATTAAAGAATAATTCCTCAATTAATCGATACATTTTTTTGATCGATCAACCCGACGGCTTCCGGGTCTTCAGGGCGTTCCGTCTGAGATCCAGTGACGTCACGAAGATCGACGTCACCGGACTCCTTCCCCCTTCCCCAAGTGCCCCCGTCTGCTAACGAAGGGAAGGGGGAGGAGTCCGGTGACATCGAAGTTCCGATTGAACACAACGCGTACAGGGGAGGAGCTACACATGATGTCACCCGCTGCTGCCCTATGGAACTAACACCTTTGTCGGCTTTACATGCTGTGTTTTTATATCATCTTTATGTGAGTAGTTTGTGTTTGAACACAAAAATTGAATCTTATACTTAAAGTGGTTCTGCACTCATCCATGTTGCGCTCTATCACTTCTATACCCTGTAAATACTAAATGCTGGTTCAATTCGCCATCTAGTAAGCGTACCTGTTATATAGAATTCATCTTTGGTTTTCTCCCTGCGGCGGTGGGCGGGCTATATGCGGGGATCCGCATCATTTCCTGTCTAAAACGCAGTGTCTCCTGGGATCTCATGTAATTAATCCCAGGAGTCATTGCGGAGGTCAGATGTGAAATCTTGCGTTATTTCAACGCCGATCGTAGCTGTCAAGCCACTGAGCATGTGCGGGAACCGGCAATGAATGCTGGTTCCTCAGAATGAAGAGAAGGAGGAAGTGTTTGCTTGTGGGCTTCAAATGCCCACAAGCAAGATGACATCTGTCAAGAATTTTTTTTAAAAGACTTCCTTTCAGATAAAAACGAACGGAGAGAACAGGCAGCAGCAAAACAAGTAAGCAGATTAGAAGATAGACATGATTTACAATCATTCACCTAAAAAAAAATATATTTAAGTCAGTGCAGAGCCGCTTTAAGCGGTGAGCACTTAGATCTTTTCTTTCTACCCATGACCTGGCATCCTTGCTGAGATCTAAGGAGACGTGAGAGAAGTTTATGGTCCGTGTTAACCCTTTTGATACCCGCTTGCATGACCACCTGTTTGCACAGGGGTCCATGCCATAATGTGAGAGTGATTAGTTAGACCGGAGGTGGAGGGATTGTCACGCTACTGTGAAAAAAAAATTACTTACGTCAGTGCTACAGTTTGAATTTAAAATGGATTTGTGTGAACTGTGAAGTTAAGTCATGGATTGTGGAAACTAACTAGTGGCGGGTGATTGTATATAGTGTATACCACATTTACCACTGACTAATGCAGAGTTGCAATGCAAGGAGATAAAAGTAGTTGGATCTGTATGTGCGTTATAATTAATCAAAATTAGTCGATTAATCGATTAAAAAATAAATAGATTAATCGAACACGAAAATGTAGAATTTAGGAATTTTTGTCATTTACAAGTTTACATTGATTATAGTAAAAAAGGAGCAGAAGGGAATTATTTGGAAAAAAAAATCTTACAAAAGTAAATGCCCATTAACTCTTACTTGTGCATTAGGAGCCACTATAAGCATTTTTATGCTGCTTTTTCTTCCAGCGGTTCTGGCATTTTTTCAGCCGACTAGTGTGCATGGACCTTAACATAATATATTTTTTTGCTTTAGAAGGTCTAAGGAGAATTTGGCTTGAAGCTGTTTTATTGTTGAATGTAGAAAATTTATATTTTTACTTACTGTGCTGCATTGTTTCTGTTTGTTGACCAGCATCAAGGGACATTTATCCCATCAAAACTATCTAATAGCAGCTGTTGAGAAACATAGCTTAAAGAGTACAAAGATATAAATTCATTTCATATGTATGCACTGTAGCCTGAGGCAAACCAACTTAGGGTTTTCAGAGCATTTGCTGGGAGTTTCACTGGCTATTCTGCAAAGGTGTTCAGTGACTCTACTGTATGTTTATTTCTATTTTTACACAAAATGTGCCATAGACATGCTTTGGTTGCAAATTACTGCTTGGTAATCACAAGTATGCCAATTCTTTGGGGTGGTAAGTAGGAACAAGTGAATGTGTCTAGGTTCAGTTTGCAGGGTATTTGTCGAACCACTCATAAAGATCAGAAATTGAGAACCAGAACCTGAACCCCATGGAAGTCCGTGGGTGCATTTATCTTGAAAAAAAATTCTGGCAATTTTTAAAGATAATAGGTAAAGAATTGTCAAACGAATGGCATGGGGAGCTGGGTACTGCCATGGTGGACACACACCAATGCAAAAAAAAGTTAAATAAATCACTTACAGTGAGGGGAAGGTCCTCCTTTTAATGCAACTTCAAAGGAAACATGGGAAAAGGACAAATCCTTTCAATTTACTGTACATGCTTGGGAGATGCCTTCTAAGCTGTATGTGGCAATAGAGAACAGTTCAAATCTCACAGACAACATCTGGCATCACATATTTTGCATGTGTAATAGGTTGTTTTACTTTTAGATTATTGCTTGGCCTAAATAGAGCAGCATGAACCTAAACTGGCCAATTGAAAAACATAGCAGCTTGCTTAGGCCACAATGTAAGTGGGATAGATAAAGCAGTTTTTATCCTGAAATAAAAATTATAGTGTATTATTTCAGATGCAATAGCCACAAGTAGTGTACAGTTGCTCTGCACAGAGGCAGAGATGCAATTTTTTTCATAAAATAAAAACAAAATTTTGTTATTTAAGATACAAAAGCCAGAAATATTGTACATTTTCTTTGGAAAATGTAAGCAGCTTGATTAGACTGCAATGTAAGAAGTAAAGATGAGGTGGTTTTTATCCTCAAGCAAACATTGGAGTGTATTACTTCAGAGAGACAATAGCCACAATTATTTTAAGTGCCACAGGACTGGAATAGACCACAAACTGGCAGAAACAGAGCATGATTTTCCCTAAACATTATACATTTTGCAGCTGAGGCCCAGCTGCAGAAAAATTATGAGTTGTTCATTTACAGTGCTGTAGCACTGGAGTAGGACAGGAGAGGCTTCAGCAACTGTTAATGTTGGTAGGCCAGCAGAGGTTGCAGGAGTTGGTAATGGTGACAGACCAGCAAAGGTGGCAAGAGCTGGTAATAGTAGTGGACCAGGAGAAGTGTCAGGAGCTAAAAAATAAAAGCAGGTCAGCAGAGGGGCAAATGTTGGCAATGATAGCAGTGCAGTAGGGGTAACAGGAGCTCGTATTGGTGGCAGACTAGCAGAGGTGGCAGGAGCTGGTAATGGGGGCTGAAATTGAAAGGTGGCATGTGCTGGTGATGGTTACAGGCCAGCAGAGGTGACAGAAGCTGGTAATTACATAGTTACATAGTTATTCTGGATGAAAAAAGACACATGTCAATCTGGTTCAACCAATAATAGGCAACACAAATATTTTTTACAATTGTATATACACAATTCTATGGTGAGAAGCCAGAAAAGGGGTCAGGAGCTGGTAATGGTAAAAGGCCAGCAGAGGTAAGGATGACAGCAGTAAGGCAGGTAAGGATGACAGCAGTATGCCAGGAGAGTTGGAAGAAGAGGTGTTAATAGAGGCAGGACCTCACATGATGCAGGAGCTTTATTGGTGGCAGGGAGGCAGAGGTGACAGAAGTTGGTAATTGTAGCAGGACAGCAGACGTTGCTGAAGTTAGTAATGGTGGCAGACCAGCAAATGGGGAAGGAGCTAATAATGGTAGCAGCAGCGGGCAAGGACAGGGGGCAGGAGCTGATAATGGAGGCAGGCCAGGAGAGATTGTAGGAGCTGGTAATGGTGGCAAACCAGCAGAGGTTGTAGGAACTGGTAATGATGGCAGTGCGAGGCCAGGAGAAATAGATTTAGCTGGTGATGGTGGCAGGCTAGCAGCGATATCAGGAGTTGGATTTATGTAAGGTACATGTGTTATTGGTGTAAGATACAGTCTTACCTTTCAAGCTCCAGCCTGAACACCCAGTAACCCATGTGCACATCAGCTTTGGACACCAATTAGACTGCACTCCGCTGTGTAGGTGTTTAGATGTTGTCTGTGACTGCTGTACATAGCCAAACCTTTTTGCTGTGGTTAAAATTTTTTTTTTAAAAGCATTGCTATGGTATCTACCACCACCGCTGCTCCTCACTGCAGCTATGTAAAGATCAGAGACACATTTGACATAAGAGGGGATCTTGACATTATCTGGAAATGTGATAATTTTACCTTTACCACAGCAGCTCTTCTGGCTGATCAAAAATGTATTTTACGGATTTCTCTAGCCACACAAGCGAGGTGGAGGGAGAAATACTCCCCAGTGTTTTATTGTATTCTGATCACAGGGACACCTTTATTGTTAGAATACACTGATCAGCACTGCTGCACTTCTCTTGAGTTGGAAAGACCATAGATGGATCAAAATTCATCCGGTCCTTGCTATACCAGATGATTTTGATCCATTTATGGCCAGCTTAACCACTTCAGGACCGTTTCCTGCACATTTACGTCAGCAGAATGGCACGGCTGGGCAAATCAACGTACAGGTACATTGCCCTTTAGGAGCCCAGCCGTGGGTCGCCGGCGGCGCGCTCGCGACCCGGTCCTGAGCTCCGTGACAGCGGCTGCGGTCACAGAGCTGAAAAACGGGGAGAGGTCAGCCAACGGTGCTATTTAGGGAGGTGACGCAGTGCGCCGCCCGTGCCCCTGGACGACGCAACTCTATTGCGAAACCGGTAAGGCGGAGCGACGCGCTGACGTCACCTCGACTTGTATTATCGGACGATCTGGGAGGACGGGTCTGTGTATTGGTGTGTCCGGCCGGCACACCACGCTTAAAGGCCTGAACTGCTTTGTGTTGATGTAAGTGTAACCAGTCTCTTTTTAATAAATACCTTGGGTTTTCTTACACTATGCGAGTCCCCCCTTCATTTCATTCCATGTGCTGATCCTTATCCATGAGAATCATTCTGGGAAACCGAACTGTGAACTATGCTATCAGCCTGCTGGTATCTGTCATATTTCCAGGGAGACCTAAAGAGGGATATCTTTACAAAGGCTTGTGTGACACCCTGTAAGTAAATCTCAACTCTTTTTTGGTGGCGGATCACGTGGGACAGTTTTGGAGTTTTATTAACGGGTGGAACTTCTATGAAGATTTGTTTGGACTTGCACTTTTTATCAATTTATTTTTTGCTCACAATTTTTAATTCATCACAATATTATTCAATATTATTTATTGTCACGTGCGATTGTCATATATGATTGTTTATGCACATCTATATCCACATTTTGGTCCTTTGTTTTTAGTCACAGGTATCCGTATATGTAGGTTTATTTAATTTATGATCACTATATGGTCAACACATCACATGATCATTAATTTTATGCATTTTTTGGTCTAGCGCTACTCATTTTTTCTTTTTATTTGTTATCACTGTGATTATGTTTTACAGTTGAGTTGCAGCTTCTGGCCAGGCTTTCTCAAGCCTTTGTATTGTTAACGTTTAGTCATACCCTTTCCCGGGTACATTCCCCGCAGCACAGTTTCTTTTCCCATTTTTTTGTTCTGTGTAAACAAACCTCTCCCCGTACTTCCTACACTGCCTGTCACTGGTTCCTGTCATCGGGAAAGCCAATCAGTGACGTCAGACGTAAAGCCACGCCCCCTACTGTAAAAAAAAAACACACACGTCACACTTAGCCCCTCCCCGCCCCTAGTGGTTAACTCCTTCACTGCCAGTGTCATTTACATAGGAATCAGTGCATTTAAATAGCACTGATTTCTATATAAATGACAATGGTCCCAAAAATGTGTCAAAAATGTCCAATGTGTCCGCCATAATGTTGCAGTCACAATAAAAATCGATGATTGCCGCCATTACTAGTAAAAAAATAAAATATTAATAAAAATGCTATAAAACTATACACTATTTTGTAAACGCTATAATTTTTGCGCAAACCAATCAATAATCGCTAATTGCGATTTTTTTTACCAAAAATATGTAGAGGAATACGTATCGGCCTAAACTGAGGAAAAAAAATGTTTTTTTATATATTTTTTGAGGATATTTATTATAGCAAAAAGTAAAAAATATTGCATTTTTTTCAAAATTGTCGCTCTATTTTTGTTTATATCGCAAAAAATAAAAACCGCAGGGGCGATAAAATATCACCAAAAGAAAGCTCTATTTGTGGGAAAAAAGGACACCAATTTTGTTTGGGAGCCACGTTGCACGACCACGCAATTGTCAGTTACGCAGTGCCGAATCGCAAAAAGGGGCCTGGTCCTTTGGCTGCAAATTGGTCTGGGGCTTAAGTGGTTAAATGCTGATTTTTTTTGTGAGGTAAACACTTGCTAGTAATGACCACATGAAGTGGCCACACACACTTCTGGCCTGCTGCAGGACATCTTGAAAGACATGGCACCTGCTGCACCTCTAGGTTTAGGACAGCATGAAGAGAAAACCTCAGAAAGTGGGATTATACCGGCAACAAGATAAACCATATAGGCTACATAAAATAATTTTATAAATTTATTTTCAAAATACAAAGACATATAAAAATTGAAACAGTTCTTAAAAACAGTATGACAAATGGTACACAATGATATGCATATCTGAGGTAGGTGAGAGTGTAGAATTCCGACGCGTTTCCAAAAGGCTGAATTATGCCTGTCTTCCTCAGGGAATTATAGTCACCATCTACAGAATATCAAGACATGTCAATTATGTAAAAGAACAAAGCGAAAAGATTCCCCACCCCAATATGACATGGGGTAGAGAATCATACATTGCATGTAAGTATGAACAAATATTCAATATACATCCATAGTAAATTTTGAATCGTACACTTACATAGTCAAATATTGCATATATAGCATTGCCTCCCATTCACTTTCCGAGAAGAAAAGACGTCCAAGAGTTGGCAAGAGGTAACGGCCACATTCCCATACTCTCTACAAGACGGTACAAGTAAAAAGGTTCCATATATCTAATGGCGCAAAAACCTAAAAACCACCAATGGAGAAAAGGAATAATATCTTAGAGCCTGGATATGAGATTGAAAAGAGAAAAAGATTCTCCCCAAGATTACCACACCTTTTTCTCTTTTCAATCTCATATCCAGGCTCTAAGATATTATTTTCAAAATTTACTATGGATGTATATTGAATATTTGTTCATACTTACATGCAATGTATGATTCTCTACCCCATGTCATATTGGGGTGGGGAATCTTTTCGCTTTGTTCTTTTACATAATTGACATGTCTTGATATTCTGTAGATGGTGACTATAATTCCCTGAGGAAGACAGGCATAATTCAGCCTTTTGGAAACGCGTCGGAATTCTACACTCTCACCTACCTCAGATATGCATATCATTGTGTACCATTTGTCATACTGTTTTTAAGAACTGTTTCAATTTTTATATGTCTTTGTATTTTGAAAATAAATTTATAAAATTATTTTATGTAGCCTATATGGTTTATCTTGTTGCCGGTATAATCCCACTTTCTGAGGTTTTCTCTTCATACCTATTTGGGGATGATGGCAACCAATATGTGTCTCGAGAACTGAGTTCAATCTATTTCAGGTTTAGGACAGCAAGGCGTGTGGGGGTGTAGAGGTGACTGAGCTGTGACCATCACCAAGGTGCAGGACATTTGGTGACACCACCTTCAGCAGTGTGCATCCTTTCCAGCCGCCAGAAAATGTACCCATGCCCCTGCCCATGTTTAATTGACCACATATCTGTGGTCATGTGTACCTTGCTACTGACTACATGGCCCTATGGTATGGAGACATTACCTTCCACATGCTGACAAAAAGCAGGGATGAATTTCTGTGAAAACAAATTTCATCTGGGTACCTGCCACTGTGAGGCACCAAAGGCCATGAACTCACCAAATGGTGCTGACTCCACTAGCTGTAATGGGAGCAGCTGTAAAGCCAGCACTTTTTACAAGCTTGCATTGAGATGCTGAGCATAGGAGTTATTAGGGGACATTTTTTCTTATGCTCCAGCAGCTATGGAAGAGATATCTTCCTCGTCAAGAATTTTGTTAGAGATAGCATGGGGGGGTTAGGAGACTTACAGGCTGGTTAAAGTCTATACTTTCTAAATGTGGACCCATTGTTAATTCTTTCCTGTACTTGATGTTCTGTAAATTAAGCCTCTCAAATCCTTTGTCAGACTTCCTTTACTACAACTTAAGGCTGCAGAAGTTGCAGCAGATGCAGATGGAGAGTGTTTTGGAGTAGGGGGACATGAGTGAATCAAACTTTGAAGGGGAGAAGGAGGAGTGGGGGTGTTTTGCTGCCAACTAATATTTGTGAGGTGCTGCTTCCACAGAGTTGTTTGGTGCAAATTCATGTGTCTCCTCATACACGTGGTACCCAAGTGACTGGTAGTTTAACCATGACTGATACTGAGTAAAAAATCTCCAATAATTTATCTGTGAATAATGACTATAATCTAGTGTTCTATGTGTTTTCAGCAATCATCAAAAAAGATGATTGAGTGTGTATTTACATGTTAAAAGACAATGAGATCCTATATAGTTCTCACGTTTTTTTTTTTTAAAGTGGTTGTATACCCTTAATTTAGACTTGCACCTACAGGTAAGCCTAGATTAAGGCTTACCTGTAGGTACAAGAAATATCTCCTAAACCTGCACGGTTTAGGAGATATTTGCAAAGAACGATTTACAACGTTGTCTACGGCGCATGCATGCCATAGACAACGGTGCATTGAATGGGTTAATCCCCATTTCCAACTGCGGCTCACCGCAGTTGAAGTGCCCCACGCACATGCGCGGAGCGACGTCTTCGCTGCTCTGGCCAATTGATTGGCCGGAGCGGCGATACCCGGAAGAGCGATGGCTGCGGCTGGAGGGGGAGAAGAAGACGGCGTCGGGGGCCGCGATCTAAGGTAAGTGATGCATAATGAGCTAGTATGCTAGTCATACTATCTCATTATGACTTTCTCTTGCAGGTAGTTTAAAAAAAAAAAAAGTTTAAAAGGGTATACAACCACTTTAATAAAAAAAAAAAGCATAAACATAGAAAGCCACTCACATGTACAGTATTTAGGCCAGGCACGAACAGCTATAGCTTTAAAAATCCCCATCAACAATCGAAAGAACGGATGGCAATGGATTAGATCCTTCAATGTAATCCCTGTATTGTCCACTTGCTCTCCCTTTAAGTGGCATAAAGCCACGTCTTGGCCACGCCCCTAGGCCTTTCAGCGTAATGACGTCATCAGGGGGCCAGCTCTTACCCACACAAAAAAAAGGAATAAAGAAGCTTATGCTTATATGCAGCTACCCTGAAAAAATACTCATAATATAAAACTAATTGTAAAATATAACTAATATCAATATATAGTACATCTAGCCACTACTCCTAATCTAAAAGCCAGGTTTATACATCATCATATAATCTTGAAATAGTCCTTAGTGAAAGTCTATAGTATATTAGTGTTTCACATTAAAAAAGCCACTTGCATATTTTTGCAACTGCTCTGAGGTCCCGTGCCTCTCTCACTCCAGGCACAGGTGCTGACAACCTCTGGGTTCTGTCACCTCCCCACACTGTCTGCATATGAAAGTAGTGAAGCTACACACCTCTGATTTCATTCACAGACCTTCCATCCACATCCTCTTGCTGAGGCATTTTGCTTGTGTACTGGGGTTTCTCTATCACTGCAGACTGAATACATTTTTTGTAAAGGGATCAGCAATATGAGGCTTCAACATTTTCATATGATGCCAGTCTGTATTATTTTGTATTATCCAAGCCGGGAAAGCACTGGTGTAACCACAAAGCAGACTGAATAGCTAAACTGCACTTTCAAAGTATTTACTTTGTACATGCGATGCAGAAATAAATATGTGCACATGTGTGACTATGACAGTGTACATACCATTAATTCACTAATAAATGTGTTTTAACTTAACAATATACACTTTATTGTCTGGGCATACAACAGGTAGTTTAATTCGTTTTCAGGATTAGTTTCATTTATTCGTTTTCTAATCAATTTCAAATAGTTTTCCAACTTCCAAAAAGAATAAAATAGAATAGAAAATAAATTAATAGAATAGAAAAAATGTCTATTCTATTCCTTTATTTTCTATTTTATTCTCTTTTAATTGGAAAACTGTTCGAATAAAAAAAAAAATTGAATTTGAAAACTATTCGAATTCGAAAAGTTTTCGAATTTAAAAACTATTTGAATTTGAAAAGTATTTGAAAAGTATTTGAAAACGATTCAAATTCGAATTTCGTCCGAATTCAAATTTCATTATTTTGCATAAGTTTAAATTTGGTACTTTTCTAATTCTGAAATTTGGATGCATCCGAATTTCCGAATAATGAAAATTCGTCCGAATTTTAATTTGTAACGAAACGAACCGCACATGTCTACATACTACTACTATTTGCTATTGCATGTTACAGTAATACATATCTGTACATTTACTAGCTTAGCTGTATCGACGGCATGGTGTACAGTTTGTTCTTGGAGCTGCTCCTTTGTCACTTTTTTTGTGTATATTTTTATGCACACACTAAACAAATATATTTGTTAATGATACATAAAGTATCTGCATATAAGCCACAACATAGCCTCAATTTGGTATTCAATGCACACTCTAAAGGAGCAGATACTAATTTTATAGTGTAAGCTTTACTTTTTATGTATCAATATTCTATAATTATTTCAGCCCAGGATCCTATTTCATAATAAAAAAAGTCCTTCTTTTTATTAATACAGTTGGGATTTTCTCTTTATATTATTTTACTTTGAAAACACATACTATGACACCGTTTAATCATTGTTTTTTTTTTTATTATTATGTTCATATATATGTTACCCATCTAACAGTTACATTATTTTATTTATATAAAACCATTAAAAAGACAATTGTTACAAAACAATAAAATAAATAAATAAATGCCTTACCAGATGAGTTAAATGATTGTGTTTGCAGGCATCGGTAACAAAAAAATGCTTCAAATCTTTATAGTTATTTCTTACTGTCTCTGGCCCTAAATGTGTTATCTACAAACAAGGAAAGGATTGATAATAATATTAATATTCAATTTGCTGTTACCTTTGTTTGCTTTTTTTTTGCTGTCACAAACAAAAAAGTTAAGCTCAGGTTACTGTACATTTCAAACATCTTTGCATGCTTTGGCAATGGCATAGGTAAATGTATATTCTGTACATGTAAGTGAACTCTGATTGTAGCTTAACTAAAGCAAGGATTTGTTTTCTCCACTTTAAAGACACATTTAGGAAAAAAATTCTACAAATCCAGATTGTATGTGCAGTAAAAGCACGATAGCTGGCGTATGCTTAAACTACAGCAAGAAAAACAATGAGACTTGACTTCATTAAAATGGATTTTGCTTTTACAGCAAAAGGGAAAGACTTGGATTTAAGGGCTAGGCTGTTATCTTCTAATCTCAGATGGATATCAGGCACTACACAGGAATATAATTTGTAGGTCATCTCAGTCAGAAGCAATTAGCTGACCAGCTCATTTTTTGTTAAACTACTGTGTAATTTGCTGCAATCACAAGCAATTAGCAGATTTCAGGGAAGGGCAAATGATGATGATGGTAATGATGATATGGAGAAACATGGGGGAATGGAAATAACAATTAGCCTTTCACCTATGAGTGCATGCTACAAATTTGAAGTGAGGGAGACACATCATATGTGAACACTAAGACACGAAGTCTCCTTATGTATACTGATTCTACCATAATAGCACATACTCTTTGAGCATTCAAGGGCAATATTTTGTGTGTGAAAGTATTCCATATTTGTGTTCTACAATTTTTTTCTTCTGCAAGCAAATGGTATACAAATTTCATTTGTGCACTTTTTTCTCCCGAAAAGTGCCTTTTAAAATATCTATTAACGGGAAGTAGGAGAAAGTGAGCAGGAAATGTTTAAGCCAATGGCATGGGCAGAAATACTAAGAAGAGACATGCCAGTAGTAGGCCACAAGACCATACAGAAGGAAGGAGCTATGAGCGCAGAGCCTCTTCCAGTAGGCACGATTACAGGGGCAGGAACTTTTCTGTACACCACAGTAAAAGATCCAGTACAGGGTTCTATTTATATAAGTAGCAAAAATAATCTGCAAGTGTCTTCAATAACCCCAATCTTCCTATGGTCCTTTTTATTTAATACAAAACTTCCTCATGTCAAACATGATATACGTATCTGCTCTGTGCAATAGACGGGCACAGACTTACACCTGAACCTCTTCTTCTGGGGTCCACTGTCTGCGCTTGTGGCTCCTTCTCTTCTGAATGTACCCCTACAGTAAACTGCTTGCTATGAGGTACACCTGCGGGCTCCCTCCCAATCCACGCAGCCTGCATCCATAGAAACAGACATCACAGCGTAGCCCCTGCTCCCTCTTCACAGGATTTGACTAACAGCAGCAGGAGCGAATGGCTCCCTCTGCCTTAGAAAAGCTTGTGAGACCAGGAAGAGGTGACAGAGGCACCACAGAGGGGCACAGCACCGGATCAAGTGAGGACTCAGGAAAAATGTAAGGAAAGTGTGATGCTATTCAAATGCCACATGTATTTGAGTAATGATATCCAAGTTTGTATAAATGTTTTAAGCATAACTATGTTTAAATAAAATAACTTTTATGAATTTTTGTCTGCCACATGATTATTCACCTAAAAAGGGCTGTACCCACAATCTTTCCTTCGAAACTTCCAAATTGGGATGTTGGTGTTATGAATAATACTAACCTGATCATGTCCACATAATCCATTGATATTTATGTGATTAGCTGTAGCCAATCACAGCATGTCAACAATAAGCAAGTTGTCATAAATAGAAAGCCATTCAGTTAACTATTGCTTATAATAACAGTGTAAAAAAAAAAAAATTACCTTGTGCTTTGGATCATTGTCACGTTGGAATGTCCAAGTACGTCCCATGCGCAGCTTCCTGGCTGATGAATGCAAATGTTCCTCCAGTATTTTTTGATAACATACTGCATTCATCTTATCAACAATTTTGACCAAATTTCCTGTGCCTTTGTAGCTCACACACATCCCCAAAACATCAGCGATCCACCTCCGTACCTTTCATCATAGGCCTTGTTGACTCCTCTCCAAATATAGATTGGGTGTAGCCAAAAAGCTCAATTTTGGTCTCATCACTCCAAATGACTTTGTGCCAGAAGTTTTGAGGCTTGTCTCTGTGCTGTTTGGCATATTGTAAGTGGGATACTTTGTGGCATTTGCGTAGTAATGGCTTTCTTCTGGCGACTCGACCATACAGCCCATCTTTCTTCAAGTGCCTCCTTATTGTGCATCTTGAAACAGTCACACCACATGTTTTCAGAGAGTCCTGTATTTCACCTGAAGTTATTTGTGGGTTTTTCTTTGCATCCCAAACAATTTTCCTGGCAGTTGTGGCTGACATTTTAGTTGGTCTACCTGACCGTGGTTTGGTTTCAACAGAACCCCTCATTTTCCACTTCTTGATTAGAGTTTGAACACTGCTGATCGGCATTCTCAATTCCTTGGATATCTTTTTATATCCCTTTTCTGTTTTATACAGTTCAACTATCTTTTCCCGCAGAGCGTTTGAAAATTATTTTGCTTTCCCCATGACTCAGATCCAGAAACATCAGTGCAGCACTGGATGAAAGATGCAAGGGTCTATCAGGAGTCCAGAAACGCATTGACCTTTTATACACACACTAATTACAAGAAAACAGATCACAGGTGAGGATAGTTACCTTTAATAGCCATTCAAACCCCTTTGTGTCAACTTGTGTGCATGTTATCAATCCAAAATCACCAGGGTATGTAAACTTTAGATCAGGGTCATTTGAGTAATTTCTGTTGCCAATATGATTTAAAAAGAGTAAACACAGTTGATTGATAATAAATGGCTTCACCCAAACACTAACCATGAGTGAAAGAAAAGAAAAATGGCCAAAAAATCATAAATTATGCCAGGGTATGTAAACTTATGAGCACAACTGTATATACCATAGTTTGTAGACTCTATAACTTTCACACAGACTAAATAATATACACTGATTTGGGTTATTTTTAACCAAAGAAATGTAGCGGCCTACATTTTGGCCAAAATGTAGGAAGAAAGATTATCTGTTTGCAAAATGCTATAACAGCAACTAAGAAAAACGTGTCATTTTACAAATTTTTTTATATTTTTCATTTATATAGCAAAAAAAATTTGAAATCATGTGGTGATCAACTACTACCAAAAGAACGCTCTATTTGTGTAAAGAAATTATATAAATTTAATTTGCGCACAGTGTTTCATGACCTCACAAGTTAAAGTAGCGCAGTGCTGAATAGCAAAAAATGGCCTGGTCATGAAAGGGGAAAACCTTACAGAACGCAAGTGGTTAAAGTAGGAAATATGTATATTTTTGAACCATTTACATGATTTTCACAGAGAATATGTGCTACAGGAGATTCTAGCACTATAATTTTAATGTTGTGATTGTTATTTCATTCTTTGATAATAAACATTATACCAGGCTAGGACTGGTAAATTCTCTTCCACAGGCAGTTGTTTCAGCAGGGAGCATTGATAATTAAAAAAAAAAAATTATTAGATAAGCACCTGAATGACCACAACATACAGGGATATACAATTTAATATTAACATAAAATCACTCACATATGTTGGACTTGATGGACTTGTGTCTTTTTTCAATCTCCCCTACTATGTAACTATATAAGACTGAATCCATGATAGGTTGGAACCTAAAATGAGGCTGCATGAAAATCTCCCAAGTTCCCACACAATCTTTTTGGGAGGAAAATATTTTGAACTTTGTCCAATAGCAAGACACTTACTTCAAACAGCTGGCTTTATATACTGCCTATAAAGATGGCAGACTAACCTTTTAAAATGCATACAAGCTTTGCAGACATTCAGGCACACAGGGTCCACATACATGCAAATTGGATGCAGGTTTCCCAGCATCCAATTCGCATTACAGGCAAGTTGGGAGCCGGTTCACACAGGTCCAGGGCGGCTGCGGAGGAGATTGCAAAAGGCAAAAGGGTCCTGTGCGTGTTTGGGTCCAGTTCAGGTGCGAATTCATGCAAAAATTCGGACCTGTACCAGTGAACAGACACGCAGCGGACCCCAGGCGCAAACTCGCAGCTGCACTCATGTGAACCCGGCCTTATATTGTATTAATTTGACATTATTTAACAGTATTTGTCATATCTTGGCAATTGGTTATTTTCAATATATTGTATGATTTTTTAATATTCGAGGTTAACACTTTACTGATCCATATTAATATGATTATCTAATTTTAAAGGGCCACTCGATCAAATTTTCAAAAAGGTATAAATAGCATGTCTAAAAAAAATAATAATACTTGGTTGTTTTTGTAAAAGAATGCCTGAAAATGTTCTATTACTGTAACTTTTGCTTGTTTTGAACAAACTCTTTAGAACTGGCACTCTGTGCTTTGTTGTAGCAGAATAATATTGTCCATTACACACAGGCAGCAACCCCTACACACAGGCAGCAACACATCCACACAGGCAGCAACCCCTACACACAGGCAGCAACCCCTACACACAGGCAGCAACCCCTACACACAGGCAGCAACACATCCACACAGGCAGCAACCCCTACACACAGGCAGCAACACATCCACACAGGCAGCAACCCCTACACACAGGCAGCAACCCCTACACACAGGCAGCAACCCCTACACACAGGCAGCAACACATCCAAACAGGCAGCAACCCCTACACACAGGCAGCAACACATCCACACAGGCAGCAACCCCTAACACACAGGCAGCAACCCCTACACACAGGCAGCAACCCCTACACACAGGCAGCAACACATCCACACAGGCAGCAACCCTACACACAGGCAGCAACCCCTACACACAGGCAGCAACCCCTACACACAGGCAGCAACACATCCACACAGGCAGCAACCCCTACACACAGGCAGCAACCCCTACACACAGGCAGCAACCCCTACACACAGGCAGCAACCCCTACACACAGGCAGCAACCCCTACACACAGGCAGCAACACACACATATCCTTAAAAAATGCTGGCCCAAAACCCAAAAAAAAACACAGTAATGCATCCTAGAAAACACTTACCTTCGTACAGAGCGCTCGCTACTTCCGTTCGGCAACACGTGGGCCCCTCAAACAGCCTTATATACACTGCGCACGCGTCGAAGTCCGCCTGCGTCCTCCGCGTCGCCCGCCCATGACGTTCCTCATGACGAGTATTCCCCGCCCCGCTTCCCCTCGTTGCATTGTTGGTGAATTAATTCATGAATATGGCGGACACATTCTCAGCCAGTAGCGCGGAGGAAAGCCAAGAAGCCAACACATCTGCATCCAGCAGCAGATATAAGGCCACCAATATGGCCTTTGAAGAGATGGTGGAGATGGTGGACATCCTCCAAAGGGAAGATTACGACGGGGAAAATGCCCGTACCCTCGACCCAACTTGCGCAAGGACAAGATTCTCACTACAATCGTCAGCACCCTGGAGCAGAAATTCGGCGTACGAAGGGGCAAGGATCAACTGCGCAAACGATGGTCCGACATCAAATCCAGGGAGCACGATCAATACAGGAGAATTCGAAAAGCCATCAAAAAAAGTAAGTCAAGCACGTGCGCTACTATGGTTATACTTGATATGTCTAATCTTGCGCAGATGTAATTACCATTCGTCCGTGAAACTTGCGCAGATGTTATTACCATTCGTTCGTGAAAACTTGCGCAGATGTAATTACCATTCGTCCGTGAAACTTGCGCAGATGTTATTACCATTCGTTCGTGAAACTTGCGCAGATGTAATTACCATTCGTCCGTGAAACTTGCGCAGATGTTATTACCATTCGTACCTGAAACTTGCGCAGATGTAATTACCATTCGTCCGTGAAACTTGCGCAGATGTTATTACCATTCGTCCGTGAAACTTGCTTCGTCCGTGCTGAATAACCTGAAACTTGTAAGGGTTTTAGGGGTAACTTACACAGGGACTCCAGAGGCTGTTTGGGGGGGGGGGATAAATATGTTAAGCAGGGTCTCATGCTCACAATTCCCAAAAAATGCTCATCATCTCTAAATACTGTAGGTGGTGACTTTTCAAAGAAGTACACTCACCTGTCCCTTGGATGGTGCAGCTACAATCTCTGATCTTGCAATCATGAAATTAATGTTTGCGGCTTCACTTCCCGGGTCACTATTGGGCATGCGCCAGTTGCGCAATGCAATAGGACTGGTCCGCGCGAGCTCGGGGACCCCTGTGTGTCCCAGCAGACAGCACGGTGGGACGGGATGTGGCGTATACTTCTGTGGGAGTCTAGGGCCGGATGTGTGTGCAAATACCTGCCTTACACAGGTATCTGCAACCCATCCCCCCTAAAACGTTCAAAATAAGACACCACAGGGGTGCAGGGATCCAATGAGCGGAAGTTCAAATTTAGGGTTGAAGGGCGCTTTAAGTATTGGAGTTTCATTAGATAGACATTTCAATTCTGTCTTCAAGTAGGATCTTCTAACAAACTGCTAATAATTGGCAAGACTTTTAAACAATGTTTACTAATCCTATTTTGGCACTCAAATATCAGTGTGATTCAAAAGTGTACCTTTTTGTGTTCCATTACCATAGGGGGCAAAAGACTCAGACGTCAGTCCGAACCTACGAGGACCTCCCGGCCTCACCAGACTAATTGGGCAGTTAGCCCAAGCCCACGCGTGGATGTGGCGGAACAGGTCGTTGAAGTCGATCAAATCTGCACCCCACCAAGTGAGTGTCTCAGAACACAGATTGAGCTAATAAATTAAGGTCTGCATGTTTTTGACACTTTTTTTCTTGTGTTTTCTCTACCCAACTTTTAGGTGATGCTGATCTGTTTGTGGAACGACAAGCTGCGGAGCCATTTACCACTGACAGTGCCCACAGGCTTATTGGGCAGATCATGGCCTGGAATCTGCAGCTGGAAAACATGCAGAAGGAGATGGCCACCATGCAGCAGGGAATGAAGGACATGATTGATGTTTTGGGGAGAATCTAAAGACCCCTTTTACATTTCTTAACATCAATCATGTCCTTCATTCCCCTTTTGAAGCGCTGTTTAACTAATTTTAGAGGCCAAATTTTAAATATGCACACGGTATGTCAACATGTGCTATGTGCCATCAGGGGATCTCAATGGACGCATTTTGTGTTTGCAACCCCTAATGCTAGTAGGTGAGAGGGAAGGGGTTTCACACACAAAACACGTCCATTGATTCCCCATGATGGAACATAGCACATGTTGACATTACCCATTTTCCAGTTAAATTAGTGTGCATATTCAAAATTTGGCTTCTTCTGTTCATGGGTTACCTGTTGAACTTTGTAAGTTCTGGACTTTTACATTGTGTAAATAATTTCAAATGCTAAGCCAAAATTTTTAAAAAATTTTAAACATGTTTTTATGTTTGTTTTAAAAAATCAATCCCAAAAAAAAAAACAATATGTTGTGAGAAAAACACCAAAAAAATGTCAAAAAGATAACATAAAAAAAAAAAAAAAAAAAAAAACCATGAAACAAAAAAAAAAAAAAAAAAAAAAAAAAATACCAAAAATACCAAAACAACCAAAAAAAAATAAAAAAAAAAAAAAAACAAAAAAAAAAGTTTTGGATGTGCACTATAATAAAAAAAATAATGTTTGCACAAATTCAAAAATGTGTGGCTTCTTCTTTTTAAATACTACCAGTTTGACAAAAACATGTTGTGGTTCATTGACAAAGGGGCTTATTTACTAAACGCTAAACAAGTTTGCCACTATTAAGATGTGCACTAGGACAACATATAAAACAGGCCAAATTAAAAGCCAAACAATACGAAACGACCAATATTTCAAACATAAATAACTGTATTTATTCATTGTAAATGAAAAAGATGGTTTAAGGGTCTGCTGCCATTTCAATGGCCCCCCTACCATTAAAATACTGTAAATAAAGGTCCCGCACTTGCTGGGCTGATTGTGGTGCGGAACCAAGAGGGCGATTATCCAGCCCTGTCATGTTGCCTTCCACTCCGGCCTCAGGGCCAATTGGTAAGGAGTATGTTCCTGAATGTTTCCCGTAAATAATTGTGCATGACACAGCATGCAAGAATAATAGTATTGAGTTTGTACTCTGCCAGATGTAGCGATGTAAGGAGCAATCTGAAACGGTTGGCCATAATACCAAAGGCATTTTCCACCACCCTTCTTGCTCTGGCCAACCGATAATTAAAAATCCTCCTCTCAGGGGTGAGGGATCGTTGGGAAATGGCCTCATCAGATGGTCACCCAGGACCGAACGCCTCGTCGGCAATAGCTTCCATGCTGGGGAGGTTGGTGCAAGCAAATAAGACCCACTAAATAATACATTCTAAAAGTCCGTACGTGTGTACGCGGCATAAGAGGAGTGTGCAGAGTAGAGTAACCTACATAAATCATTAAATTGACTGAATAATCAATCAATCAATCATATTTTTATTTCCATGTGCTAGCACAGTTTCAAGAGTATGTTTGATTCAGTTTATTATGTCCAATGCCAAGGAGCATCCATGGGGGCAAAGTTTTCACGGTCTCTGGCAAATTTATACATGGGCTGGTGAAAGGAGATTTTTCTCTTTAGCCGTAACAATCCTTTCAGAGAGCAGATCGGCTTGTACTGTCATTTTATAGACGATTTAAGACTTGCATGGAAGGGTCCAGTCCATGAAATCAATTTTTTTATTCTGTATTTAAATGATAACCATTTGAACCTAGAGTTACAGTTACAATTATCATTTTGAGCAAATTGATTATCTGGATTTTACCCTTATTGGACAAACTTAGAATGGATCAATCAGTACCAAAACATCCACCACATACAATCAAAGCCCTCCCCATTGGGGAATTTGTGAGAGCAAGAAGGAATTTCTCCTCACAATCAGATTTTGACCATGAATGCAATATGGTCACTGATAGACTTGGACAATGAGGCTACAATGATTTTTTGATTGAGAGGGGTAGGAGACTGGCGGAACAACAACCTTATTAAAATTGTAACGAGCAGTAAGGCAACTAAGCACTCTCATTGTAATTCCAGAGCAGCTCATTTTGTCACAGGGGCGCTCCAGGGGGGGGGGGACAATCCCCCCCAAAAAATATTAATGACTCCTGAGTCTCTTGTGAATGATTGTGTAAAATCGCAGAATACAGGTATGCCATTATTTTTGAAGAAAAAAAAACTGCCATTCAAGCATTGACATTTTCATCTTGTTCAATCTTAATTAGTTTAGATTAAGGAATATTTGCCTCCTTAATGATCGGCCATTTTTTGTGATATGGCACTGCGTCACTTTAACTGACAATTGTGCGGTCGTGCGACGCTGTACCCAAACAAAATTGACGTTCTTTTTTTCCCACAAATAGAGCTTTCTTTTGGTGGTTCTTATTTTTTCCATTATAAACAAAAGAAGACCAACAATTTTGAAAAAATATATATATATTTTTCACTTTTTGCTATAATAAATATCCCAAAAAAATAAATAAATAAAATTTGTTCATCAGTTTATGTATTCTTCTACATATTTTTGGTAAAAAAAAAATCGCAATCAACGTATATGTTGCACAAAAGTTATAGCATCTACAACATTTATTTATTTATTTTTACTAGTAATGTCGGCGATCAAGCATTTTTAGCGGGACTGCAACATTGCAGCAGACAGATCGCACACTTTTGACACTTTTTTGGGACCATTGAGACATAGGAACGATAAACATGTCACTGTTTTAAACAAGGTTAGGACTGTATGATACGTTAAATACAGTTCTGTGAGCAACACCTTATTTTCTGGCAGTGCCCCTCCCGAGACTAAACTCTGGATCCGCCCCTGTTTTGTCACTGCTTCTTCCATGCAGTATCAGGATATTGTAAAAATTGTTAAACAATGTCTTCCCATCCTGTATGCTGAGAAAGCATTATATGATGTTTTCTAACAGGGATGCAGTTTCTCTAGTAGGAGATCTCTCACTTTGGGATCTGTCCTTTCTCCCAGCCTTTTCAGTTTCCACACTTCACAAGCCTCTCATACGTGGCTGAGAGTGTCACAGGATCATATCCATGTGGCTACGGCAGTGTTGTAGACATAATAAGAGCAAAACAGTGACTTCTTTCTCTACATAAGAGGTATATTCCCTTAAGAATTACATTAATTGTAATTGTAATTTATGTCATTGAAGGCAAGGCCTGTCAGATGTAGTATATAGGATGCACAATCTGTCCACTGAGGGTCAGGATATCGGAGCATTATAATGACACACTGAATTCCAATGCTAACAATATATCTGACGTGTCTAAGTATTTTAAAACAGTACATGCAGGGAAATTTGACCATTTTTTTTTTTTGGTTTAGAAAAAATCAAGACATAAATTGCACCCTACTCCAGAGAGAATTTTGTACACTTAATTCCAGAATTCTGACGGGAATGAATAATAGGATGTATATAACTTTGTTTTTGAAATAAATATACTCCCCTTTGGGATTTATATGGGTAATTTTTCTGTTTTGTGCTCCTTTTTCTTTTCTGAATGCTTTTCTCTCTTTACGGGCTTGCTGGACCCATTTTTATGAATAATAGATTTTTATTGAGTTTTACAATTTATACAACAAAAAAAACAGAAAATCCAGATATTGGAAAAAACAGTGAAACTTCAAGTGGAAGCTATGGCTTACAATAGTGCAAGAATATGATACAATACCATACAATAACATGTAGAACAAGAAAATATTCATGTAACGCGGTTCGAGCGTGTGGACCCAGTTAAACATAGGTACATGTCCAATTTTTGGAGTTGATGGAGTAGGTGGTCCCACTCCCTGGTCACCCCCGACGGGATCTTACTGTGGCCAGAGTGCGTGACCCCCCATCCCGCAGGTCAAAATAGACTTACAAATTCAAATAAGCAGTAACTATAAAACCATTTACGTATGTAGTGACTGTACATTACTCTCGCAATTGTGTCAATAAGTATGCTTAGTCCGTCCTGGCAGATACCATATCTTTGTTTGGAACTATTCAGTTAGTGGAATTTGTGTATTGTTCTTGATCCACGTGGACCAAGGGAGCCATAGTAGATTGGCGCGGTCCAGTCTGCCATTTCTGATTGCTATGTTTTGTTCGTATATATAGTGAAGATGGGTTGTCCTCACTACCTCTCCTAGGGTGGGTGGTTCAGGGTTTTTCCATCGTCTAGTTATGGATAGTCTAGTCGAGAGCAGAATATGAGACAGGACGTGTCTTATCTGAGGAGGGTAACTGTCCATGTCTAGGGAAAGAAGTGCAAGGTCAGGTCGAGGGTCAAGATTGTGACGTAATATTTCAGATAGGAGTTGGAATGTCGATGTCCATAGGGGCAGTAGTTTGGGGCAGCTCCAGAACGTATGGAGCATATCTCCTCTTGTGCCACAAAGACGCCAGCATTGGGCACTGGTGGCATTAGAGAATTTCGATGTTCTAGCGGGTGTCAAATACCAACGTTGGAAATTTTTTATTGTTAGTTCCCACAGGTTAGAGCAACTAGTGACTTTGTAAACTGAATTGCATGCTTTGGTCCATTGGTCTATGGAGTACTCTCGTCCCAGGTCAGATTCCCACTTAATTAAGTGGGTAGATTTGATGAAAAACTGCTTCTGTTGAAGTATATTATAAAAAAGGGATATTCCTTTGTGTTTGCTCATTGGGTTGTGCAGGAATTGCCTAGCAGATTGGGGGATTTCACATTTCCAGGAAGTAGACGTAAGTAGATAGTGTTTAGCCCTGAGATATAGGTAGAAATCTGATTTAGGTAGATGGAATTCAGATTGTAGGTCTTGGAATGATTTGAGCTTGTTGTCAATGAAGAGGTCGTTGATGTAAGTGATGCCGTGCTCACTCCATCGTGTAAAGGAAATGTGATCTATTTTGTGATGTAGCACAAGTAGTGGGATGTTCATGGAGATTCTCATGGGGTAGTTTAGATTGTGGGTTGTGAATTTTTTCCAGGTTTGGATTGAGGCTACCATCGTGGGGGGAAAGTGGGAGGAATTGGTGGCGATGCGTGGGTTAGATAGCAGCCAAGGGAGTAGATTCTTCCCTGGAGCAATAGAGGACTCTAATTCTCCCTAAATAGTGCGGTGTACAGGAGAGAACCATTCTCTAATCTGTGTGAGAATTGATGCCATGTAATAATCACGGAAGTCTACATAACCTGCTCCCCCTGCGGTACGGGATTTAATTAGGTGTTTATGTGCGCTTCTCGCTTTCTTACCTTGCCAGGTAAAGGAGGACAGGATAGTCTGAAGAGATCTAAAGTAGTTATTCGGTATAGGAATTGGTAGGGTCCTAAAGAGGTACAGAATTTGGGGGAGGTGGAGCATTTTGAATGCCGCTAATCGGCCCATCCAGGACAGCTCAAAAGACGCCAAATTGCGAAGATCTTCTTCGAGTTTGTTGCAAAAGGGGATATAATTATGATAGAATAGTTCTGCTGTAGTTTTAGTCAGTTGAACTCCAAGGTAGGTTATACTTTTTTCAGCCCAAGCAAATGGGTATTGTAGTTGTAGTAGTAAACTGGAAGTAGCATCAATGCCCAGGTTCAGGATACTGGATTTGCTATTATTGACTTTGTAATAAGATAAATTACTGAATTGGGTTAGCGTCTCTTGAACTGCCTGGAGGGAGGTGGTAGGGTTGGAGATCATTAGTATGACATCTGCGACGTCATCTGCGACTTATTTTATGCTCTAGTTTTCCTATTGTTATACCCGTAATTTGTTTATTCGTTCGGATGGATTGAGCCAGGGGTTCCCTAACTAAGTTAAAGATTAAGGGGGAAAGAGGGCAGCCTTGCCTAGTTCCGTTTGTTATGCTGAATGGGTCGGACAGTGAATCCGCCGAGTATACTCGAGCTGAGGGAGAGGAATACAGGGCCATGATGGCACTATGAATTTGACCTGTAAGTCCGAATTTCCCCAAGACCGATGATAGATACCCCCAGTGTACTCTATCGAACGCCTTTTCAGCATCTAGGGATAGGAGTACAGAGGGGGTACCTGTGAGCCTTGCATGATGGATAACATCTATCATCCGTCTGGTGGCGTCTGAGGATTGTCTGCCTTTCGTGAAGCCTGATTGGTCTGTATGAATAAGCTCTGGGAGGATGTCGATTAGTCTATTGGCGATCAATTTTGCGTATATTTTAATACCTACGTTAAGTAGAGATATTGGCCGGAAGTTTTGGGGAGAGGTTGGTTCCTTGCCTGGTTTGGGGAGTGTAACTACTATTGCGCTAAGCATATCTGAAGAGAAGGAGGATGTGGAGACCGCGGAGTTGTATACTGTGCAAAGTGTGGGGGCCAGGATCTGCTGAAAAGCTTTATAGTATTCCCCAGTGAATCCATCTGGACCAGGGGACTTGGCTGTCGGGAGTTTAGTGATAGCGAATTCTATCTCAGGGATTGTAAAGGGATCGTTAAGTCTAGCTAGTTGTGTTGGAGAGATAGAGGGAAGGTCGATGTTTTCTAGGAATTTGTTAATGTCTTCTTGGGAAGGCTGAATGGTACTTAGGTCGTCTTTTAAGTTGTAGGGGTCCTTGTAGTAGGCACTGAATGCATTCGCTATTTCGTGAGGTTTGAGCAGTTTTTCTTTAGTGAGTGGGTGCAACATGTACGGAATTTTGGATTTGGCTTTATGCCCTTTTAGTCTTAATGCCATCAGTTTACCTGCTTTATTGCCTGTGGAATATGTATTTGGTCTCAATTTGGTATATGATTTTTCAAACGCCTGTAGGAGTAATAATCTCAGGTCATGTCTGAGTTTAAATAGTCTGGTTTGGAGTGTAGGAGAGGGGTTGGATTTGTTTTGTGAGTCAGTAAGTTCTATGTCAGCAGTCAGTTGGTCAAGTTTTCGTGATCTCAGTTTTCTTGCCCTAGCTCCTAGTTGGATAAAAACACCCCTGAGTACAGCTTTGTGGGCATTCCACACTACCCCCGGGTCAGACACCGATTGGGAATTTATGGAGAAATACTCCTCAAGATGTTGTTGTATCTCCTGTTTTGTGGACTGATTTTGTAGTAGATAGTTATCAAGTCTCCATAAGTAGGAGCTGGGATGGTGGAGTTTAGCGTTACTAGTAATACTAATGGGGGCATGGTCTGACCAGGTGGTAGTATGAATCGCTGACGCTGAAATCTTTTGCAACAAGAATTTATCAGAGAGAAATAAATCAATGCATGAGTTGGTGTTGTGACGCGGTGATAGAAAAGTATAGTCGCGTTCACTGGCGTGACAACACCTCCACACGTCAAATAAAGCATTAGAAGATATAAAACCTTTCAGAGGAGAGGCGAGTTTCTTGCAACCTGCAGTAGAGTCAGTATGGACATCAGGTACTAAATTGAAGTCGCCACACCACAGAACATGACCTTTCTTGAATTTGTGGACCTCCATGAGCTTATTGAGGAAGGACATCTGTCGTTGGTTCGGTGCATACAGGGATACCAACGTATAGAGGGTGTTGTTAATTTTGCAGATAAGAATAATGTACCGTCCCTCGGTATCCGTGATGCATTGTAGGAGTTCAAACGAGACTGTATTGCGTATGGCAATGAGGACGCCTCTTTGTTTCTTAGTGTATGATGATTTAAAGATAGGAGGAAATAGCCTGTGCTGGCATATAGGAGCTGAGTCCTGGGTGAAATGTGTTTCTTGGACACATAAAATGTTGCTTTTGAGTGATAAGGCTGTCTTCCAGAGGGAAGAACGCTTGGCCGGATGGTTCAAGCCCTTTGCGTTCAGGGACACGACTGTTACGGACATTGCAGTGTTCTCTAGGGTGTTGGTGCGTTTAAGCAACTTACAGTTGAGAGGAGAGGAGCCCGGACACTTCAGGTTGTTTGCAGGGACAGTAGCGGAGGACACTTCAGTAGTTGTACGGTGAGTAGTTTCGGCGTTGGAGGTCGTCAGATAATGGAGGTCTGCTGCAGGGTCTTCACTGTTCTATCGATATAATTTGCCGGGGGTAGGTATCGAAGTTGTATCACGACAAAATGTATCTGTAATGAAAAATAAGGAAAGAAAGAAAAAAAAAAAAAAAGGGGGAAAGAAAAGGAAAAAAAACAAGGTATATAGCAACCTTGGATTCGGTAGGTAGTAGCAGATGTTGGTCGATTGGAAATAGGTCAGCAGTAATCTACTACTCGTGGATGCTGACTAAACCTGGGGGGGAAAAAGTTCAGAATCTAAGACTGAGAGAGCGGTCGGCCGGACCGGATCTTGTATGGTAGCTCAGTAGGAGTACGGGCAGCAGCTTTCAGTTCATGGAGGAGTGGTAGTTTCTTCTTTGGGAACTCTGAGGGGGGGAGTTGAATCTCCGTGGAGGTGCGGAGGGGCCATTCGGCGGTTCCGGTATTATGCCCCAAGCGTGCAGTAGTTTCATTCCTCCTTCCATTGTGGAGATTGTATGTGGGATGCCATTGTATGTAACCAAAATGGTGGCAGGATGTCGCCATTTGTAGATTATCTTATGATTCGTGAGGGCTTTTGTAACCGATTTCAGTTGTCTGCGCATTTGTAGCGTGTACTGCGATAAGTCGGCAAAAAGTTGGATGTCTGTGTATGGAGCTGGTAGGGTGTTCATTGCCCTCACTTTTGATAGGATCTGCTCCTTTGCTTGATAGAAGTGTATCCTTAGGAGTACGTCCCTCGGGATCGTGTCAGCTAGATGTTTGGGCTTAGGGATCCTGTGTATGCGATCGATCGTCAGCTCTATAGGGGTTAATTCGGGCAGCATGGCGGCAAACATGGAGCCGGCGTATGCGTGCAGTTCAGCAGGAGGTACAGATTCTGGGATCCCGCGGATTTTTATATTGTTGCGGCGAGAGCGGTCCTCGAGGTCTGCGATTTTTGATTTGATCCAGTCAGTGTCATCTTTTTGGGCCATACATGTATCAACCAAATCATTGACTGTCTCTGTACATTCCCCCATCTTGTCTTCTAGGTAGTGCACTCTATTGTCCATTTGCCTCATGTCAGTAGTGAATTTTTGCATCAAGGAGGACAAGTTAGTCATAAGGGATGATTGAAGGGACATCAGCATGTCTTTCATGGTTGTATCAAGGACTGGCTGTCCAGATGTGGGGAAGGCCGCTATGGAGGATTGTAGTGAGGATATGGCGTGTGCATTGTGCAGCGGTGTACTCACTGTGGATCTGGCCTGGTAGTTGGCATCCAAGCGCATCCGCGCTTTAGCTGGACTCTGGGAATTGGGGGTGAGAGGAGGAGAGCCATTGTGGGATGGGGGAGTGAAATCCCCTTCCATTTCCCCTGGATCGCCGCTCGGTGGATCTGTGTAGGCCGCAGCCTGTTTAGTTGTGGCGCCGGCGGCGCCATCTTGTCTGAGGCCGCCGCGCTGGAACGAGAGGGCCGTCAGCTTCTGGAGGTTCCGTTCCTCCTTTCTCTTGCGGGATGCCATACCGGAGGGTTCCCCAGCACTAGCGGAGGCGATGTGGGGGTTCGATGGGGCTTAGACTGCCCGTTTAGCGCTCTAATTCCGGCCGGCCTGGGAGAGCTGCAGACTCAGGCTTCCATCCGGATCGCGTGCAAGCCACGCCCCCCTTGCTGGACCCATTTTTGATCCTCCAAAGACTATCTGCAAACAATGAATCTTCCTCCTCCCTAAAAAAAAAAAAAAACCCTCTACATACAAAAGTAGTCTAGAACAATATTATACTCTATCTGACGTTAACATTATACCTGTAAATGCAACCTGTCAGTCTGACAAAATACAAATACCTCATCTTAAAAACCTACTTGTCCTTCCCAAAACTAACACAAACATACATATACAAGTACGCAGACTTAAACCCAATAATACATATAACCACCACAATACACTTACCTCCTTTTCGACCTCCCAAATCCTCTTCCATATCCACTCTCCCTTAGTTCTCCCCCGCCAAACACTACCCCCCCCATTAATTCCTCATACAAGACCAGATCTAAATACAATTGTTGTGCTGGACACACGTAAACATGTACAAGTAGACAACTTCAATGCCGGTTTTTACTTTCCCAATCACCACATACTAACCAAGACACATAATGGTTGTAAATCCTAAAAGGAGAGGAGTAATGGAAGCAACATATACAACCTAGACGTCATATGCCCCACTTATAAAACTATTTACCTGCCCCTGTTGGAACTGCTGAAGTGTCACCCACTGTTATTGTTATCGTTGCAACCCATTATTGTTCTTAATGTCATACTTGTCACCTACAGTATATTTTTTTGATAAGATGTGGTCGTGTTTCTATAAATGTAGCACACCTATCTGTTGTTCTTGTGATCTTTCTTTCTTTTTACTCAATAAAAGAAGTTTTGAAAAAAAAAGAAAATCATGTTGGAGAATAGGGGTCTTCCAAGGCTCCTTTCATTTCCATACAAAAGTTACTAAAATTAGTCATACACAGAGATCTAAACCAAAACTTTGGGTTCCTTCACTGTCAGGAGCCACTGTGAATTCTTACCAATATTAATATGCAATTCAGCACATATTTCCTTAAAGAAGTTTTTTTTTTTAGTAAATGCAAGGAACAATTGGTAAACAATTTTAGAGATTTTATAAAATATTGTAAAGTATTTATGTTCAATAACAAGAATCTCTACTACTTGTAAGAATGTGTTATTAATTATGAATAAACTCTACATAGCTAAAATCAGTTACATCACTTAAATCAGTTACATCATTTACATGATTTAAATATCAATGCATAGAATGCATAAATCTGGAAGATTTCAAACCACCATAGAGCAGTTCTTTAGAATGATCAGTTACATGTATTTAAGCCAAAAAAATATAAAACCTCTTCCTTTACCCAAGATAGAGAGAGGAAAGAAGAATGGACTTTATAGGCACTTGTTTATGAAAAATATTTTTAGTACAAAATTTAAAAATTTAATTAAACAAAAAAAGAGACATACAGTACATACATAACACCAGTATTGACAAAAAACAATATTGAAATTAAGGCTGAGAACTCGGAAAGACTACCCCTATGGGTATTACAGTACCACACGAAGATTCGCTAGAGGTGTTCACAAATAGCATCTGTTCCACCAATTAAAAAAAGAAGAACTTTTTGCTCGACATGTTTCGCGACTCCTAGGTCGCTTCCTCAGGAGCTTATGTTCTGGTTTAGAGCAGTTACTTTTTTCTTTTTAGAATGATCAGTGCATAAACATATGTATCTGTGGGCCCACCAGATGGTTTCACGTGACCCCCCCTAAAGAACAAGAGGGGGGGGAGGAGGAAAAAAAAAGCCCTACCTCTACCGGGTGTACTCAGGGACAGGGTTATGGGGACATAAATGGTAACTAGTATACAAAGAAGGGATGAAAGGGGAACAAGGCAGAAAAATAATAATAGACAAATAATTAGTAGAACATCGTGTATTGAATGTTCACTGAAAAAATAGCCTCTCTACATGTACTCCACTATACTTACTGGAGTAGGTATTTGTAAGAGGTATAGTAGGTTGCTTAATGCTTCACTCTGCTGGAGACCCGGAACTTGATACCCAAAAAGGAAAGGTTCACTCTAAGGGGATATATAGATATAAAGGTGCTTATAAGTTATCTGCTATGCATGTAAAGTTAGTATTGTCGTATTGCCTAATGCCAAAAATGGAAAAAAGAGGCCTGGTAGTATGACCGTTAGGGAGAGAAAATATCTCCCAAAGGCCACATCTTGGTATAAGTAAACATAAACATAATGGGCAAAGGTATTTGGAAATTAACTATAGCAGTATTGAGGAATACGCACTAAAATTTGCCCCCTTAGAGTAATGGACCCCATAAAACATAAAAGGGCATAGAGAAAGTAAAGGGCACTATACCTTGCAAGGAGGGTGGAGTAAGATGATATAAGTCCAGCAGGACGGTAGTGCGGCTGTCTGGCAGGTGTATGGCCGCCGCTCTCACAGGGCATCTGTGAGGAGTGGCAGCCACGGCGCCGCTTCTTATGTCCCGATCGGATGACGTCAGAGCACGTCCGACGTCAATCCGAACCAGCCGGGACGTCATCGACAACAGCGCGGGTGCGCGCGCAGCACAAGCTGCGTTGCGTTCCACACGGCGTAGATGGCGTAACGGAGGACGTTGCTAGGCAACGTCGTCCTAACACAGCATCGCAGACCTGCACCCATGGAGTCCCCGATGGCAACGGGGGACGCGGAGATACTGTGCGTATGGGATGCTGTGCACCAGGGATTTAGGATGGCCACTTTCCGCATGTAATAGGGTGTTGCCTGCGGTCTTTTTACGATATAGTTTGGTGACTACATTATTTGACTGATCTCTATAGAGGGTTAGATCCAGAAAAGAGATAGTATCTTTGTGGTACTCATATGTGAATCTGAGGTTAAAGCTGTTGGTATTCAAGAGGGCCATAAGACATTGTAAATCAGAAATGGTGCCTGTCCAAATTATAAAAATATCATCAATATACCTGAGCCAGCATAAAGTCTGGCTCAGGTATACATCAAGCATGTCATCGGCAAAAATTTGCCGCTCCCACCCCCCCAGGTACAGGTTGGCGTACGCCGGGGCACAGCATGTGCCCATGGCGACGCCCTGTACCTGGAGGTAGTGGGTACCGGAGAAGGAGAAGCAGTTATGCTTCAATATAAAAGAGAGGAGTTGCAACAGGAAGGTGTTGAACTCCCATAGTCTGTTGTCCTCCTCCATCAGAAAACTACTGACAATTTCAATGCCCTGATCATGTGGGATGCTTGAATATAAAGCCTCCACATCTACTGTAACAAACATAGCTTGTTCAGGGATGGTTAGGCCCTCCAAACATCTCAACAAATCAGGGGTGTCCTTAACATAGGATGGTAACTGAGTCACATGGGGCATAAGAAAAAAATCAACAAACCTACTGGCATGTTCAGTAATTGATCCTATGCCAGATACTATGGGCCTTCCTGGGGGTGCCCTCATATCCTTGTGGATTTTTGGTATAGTATAGAATATGGCCTCTCTCGGAAAAGGGACATTAAGATACTCATACGTCTGCTTGTCAATCAGAGCGTCATTATATGCTGTATAGATTAGACATTTGAATTCCAAGCCATATTTTGAAATTAAGTCTGGTGTGATTGGTCTATACCAGTCCACATTTTCTAAAACGTCAAGGCACATCCTCTCATATTGTTGATTGGTTTGTAACACAATGTTTCCCCCCTTATCTGAGGGTTTTATAACTGTGTCTGTTCTAGTGTAGAGTTGTTTTAAAGCTGCCTGTTGGTTTGCTGTCATGTTGGGGAGACTGGATAATATTGGTATGGACTTTATTTCTTTGACCATGGCAATTAGAAAAGCCAAGATTTGAGGGTTGGTTGTTAGATCCGGAAATTGATTTGATTTGTTTTTAAATGTGTGTTTTTTGAATAGTGGTTTTGTAGGGCCTGTTTCGGTAGCTAGGCGGGGGTTAGTGGTCGTTTGTGAATCCGCGGGGCCACTAGCGTAATCCGGATTTTCATCCAGAAGTAGCATGAGGTCTCTCAGGGCTCGGAAATCTTTCATGGTATAATTTTTAATTTTTTCGGACAACGCTCTTTCTTCCTGTTGGCGTTTTTTTGAAGGATCAAACATATACTTGTATGTGAGTTTGCGTGTAAACAAGTATAGATCTTTTATCGATTCATACTTGTCGATGTTGGTGTTGGGACAGAAACTTAGACCCAGTTTCAGGACCATAGTTTCTTCACTGGACAATGGGTATGGTGTTAAATTGATTATAGTTAATTCTTGTTCTGTTACTTGGTGTGCTGAGTCCCCTCTAAAGGGAAATCTCGACGTGCTTGGCGTGTCTGACTAGAACTACTTTCTCTAGGGTTGGATTGTTCTCCTGTGGTAGGCAGTGCAGTACCTGTTTGGGAGTTATGTAGTAGTTGGATAGCCTGGGCAGCCACCGGACCCATATAGGCATATTGTGATAGGTCTGTGGTGTGCGTTTTCCCATCACCCTTACGAATGGCACCCTGTGATTGATTGCTATTAGGTTTGAAACTGGAAGTATTGTCCGGTTTCTTTTTGTTGCCCGGTGTCGTTTGCCCACCACCATAAAAGCCCCGCTTACGTGATCCCGAGTGCGTTCGGTCTGCTGCTGTTGAAGGATGTACTTGTGCCTGGGAAAGAGATGAAGATACAGATGAGTCAGAGAAATCCTCTTCCGATGCATATACATTGTTGGTATTGGTCTGGGAGACACCCCTTCCTACTGGCCTTCTGACTCTGGTTTGACTATCCCATTTGTAGGCATAGTGTTCCACGAACGCCATTCTGTCCTTACCAAGTTTGGCTTGTTTTTTTGAGATTATGTTTTTATTGAGTTTATCTAGATACTCTTTTAGTTCATGGTTCTTACTCACGTAGAGAGGATGTTTTTGTACTAGTTCATGTTGTTGTTTTAGTGATCCTAGTTCCTTGTCTAGATTATCAATGTCTAGCTGGTACTGAGCCATTAATAGTTGCATGCATTCCTTGCTACATTTGTTTAAAACACCTTCCCACGACTGTTTCAGTTCTGACGTGATATTTTTGATAGAGGGGAACATTTGTATCCGCAGCCCCATAGGGCTTATGTTCTCCTTGATGTATTCATTAAAGAACTGCATGTGCCAGTAAAGGTTTGATTTTTTCTTTAATAATTGTCTAAGTTTGGCAAAATATGCCTTTAGGTCATCGTCCTCTTTGTTGGTACCATTGTAAGAGGTCTGGAATTCACTCATCAGACCAGCCCACGCTGTGCCCATATAGTCCATGCTTCGATCCTTCTCTCAAAGGAAGAAAGAGCAATTACACGGAACAGAAAAAGAAACAACAAGGGAAAGGGGAAAGGGAAAGGGGGAAGAATAGTGGGGTTCAAAGAAAAGTAACTTCTCAAGGGTTGGTGCTTCGCATAAAGATATACTTGCTATGTAAAGCAAGAACGTAGAGTTGATTGGAGTTAAATGTGTAAATGTTAAGTACGCAGACTTAAACACAATAATACATATAACCACCACAACACAAGACCAGATCTAAATACAATTGTTGTGCTGGACACAGGTATACATGTACAAGTAGACAACTCCAATGCACATTCTACTTTCCCAATCACACACTAACCAAGACACATAATGGTTGTAAATCATGAAAGGAGAGGAGTAATTGAAGCAACATATACAACCTAGACTTACGCCCCACTTATAAAACTGGTAACCTGCCCCTGTTGGAACTGATGAAGTGTTACCCACTGTTATTGTTATCATTGCAACCCATTATTGTTCTTAATGTCATAACGTCATACTGAGATTTGACCTGCACATACCCTATGTGCAGGTCAGAGAAAAAATAGTGACTGGGCAATAATATACAACCCAGAAAATGTATTCTTAGCACACCAATGGGTGGCCAGGGTCGTGTACACACCTTGCAGAGTTCCAATACATTACCGTATATACTCGAGTATAAGCCGAGTTTTTCAGCACATTTTTTTGTGCTGAAAGTGCCCCCCTCAGCTTATACTGGAGTCAAGCATTTTCTGCAGTAGAGAATGACATTTTCCGACCCAACTTTGGGGCCCCGTATCTTGGGGCCACTTGGTGCTAGAAACCCCAAATTGGCAAACCCAGTGGAACCAACACTACAACATATCCAAACTTTCCTAGCACCATGTGGCCCCGAGATACAGGGCCCCAAATCGGCCAACTGTGTCCATCTGCAGCAATGTCATTTTCGGGACCGTTTGGGTCCAGACACCCAAAATTTGGCTGCAGCTAGGGGGCATCTAGGAACCCTTAACTACCAAGTTTGAAGTTCAGGGGACCTATGGCTGCAAATGGGCACAGTGAGGCATGCAAATGGGCACAGTGAGGCTGCAAATGGGCATGGTTGACCCTCTTTTCCACTTACAGTAGCTGCACATTTCTCACCCTAGACTTATACTCGAGTCAATACGTTTTCCCATTTTTTTGTGGTAAAATAAGGTGCCTCGGCTTATATTCGGGTCGGCCTATACTCGAGTATATACGGTATGTCCCCCAGTCCAATTTAGTCACTCAGATATTTCTTACAACCATAGTCTTACAACCATCTAACGCTTACGAGTATATTAAACCTTAATGTACAAAAAAACTCTGAAGGTGAAAAGCATGAAACGAAAACATTATTGTAATCTAATGTTTCCTGAAAGGTATGGATTAGAAAAAAATGTGCTAATGTGAAATTTATGCAAACCTGGGTGATGCAGTCATACTGTATGATACATCGAGTAAGTTCTTGCTGGCTGTCATGATCACTTTCATTAAAATTCTTCATGCTCTGTGAAGCAAAATGCTTACAATTACTATATCATTTTCAAGATTTATAAACTAGATAGAAAAGTTGACTTTCTAGTATATTATTTTCTTCTGATGACAGGCAATGTGATACAGCATAATTAAGTATTAAATCATGTCATCTTCTTTCAGTTCTTTTACTAAACTATTACACATATCTGAATATCTCTATACAATGATGTACACTTTTGCTTCACTCAAATGCTTGTCGTTGTTTGTTTGTTAACCCTCCTGCACTGCCTAAAACCCTCCATAGTCACATACAGGTAGCCTCTGCAGTATGGATGTGTAAGTACACAAGGTACATCCACCTATGCGACTTCTTACAGTAGGAGTGAGCTTGTATCCACACCTTACTGAGGCCACGCATGTATAAGCACCTACTTTAATCAAAACCAAAAACATAAAATTATGGCTTTACATACGCTTTTTTTTCTTTCAATAGGGGACAATTGAACAACAAACTTTCCTCAACAAGTACTGTTTAATGGAACTAACACATGCTTACTAACTATGGTTATTCATTATGCTGCTTAGATGCAGGTTATGCATCTTAGTGTGTTTCCCTAATGCCTGTAGAAACAGGAGAAACAAAATCTCAATTTGCCTTTATCTGTGTATGGGCAACATGCAATTATTGTCCATTTTATTTGTGCTCATAAAGGGATGCATGTAGTCAACAACAAAGATTTGGCATTCACTTATATGAAACAATGGTCTTCCCTTCCTCTGTCTTGGTTGGGACGAATAAATGCTATAAAAATGTCGATTTTACCGAAATTCTTATACTTGTTTAGGGTTCTACCCATCCCATTACCAGATTATACAACGTAGAGTCTTAGCCTTTATTTGGGGAAAAACTAAACCACGGATACCTAAGACCACGCTATACCTTAGTAAATTGAAGGGAGGATTAGGTTTGACAAACTTTGCCTCTTATTATTCAGCAGCACAACTCTCACTTCTCCCAAAATACCATTCAACAGTTGAAACACCCCTTTGGGTGCTTGTTGAATCCGTTGACTGTGATCCTATATCCCTTGCCAATATTTTATGGATTCATCCCACTGATAGAGAACAAATTTCTAATCCCATTACTAAACACTCTTTATTTATTTGGGACAAATTTGGTAAACCTAATAACCTCCATTCTACACACAATCCTCTTCTCTCATTCCTCGGCAATCCAGCCTTTTACCCGGCCTGGATATACCCGAAGTCTACTTCAAACTTAACCCGGCTTCACCAAGTGTGTAATAATGCTAATATTCTGGATTTCTCAATACTATGTGACGATTATGGGCTTCCAAGATCTGAAGTCTTACGTTACCTACAAATTAAAAATTTTTATGCTCCTCTTCTCATAACTGGTTCCACACTCAATCAAATGACTCAATTTGAACGTATTTGTATAAGTGATCCTCATATTAGAGGTATGATATCTTTGCTATATCATCAACTTACTGCTCTTCCTAATGATATATTACCCTCTTATACTGATAAATGGGCCTTAGATATGAATCGTGTTTTTAACACTAATGACTGGTCTAATATATGGATAGCTACCAAAAGTTCATCCTCGAATTGCTTTGCTTTAGAAACAAATTTTAAAGTCCTAGCTAGAGGGTATCTGGTGCCTGCCAGAATCGCTAAATTCATCCCAACATATCCCAACAACTGCTTTAGAGGTTGCCCTTCCCCAGGTACTCATTTCCACACATGGTGGCAATGTCCGGTAGTCCAAGAATTCTGGGCCAATATTTTTGATATGGCTTCTAAAGCTTTGGAATGTAATATTCCACCCGATCCAGCTATGGCTCTTCTCAACTTAAAACCAACTTCACTAACACATTCCCAATTTAAATTATTTCTTCAGCTTAGTACTGCAGCGAAACAGACTATAGCTAAAGCCTGAAAATCCAAAACATTAATTGTAGCAGAAGCCAAACACAGAATGAATAAAGCTTTAACCCAGAAGGCAACAGCATTGATAAATTCACGCAGATTTGGCAACCTTGGATAAAATATTATTTTCCACCTGACTTTGACCAGTCATTACTGTTACCTCAATAATATATCAGCTATTTCAACACCTTACTTCTTCAGCGAGCCACTTACTATGCAAATCACCACCTGGAGAGACTCTTTCCTTCTTCCCCTTTATTTCTCTCCCTTCCCCTTTTATTTTTCTCTTCTTTATATGGATAATATATATGGGTCTCTCTCACTGTGACATCATACTTCTTTCTGTTACATATATGGTTGTTACTCTAATAGATTACTCATATAGATAGGAACATAGTAATTACTAAAAGTTATGAACATATTTTGTGTCTCAACGCATTTATGTTGTTTTATACGAAATTTCTTTATATTCTTTGCCTATAACCTTAGTTAATGAAATACTTATTTTTTCCTAATTGCCCCCACTCTACTACAGTTTGAACCCATTTGGGGTGGTAGGGTGGTCTGGAGACATGTTTATATAGCTCCTAGGTAAGGTTCAGAGACATTGTCCTCATACATACAAGATTATTACATAGGTCTTTCCTACAGTGTTCTTCTATCTTAAGTTCCCATCTCGTACTTGAGATCACAAGATACCCACACTCTGACCCATGTTGTTTGATTACTACGATATCCCATATATGAATGTAAATATATGCACTATATCGTTTTGTTTTTTCTTGTGTATTCTGTTCTGTATTGTTGTTCTTGTATGTAAAATAAAAATCTTGAACGAGAAAGATTCGGCATTCAAGGATCATTATGATATTATTTAAGGACCAATGTGTTTCAAAAAAGTCCAACACTATTACACCACCACTTTCTTATAAAGAAAGGATGGATCCATGAATTTGTGTCATGTACGGTATGCCAAGCACTGACCTCATTATCTGCATTTAGCAGTAGAAATCCACATTCTCCAGTTCAAGCAACATTTTTCCACACTACAATCATTCATTATGCTTCTGTGCCACTGCAGTTTTGAATTTGTGCTCTTAGCTTACAGGGATAGAGTCTGAAATAATTTTCTATTGCTGTAGCCCATGCACTTTATGTCTTACATTTAAAGATTCTCATTGGTTATCACTTTTGTAAAGGGTGCCTCTTTTAAAACAGTTATGGTCTCTTTTACAGTCTGAAAAATCTGGCCATTTTCCACTCAGCTGTGAAAAGGTGTTTTTTAGCCACTGGTGCCTGGATGATGATTTATGTTTCACACAATTCTCTGTGAACAGACTGTACCTCATGAAAATTCCATTAAATTTGTATCTTGCACTGCAACCACCATGTCTGACAACCAAATGTGTGGGACTTTTTGTGCATTCATGATGTGCATACACGTAATCTATAAAACAAGTAATTTGATTGTATATCAAAAGTAAAAAATCTTTGTTACATTCCTACATATAAGCATACAAATAAAAAAAAGGCAAACAAAGCCATTAATAGTATTATACAGTAATGTGGTTTATGAGCGTTTCGCAATACGATCCTGGCTCGCCTTGCGAGTGTTGTCTCTCAAGATGAGCAGGATTCAAGCCTTTGGTGTGTGCAGTACCTTATTTAGCCAGAGGTGCGGGGCCGCCGGTGACACTCGGAGACACTCGTAGACACTCGGAAACACTACATGCCCGAGTGTCTCTGAGCGTCTCCGAATGATCTCCGAGAGTTTCCGAGTGTCTCCGGCACCCCCGTATCTCTGGCCACAGGCTGTACCGCATAGACAAGTAGTGGCTGTGGAAAGGATTATCTGAGTTTCCATTACTTCCTATGGGGAAACTCTCACTCGTAATCTCTGGTATTACTGTATAGAACACCTGCGTGGTAATGGCAAGCATTAAAAGGATAAATATAAGGGGAGTGGCGCTAGTGCAAAAGGCAGCTAACAACTGCAGGGAAGACCCAGAGGCCAGAGAAGGGAAAGTGTAAGCCTAAACACCCACATGTAGGAGGAAAGCGGGCAAGACCGAACAAAGGGGGTAGGAACTGAGGACAGGACCTGCACTACACAGGACCAACCATAGACTACAAAGCCATCCCAAAGCAAGGCCACCCACTCATCCCCAACCGAGTTGCCAATGAGCAGGGCACATCAACTACACAAGCAAAAGCAGAGGTGTGCCAACATGGGGACAAGGTGCTTTGGGGGGCTACTCCAAAGCCCCCTCCCCATGTTGAGGGCATTTAGCCTGGTACAGTTCAGGAGGAGGGGCGCTCTCTCGACCCCACTCTTCTTCTGCGGCCTGCCACATTGCATGCTAGGATAAGGGTCTGGTATGGATTTTGGGGGGGGCCCTACGCCATTTTTTTTTGGCACAGGGTTCCCCTTAAAATCCATACCAGACCTAAGGGGCCTGGTATGGATTTTGGGGGGACCCCCACACAATTTTTAGTTAGTAATTAATTTATTTTTAGTTTAGTAATACATTTTTGGTTTGGGGTTCCCTTTAATATTCATACCAGACCCAAAGGGCCTCCTAATGGACTGAGAGGGGAACCCATGCTGTTTTTTTTCAATGAGTTTTATCTATATTGCCAAGACCCGACAATTCATTACAGCCGTCATCAGTTTTAAATGACTTTTTTTTCTTTAGAAATGTAATTTTGCTGTGGTTCTATTCTAATCACGGGAAAACTGTGCCACTTTACAGGCATACTATAGACACCCCCTAGGCACGATATTTAAAGGAATATTTCATTTTTATTGTTTCACTTTATTAAAATCACTGCTCTTGAAAAAACAACAGTTTTTTAAAACTTTTTTTTGCATTGATACATGTCTCCTGGGGCAAGACCCAGGTCCCCAAACACTTTTTTATGACAATAAATTGCATATAAGCCTTTAAAATTAGCACTTTTGTTTTTTCATGTTAGTGTCCCATAGACTTCCACGGCTCTCAAATTTTTTGCGAACACCACATAATGTTCGTTGTTGAAACAACCAAAGTTCGGCCCGAACTTATGCTTGGGCCGAACCATTTGTCCATCCAAAATTAAGACCCTTGCACAGGTGGTTTCTTATGTGGCTCACCCTGACCATTCCCCAGTGACTCCTTGAGATCTGAATCTAGATATATCTGCATTTCAGAAAACACTGTTTGAACTTAGTAGAGGCACAAATCTTTCCATTCTCCTCCACAAGGTGGTATTCCTTGTAATCATGACCCTTGTGAGGTAAGTGTATTTGTGTCTATCCTGAAAGGAATTTTTTCTGCCTTTGCATAGAGAAAATATGGTGTTGAGGATCGTTTTTTTGACAATCTATTCAGCTCCAGTTCTCCCAAAATAAAAGTTACTTCTATTGCCTGGATGTAACTTTGGGCTGTGAGATTCTATTTCTCAGCAAATGCTTCTTTCAGAAAGCCTGATTCTTGGATGGACCCCATCTCTAGGTGTAGCGGCCCCATTGGCTTTGAGTAAATAACGAGAGGAGAGCTTATTCAGTGCGTTTATTCTTTTGCCTCAAAGATGTGCATTAAGGTTGAACACCAGAGGTTAATCTTTAAGTGCCATTTGTACCATAAGCACTATTTGCACCATATGCACCATATGCACCGTGAAAACTGTAAAATGACATACAATACATTACAGAGATCACCAAAAGGGGGTTACAACAGAATTGCAACTGTAGAGTTACAAAGTGGTGTTCCATTATCTATACACATATCTCTAAATTAACATTAACATTTAAGAAAGTATGACTATATGTTCAAACATGTGGATTGTCTACAGCATATCTTTTAACTAACAGCATGTACTCAATTTATGCCTAAAAACATATACACTGACATCAATGCATCTTTTGCTGCATACCTTGCTCCGCTTGCCAAGGGGTGCAAAACTTTAAACTTAAGAAAAATTCCAAAGACTATCTCCCTCCCATGAAGTGCTGCTGCTTGCCTGGATGCTGAATGCATGAGAAAACTCCTTGTAAAACTATAGGAAGCAGGAAGTGTCTGGTGATTAAAACATTCCCCTGGGGAACAAAAGTAAGGCAATAAAAAGTTCCACCTGTATTCAGTGCTGAACAAAGATTTAAAGTGACAATCGGCCAGTTACACTAGGTTCCTCAGGCAGACCGTTATCCAAGCTTATAGTTTCAAGTATCTGTTTCTACCCTTTCATTTTAAGGCACACTCTACTGGGTCTCCAAGTGCTTCTTGGGCTTTTCAACATCCCTCAAGCAACTGTTTCCCAAACATGCAACACTGTCACCTGTAGAGAATGTTCCCACATTCTCTAAATGTAACTTGTGTACATTTCAACATCAACTGATGCCAGCTTAGGGTGCAAGGTCCTTCGGTGGCTCTTAGAGATGCATGTAGTCCCCAATTTTCTTTTGTGTTCTTGGGCCTGCTAGCATTTGTTTGCTGTGTTGCAACACTGTGTTGCAACACTGTGTTGCCCTGTGTTGGACTGCTTTTGGATGTCCAGAAGGTTAAAAACATCATGTTCCTCAAAAGGTAAATAAGTTTTTTAATAAATAATAATAATAATAATAAAAGGTTTTTGTACTCACCTTTCCTTGGAGTTCATCTAGCGATACAATCCCATTCTTTTCTTTTTATACTCATGCTTTAGGTATTACCTTGTTGTCCTATTTATGAAAATAATTTTTACTTTATTATTAGTCCCTGGAACATAAAGTGAGGGAAATCCACCCAGTGGGCACAAACTGCAATGAAAAACTAAACAAAACAAAGATTTAGATGGATCTGGACTAAAGCAGAGTTCAGCCACCACCGCCCCCAGCAAAATTTTTTAGGTCAGCAGCTACACATACTGTAGCTTCTGACTCTTAATATTAGGACATTTACCTGTCCTGGAATCCAGTGATGTCTGCTCTCCAGCCATTGTTTCCATTGACTCTCGGGTGCTGTCGCCACAATTTGTGGTGAAAGAAACCGGTTCCTTACTGTGTATGCGCAAAGCATGCTGTGCTTTCTGAATGGCCTGGTGGCAGGGGAAGGAGGATAGGGGCCGAATGTCTGATCTTGCCGCAACAAGATCTCTCGGAAATGGAGATGGGTTCCTGTCAAAAACAGGTACAAGCTCCCCCCGAAAGCACTGGAGGGGGGAGTAGGCAGATAAGCTGAGCTTCCACTTTTGGGTGGAACTCTGCTTTAAATACAGATATGCGTTCTAAAAAAAAATGCAAAGATAAAATACAAAGTCATTATTAACCAACAGTGATGTAATTTTACTTCAAGTGATTGCACTTTATTCTGGGCCTTTAAATTAGTATATGATTGTATGTAGAAATAGCTACCCAGACTTCCTAACAGCTACAGGGTCAAAGTTCATCTACAGTGTCAAAAACAGGTGAATCAATTATCACGGAATGTCCATTCAAATAAGGTGGTGTTTTGTGACACTGTGCATTCATCACACACCTTCTAATTAACAAATTTGAAAACCTGTAGTGCGAAAAAAAGTAAATGTTTTTAGGTATGTTTACGTTTTAGTATGATATTTCAAGTACTGAATTGTACTGGACTTATAAAAACAAAACTATAATAAAGCTGATAACACATAATGTACAGTTAGGGTACCCTTACATTTGATATATTCACTCCTTCTATGTCCTCACTCTCGCAACCCATTACTGTCTCTCTTATTTCCACCCACACAAACTTGTAAAACCATAATTCAGGCTTAATCCTGCAGCACACTAAATATATTTTACCATGCTGGTAATCAGATTATGTCTGAACCTCTGACAACTTTTTAAAATCTATGTTCACCTTTAATATCACCTACATCTTTCAAGAGATACATAAAAATGCCATAGCATGGAACTATGTACTTTGATGTGACATGGCAAGATACCAATGCCAGAGAGAAGTCTGTAATATGTATTGATATTACCAGGCATGCAAAAAACAGTGAGCCTACAGCTTGCCAATCAATGGACTGATAACATTTTATGAATACTGAAGAATATTTTTATCTGCCCAGATTATGACTCAGGTCAACTGTAAAAAGATTACTACAAGATTTTATTACGGTCTAACACACAATCCATGTAAAAGTGGTATATGTATATGGTGTGACTGTTCAGACATACAGTTAATGAGCCCCTGAATTGAAAAAAAAAAATACATCACTACTAGCACCACAAAGCAGGTACCTCTATATATCCGATTATCAGGTATTTTGTCCCTTTCAGAGCCATAAGTGCATTGGTATATAAATATCAACCCATCTTGCCTGGTGAAGAGTCTAGCTGCATCCGATCTCCTAAAACTGACTTTTGGATAGTTAGGCTTCCCCTTATGTCCCATACACACGATCAGACTTTCCGACAAGAAAACCGCGGAATTTTGTTTGAAAGTTGTTGGCTCCAACTTGTCTTGCATACACACGGTCACACAAATGTTGGCCAACAATTACGAATGTAGTGGCGTACAAGACGTACGACGAGCCGATAAAAAGGAAGTTCAATAGTGATGTGATATCTCCATTGCGAATGCTAGTTTTACAAGACTGAGCACTTCGGGCTCATACTTGATTCTGAGCATTGGTGAACTTTTGTACAATGGACTTGTGTACACACGATCGGAAAGTCCGACAACAAAGTTTTGTTGGTGGAAAATTTGAGAACCTGCTAGCCAACATTTGTTGGCCGAAAGTCCAACAACAAATGTTCGATGGAGCATACACACGGTCGGACATTCAGCCAACAGGCTCACATCCAACATTTCCTGTCGGAAAGTCTGATCGTGTGTACGTGGCATTAGGGTGATGTGCCAAACTTGATACTAGGAAGCAGGGGACAGGGTCAGGCTGTTAATCAGGGAAGCTGGGTTTATATTTATATGCTAAAACATCCTGAAACTAATGCCTCGTTCAGACGATTGGACATTTCCGACAACAAAAGCATGGATTTTTTTCCTTTGGATGTTGGCTCAAACTTGTCTTGCATACACACGGACACACAAATGTTGTCGGAAATTCCGAACGTCAAGAACACGGTGAGGTACAACACGTACAATGGGACTAGATAAAGGAAGTTCGGCTGCTGCTCTTCTGCTTGATTCCGAGCATGCGTGGAATTTTGTGCATCGGAATTTTGTACACACGATCGGAATTTCCGACGGATTTTGTTGTTTTAAAATTTGAGATCCAGCTCTCAAATTTTTGTTGTCGGAAATTCGGACAGAAAATGTCCGATGGAGCCTACAAACAGGAATTTCCAACAACAAGCTCACATCGAACATTTGTTGTCGGAAATTCTGATAGCTTGTACGCAGCATAAAGCCCCATACACACGGTCGGATTTTCGCATGGATTCTGTCCAATGTTGTCGAAAAATCCGACCGTGTGTATGCACCATCGGACAGTGTACGTCGGATTGTCCGACGGACAAAGTCCTATCTCCTGCTGGATAGATTTTTGGACAACAAGGTCCGATCACACCAAATCCGATCGTGTGTATGGTAGTCCGACGGACAAAGTGCTATGCATGCTCAGATCACATTACAAGACCAAAGCTATTGGCTACTAGCCTCTACGTAGTCCCGTCCTAGGCAACAAACGTCACCACGTTCAGAATGATCGGATTTTCCGACAACTTTGTCCGACCGTGTGTATGCAAACCCAACATCGGACAAAGTACGACGGACAGGATCCGACGGACCTGGTCCTCGGATAATCCGCGCGTGTGTATGGGGCTTAAGAGTACCTAGGGTGCTAAATATGACCATTGACATGTTGGTGCATGCCATATGGTCCAATGGTGTTCTGTCTGACTTCAGGTTTGCTTAAATTTGGCCATGCATGATCTGACTTTCAGTTAGAGGCCAAGCTTCCTCAGAAATACCAGAATGGCAACATTTGGCCATTTAAGTGCCCAACCAGTCAGAAATAATTTCTGCCATGCTATAAATTATTTGGCACAACTGTTTAATTACAAAAAAACATAGCATACATTTAGCTAGCTGGATTAAAAGGTGAGATAAGAATTGAGCAATTCAGATTGGGAGCTACCAATATTATCTATAGATTTAAGCTATGTTTATACATTATCAGAATTGTCATCATATGAAAACAAGATAACTGATAGCTGTAAAAGTTTTAAGTAATCAAAACATTTATCAGAGAGTGCAATGAGATAACATATAATCTGTGGACAAACACATAAGATTTAAAACACAGGTAAATAGACTATATTAGCATTACTCAGGAAAAAGTTTTTACCCTGGATAAATTCCATTATGTGCAGAACATCATTGTGTTGCAAGGAATTTTAACCTTGATTGTAAACTTGCAAGGAACAACATGCGTAAGAATTTCCTGTAACAATTTTACTCCAGTACAGTTATTTTATGCTACATAGCTGGGGCAAAACCATAGAAAATGAAAACTGAACCTTTAGAGTCTGTCGGTTACTGTATAATCACAGTACAAAAACATTTACAAAATTTCAGTTACAGATAAAACTATAAGAAAACATTACTAGTACAAAGCATGTAGACAACAATCAAAATGACGACAACAGTATGTTTATAAGTAACAAAACAGTAATTACCAGATACTGTATTTTAAAAGTAATAATTAAAAGTAATTAGGGAAACATAGAAAATAGCTAAATTGTTATAATTTCAGAAAGTGAAATGACTGTAAAGCTAACTACGTACACTGTATCTTAAAGGTCATTTAAATGTAAGCTAGAACTTAGTTTATCAGAGTTTATTGGAATTTAGCAAAATTCCTGTTTTATAAGCTGCTGTCAATTGTCAAATTATTACTTGCTATGATCTATTTTCAGTTTCCATAGACTCATTTCTATAGGTAAGTATTAAATCACTTTTTTACAAGTGCTTCTACATTTTTGTTTATCATATTTGACAAAGTTGTTTTAAGCACATTTTTCTTAAAGAGGAAGTAAACCACTTGTTTTTTTTTTTTTTTTTTTAAAACACATTTCTGACCTGCAAAGTAAAGGCATAATGTGCTAGTATACATCACATACTATTATTATTATTGTTATTATTTTAGGCTTACCTATAGGTACAATTAATCAATAGGAGTGTACAACCACTTTAAGCCTAATACACACGGGTGACATTGGCTGGTTCAATAAAATTGACATTTGGCCATGTGTAGGTAAGCCAGCCAACTCCTGTCAGATGAGCATGCTGAAAAACCAACAGCTGACCGGCTCCTGATCAGCGACCTCAGCTAATGGCTGAGAGCACTGACTAGAATGTTCTGACGGGGGTGCTGTCAGAGCACAATAGCACAACAGGGGATATTGCTGTACTAACGTCAGATTGTTAGTACAGTGGCTCTGACCGGAGCTGGCAATTTTTTTTTGTTCAACCCAGCAGATTTAATTCTTTTCTTGCCCGATTAAAAAAAAAATGAAGTTCAGGACTGAATCTGGGATTACAGCTGGCCATACATTTTAAGGCCGGCCATACATGGTTCGAATCTTGGCCGGTTCAGCAGGAATCAGCTAAGATTCAAACTGTTAATGGGCAGACTAAATGTACTAAGTTGATCAATCAATCAATTTGGGTACAACCAGGTTGGCAGACTCTCTTGTGATAATAATTTTTTTCTCCTAGCGGGGATGGCTTCCCCTGTCCTCCCCTGCCCCCCTGCCGGTAGAAGACAATGCCTGGCAGGAGGGATTGCCACATCCCTGTCTGTGTTAATGGAGGGAATCAAGCTAATTTTTTCCTGTAACCCGTGGTTGCAGGAAAGAAATTTGCTCTGGGTATGGCCTGTCTTAGATTTCTCTTCTTTAACCCCATGAGGGAGGAATCTATCTCCTGCTATCAGCTATTGTATTCTTATTAACAGCACCCGCAGCTATCGGAATACATGTGCAGTGGCTGCAGATGTTTGTTGCAGTCACTGTATGGCTGATAATTTTCTGCCCTACTCTTTTGATCAAAAAAATCAGGCAGAGTGTTAATCAGGAACTGTCAGGAATTGGTCAAAATTCACTTGGTGTACATACACAATTACATTTAAAGGGGCAGTAAAGTATGACCATACAGTGCATTACTAAGTAGTAAACAAGCTTGCATATGAAATGAGTAATTATGGATGCTCCCATGCATATCTAACATTACATGTGAACGCGCTGCCCTTGTGAGACATGTGTGAGTGCCAATTATTGTTAATGGCACCCCAAATGCATCTCACAAATGCAGCATGTTGCCGCAGTACCTTATGGTTTGGTGTGATGTGCAAAAGTATTGCTTATGCTACTTTTTGCATATTCCTGTGTGCTTTGAAGTGCATTTGAATAAAAGCTCACATGTTCCAGTGTGAGCAGACTCTTCTCTTCCAATCTCATTGTGTGGCCCTGTGTCCTCTTATACTCTCTGAGACTGATTAGTTATTTTTTACTATGCTGGGATCACCATTGAAGTATTTGTAAATCACTATCATGTCCCCTCTCAAGAGTCCCTACTCCAGCAAGAATAAATTTAGTTTTTAGTTTTTCCTCATAATTGAGGTCCTCCAGTCCCCTTATTCATTTTGTTGCCCTTCGCTGGACTCTCTCCAGCTCTAGCACATCCTTTCTTAGGACTGGTGACCAGAACTGGACGGAATATTCCTGATGGGACCTAACCAGAGTTTTATAAATTGGCAGGATTATAGTTTTTTCTCTGGAGTATATCCCCTTTTTTATGCATGATAAAATTCTGCCGGCTTTGGTAGCTGCAGCTTGACATTACATGCTATTACTCAGTCTGTCTTCTACTAGCACCCCCAGATCTTTCCCCATCCTTGATTCCCCCACAGGTTCTCCCCCTAGTGATTAGTTTGCCCTGATGTTTTTAGTCCCCAAGTGCATGACCTTACTTTTCTCCAACTTGAACTTCATTTGCCATGTAGTTGTCCCACCCATATATTTTGATTACTACTAATAATGATACTGTTTACTTTAGTAAATTCCTGGATAAAGTCCCTTATCATCCCCTCCAATAATTTACCTACTATTGATGTTAGGCTAACTGACCTGTAGTTTCCAGGTATATGTCTCTGCCCTTTTTTGATTATTATATTTACAGATATTATAAAAATTGATACACAAACAATGTGTGTCTAAAAGATATCGCTCTCAAATAGCGGGACTATTGTATAATAATGGAACTAAATCGTGCCTTTAGATGATGTAGTCTTGACAATAGTTAGCCAGTTCTTCTCTACATGTTTTGTGGTATTACTGCTTCTTTAGGAGTATTTGAGAGGGTGAGTAATCTGCAAAAAACAGTAAGATGTATACTATACAAAATACAAAAAGTGATAAAGAAGTAAGACAACACTTTGAGGATTGCCAAGTGCCATATAGGCCATGAGGAAGTCTATCTTACCCAAACAAGCTGAGATGAGCCAACATGCAAGACAGTACCAAAAAAACAGTCTCTCCAGTGAGTGTGGGAGCACAGTATCGGGAAAAAGAGTTCTGTATGGTAAACATATGTAATGAGATATTGTAGCATTTGCATTTCAGAAGTGCATAAAAACATGCGCAATATAGATATTTATCCATGTCTGTGTCTTTTCAATTGTTAACCGCTTCCCGACCGGCCACTGCATATATACGTCAGCAGAATGGCTCGGGCAGGCAGAATCACGTACCTGTACGTGATCGTGCATGTGCCTGCCCGTGGGTCGCGCGCGCGCCGCTTGCGGCGCGCTCGCGACCCGGTCGGAGCTCCGTGACCCCGGCCGCGGGACCAGCGGACCCGATCGCCGCTGGTATCCCGCGATCGGGTTACGGAGCGGAAGAACGGGGAGAGGTCTATGTAAACAAACCTCTCCCCGCGCTTCCTACACTGACTGTCAGTGATCGGCGGTTCCCTGTCATCGGGAACGCCGATCAATGACGTCACACGTACAGCCACGCCCCCCTACTGTAAAAAAAAACACACACACGTCACACTGACTCCTCCCCGCCCCCTAGTGGTTAACCCCCTAACTACAACTGTCATTTACATAGGAATCAGTGCTATTTAAATAGCACTGATTGCTGTATAAATGACAAATGTCCCAAAAATGTGTCAAAAATGTCCGATGTGTCCGCCAAAATGTCGCAGTCACAATAAAAATCGCTGATCGCCGCCATTACTAATAAAAAAAAAAATATTAATAAAAATGCTATAAAACTATCCCCTATTTTGTAAACGCTATAACTTTTGCGCAAACCAATCAATAATCGCTAATTGCGATTTTTTTTACCAAAAATATGTAGAAGAATACGTATCGGCCTAAACTGAGGAAAAAAAATGTTTTTTTATATATTTTTTGGGGATATTTATTATAGCAAAAAGTAAAAAATATTGCATTTTTTTCAAAATTGTCGCTCTATTTTTGTTTATAGCGCAAAAAATAAAAACCGCAGGGGCGATCAAATACCACCAAAAGAAAGCTCTATTTGTGGGAAAAAAAGGACGCCAATTTTGTTTTGGAGCCACGTCGCATGACCGCGCAATTGTTAGTTAAAGCGACGCAGTGCCGAATTGCAAAAAGGGGCCTGGTCCTTTAGCTGCAAATTGGTCCGGGGCTGAAGTGGTTAATTCAACAAAATATCAATAGATGTACTAGAGTACAGTTGAATAATACATTTACACCCTTGAACTCAGATGCAAATATTGCCCCCTTTAGCAGAAATGGCTTCTTGTAGATATAACTGCCCACCCACCAGTCTCCTACATTGACTCTGAGATTTTTTACCACTCCTAATGCAAAATTTCTTTAGTTGCAAGACGTTTTTATTATTATTATACAGGATTTATATAGCGCCAACAGTTTACGCATAACTTTACAACTTGAGGGTAGACAGTACAAATACAATACACTTTAATACAGTAGGAATATGAGGGCCCTGTTCCTTAGAGCTTACAATCTAAGAGGGAAGGTCAAGAGATACAAGAGGTAATAACTATCGGGAATGTGCTGATGGTGAAGATAAATGTACAGTTGTTAGGTGGGGCTAGATAGGCTACTCTGAATACATGAGTTTTCAGGGATCGTCTGAAAGTGGATAAAGTAGGAAAAAATCGTACATATTGGGGTAGAGCATTCCACAGGATGGGAGAGACTCTGGAGAAGTCCTGAAGGTGAGTATCGGATGAGGTGACAAGGGAGTTTGAGTGCAGGAGGTCTTGTGAGGAGCAAAGAGGACAATTTGGTTGGTAGTTTGAGACTAGGTTAGTTATGTAGCTGGGGGCCAGGTTCTGGATGGCTTTGTAAGTAATAGTTAGTATCTTGAATTTAATTTGTTGGCTGAGTCGTAGCCAATGGAGGGATTGGCAGAGGGGTATAGCAGACGCTGAGTGGTTTGTGAGGTAGTTGAGCCTGGCAGCAGCGTTCATGATGGACTGAAGTGGGGATAGCCTATTTAGAAGTAAGCCAATGAGGAGGGAGTTGCAGTAGTCGAGGCAGGAGATGACCAGGGAGTGGATTAGAAGCTTTGTGTGACATTGGTTAGGAAGGGGCGTGTCTTAGAGATGTTGAGGAGGTTAAGGCGGTAAATTTTGGATAGCGATAGGATGTGGGGCCAAGGTTAGTTTAGAGTCCAGGATTACACTTAGGACCTTGGTGTGGGGGGGACAAGTTGATAGTTGAGCCATTGATATTGACAGAGAAATTTCCATGGAATGTTGAGGGCGAAATCCGGACTGAAGGGGATCAAGAAGTTTGTTCATGGTCAGATGGTCGCTCAGTCAGTTGTAGACCAATCTTTCAAGAAGTTTGGAAGAGAAGGTGAATAAGGAGATGGGACGTTGGTTGTTACGATTGAAGGGGTCCAGTGAGGGCTTTTTAAGTATGGTGACTAGCGCATGTTTCAGAGAGTTTAGGAAGATGCCACAAGAGAGGGAGAGGTTGAAAATTGCCTCCAGCACTGTACCAGGTGCTGGAGGCCAATGGAGAGAGGGCTTCCTTTGCAGCTAAGTTCCAGACTCCCCTGAAGGTGAGACAGGAGAAGTCGGGCACAAAGTAGCACAAGTCGCCTGTGAAGTTGCTTGCAGAAAGCTCAGGAATGCTGCTGTTGTGATGAACAGAGCCTGCAGGCAAGTGGCACCTGTGAGGTGAGACAGGTCTGTAAAGTCACTGAGATAATAGAGTAGTCAACACAAGCCGAGATCTGAACCAGGTTTAAAGCAGAGCAGACAAAGTCAGGTGGAAGCTGGGTCAAACACGAGAAGCCAGCAGAGGGTATCCGTGAGACGAGCCAGGGTCAGGAACTGGAGATAGGCAGACAGGTCGGGAACAAGCCGGGTCAGAAACTAGGGAACACAGACGCAAGGAATCACAGGAACACAGGTAACAAGCTGAGATCAGTCAGCAACTTCAAGCATTGATACACTTCCTTATAAAAGCCCATGTGATGTGCTGCTGGGGATGTTGGGTCCTAGAGCCCTTCTCCTGTTGTTGGTGCCCTGACAGATGCTGGGTCCTAAAGGCCTTCTCCTGCTGTCAGCACCCTGACAGTTAGAGAGTGTAGAATCGAGTCAGAGGGTGAGCGTAGCATTTGCGAAGGAGCAGGATCCAGGGGGCAGGTGGTTAGATGAGTGTTGGATAAAAGTTTAGCAACCTCATTAATACTAGCAGGGTTGAATGAGGGAAGTAATGATTGTATCTGTGGACATGGGGTGTTGCGTGGGGGAGGTTTCTGCGTTTTGGAGATCTCCTCTATTTTTGAAGTGATCTCCTGGGCAGTGAGTGAGTTAGAGGGTGGAGGCAGTGGAGGACAGAGTAGAGTTTTGAAGGTAAAGACGAGTTGACGTGGACTGGATGAGAAGATGTTAATGAGTGCGATAAAGTAGATCTGTTTGGCAGTGTGGAGGTAGGAATAGTACTTTAGGTGGGCAGATTTATATTGTGTGAAGTCTTCCTGGAACTTAGTCTTATGCCACAGACGCTCAAAAACGTGACTATGTTTTCTGAGACGTTGGGAGAGGATTGTTGGAAAGCTTGCACGGAGTGCACAGATAGGAGAAGACAAGGTCAAGGGTCCTGCCGTTGGAGTGAGTAGGAGCCTGTATAAATTGCTTTGGGTCAATAGATGAGGTTAGACTGAGAAGTTTAGAAGTAATAGTAGTGTTAATGTTAACAGGGATGTTGAAGTCACAGAGAATAATTGTGGGGATTTCAGAAGAGAGAAAGTAGGGTAGCCAGGCAGAAAAATCATCAAGGAAGGCTGATACTGGTCCAGGGGGCCGGTAGATGACAGCAATTCTTAGAGAAATGGGAGAGAATAGACAAATGCAATGTGCCTCAAAAGAGGAGAGTGTCAGAGAGGGAGGTGGGTGAAGTACCTGATAGGTGCTGCATGTGGCTAAAAGGGTTCCCACTCCACGCCCTCTTGGTCTGGCAGAGTGAGTCCAGAGAAGGCCACCATGGGAGAGGGAAGCATGAGAAGTAGTATCTAATTCATGAAGCCAGGTTTCAGTAATGGCAAGTAGGTTAAAGGAATTTGTGATAAAGAGGTTGTGGAGGGTGGTGAGTTTGTTACAGACAGAGTGTGCGTTCCAAAGGAGAAGGGGTGGCTGGTTTTGGAAAGAAGAGGAATAGAGACTAAGTTCTGTGGGTTGCGGCTGCTGCCAGATGGTGTAGGGGGGATGGGAGTGTTGGGTAAAGACAGATGATGAGGCCCAGGGTTTGGGGATATGTCACCAGAGGTTAGGAGAGGGTGGGGGAGGTAATGTGGGAATGTGATTTATATGAAGGGGCATGCCTCAGAGTACTGGAGGTTTTATCAGTATGTGGATGTAGAATGAACAAGAGTTGGTAGGAGCAGTAATAGTGAGAGGACAGAAGGCAGAGTGATATGTATAAGCAGGGGGTGGAGAAGAGGGGTGAAAGTAAGAGAGTTTGAGGAGAGAGGACACAAGTGTCAGAAGGAGTGGTAGAGAGTGCATGTTACAGAGTGAAAGGAGAGCTTAATAGAGAGACAGGGTCACCTGCAGTATGTTAGGTGCTTTCCAGTGTAGTTTCCTATGTATATTTGCTTTGTGCAATCGCTGAAGTGCAGAGATTAAAGTGCATATCACTTGTAGAAAGAATCACTTAGAAAAAGAAGCCTTAAGGATAGAAGCCCTGCAATGTGCTGACCCCTTAAGGGTGCTCAAATTTATACTGTTATAAGGGTGGGTGGAAGTTTGTTAATTAATCATGAATGAATATAAGGATGCCTAACGATCAAAGTGGACCTTTTGCTTCTAAAGTCAGAATAGCAAGAGGCCAGAGGCCAAAATAAGATCAGCACATAAAACTTAGGTAAGATAGTTCAGAGCAACAAAAGAATCAACATCATGGTTTTGTACACAGGGCAACAGATAGAGAAGGCCACATACCAAAGACACATACACAGAAAGAGCAAGCAGATCCCAATTTCATTTAAAGGTGAAAGATGTGGTTGAGCTGACACATACCAAAGACACATACACAGAAAGAGCAAGCAGATCCCAATTTCATTTAAAGGTGGAAGATGTGGTTGAGATGGAGCACGTTTGTGAGTTTTATTGCATAACCTTCTTCTTGCAAATACTTTCACAACAATTACCCCCCTTTCTATTTTTTTTCTTGCCATTCCTTTCATACAAATGGCTTCACATCTTTATTGAGCAAATTTTGGTATGGTGTAGAATTCAAAGTTGACTCGATAACTACAAACTGCCATGAAAATAGAAATCCAACATTGCCTGTAAATGTTTAAATATGTACTGGGTCCTGGTGGGGTTTTGTGTTGGAGATGCCATCTGTCAATGACAACCAGGATCCAGCATTAACCCCAGAAGCTCTTTTTGTCAGTTCCTGGGCTTTCAATACCACCACATGGCTTTCCATTGGAGTGCTCTGTTACGGAGTACTGCAAACACAATGATTGAGCTTTGTGTGTAAAAGAAGTGATTTAATGTCACATGTGAAGTCATTAAATTTCCTGTCCTAAACTTTCCCTTTTAAGTGTTACCATTTAACACATAAAAATATGAATTATGTGATATTTCTTCCTAACTATACCCTAGAAAATATATTTACCCAAAAATCAACTACCAAAATAAATACTGTACATATCTATCCAGAAAAAAATGATGTATTGCATATTAGGATAGTCTACAAAGGGTATAAGGTACCGAATAAGATATCTCTGAAGCAAAAAAATGCTTTGAGGCTCAAAGGGTTGTAGGGAGGAAAAACAAATTGCTGTTGTTGCCTTCCTGTCACAGTGAAAACCATATCTTTATTTCTTCTACAGGCATTTCAGGGACAGTGAGGAAAAATCTATTTAAGCCCTGGTTCACATTGATGTGATTTGGCATGCAATTTGACATGCATGGAACCGTACGAATCAGTGCAACGCTGATTTTATGGCATTGCACCGATTCCCAAAAGTAGTTTTTGTACTACTTTTTGCGATTTCAGGTGCGATTTCAATAGACATCTGTGCAGGAAACCACACAGATGTCTCTGAAATCGTTGGACTGACACATGGGAATGAAATCGTGCGAGTTCAGCTGAACTAAAAAGATTTCAATCCTGCAGCAGTGTGAACCTGGGCTAACAGTTTCACAGAGAGAAATAAAAACCCAACAGAAATAAAAATTCTTCCCTACTTCATCCAAAAACAAATATAAAACATGTGTCTAGAATTAGGCATCAAATGTTTATTTGTATAATAAAGATTTTACAGTTTATAAATTAAATAAAAAAATATACAATATTAGTTTGAACATGTATAACCTTCAAACAATAATAAAAAAATAAATTTGACCATACACCATCACAATCTCAATGTAAGCATCCATAAGGGATGACAGACATTTTTAAATCAAATCTGATTGGTTGCTATCTATAACACAGACACTCCTATAGTTTTTTGTATGCACTAAATCATCTTAAAATGTTTAATTTTAACCTGTTGTATTTTTATATAGCTTAATTTCTCTTTTTGAATTTTCAAAGGGAAGATAGCAAAAAAAGTAACAACAATTATATACTGCTTTATAAAGCAACTGATAACATACTTAAATGCAATGTTGACTGTGAATGATAGGGTTTCATAGCTTGAAGACACAGAAATTTATAGCCTAAAAATTCCTCATACATACCAGAACTTACATTTAAAGAGCCAGGTCATTGCTAGTATGGGAAGACAGTGGTCTTATCTTGATAACCCGATAAGACAGTATCTGTTCACATGGTGCATTCAGAGGGCATATTGTTTAGTATAGTCGCCATTTCTGATAAAAGCCCAAAACACTCTACATACTTAAAGGGGTAATAAAACTGAGAAGAAACATTGACATTACCAGTTACTCTGGCACCATTCATGGAGACATGCCATTTATTTCTGCTTTAAATTAAAGTCTTCTGTGAAGATTTACATGTTATGATGTACCACAAAGACTCTTCTATTTAAAAAATGGTTGCACGGAATAAATTCACAGTAAATATTTTAAGACAGTTGCAATTCCCTTCACTATTACCAGCATGATATGTCGATACTTGCATATTAGGGATTCTATGAATTTTGAATTATAATAATGTTAGTGCAACATGTAGATGGAGCTCAAGCATGTAAAGTTCAGTTAAAGTTGAACTATACTGTATATTTGCAGTCAGATATACTTTGTTCTAAGAATTTTGTTTTTCACAGACTTGTCTCCATTTTCCTGCAACAATAGTTGTGCATGGAAACTCAATATAATTGTGCAGCCCAGTGGGCACCAGAGTTTACTCAGTATTGTAACAGATCGGGTCAAATACCTCCCTCTGTGTGATTTAAATGTGTGAGAAAACACTTCCTTGTTCAAATATTTTATTGGTACAGAAAAAAAGAGTAACATACGGACAAAATAACTGTTGTGGCGTTACCCCAATGAGAAAGGGTATAAAACAGTGTGCACAATATCGACAATATGACCCAAATTAGTAGGGACACAGGCCATAACAATGTAGTAGGGAAAGCATTAAAAACAATGAAGTGAAACAATTAATAATGTAGTATTGCATTTTATAGGGGAGTATGGTAAACCTCAAATGTCCAGGTAGGTTGTGTAGGGAAGGAGGAAAAGGGAGAAGGATAGCCCTTCATGACAGCTAAACCCACATGAAGTATTTTGCAAGGTAACATCCAAAGAGCATCAGCTAACATATGGGATATACAACTAAGGGTATTAGGCTTGACAGTTTGAGGAAATTAGATAGGCTACAGATAGGTATGGTTTCGCACACAATCGAGTGTGACTGATGTCCTGAACATCATATCATCTGCCCCTGTTCAGGGTAGTCCGTGAGTGAAAACATTTCTATACAAACAAATAAAAAATGGTTGCCCTTGAGTTAGGCTTTTATTGTCTACTTTGCATTACACACTAGTAATAATCCTTTGCTTGGCCTATTTTTGTTATTTTATTTCATTTATTGGTGCTTGATTTGATGTTGGACCCTGATTAACCAATTTTTTACACTTCACTTCATCTTGTAAGATGGCTTAAATTAAATTCACAGACCCATCCATAGGACCCCCAAAATACATAGCAGACTGCTAAGTGTTTTGGGAAACCTTTGGAGGGGTCTGTGTGCCTCTTTTAAAATAGAAGCCAGAAAGGAAATGTAATTTGCCAGCAATATAAAACCATTTTTCTTTGTAAGTCTCAGTGCTTATAAGGCCCCTTTCACACTGGGGTGGTGGGTGCGTAGGCGGTAAAGTGCTGCTATTTTTAGCAGCGCTTTACGTCAATTTCGCTGCGCTATTCGGCCACTAGTGGGGTGCTTTTACCCCCCCCCGCTAGCAGCCGAGAAAGGGTTAAAACCACTGCGAAGTGCCTCCGTGGAGACAGGGTGTGCTGCGCTGGACGTCGTCGGAAGAGATCACCCTTTGCTGGCCCCCGGAGAAGAGATCACCCATCACTGGATAGCAAGAGTGGATTACCACCACTGGAATCTTTTTTTATTTGTAATAAAGGACTTTTCCCAACGGTGTCAGTGTGTTTTTTAAAATTTTTTTACACTTTCTTTGTGAAATGGTAGGGGTACTTTTGTACTCCCTTACCATTTCAAACAGGGGGGGGTGGGATCTGGGGATCCCCTTGTTAAAAGGGGCTTCCAGATTCTGATAAGCCCCCCGCCCGCAGACCCCCACAACCACCGGCCAGGGTTGTGGGGATGAGGCCCTTGTCCCCATCAACAAGGGGACATGGTGCTTTGAGGGGGTCACAGACCCCCAAAGCATCCTCCCAATGTTGAGGGCATGTGGCCTGGTACGGTTCAGGAGGGGGGGGGGGTGCTCTCTCTTCCCCCCCTCTTTTCCTACGGCCTGCCAGGTTGCGTGCTTGGATAAATGGTCTGGTATGGATTTTTGGGTGGAACCCCACATCATTTTATTTTAAAATTTGACCCGGGGTTCCCCTTAATATCCATACCAGACCTGAAGGGCCAGGTAATTGAATTTGGGGGGGAACCCCACGCATGTTTATTTATTTTTATCAATTACTTTCAATGACTCTGTATTACGGGAGCCGACAATTCATTATAGCCGCAAGTGATTTTAAAAGACTTTTTTTCCTGCAAAAATGACACTTTGTGCAGGGACAGTTCTAAGCACGGGAAACATGCGCCCCTTTACAGGCATACTATACACACCCCCCAGGTACAAAATTTAAAGGAATATTACACTTTTATTGTTTCACTTTAAGCATTATTAAAATCACTGCTCCCGAAAAAAGGGCCGTTTTTAAAAGTTTTTTTTGCATTGATACATGTCTCCTGGGGCAGGACCCAGGCCCCCAAACACATTTTAGGACAATACCTTGCATATAAGCCTTTAAAATTAGCACTTTAGATTTCTCCCATAGACTTTTACAGGGTGTTTGCGGCTTTTAGAATTTGCCGCGAACACCCCAAATTGTTCGCTGTTCGGTGAACAGGCGAACAGACAATGTTCAAGTCGAACATGAGTTCGACCCAAAGCTCATCCCTAGTCTTCATTAGCAATCTGCTTGGCAGCTCTCAACACAGAAGCACAGCAGCATGACCATCCATAGCTGATACAGGAAGGAAAACTCCAATGAATAGCAAAAAGTAACTTTAATTAAACAAAATATCCACTTACATGAAAGTTTACCTGTGTGAGTTTGGTCAGATTGATCAGATAATCCACAAACCAACTCTTGGCCAGAGAGGGAGGGGCAAAAGAGGAATCAGGAACACTGATAGCTCAAACACCACCAGATGGAAGTTGCATTGCAGCCAGGGCTGGACTGGGACAACAATTTAGCCCTGGGCTTCTTCCAGACCCGCTCACTTTACTCCAAACATCTGGTGTTGTGCGCGTCAATCATCATGGCCCTATGGTTGATATGGTGTCAGGATTAAGGATGAGCTCAGGCGTGTTCGAATGGCCCACGTGCAGAGCCCGCCAGGAAGTCAGCGCAGCGATGCGCTAATCACAGGCAGTGAGACATTGCCCCGATGTGCGGCTGCAGAGATCGTGCAATGTCTCACTGCCTGTGATTAGCGCATCGCTGCGCCGACTTCCTGGCGGGCTCTGCACGTGGGCCATTCAAACTTGCCTGAGCTCATCCTTATTCAGGATGAATGAAGTGCATTATTTATTTTATTACATTGCAATATAAAATGAAATAGTTCAACTCACCATAATGCAGAATCAGTGGGAGCCCTGTGCTTGTCACTTGCCACTGTCGCCTGCCAGCAGATGCAGCGTGTCACCTGCCACATCACTTGTCAGCAGATGCAGATTGTCACTTGCCACATTTCCTGCCACCAGATGCCGCATGTCACTTGCCACTGTCACCTGCCACCAGATGCCGCATGTCACTTGCCGCGGTCGCCTGCCACCAGATGCTGCATGTCACTTGCCACGTCGCCTGCCACCAGTTGCTGCATGTCACTTGCCATGTTGCCTGCCACCAGATGCTGCATGTCGTGTGTCACTTGCCACGTTGCCTGCCACAAGATGTTGCATGTCACTTGCCACCGTCGTCTGCTTGCCGATGCAGCGTGTCACTTGCCACCATCACTTGCCACTGTCACCTGCCACCAGATGTCGCATGTCACTTGCCACCGTCGCCTGAGACCAGATGCCGCATGTCACTTGCCACGTCGCCTGCCACCAGATGCCGCATGTTGCATGTCACTTGCCATGTTGCCTGCCACCATATGACGCATGTCACTTACCACCGTCGCCTGCCATTAGATGCTGCATGTCACTTATCACTGTCGCCTGCCACCAGATGCTGCATGTCACTTGCCACCATCACTTGCCACTGTCACCTGCCACCAGATGCCCCATGTAATTTGCCACTGTGGCCTGCCACCAGATGCCGCATGTCATTTGCCACTGTCGCCTGCCACCAGATGCCTTATGTCACTTGCCACGTTGCCTGCCACCAGATGCCACGTGTTGCATGTCACTTGCCACGTTGCCTGCCACCAGATGCCACATGTCACTTGCTACCGTCGCCTGCCACCAGATGCCGCATCTCACTTGCCGCATCACTTGTCAGCAGATGCAGCTTGTCACTTGCCATGTCGCCTGCCACCAGATGCTGCATTTCACTTGCCACCTTCACCTGCCACCAGATGCTGCATGTCACTTGCCACTGTCACTTGCCACTGTCACCTGCCACCAGATGCCGCATGTCATTTGCCACTGTCGCCTGCCACCAGATGCCGCATGTCACTTGCCACTGTCACTTGCCACTGTCGCTTGCCATCAGATGCCGCATGTCATTGCCATGTCACTTGCCACTATTTCTTGCCACCAGATGCAGTGGGTCACTTGCCATGTCACTTGTCAGCAGATATATCATGTCACATCGCCTGCCACCAGATGCAGCTTGTCACCTGCCAAGTCACTTGTCACCAGAATCAGCACTACTACAGGACTTTATTTGCACCTCCAACCCAGCTTTGTACCCTTGTTACTGACAAAGGGAACCGATCGGGCCAGTAGATGCAGAGCACCGGTATGTAAAACTTCCTGGTGGCAGTGGAACGCACAATGGGGCGGACTTGTTGTCATCAGCTGGAAATTATGGCCTGAAAAAGGACGTGTCACCTCCCATGTCTTGCATCATTTCTGGTAACATCATGTCCACCCATCGTGTGTTCCACTGCCACCAGGAAGTAGTACACAACGGTGCTCTGCATCTACTGGCCCGATTAGTTCCCGCTGGCGGCTCCTGAATCAGACTGAGGACAAGCCTTGACTCTTGCACAGTGTCTCAATGCCTTTCACCCTACTATCTTTGTCAGTAATGTTCTTTTAGTGGAATAAAAGTTTTTTAATGCTACACTTAGCTGGCGCTGTGTATCTCTCTCTCCTCCACCGTCACTGAAACCGGCCCACTGAGCCATCGGCCCACCGGGAAACTCCCGGTAGTCCCGATGGCCAGTACATGCCTGATTGCAGCCCACATATGGAGGCAGAGCTGCTAAGTGAAAGCTAAGTCCACCGGATAATACCCTCGTGTGTGGGCCTTCGACTGACTTTTTTTCCAAAAAGTCTGGCGGACTAAGTTTTAAGTTTTGTTTTAAAATTATCCGCTGGACTTGGCAGTCCGGCGGACAATACGGCCGTCTGTAGTATGGTCCGGCGGACCAAAAAGGACGCATGCTCAGTAGCAAGTATGTCACGGAATCGCTCGGTCTGGTAAAACTAGCCTTCGTATTGAAGCTAGCACAATCGTCACGCTGCTGATTCTTTGATATTTTATTACAGCGGAATTTGTATGTTATCGTGCCTGAAGAATGATTTTGCCTTGCTGCTTATATATTCACACAGAGTCCTCCCGAACATTTTTCTTCATCATTATTTAGTGAACTTATATAAATATATATATATATATATATATATAGAGCGAGATATATCTAGATCTCGATCTAGATATATCTCATTATATACACACACACACATAATTTTTTTATTGTAGAGCGTTATAAATTGTGACATAAAAGCCTGATCCTTAAATGGATTTTGATTGGATGTTGACATGTTTCTGTTTTTGTTAGTAATGGCAATACAAAAGACAAAAAAACACAAATGTTACTAAAAACGCACATTCAGTTTTTATTCCAAAAAATGACACAAAACACCAACAACCACACACAGCCACCAACACCCACACACAGCCACCAACAACCACACACAGCCACCAACAACCACACACAGCCACCAACAACCACACACAGCCACCAACAACCACACACAGCCACCAACACCCACACACAGCCACCAACAACCACACACAGCCACCAACAACCACACACAGCCACCAACAACCACACACAGCCATCAACACCCACACATGAGTAAAAAATGCAGGCCCAAAACCCAATAAACCACAGTGATGTATCCTAGAAACCCTTACCTTCGTACAGGTACGCGTCAAAGTCCGCCTGCGTCCTCCTCGTCGCCCGCCCATGACGTTCCTTGTGACGAGAATTCCCTGCCCCGCTTCCCCTCGTTGCATTGTGGGTGAATAAGTAGATGAAGATGGCGGACACATTATCAGCAAGTAGCGCGGAGGAAAGCCCAGAACCCCAGACATCTGCATCCAGCAGCAGATATAAGGCCACCAATATGGCCTTTGAAGAGATGGTGGAGATGGTGGACATCCTCCAAAGGGAAGATTACGATGGGGAAAATGGCCCCTACCCTCGACCCAACTTACGGAAGGACCAGATTCTTAATACAATTGTCAGCACCCTGGAGCATAAGTTCGGCGTACGAAGGGGCAAGGATCAACTGCGCAAGCGATGGTCCGACATTAAATCCAGGGAGCCCGATCAGTACAGGAGAATTAAAAAAGCGATCAAAAAAAGTAAGTCAATGACGTGCGCTACTATGGTTCTATTTGATATCTCGAATCTTGTGAAGATTTTCTTAGAACTCGTACGTGAATCTTGCGAAGACTTTATTAGAACTCGTACGTGAATCTTGCGAAGATTTTATTAGAACTCGTACGTGAATCTTGCGAAGACTTTATTAGAACTCGTACGTGAATCTTGCGAAGATTTTATTAGAACTCGTACGTGAATCTTGCGAAGATTTTATTAGAACTCGTACGGGAATCTTGCGAAGATTTTATTAGAACTCGTACGTGAATCTTGCGAAGACTTTATTAGAACTCGTACGTGAATCTTGCGAAGATTTCATTAGAACTCGTACGTGAATCTTGCGAAGATTTTATTAGAACTCGTACGTGAATCTTGCAAAGATTTTATTAGAACTCGTACGTGAATCTTGCGAAGATTTTATTCGAACTCGTACGTGAATCTTGCGAAGACTTTATTAGAACTCGTACGTGAATCTTGCGAAGATTTTATGAAATTTCGTTTGTCATTAGAAAGTTGGTTGAGTTTACCTGGCTGTGGGTTATTTGACTTGTAAGGTTATTTATTATTGTCATGATATATAGTATTACTACTGTAGTAATGGTTTTGTGGGTAACTCACACAGGGACTACAGAGGATGGTTTGGGGGGGGGGGGGCTACATCTTTTAAGCAGGGTGTCCAGCTACAAATTCAAAATAAATGGTCAGCATCTACAAATACTGTAGCTGATGACTTTTCGAATAAGTACACTCACCTGTCACAGGGTCCAGCGACCTCAGCACCCGAGGCCAAACCGTCCCTTGGATGCTGCAGCCACCATCTTTGATATTGGAATCAGGAAATTAATCTTTGCGGCTTCACTTCCCGGTTCCCTATTGGGCATGCGCCAGTTGCGCAATGCAATAGGACTGGTCCGCTCTAGCTCTGGGACCCCTGTGTGTCCCAGCAGACAGCACGGTGGGACGGGATGTGGCGTATACTTCTGTGGGAGTCTCTGGCCGGATGTGTGTGCAAATACCTGCCTTACACAGGTATCTGCAACCCATCCCCCCTAAAAGGTTCCAAATAAGACACCGGAGGGTTGCAAGGATCCAATGAGCGGAAGTTCAACTTTAGGGTTGAAGGCCGGTTTAAGTATTGGAGTTTGATTAGATAGGGATTTCAATTATGTATTCAAGTAGGATCTTGTAACAAACTGCTAATAATTGGACACCACTTTAAAACAATGTTTAATATTCATATTTCGGCACGCAAATATCAGTGTGATTAAAAGTGTACCTTTGTGTTCCATTCCCATAGGGGGCAAAAGACTCAGACCTCACTCAGGACATCCCAGGACCTCCCAGCCTCACCAGCCTAATTGGGCAATTAGCCCAAGCCCACGCGGGGATGTGGAGGAAGAAGAGGTGCTTGAAGTCGAGCACATCTGCACCCCACCAAGTGAGTGTCTGAGAACACAGATTGAGCTACTAAATTCATGTCTGCATGTTTTTGACTTTTTTTTTCTTTGGTTTTATCTACCCAACTTTTAGGTGATGATCTGGTTGTGGAAGGCCAAGCCGCGGAGCCGTTTTCCTCGGACAGTGCCCACAGGCTTATTGGGCAGAGCATGGCCTGGAATCTGCATCTGGAAAGGATGCAAAAGCAGATGGAAATCATGCAGGACCAGATGGCCACCATGCAGCAGGGAATGAAGGACATGATTGATCTTTTGGGGAGAATCTAATACCCCTTTTACAGTTCAAAGCATCAATCATGTCCTTCATTCCCCTTTTGATATGCGATTTTTCAACAAGTTGAGAGGCCAAATTTTGAATATGCACAGGGTGTGTCAACATGTGCTATGTGCCATCAGGGGATCTCAATGTACGCATTTTGTGTTTGCAACCCCTTCATCATAATGCTAGTAAATGAGAGGAAGGGGTTTCACACACAAAACACGTCCATTGATTCCCCATGATGGAAGATAGCACATGTTGACATTACCCATTTGGAATTTCAATTTGTGTGCATATTCAAAATTTGGCTTCTACTGTACATGGGTGACATCAACCAGTTGAACTTTGTAAGTTCCATAGTTTTTTATTGTGTAAATATTTGTAAAAAAAAATAAGGTTTTAAATATTTAAAACCATGTTTTAATTTTTTGAAAAAAAAAAAAAATAATAAAAAAAAGAAAAAAAATTGATAAATCCAAAAAAAATATATAAAATATTTCCGAAAAAATCAAAAAAAAAAAATTGTATTCCCAAAAAAAAAAAAAAATTGGATAATAAATCAACCAAAAAAAAATGGAAAACACCAACAAAAAAAAGTTTGGATGTGCAGTATAATTAAACAAAAATGTTTGCACAAATTAAACAATATGTGTGGCTTCTTCTTTTTCAATACTACCAGTTTGACCAAAAAATGTTGTGGTTCATTGACAAAGGGGCTTATTTAATAAAGGCAAAACACGTTTTTCACTATAATAAGTGCACTAGGAGAACATATAAAACAGCCAAAAAGAAAAGCAAACAATACGAAAACCACAATATTTTTTTCAGAAATCAATGGATTTATTTGGTAAAAAGAAAGTAATTTTTAAGGGTCTGCTGCCATTGCAATGGCCCCCCTACCATTAAAATAAGTGACATATCTGTCCCGCACTTGCTGTGCTGATTGGAGGGCCAAGCCAAGACGGCGATTATCCAGCCCTGTCATCTCGGGCTCCACTCCGGCCTCAGGTCCAAGAGGTAGCATGTAGCTGGCCGAATGCTTTCGTAGGTAATTATGCATTATGCAGCAGCTCAGAATTATTGTGTTCAGTTTGTACTCTGCCAGATGGAGAGAAGTTAACATCAATCGGAAACGGTTGGCCATAATGCTGAAGGCATTTTCAACCACCCTTCTTGCTCTGGCCAACCGAAAATTAAAAACCCTCCTCTCAGGGGTGAGGGATCTTTGGGGAAATGGCCTCATCAGGTGTTCACCCAGACCAAACGCCTCGTCTGCAATAAAAACAAAGGGGAGTCCCTCCACATTCTCTGCATCTGGTGGCAGCTCCAGGCCACCAGTCTGGAGACGACGGCAGAACTCCGTCTGGTTAAAGACTCCTCCATCAGACATCTGGCCGTTTTTCCCCACATCAACATAAAGGAAGTCATATTGTGCCGACACCACCGCCATCAACACAATACTATGGAACCCCTTATAGTTCCAATAGTAAGACCCCGAATGGGGTGGGGGCACAATTCTGACATGTTTGCCGTCAATCGCCCCTCTGCAGTAGGGAAAGTCCCAACGGGCAGCAAACTGGGAAGCCACAGTCTGCCATTCCTGTGGCGTGGAAGGACACTGTGGAGTCAAACAGAAAGATACAATTATAAGAAAAAAAAAGCCAAAACCCCTAAATAAATCCAAGAAATGAACAAACAATTTTGAGCAACATATGTATTTTTTTAAGTAGTCCTTCTGAAAGATAAGGGCCAATTCTCTAAATGATGACCCCTCTGATGGCCCAGAGAAGATAATAATGGGGATGTGGGTGGGGAGTAATTAATTAGAAGGTCACACAGTACACATGAACTCAATTTAACAAGGTGGGGGGGTAATTAATTAGAAGGTCACCAATGGCGTCCCTAGGGGGGGCAGAGGGGGCCCTGACCCCCCCAAAATTATGCTGTGCCCCACCATGTGCCCCCCCAAAAAAAAATCAAAAAAAATTTTTTTTTTTTTTTTTTTTTTTTTTACAAAAAGGCAATGTCTTTTTGTTTGCATTCGTAGCGGATGTGCCACATCTTACTCAGGCCGCTGCTGGAGTAACACAGTCTCTATTGAGAGGGGGAGTATTCTTCTAGCCTGGACGCGTGGGTAAGTGTGTGCACTGCAGTACACTGTAATCACTGAACTGCATTATCTCCATCTCTTCTCTCCACCATCTGTCCCTCCCCTCTCCTGTTCTTTCAAGACCTTCACAACTTACTTTCACTTTCAGTTAGACAGGTAATAGACTAAGCAAATTTCTTTCCTGCATCCACAGAGTGCAGGAAAGAAACTTGCATGATTCCCCCATCAACACAGACATTGGTGACAAGGGGAATATCCTTCCTGCCCAGCAATTGTATTCTCCCAACAAACTATAGCAACCACTAGTGATAATCATAAGAGTATCTGGCAGGCTGGTTGTTCCCAATTTGATCGATCAACTTGGTACATTCAGCCTGCTCATTAATGGTTCAAATCTCAGCCAGTTCCCAATGAACCAGCTGAGATTTAAACTGCCTATGGCTGGTCTTAGCACTTAGGCAGCCCATACATTGATCACTTTTTTAATTTAACTAGTAGGTTGCATTAAGAAAAAAAAAGAAATGATCCAATTCTCCCATCTACACATTATAGGTGGATGGGGGAATCCTCCCAGTGTGGACCAGTGGTGGAACTACCAGAGTTGCTGTCCTGTCCCGGCTATTCACAGCGCTAGTCTCTGTCTCCATGGCAGCGGCGGCACATTGGAACCCAATGCTGGTTACTTTATGGGGCTAATGTACAGGAGGGCCAGCACAATTTGTTGTTAGAGATGGGCTGGGCATGTTCAAAATCCAACATGCCCGACCCCGCCAGGAAGCCCACACTGCACAGCGCTAATCACAGGCAGTGAGACATTTCCTGGTCCTTAGCTGCACAGATCAGGAATGTCTCACTGCCTGTGATTAGCTGTGTGCAGTGTCGGCTTCCTGGTGGGATCGGGCATGTGGGGTTTCAAACACACCCAAGCCCATCTCTAATGGTTGTAGACAGTTGACCTCCCTGCAGGTTGCTTAGCAGCAGTGCAGCCTTCTCTGACATGCTGATCGTGATGCAATCCAGGTGATGCTCCTAGTCAAATCCTAGTGTTAAATATCATAGTGGTTTTATTGATCAAAGCCCACACCTTACAGGCATAGAGCCGACACCTTACAGGCATGGAGCCCACACCTTACAGGCGTGGAGCCCACACCTTACAGGCGTAGAGCCCACACCTTACAGGCGTAGAGCCCACACCTTACAGGCGTAGAGCCCACACCTTACAGGCGTAGAGCCCACACCTTATAGGCTTAGAGCCCACACCTTACAGGCAAAGAGCCCACATGGCTGCTGAACATACGGTGGATATGGTTGTACTGTTGATGCTAATAAATACTGTGTTTATTAGATCTGACTGGGAGCATCACCTGGATCACATCCTGATCAGCATGTCAACAGAGAAGGTTATACAGCATTACTGCTGCTAGGTGACCAGCTGGGGGCTCGGCTCTCTACAACCAATAGTGCCAGCCTTCCCCTGCATGCACCCATAATGTCACCAGCACTAGGGCCTAATAGACTGCTGCCGCTGCCAAGGAGACAGATGCCAGACCAGCACTGTCAATAGCTGGGGAACACCACAGTGGCAGAACACCAAGGCCCGGAGACAAGACAACCTTTGCAAACCTGATAGTTCTCCCACTGCTTTGGACCCTTATATTTACTTGGTATGCTGGTGACATATATCTCTTCTGCCACCCTGGGGATTGTAGTAAAATTGCTTTTTATAGTTGCCCCCCTAATTTTGTCCCTGTCCCCCCATGTGCCCCCCCTAAATATGAAAGCTGGAGACGCCACTGAAGGTCACACAATACACATGAACTCAATTTAACAAGGTGGGGGGGGGGGTAATTAATTAGAAGGTCACACAATACACATGAACTCAATTTAACAAGGTGGGGGGAAAATTAATTAGAAGGTCACACAATACACATGACCTCTATTTAACAAGGTGGGGGGGTAATTAATTAGAAGGTCACACAGTACACATGAACTCAATTTAAAAAAGAGGGGCAAGGGGGGTAAAAGGGGGGTGAGTAAAGCAGTACAATGGAGCTGTTAAGATACATTTTTGTGCTAATAAAGGGACTAGGCTATGGGTGTTTATGGGCCCAAGATTCCATGCTGGGGAGGTTGGTGCAAGCAAATATGCATGTGGCCCACTAAAGAATAAATTCAAAAGCAATTTCTAAAAGTGAACCGCCAAAAAAAACAATAATACAATTTCTAAATGCTGGCATGAATAGGGGACATTCATAGAATAGTCCTATCATGGTAATTAGCTAATGATGAAATTGATGCACTACATTAGCAAACATACAAGACATATGTAATTTTAAATGAGAAAACTTACCTTAATGTATTCCTCCTGCAGGACGTGAATAATGGCAGAACAGGTCTCTGGAATAATGATCCCCAGAGCCTGGGGGGAGATGCTTGTCGTGAACTTGAGGTCCTGCAAGCTTCTCCCCGTCGCCAAGTAACGCAACGTGGCGACTAGCCTCTGCTCCGGAGTGATGGCTTGCCGCATGCAGGTATTCTGCCTGCTGATAAAAGGGGACAGCGAAGCCAACAGGCGGTGAAAAATGGGGTCCGTCATCCTGAGATAATTCCTGAAATCATCAGGATTATTTTCACGGATCTCACGGAGCAAAGGCATGTGTGAGAATTGGTCACGCTGGCGCAGCCAATTCTTGGTCCATGAACTCCTCCTCACCCTGTTCATGGACTGGATTCGGGCCAAAGTGTTAACCGCAACACCGAGCCCCTGCACAGCACGAACTCATTCCCGAGTACGTCCACACTCCATGGCTTCAAAACGGTCGGCTGATCAAACAAAAAACTTAACTGAACGCACTGAAGAACAGCAAGGCCTATGAAGAACGACCTGAAGAACAGGAACGAGCGGACCAGAACGGCCTGAGAACAAGTAGGAACTGATCCACACGCACTGAAAGACAGATACAAACCTCACAAGCACAAACTGAACGGCAGAAATGAGCGAATTAAGCAGAAGTCTGAGAAGCGCGAATCGTCTCTAACCAAGCGTCAACTAACACGAGATACACACGAGATTAGTTAACGGTGCCCAAAGGGTGTCGTTTTGGATCTTGAGCTTCCTTTTTATAGTCCCGTCGTACGTGCTGTACGTCATCGCGTGAACCGCCGGACTTTTAGCGTGATCGTGTGTGGTCAAGTCCGTTCGCTTTCAAGTCCGCCGAAGCCAGCTGGAAAGTCCGGCGGATTGTCCGCTGGACTAGGTCCGGCGGACAAAGTCCCTTCGTGTGTACGCGGCATTAGAGGAACCACACCAACCCTGGATACACAGAAAGTGCCAGCTGGTCTCCATAGCCATGATGTATTTCAAGGCCACACCTCTTTTTTCAAGTCAGAAGACAATGGAGACAATCTAAATGTATTTAAAAAGGAATAGGCAAGAAAAGGCTAATGCCCCGTACACACGGTTGGATATTCCGATGGAAAAAGTCCGATCGGATTATGTTGTTGGAAAATCCAATCGGAAAAAATTTGAGAGCAGGATCTAAAATTTTCCAACAACAAAATCCGATCTGACCTTTTCTAATCGTGTGTAGAGACTTCCGACGCACAAAGTGCCACGCATGCTCAGAAGAAATTTTGGAGACGAATGCTATTGGCTACTAGCCTCCATGTAGTCCACAAACCAACTCTTGGCCAGAGAGGAAGGGGCAAAAGAGGAATCAGGAACACTGATAGCTCAAACACCACCAGATGGAAGTTGCATTGCAGCCAGGGCTGGACTGGGACAACAATTTAGCCCTGGGCTTCTTCCAGACCTGCTCACTTTACTCCAAATACCTGGTGTTGTGCGCGTCAATCATCATGGCCCTATGGTTGATATGGTGTCAGGATGAATGAAGTGCATTATTTCTTTTTTTTACATTGCAAAATAAAATGAAATAGTTCAACTCACCATAATGCAGAATCAGTGGGAGCCCTGTGCTTGCCACTTGCCACTGTCGCCTGCCAGCAGATGCAGTGTGTCACCTGCCACATCACTTGTCAGCAGATGCAGATTGTCACTTGCCACATTGCCTGCCACCAGATGCCGCATGTCACTTGCCACTGTCACCTGCCACCAGATGCCGCATGTCACTTGCCGCCGTCGCCTGCCACCAGGTGCTGATAACTTGATTATGATTATCAAAAATAGTGATTACATTTATCTGATCGAATATTATGTCTACTTTCAAACAGGAACTGACCCCGTTAATAGATGTAGCTTTCCAGAACACAATTAAAAATTATAAAAAAAGAGAACGTTCTTGTTGCCAGAGATTTGCCCTAATAATTTCAGGTAAAATGTGCTTATAAATCAAAATTCCTGCTGACATTGTTTATTTCAAATTCAGGAGTTATTTTTTAATGTTACATAGTTACATAGTAGGCGAGGCTGAAAAAAGACACAAGTCCATCAAGTCCACACTATGTGCGTGATTTTATGTCAGTATTACATTGCATTTACCTGTATGTTGTGGTCGTTCAGGTGCTTTTCTAATAGTTTTTTTTAATTATCGATGCTCCCCGCTGAAACCACTGCCTGTGGAAGGGAATTCCAAATCCTAACCGCTCTTATGCCGCGTACACACGATCAGACTTTCCCGCGGGATTTTTCCTGCCAAAAGTCCGGCGGACTAAGTTTTAAGTTCAGACTTAAAATTGTCCGCTGGACTCGCGAGTCCGGCGGACAATCCCGCGGTCTGTGTGCTAGTCCGCAGGACTTTTGAAATGAACGGACTTGCCGACACAAGATCGGAAAGTCCGTTCATTTAGAACGTGACTGCAGGTAGACGTGACTAGCGAAGGCAGTGAATGCCGCCGCGCTAGCCCCGTCACCTGGCATGGATTTAAAGGGGAATCCCTCCGCCGAAAAAACGGCGTGGGGGTCCCCCCTATATCCATCTCAGACCCTTATTCGAGCACGCAGCCCGGATGGCCAGGAAAGGGGGTGGGGACGAGCGAGCGCCCTGAGCCGTACCAGGCCGCGTTCCCTCAACATGGGGGGTGCCCTGGGGAAAGGGGGGCCGTGCGCCTTCTGTGCCATCTTCTTCTTCCTCTTCTTCTTCCGATGTTGACTCTTCGCTCCCTCTGACCGGAATGGCAGAGACACACGGTGTTGTGACTTATATAGGGACAAGGGGCGGGGCCACCGGCTCATGTCACATGGTGACCCCGCCCCATATGATGTCACAATCCCAGCATCCTCCGGAACTGTGACATCATATGGTGGCGGGGTCACCATCAACACCACATTTCTCTGCCATTCCAGCCAGAGAGAGCGACGAGTCGTCATCGGAAGAAGAAGAGGAAGAAGAAGACGGCGCAGAAGGCGCAGAAGGCGGCGGCGACAGAGGTGACAGCGGCAAGAACAGAAGAGACCCCGAAGGCGGAACGAGACCCCCAGACGACGACGGTGACGACAAAGAAGAAAGCCAGGCTCCTCTGCTCATGAAAGACCTAGGTAAAAGAGCAGAAGAGAGCGGAGGAGTCCGGCGAGAAGACCCCCCCAAGACGGATGAAGACCCCCGGAGCTGTGCAATAAAATATTTTTGTGCTTTTTTTTATTTACACTTTTACACCTTAGTTGAATGGGTAGGGGTACATCGTAACCCATACTCATTCACATTGCGTTGGGGGCCGTATCTGGGGGCCCCCTTATTAAAGGGGGCTCCCGGATTCCGATAAGCCCCCGCCCGAAGACCCCGACAACCAATGGCCAGGGTTGTCGGGAAGAGGTCCTTGTCCTCATCAACATGGGGACAAGGTGCTTTGGGGTGGGGGGCCCGCAGGGCCCCCCTTTCCCAGAGCACCCCCAAAGGTGAGGGCACGCTGCCTGGTACGGCTCAGAAGGGGGGCGCTCGCTCGTCCCCACCCCCTTTCCTGGCCGGCCGGGCTGCGTGCTCGGATAAGGGTCTGAAATGGATTTGGGGGGGACCCCCACGCCATTTTAAATCCATGCCAGGTGACGGGGCTATCGCAGCGGCATTCACTGCCTTCGCTAGTCCCGTCTACCTGGAGTCACGTTCTAAATGAACGGACTTTCCGATCGTGTGTCGCCAAGTCTGTTCATTTCAAAAGTCCCGCAGACTTTTCCCCACGGATTGTCCGCCGGAAAAGTCCGGGCGTGTGTGGGCAAGTCCACACGCTCGGAAAGTCCGGCGGACCTCCGCTGGAAAGTCCGGCGATTTGTCCGCTGGACTAGGTCCGGCGGACAATCCCGCCAGAAAGTCCGAGCGTGTGTACAGTAAAGAACCCTCTACACAGTTTAAGGTTAAACGGCTTTTCTTCTAATTTTAGTGAATGTCCACGTGTCTTATTAAATTGCCTTATGCAGAAAAGTTTTATCCTTAATAATAAGGGGGTGAACGAGGATAGAAAAAGGGGATTATTACGGTACCAATATCATGAAAGCACTCATGGGTTAACATAAAAACAAATATTTATTAATAATACAAAAAAAATATAAGTATGAAAACAGTGGTATTTGTCAGTGCGGAGTAAACACACTAGACAAATATAGTACAGAATCCATTTCACATACAAAATTTATAAGGAACAGCTAATAGACCTATGAATAACATAAGTCAGAGGTACAGATAAAGCTTTAGATGGCAATTTTGACCGACATGTTTCGCCAACATTGGCTTCTTCAGGGTAGTGAGGATTATCTGTACCGCAATCAAATTTCTAAAGCAGATAGAGAAGGAATCATTAGTAACATATCTGCTTTAGAAATTTTATCGCGGTACAGATAATCCTCACTAACCCGAAGAAGACAATGTTGGCGAAACATGTCGGTCAAAATTGCCATCTAAAGCTTTATCTGTACCTCTGACTTATGTTATTCATAGGTCTATTTTGGCAAATGTTTTTTCACCTTAATGCATAGAATGCATTAAGGTGAAAAAACTTTTACCTTTACAACCCCTTTAAACATCATTTACCATGTAGTTGCCCACCCCATTCATTTGTTCAGATCTTCTTGCAAGGTTTCCACATCCTGCAGAGAAGTTATTGCCCTGCTTACCTTAGTATCATCCTCAAATACAGAGATTGAACTGTTTATCCCATCCTCCAGGTCAGTTATGAATAAATTAAATAGAATTGGTCCCAGGACAGAACCCTGGGGGACCCCACTTTCCACCCCTGCCCATTCAGAGTACCGTATTTATCGGTGTATAACATGCACTTTTTCCCCCTTAAAATCGGTACCCCCCCAAAAAAGTGACAAAAATAGAAAAATAGCGAACGCCGCCGGAAAAAACCGAAGCGCCGCCGGAAAAGACCGAATCGCCGCCGGAAAAGACCGAGCCGACTGTTCGGCTCCGCTAGTAGTCCCGCCTCCCTGCGTTCGCTCCGGAAACAGCAGGGAGGCGGTACCGCCAGTGGAGCAGAACAGTCGGCTCGGTCTTTTCCGGCGGCGCTTCGGTCTTTTTCGGCGGCACTTCAGTCTTTTTCGGCGGCACACACGCGGTCTGTCTCGGCGGCGGGAAATTTAAATGCGGGCAAGGCTGCAAATGACACTGGCAAGCTACAATGACACTGGGCAAGCTACAATGACACTGGGCAAGCTACAATGACACTGGGCAGGCTGCAATGACACTGGGCAAGCTACAATGACACTGGGTAAGCTGCAATGACACTGGGCAAGCTGCAATGACACTGGGCAGGCTGCAATGACACTGGGCAAGCTGCAATGACACTGGGCAAGCTGCAATGACACTGGGCAAGCTACAATGACACAGGGCAAGCTACAATGACGCTGGGCAAGCTGCAAATGACGCTGGGCAAGCTGCAAATGACGCTGGGCAAGCTGCAAATGACACTGGGCAAGCTGCAAATGACGCTTAAATGTAAGTTTTTTTTCCCCTAAACTTCCCTCCTAAAACTTTTTTCCTTAAAATGCCCTCCTAAACTTGGGGTGCGTGTTATACGCCGGTGCGTGTTATACGCCAATAAATACGGTACTCCCCATTTATCACCACCCTCTGAACTTGCCCCTGTAGCCAGTTTTCAATCCATGTACTCACCCTATGGTCCATGCCAACTGACCTTACTTTGTACAGGAAACGTTTATGGGGAACTGTATCAAATGCTTTTGCAAAATTCAGATACACCCAGGGGTCAAGTCCTGGGGAAAAAAGTGTGGGAACTCCCACCCAAGATTCACTCCCCCACCAAAAAAAATAAAAAATGATACGCTCATATGCACGAACGCTTCAAAAGTGGTATTTTTCATCCAATTTTCGTGTGTGTATGAAGCTTAACTGTTAGTACATAAAAAAAAAACAATCCTCAATAAACATAAATACAGTAATTCTCTGAATAATCAGCATTCATTCAATTGTGCTTCCATGCAAATGTGAACATCATGTTCTGATCTTTAATGGGGAATTTTATTTTGTATATAGAGTGTTTATGTGGTGAGTTTACACCTTTTCATTGAACAGAGTTTGGATAACACAGGGTTAAACGGAAAGGTCATAAATGAACTGCACATTATCTGGACAGAATGCTTGGGGAGATAGCGATGTGTTCCTGCTTAGGAGATGTATGTTAGCTTGGGGGGCTGCAAACTCTGCAGGGCTCCAACACACACTCTTTGCTATTCCAACCCTTCACATATTTCCACATAAACTTCCCTCCTGGCATTAAACTTTGCCAGGTATTGTGCTCAGCTTACCACCCCAAACTGATGTTCCTCTCTCAGCTCACCTCTCTCCCTGCATGTCCTGTGGGCAGAATAGCTGTGCTCCTCCTCTGGGTTCTCTCATCATATGGCACTAAAGATAGAGGAGGGGGGGATTCAGCGGGACACACAGAGCAAGTATGCAGGAGACTGGGGGGGAGGATGAGGAGACAGAAAATCAGGAGGGGCCGGCGGGGAGGAGCGCATCACGAGAGGTCTGACTAAATACATTCTCTTAGCAGCAGGGACTTGATCTACCCATCAGCTAGCTGTGATTGACAGGTAGATTGAAGCAGAAGCTGTAATGGGACCCCCTACTGGCAATGCCTGAATGGTCAGTCCACCCCTGGTGTGCGTCACATACTATTGCGAGCTGTGTCTGCGGCTGCTGGTGTAGCACCTGCCACACAGCTCGCATACTTCAAAGTCTTGCAGGACACAGCTGCTAAGGGGGACTGAGTTCCTGTTGTGGAAAAAGTACAGGAACTCCGTTCCCATGCGTTCCCGCAGGACTTGAGCCCTGGATACACCACATCTACGGGCCTTTCTTTATCTAGATGGCAGCTCACTTCCTCATAGAAGGTTAATAGATTGGTTTGGCAAGAATGATTCTTCATGAATTCATGCTGATTACTGCTAATGATACCATTGTCATTGCTAAAATCTTGCACATAGTCCCTTATCATCCCCACTAAGAGCTTGCATACAATTTATGTAAGGCTAACTGGTCTGTAGTTCCCACGGATGTATCTTGGCCCTTTTTAAAATATTGGTGCTACATTGGCTTTTCTCCAATCAGCTGGTACCATTCCAGTCAGTAGACTGTTAGTAAAAATTAGGAACAATGGAATGGCAATTACTTGACTGAGTTCCTTAACCATTTAAGCCCCGGACCATTTGGCTGGCCTAAGACCAGAGCACTTTTTGCGATTCGGCACTGCATCACTTTAAGCCCCCATACACACGCGCGGATTATCCGAGGACCAGGTCCATCGGATCATGTCCGTCGTACTTTGTCCGATGTTGGTTTTGCGTACACACGGTCGGACAAAGTTGTCGGAAAATCCGATCATTCTGAACGTGGTGACGTTTGTTGCCTACAACGGGACTACGTAGAGGCTAGTAGCCAATAGCTTTGGACTTGTAATGTGATCTGAGCATGCGTAGCACTTTGTCCGTCGGAATTCGCTACACACGATCGGTTTTGGTGTGATCGGACTTTGTTGTCAAAAAATCTATCCAGCAGGAGATAGGACTTTGTCCGTCAGACAATCCGATGGAAACTGTCCGATGGTGCCTACACACGGTCGGAATTTCCGACAACATTGTCTGATAGGACAGAATCCATCGGAAAATCCGACCGTGTGTATGGGGCTTAACTGACAATTGCGCAGTTGTGCGACGTGGCTCCCAAACAAAATTGACGCTCTTTTTTTCCCACAAATAGAGATTTATTTTGGTGGTATTTGATCACCTCTGCGGTTTTTATTTTTTTATGCTATAAACAAAAATAGAGCAACAATTTTGAAAAAAACGCATTACTTTTTGCTATAATAAATATCCCCAAAAATATATAAAAATGTTAGTTTAGGCTGATATGTATTCTTCTACATATTTTTGGTAAAAAAAATCGCAATAAGCGTTTATTGATTGGTTTGTGCAGAAGTTATAGTGTCTACAAAATAGGGGTTTGTTTTATGGCATTTTTATTAATAATTTTTTTTTTACTAGTAATGGCGGCGATCTGGGATTTTTATCATGACTGCGACATTATGGCGGACACATTGGACAGTTTTGACACATTTTTGGGACCATTGTCATTTTTACAGCGATCAGTGCTATAAAATTGCACTGATTACTGTAAAAATGACACTGGCAGTGAAGGGGTTAACCACTAGCTGGCTTAGAAGGGGTCAAGTGTGTCCTAGCTAGTGATTCTAGCTGTTAGGGGGCGTGGCTACGAGTGACATGTCACTGATCACTGCTCCCAGTCACAGGGAGATATGATCAGTGACAGTGTCACTAGGCAGAACGGGGAGATGCTTGTTTACATTAGCATCTCCTCGTTCTTCAGCTCCGTGAGACAATTGCAGGTATTCCCACATCGAGTCCGCGGGACCCACGATCCTGCTCACGGAGCTCGTGGCAGGTTCTGCCGACGTATATGTACATGCAGTGGTCGGCGAGTGGTTAAGGACCCTCGGGTGCAAGCCATCTGGTCCCGGTGATTTATTAATGTTAAGTTTTTCATGTTTATTTCTAATTCTGTTCTCTGTTAGCCATGAGGGTGCTTCCTGTGATGTGTCATGAGGATAAACATTGCAGTTTTGGTTACTGAAGCCCCCCCGATTCCCTCGTGAATAAATTCAAAACCTTCGCCATCTCTCCATCCTTAATAACCAGATTCCCTTCATCATTCTTTATGGGACCAATATGATCTGACCTCTCTTTCTTACTATTTATGAAGTAAAAAAATTTCTTGGGCTACTTTTTTCTTTCTTTACACTTTTCTTCACTTTTTTTTCCTTTTATTTCCCCTCTTTTAAGGATTCCATCTCCTCCCTTGCTCCCATAGTGATGTCATCTTTCATATTCACTTGTACATTATTTTTGATATACAGGCATACCCCTCCTCCTTTTTTACCCTCTCTATCCCTGCTATATAGGGAATACCCTTGAATGGTTGCCAGCCAATCATGAGAGCTGTTGAACCAAGTCTCTGAAATTCCTACAAAATCTAAATCCTCCTCGAACAACAGTAGTTCTCCCATCTTGTCCGCCAGACTCCTGGCATTGGTGAACATGCCACGTAGTTTAGACCGGTCGCATACTGTCCCCTTTTTGAGTGTTCTGAGGTTGCAAATAGGACTTGTTACTATACTTACCTCGGGTTTAGATGCTTTAGTCAACTTACCACTAATGCCCCCAATACTACCCTCTGGAATATATTCTGCGCTGACTATCTCTACCTCTGTACCCTCCACTGTCGCCTAGTTTAAAAGCCCCTCTAGCTTTTCGGACATCTTCCCTCCCAGCAGATCTGCACCCTCCTCATTTAGTTGCAGCTGGTGACCGACTGAGAAGTTGGCCCAGTTCTCCAGGAACCCAAACCCCTCCTTACTACACCAGCTCCTCAGCCACTTGTTTACTTCCCTAATCTCCCCCTGCCTTTCAGGTGTGGCTCAAGGTACCGCTAGTATTTCTGAGCATACTACCTTGGAGGTCCTTTTCCTCAATTTAGCATGTAAGTCCCTAAAATCATTTTTTAGGACACTCCATCTTCCTCTGACTTTGTCATTGGTGCCATGTGCACCATGACAGCCAGGTCTTCCCTGGCCCCTCCTAGCAATCTGAACACCAGATCCGTGATGTGCCGACTCCCTGCGCCCAGCAGACAACATACAGTTCAGTTCTTCAGGTCTTTGTAGCAGACTGCCCTCTCTGTCCTTCTAAGAATTGAGTCCCCTAACACCAGAATCTGTCATTCCTTTCACACAACACTCGGGTACTCACAATACTCAGGTACTCACAGTACACACAATACTCAGGTACTCACAATACTCAGGTACTCACAGTACACACACAATACTCAGGTACTCACAGTACACACACAATACTTAGGTACTCCCAAGGTTTTGTAGTTTGTGTCTCTCTGTGTCACTCTGCACAGCCTTCCCTTGTAATCTGACACTAGCAGTCAGTCACCTTTAGTGCCACTGCTTTCCTAATCTGTCTCCCACACCTTCGGTCTGCACTTCACTTACCCGCCACCTCTCTCTGTCAGCCTTCCACCTCCTGGTCCCACTGGATGTCCTCCCGCTGCCTCTGTCCACGTCTGTGGGTTGATACTATCCATAGTACACCCACTTCTGCACCACGATGTCTCGCTCTGCCGCCGATGTAGGTCCCCAGGTTACCCGCTGCCACTCTCGGTTGTGGGGGGGTCCGGTCCAGTCATGGGGGGTGTAATAGGTTTGACTAGTCTGTTAGGCGGCGTACACACGCTCGGACTTTCCGGCGGGATTGTCCGCCGGACCTAGTCCAGCGGACAAACCGCCGGACTTTCCAGCGGAGCTCCGCCGGACTTTCCGAGCATGTGGACTTGCCCACACACGCCCGGACTTTTCTGGCGGACAATCCGCAGGAAAAAGTCTGCGGTACTTTTGAAATGAACGGACTTGCCCCACACGGAGGAAAGTCCGTTCATTTAGAACGTAACTGCAGGTAGACGGGACTAGCGAAGGCAGTGAATGCCGCAGAGCCAGCCCCGTCACCTGGCATGGATTTAAAGGGAATCCCTACGCCGAAAAAACGCCCCCAGATCCATCTCAGACCCTTATCCGAATACGCAGCCCCCCTCCTGAGCCGTTCCAGGCCACGTGCCCTCAACATGGGGGGGTGCCCTGGGGAAAGGGGGGCCGTGCGGCCCCCCCACCCCAAAGCACCTTGTCCCCATGTTGATGAGGACAAGGGCCTCTTCCCGACAACCCTGGCCGTTGGTTGTCGGGGTCTGCGGGCGGGGGGCTTATCAGAATCCGGGAGCCCCCTTTAATAAGGGGGCCCCCAGATCCCAGACCCCCACCCTATGTGACTGAGTATGGGGTACAATGTACCCCTACCCATTCACCTAAGGTGTAAAAGTGTAAATAAAAAAAAACACACCATTTTTTAAAAATATTTTATTGCACTGCTCCGGGGGTCTTCTTCCGTCTTGGGGGGTCTTCTCGCCGGACTCCTCCGCTATCTTCTGCTCTTTTACTAGCTCTTTTACCGAGCGGAGGAGCCCGGCTTTCTTCTTCGTCGTTGCCGCCGTCGTCTGGGGGTCTCGTTCCGCCTTCGGGGGTCTTCCGGGGTCTCTTCTGTTCTTGCCGCTGTCACCGCCTTCTTCTTCTTCTTCCTCTTCTTCTTCTTCTTCCGATGTTGCCTCGTCGCTCTCTCTGGCCGGAATGGCAGAGACGCACGGTGTTGTGACTTATATAGGGACAAGGGGGCGGGTGACATGCTCATGTCACATGGTGACCCCGCCCCCATATGATGTCACAATCCCCACATCCTCCGGGAGTCTGGCGAGAAGACCCCCCAAGATGGAAGAAGACCCCCGGAGCAGTGCAATAAAATATTTGTAAAAAATTGTGTGTTTTTTTTATTTACACTTTTACACCTTAGGTGAATGGGTAGGGGTACATTGTACCCCATACTCATTCACATAGGGTGGGGGGCAGGGATCTGGGGGCCCCCTTATTAAAGGGGGCTCCCGGATTCCGAAAAGCCCCCTGCCCGCAGACCCCGACAACCAACGGCCAGGGTTGTCGGGAAGAGGCCCTTGTCCTCATCAACATGGGGACAAGGTGCTTTGGGGTGGGGGGGCCTCACGGCCCCCCTTTCCCCAGGGCACCCCCATGTTGAGGGCACATGGCTTGGTACGGCTCAGGAGGGGGGGTGGGCGCTCGCTCGTCCCCACCCCTTTCCTGGCCGGCCGGGCTGCATGCTCGGATAAGGGTCTGAGATGGATTTGGGGGGGACCCCCACGCCGTTTTTTCAGCGTAGGGATTCCCTTTAAATCCATACCAGGTGACGGGGCTAGCGCGGCGGCATTCACTGCCTTCGCTAGTCCTGTCTACCTGCAGTCACGTTCTAAATGAACGGACTTTCCGATCTTGTGTCGGCAAGTCCGTTCATTTCCAAAAGTCCCGCGGACTAGCGCACAGACCGCGGGATTGTCCGCCGGACTCACGAGTCCAGCGGAAAATTTTAAGCCTGAACTTAAAACTTAGTCCGCCAGACTTTTGGCGGGAAAAAGTCCACCGGCGTCCACACACGGGCGGATTGTCCGGTGGACATTCCCGCGGGAAAGTCCGCTCGTGTGTACGCCGCATTAATGTCCAGCTACATTTATATTGTGATAGCATATTCCTTTTAAATGTTTCAACCTTCAAACATTTTCTTTAGTGACCAGGCACTGGGCAATGTAGTCAGCTACCAACACCATGTAGCTTTTTGAAGCTTTAAAACATCTGCAGGTGAGTGAGGGGGTGCAGAATCCTCCCTAGTAATGATAATCTGTATGCACCATTGTTACTCGCTTGAAACATGTGAATCTGCAATTTTCTGTCAACTGTAAATAAAATGTCATGCAATGTATTTTCTATTAACTGCACTAACACTGTAGCACAGTTGCAATAAAAAGTATGTGAACCCTTTTGGAATGATATGGATTTCTGCACAAATTGGTCATAAAATGTGATCTGATCTTCATCTAAGTCACAAAAATAGATAATCACAGTCTGCTTAAACTAATAACACACAAAGAATTAAATGTTACGATGTTTTTATTAAAACACCATGTAAACATTCACAGTGCGCAATCTCCCCTCATGTCCCCCTTTGGAACAACCCTACCTTACCCCATTTTTACACACTCCCGGACCCCAAAATATGGGCTAAGTGTGGTATTAAACTGGTATCTGACCTCACTTCAGGCTCCGGTATACACTCCTTTGATCACCTGGTGTCCCACAACAATGTACCCACCGCGCATCTATTTTGCTATATGCAAATCTCTCATGCGTTTAAAGCTCAAATAATACCCAACGACACGCAAATAGTGCAATCAGATCTGGAGAGGGTCACAAGATATGAATGCACCAGAAAACCAACTTCGGTCCTGTATGCGCATCTCCTTAGGGTCTCCTCTCCGGATCTGTCCAAGCTCCGCCAGCGATGGACACACGGCATTCCGGGACTGGACTCCGAGGACTGGGAGGACATGTGGGATTTCCCCTTCAAAATCCTGATCTCACTTCGAGACCGTCTCATACAATACAAAATACTACACCGGGCATATATAACCCCGTATAGATTGCACAAAATGAAAACCTCCCTATCCTCGGAATGCTGGAGATGTACAGGGGATCCGGGCGACTTTATTCATATCTTCTGGTCCTGCCCAGCAATTAAAAACTACTGGTCACAAGTACTATCTGTAGTGCAAGAAGTGGTGGGAATAGATATAGCCCTAACCCCGCAGATATGCCTTCTAGGCCTAGTAGAAGAACTAGCCCCCAGGATCGCAGAGAGAACTCTGATAGGACTCCTGCTTTTCTATGCCAGGAAAATGATCACTCTATGTTGGAAAAAACGTCCCCCACCGTCCATAATGCTATGGAAAACGCTATGCTATGGAAAACGCATGTCAATAAAGTACTATCACTTTATAAGGAAACATACCAAAATAGGGGATGCCCCAAAAAGAGTGTGGGCCAAATGGCTAGCGGAGGCCTCCACGGCAACCGCGGACTGATTGAGCATGTACATAACACCACTATACGGGTGGATGAGGTATTGCTACATTGAGTGCCTTTTTGTGAGTTATAAACTCTGATACAGGTTCGTCTGATATCTATTATGGTCCCTTGGGTCTTCACTGAAAGACCTGAGCCTTAGATATTTCAATTGAGCGGGAGCCAACACAACACTAGGTTGTTTGTATGTTCTTTTCTTGTAGATGTGCTACAGCTGTTTGTCACTAATAATGGAAGCAGTCCAATTGCCGGCTGGCACTGACTCCTGCGTGGGTCTATTCCAAAGCTGTGGCAGATTTACTGATGTTTGTTATTTGTTTGTATGTTTTTATACTCAATAAAAAGATTTAAAAAAAAAAAAAAAAACATTCACAGTGCAGGTGGAAAAGGTATATGAACCCTTGGATTTAATAACTGGTTGAACCTCTTTTGGCAGCAATAATTTCAACCAAATGTTTTCTGTAGTTGCAGATCAGATGTGCACAATGGTCCATTGCTCTTTACAGAACTGTTTCAGTTCAGCAATATTCTTGGGATGTCTGGTGTGAATCGCTTTCTTGAAGTCATGCCACAGCATCTCAATCGGGTAAAGGTCAGGACTCTGACTGGGCCACTCCAGAAGGTGTATTTTCTTCTGTTTAAGCCATTCTGTTGCTTCTATGCTTTGGGTCGTTGTCCTGTTGCAACACCCATCTTCTGTTGAGCTTCAGCTGGTGAACAGATGGCCTTAAGTTCTCCTGCAAAATGTCTTGATAAACTTGGGAATTAATTTTTCCTTCGATGATAGCAATCCGTCCAGGCCCTGACGCAGAAAAGCAGCCCCAAATCATGATGCCCCTACCACCATACTTCACAGTTGGTGAACAACTCAACAACTCAACTTTGGTTTCATCTGTCCACAGAATATTTTGCCAGTACTGCTGTGGAACATCCAGGTGCTCTTGTGCAAACTGTAAACGTGCAGCAATGTTTTTTTTGGACAGCAGTGGCTTCCTCTGTGGTATCCTCCCATGAAATCCATTCTTGTTTAGTGTTTTACATATCGTAGATTCGCTAACAGGGATGTTAGTATATGTCAGAGACTTTTGTAAATCTTTAGCTGACACTCTAGGATTCTTTTTCACCTCATTGAGCAGTCTGCGCTGCGCTCTTGCAGTCATCTTTACAGGATGCCCACTCCTAGGGAGAGTAGCAGCAGTGCTGAACTTTCTCCAATTTGTCTTACCGTGGACTAATGAACAGCAAGGCTTTTAGAGATACATTTATAACCCTTTCCAGCTTTATGCAAGTCATCATTTCTTAATTGTAGGTCTTCTGTGAGCTATTTTGTGTGAGGCATCATTCACATCAGGCAATGCTTGTTGTGAAAAGCAAACCCAGAACTGGTGTGTGTTTTTTATAGGGCAGGGCAGCTGTAACCAACACCTCCAATCTCATCTCATTGATTGACTCCAGTTGGCTGACACCTCACTCCAATTAGCTCTTGGAGATCTCATTAGTCTAGGGGTTCACATACTTTTTCCACCTGCACTGTGAATATTTACATGGTGTGTTCAATAACAACATGGTAACATTTAATTCTTTGTGTGTTATTAGTTTAAGCAGACTGTGATTGTCTATTGTTGTGACTTAGATGAAGATCAGATTATATTTTATGAACAATTTGTGCAGAAATCCATATCATTCCAAAAGGGTTCACATACTTTTCATTGCAACTGTTTATTAAATGTATGTTTTATGTAAAGCATACAAATCTATACATTTTGGATAGAAAGTTAATTGCACAATTGCCGCAAAAGTATTTGAAAAGTAATTTTTCCTGAAAAAGTTATTTGCAGCAATTCCAGAATAAATTCCAAAATTCCAAAATACTAAAAAACTATAAATGTACCCATTAATACATTAATTCTTACCATAGCAATTCACAAACATGGACGTAGAATGGGTGACATTAGTTATTTATTCAAATTTAGCTTTTATAAAGGCAAAATTATTAACAGTATTTCAGAATTATCAGGCTTGATTTGCTCTATCTCCCATATCGTTCATGTATTGTCCATGAAAATGGAGTTTGTACAGTTGTGCTGACATGCAAATGGATATTCATCCTCATATATTGTTCAAATACCACACACGTAGAGAGATTTCAAATGTGAAATCAGCTCTTCCTTTTAGGTAACAATGAAATCTGGCATTAAAAGATATGTGTAATAATATTGGTTTACATTGCATTGTCTTGTTTGATGACTATTTGGGAGATTAAGCCAAATGAGTAGAGCAGCCTTGGCTTTTGCAAGCATTTATAAACATGAATTTTGCTGAATCCAAAACATCTTCGCCACATGACAGCCGACCCAGAGATATAGATATCTTTCTCTACATGATTCATTCAATGAGAATAAGTATCAATTGTTCTAGAGATATTCTAAAACATCTAAGACCAGAGCCAAAAGACATAGGGCTCATGCATACTGCACTTCAAAGAAGCTCAAAGAAGCTGCTCCTACAGGCTCTTGAGCTTATTTGAGCTGTCATTTTTTCTGCTTGAAAACTCCCCTCCATGTAAGCCAATGTGTCCATGCACACAATGGCTTTTTCAGGCATATGCTCTTACAGACAGAAAAAACTCACATTTTTGAGAGGAGCTTTCGAGCAGAAAAGACGCCTAAGTGCCCAAAAACACGTGAAAAAGCGCAAAAAAAGTGGAAAAATAAGCATAAAAAAGCTCAAAGAGGCTCGAAAAGACACAAAAGAAATTGGAAAGAGGAGGGTTTGGGAGGGTTTGTGAAAAAAACACTTATGCTCAAAAAAGCTCAAAGAAACTTTTTGTGCACTTGTGTATTTTTATTGAGCTTTTTTGAGCATAAGCATTTTTTTCCCAAACCCTCCCCTCAGCTAATTTTTCCTATTTTTTTCTGTGCAATTTCAAGCTTCTTTTTAACCCTTTTGCACTTTTTCATGCTTTTTAATGCTTTTTTGTGCGTTTTTGGGCACTTAGACATCTTTTCTGCTGGAAAGCTCCTCTCAAAGATGCGAGTTTGGTGGAGTATTTTTTCTGCCTGTAAGAGTATATGCCTGTAAACTGGCTGAAAAAGCCATAGTGTGCATGGACACATTGGCTAACATGGAGGGGAGTTTGCCAGGCAGAAAAAATGATAGCTCAAAAAAGCTCAAAAGCCTGTAGGAGCAACTTCTTTGGGTTTCTTTGAGATGCAATGTGCATTAGCCCTTAAAGTGGATGTAAACCCACTCTCATCCTTTCTAAACTACTGCCATATTGGCTATCTAGAAGGATATACATGCCTCCTGCATGTATACTTATCTGTCAAATGTCTCCCCTCTGTCTGCTATGAGACCCGAAAGACTGCAGATTTTGTGGGTGGGTCTGTTTTCCAGGGCTCAGTGGGTGGAGTAGTGTTGTCTGTAGACTCCCCGCCCACCTCTACACTCCCCTTATCAACATGCATTTTCTCCTGTGTATTTTCTTACACTGAACTTCTGCTATGATCACTATCATCCTGTCAAAACCCAGAAAAGTCCCCACATGACTTCAGCACGCCAAATAATGCTGAGGTGTGGAACAGCCAATCCTTGCCGAGCTGCTGAAGAAAGGAGTGGGGGTGGGAATTAAAAAATAATGCATGTCTTAAGCTAGTGCACGAGATATGTAAATCACCTGTCAATCACAGCAAGGGGGAAGAACGGACAAAGTTTTCACAGTTTGTCCGTTTTATTTCACTAAAAAAAGATATGAGGATTGCTCAGAGCTGGATTAACTCTTTGTGGCAAGACTAGGACAGAGGGTCGGGTGACAGAGCGTGTCCGATCTCAGCCGGGATCGATCACACAGTTTGTACTACGCTGTTAATTTTAAATTGACACTGTAAGTCTTTTATTTTTATTAAAAACGTTGTTCTGACTTGCTACACTATGGAGTCCTTCCCTGTTTCTGCTCTGATTTTATGATTGAGTGCCTGGTGGGATCGGTTTAATGGCTTCCCATGGCTTTCAATACCACCTCTATGCTGACGACACTCAAATCTATTTCTCTACCCCTCAGCTTACTCCCTCTGTCTCCTCACGTATCACCAATCTACTATCAGATATATCCGTCTGGATGTCACACCACTTCCTCAAACTCAATCTACCTAAAACCGAACTTATAATTTTTCCACCCCCATATGCCCCTTCCCCTTCCCCTGATCTCTCTGTCAAAATCGATGGCACAACTATCAGCCCATCCCCGCATGCCAAGGTTCTAGGTGTAGTCCTGGACTCTGAACTCTCCTTCAAGCAACACATCCAATCACTGTCCAAATCCTGCCGCCTCAACCTCCGCAACATCACCAAAATACGCCCCTTTCTAACCAGTGACACAACAAACCTCTTAATTCACTCGCTCGTCAACTCTCGCCTCGACTACTGCAACTCCCTTCTCATTGGCTTACCTCTACATAGTCTATCACCTCTGCAATCCATCATGAATGCTGACGCCAGACTCATCCACCTTACCAATCACTCTGTGTCTGCCACTCCTCTCTGTCAATCCCTCCACTGGCTTCCACTCGGCCAAAGAATTAAATTCAAAATACTAACAACTACGTACAAAGCCATCCACAATTTCGCCCCCAGCTACATCACTAGCCTAGTCTCTAAATACCAACCTACTTGTTCTCTTTGTTCCTCTCAAGACCTCCTGCTCTCTAGCTCCCTCATCACCTCCTCCCATGCTCGCCTCCAGGACTTTGCCAGAGCCTCTCCAATCCTATGGAATGCCTTACCCCAATCTGTCTGCCTATCTCCTACTTTATTAGCTTTTAGACGATCCCTGAAAACCCTTCTCTTCAGAGAAGCATATCCTACCCACACCTAACAACAACAACAACAACAACCGTATTTTCATTTTCTCCATCAGCTCATCCCCCCACAGTATTACCTTTTGTTCCAATTGACCCTCCCTTCTAGATTGTAAGCTCCAACGAGCAGGGCCCTCTGATCCCTCCTGTATTGATTTGTATTGTAATTGTACTGTCTGCCCTCATGTTGTAAAGCGCTGCGCAAACTGCCGGCGCTATATAAATCCTGTATAATAATAATAATAATCTGGAACAGCGTCAGCAGGTGAAGCCTAGAAGCAGGAGCAGCTATTGATTGTAAGGTGATTCATACCTTACCTTAAGGTAAGAGGCTGGGGCAAACATTCTTTATCACCTCACTGGAATTTTCATAGATGGGATCACTGGCTGCAAGCATTGAACTTTAAGGCACATGAAAATGGAGCTCATACACAGGAAATCCTTAGCTGAGACTGTGTTACACATTAGAATTTTAATGACTATTTATTTGAAGCACTGTTTGGACTATTGCTTTGATCACAGGCATTTTTTGGCACAGGCATTTTTTTGCTGAGTTATCGTTCACATTGGCATTTTTGCACAGGCATTTATTGCACAGATTTAATTTATTTTAAGCTATTTTGCACAGACCGGTTTATTTATATTTTTTATATTTATGTGTGAACACTTTTTTATCTATTTATGCACACAGCGTTGCTGAATTTATTTACTTACCATTTTTTTACACATGAACTTGCACATGTTTTGCACTTCAATATTTATTAGTTTTTTATTGATGTGATTTATTTATTTACTCATGTAATTAGCTGCATTTATTCGCTTATTTGTACAGATTGTTATCCATGTTGTGGGAATACAGCCATGTATCTGTCAATATTAGTTACCCATTCAAGATATTGCATTAGCACTGATCCCTATCTTTGGCTGTGCAATTGGATTGAATATATCAACATAAGGACGCCATTCTGATTTATCCTTTTGGAAGGCCTCAAAGGATGTGCGTTTATTGGAGCTAGCAAGCGCCACATTATTATTTACTTTTATATTATTGCTTGGTGTGAGAACACTTTTATGGTGGCTGCTGCATTTTTTAGCTTTATAGTGTATTTTGGTTTGCATTTTTTTCCCTGAGTGGTTTGCGCACTAGTCACCCCACATTTTACAAGATTGGGCACAGCTGATCTGAAATCCCATACTCTATATTGTGCCAGACAAAAAAAATAAAAAATTCGGGTTTACATCCACTTTAAGGCCTCTTGCACACGATACTCCTGTATGTTTTGTATGCAATTGCGTGCATTTGCGCGCATTTTCACGCATATGAATTTGCGTTTTTGTTCTGCACAATATGTAAATGGACATTTGCACACATTTTTGCACGCATGAGGTGTAAATTACTGACCAAAAATGCAGATTTTTTATTTTTTTTTTACTGAAGAATACATGGCTCTTCTTTACACGCCTGTGTGCATAGGCACATTCAAATGAATGGGCTGTATTTTATCTCAGTAAAAAAAGCTGTACTGAGCTTTTTCAAGCTGCAGTGTGCAAGAGACCTAAATTTGCTATGTAATCATGTGTTTTGCTCATATTTTAAGTGACAGTAAAGTACTGTGCTTGTTAACTACTGAAGAATCAAGAATGATCTTAATCAATGTGATTGATTTTAGCTTATTAAGGTTATGGTCTGTTCCTCTATCACAAGTTTTGCAGTGTCTTAGTAACCTTGAAAACAAATTATTGTTATTATATATGCCATCCATCTGCACTGCTATGGCATTGTCTCATCACCATAACAAAAGTAGATTATAATCCACAATCATATGAAACAGCATACACATCTGGCCATTCTTGTGTTTTTAGTGCATGCTTTTGAGCCTGTTATTTTAAGGCTCCAGTCCCATATTGTAACATTTCTAATATTTACTAATATAAAATTTAAGGTTTTCAGATTGGTTCTTTTTGTTGTGCATGGTATCCTATAGCAATTAGTTAGATATAACAATTAGAGATGGGCCAAATGACCCTCTGTTCGGTTTGCGGCAGAACTTTCAAACATTGCAAATTTTCATAACTGAATAAGGAACCCCATTCAAACCTATGTGATCCGAACTGGAAAAATCAAAAGTGCCCATTTTTAAGGCTTATATGCAAGTTATTGGGCATACAATGGTTATGGGGGTCCAGGTACTGCCCTGGGGGACATGTATCAATAAAAAAAGTTTGAAAAAAACATCCTTTTTAAATGATCAGTGATTTACTGATGCTTAAAGTGAAACCATAAAAATGAGAAATAAAAATGAAAAATTCCTTTAAATATATAGTGCCTGGGGGTCCCCTTTATCTGCCTGTAATGTGGCACATCTGTACGGTGTATAGAGCCTGCTGCAGCAAGAATTACATTTATAAAGCCAAAAAAAATCAATTTTCCATTAGCTTCCTTTATTTTATAAACGGCTACAGAGGTACTCTTGAGGAAAACAAGAATTGGCCTTACTGTCAAAAACTTAAATGATATGCACCTGTCAAACATGTGCGTAAAAATTGGTCTTTCGGTGTCGGTGATGCCTTCACACAATAACCCTATAGAGGTGCTCTTGATGAAAACAAGAATTGGCCTTGATGTAAAAAATTGCAATAATATGCACCTGTCAAACAGGTGCAGAAAAAATTGGTCTTAGGGTGTCTGTGGTGCCTTTACACCATAGAGGTGCTCTTGATGAAGGCAGGTGCTGAAAAATTGGTCTTTGGGTGTTAATTGTGCCCATTAAACCTATACCAAAAACATTCTTGCAGATGAAATGATTAAATACCCTCAAATCTATGCAGCATCGAAGTCCTGCAGAGATTCCACATCCCAAAAAGACTTAATCAGTGACATCCGCATCAGGGGCGTCATAGCTGATAATCCAGGACTGATTCATTTTTATAAAAGTCAAACGTTCCATGGCGTTCTATGATCAGTAACGAAACAATTAACACACAAGGACCAAAAAATTGGTCCTTGTGTGTTAATTGTGCCCATGAAACCTACACCAAAAAATGTCTTCCAGATGAAATCAACACCCACAAAGCTAGGCTGCTTAGAAAGCCTAGTCTTTCAGAGATTCCAGATCCAGAAAGCACTTAATCAGCGATATCGGCATCAGGGGCTTGATAGCTGCTGCTAATCCAGGACTAAATCATTTTGATAAATGTCAGCTGGTCCACAGAGTCTGTGCCACAGGGTGGAGCCTCTTGAATGGGGGATGACTGCAGCACAGGAATTTCTTCTTCTGGCTGGGTGCTGGTAAAAGTAACAATCTCTGCCAACTGTTTTGAAATGCCTCTAACATCCCCAGCTGCAATACCCCCTCTTTCTTGAAGCTATCACTTCCATTTCATCAGTGTCTGGTTCTGGGCTACAGCTGCCCTAGTGGTCAGTCCATTATCTCTCACCCATCCTGCTATTGGCAATGCAGTATGGATGGTAACGGTGTCGTTTCCTGTAATGGTCTCTACATATAACCATATTGGGCTTTCCCTTTCTATGTGTATGGTACTGATGCCTGGTTCAAAGTCCCCTAGTTTGGCTGTTGAGGATATGGTTATTACCCCCATTCCACACAAGTTATAAGGACTCTTCGAGCTCTATATTGCTTAAGGCATGAGAAACCGCTGATTGGTGGACGATCCCGCCAGGTTTGCCTGCGTATATTGTTTTGTATACTATGCACTACTGCAAGCTCCTGAAGAAGCGCTTAAGGGCGCGTAACATGTAGAGATTTCTTCACTACGTCTCTACCACCAACCAGCTGCTCTTTCCATTTGACATCATCTCATTTTGAATCATTATTGATCGATTGGTTCCACTGTGGTAGCTAGTTGGTTGTGTTAGGTGGTGTGAGCATCGTTTAGACCAAACACCATGTTTTGTTTTTAACATGTCATGTCAATAATGTGAATTTTAAAGATTAATAAAAGTTTGTTTTGTATTTCAAGGCTACAGATGTGGCTCTAAAGTCCATGTTACCCACTCCTATTGTTCTCCAGGAGTAAGTATTTTCCAGGTCACTAGGATGTATACTCAGCTTATTCCATCTCTCACGAGGTCTAACAGTAAACAATTCACACTAAACTCTCTGGCTTTTCGCATTGCCTGATGCAATTGTGAATTATGGGTTAACACTCCCATAGACACTGCTTCCTTACCTGACAAAACAACATTGTCTGCCCCTTCATCACACAAGTGTAGGAGGCAACTCAATATGGGCTCCCCGGACCTTTGTTTGTATTGTTTTGCCAGCTTGTGGAGTTCAACTTGTGTAAACTCCCATACTTCTTCAAATTCAACATCTCTGGGGTTGCGATAATGCACCTCCCCATCTGCCATATCCTCTCTATCATCTTCCCGTTTCCTATGCTTAGTAATGAGAGGTCTGGCATATTTTTTCTTTCCCACTAGCAGATCATCATCTGAAATATCAAACTCTATCTCCTCATCCTCAGTATCATTTGAGGAGAGCACAGCCTCACAATCCCAGTTTTGGGGATTCTTCTGGAAATCAGGCACCCTCTTGCATGATGAGTGGCTTCTGGTGTTAAAGCATGATGAAGTGGCTTCTGGTGTTAAAGCATGATGAAGTGGGCTCCACTATCAGTCTCTACTGCTCCTTTTAGTTGGGCTTTTGTTTACCAGTTTGTTGACGATGGTTACAAAACAACCAAACTTCCAACTATGTACAGTTCCCATTGTTACTAAGGCATTCATTTGAGAAACATCCTCAGACAAACCTGATGTCTGTAAGAATAGCAATCAGACTAGTTTTTATCACAGTCTTATAGAAATTTTTTATATTTTATATTAAAAGCAACACACTATTTAATAAACGCTTCATTATTAAATTGAGGACATGGCATGGCACATGTGTCAGTTTTACCTGTTTAAGAGTGGACAGGAGGTTTGTGTCATTATCGCACACCACCAGTCCTGGCTCCAGCTGGCATGGCATGAACCACCTCTGGGCCTGCCCGTGTAGAGCTGCAAGAATCTCTGCTCCAGTGTGGCTCCTGTCCCCTAGACAAACCAGCTGAAGCACTGCATGGCACATTTTAGCCTGACTCATTGAATGGCCCCTTAAATGCTTAGGAGGTAATTGTGGTTCATAGGACAGTTCAGCAGAGGAGGGCATGGAGAAGGAGGAGGAGAAGGGGATGGAGCTCACAAATCTCACATCATCACCACTAGCTGTATGGAGACGTGGCGGCACATCAAGCTGCAGTACTGAGCCCTGTCCTTTATCATTCTGAGTTACAAGCAAAGTGACCCAGTGTCCTGTGAACAAAATATATGTTCAGCAGTAACTAGGACCTTGTGGCTGACTGCCTTGCCCAACGATGCCACAACATTGCCTTCCATGTGATGGTAGAATGACCTTATGTGAAAAGAAATGGCGACTGGGAACCTGCCATTGTGGTACAGCACATTCTGCAAAATCATGGAAAGGAGCAGAATCTACCAGATTGAAAGCAGGAGTTGTAAAGCCAGCAGCTTTTACAAGCTTGAATTTAGTCACTGGGCATGTGGGTGGCAGTGACTGTATTTTTTTTTCGCTGCAGCAGATGGGGCAGAGAAGTTTGCCTGCTATATTCTACAGCTGGTGGTGTGCTACTGGAAGACGTTCTGCAAGGACCTGGGACACCCTGTGCTATACCATCTTCCCTGTCAGTTGAGGTATAGTGGGGGCAGAACCAAAAGGCGCGGAATGAAGAGGAGCAGAATTGCATCCCTTTTGTGTGGCTTTCATGTACTCTTGCCAACCCGCTGAGCAGTGGGATGTTATCTGGTACCCAAATGGCGGGTGTTCTTGCCACAATTGATGTGCTTGAGGCAAAGTTTACAAATTGCAACAGTGCGATCAGCTGCACATGTGCCTCAAAAAGGCCCAAACAGCTGAGCTGCGGGAAGTGGGTCAGAAGATAACAGCTCCACAATCTAGTGGAATAGGGTGGCTACTCTTTACTCTTCCATGATGGCTGCTTCTTTGGGGTTGTGCCTCACCTTCCTCCTCTGTTCTACCCGGCACCCAAGTTGCATCAGTGAACTCATCATCATCATCCCCTCCAACTTGGCAATACGATGCGGCTGGAGGAACATGTCTGCCAATTTTTTGTTTACCAGTGTTCTCCCCTCTCTGTAGGCTCATGTTCCTACCTTCCTCAACCTCAGAACCAAGATCTGAATCAACTAATGGCTGTACATCCTCAAGGGGCAAGTGGCTGATGCTGTGTTCAAATAACTCAGCTCACTTCTGCCTGATGCTGTGTGATACGAACGGCTCGCAATGCACTGCACCAGTCGCAGTGCATTGCTGGCTGATGATTGGCCAAGCATGCACTGTGACCCCGCATGCTTGGCCAATCATAGCGCCAGCAGCGAGGAGAGCAATAATTGGCCACAGGCAGGATACCTGTGGCCAATTATAGCTCAGGGGGTTTAGTACACGCACCACACTATATAAGGCCGCCGCACCGGCGGCGTTGTGTAGTGTGTTGCGGCGTTCAGGGAAAGAGGATAGGCAGGGACAGTGGAACTGTGAACTATTGATCACTCATTTCTGTGTTGGGAAAGTGCAGGGAAAGAGGATTGATTAGGCAGGGACAGTGTGAACTGTGAACTACTGATCATTCATTTCTGTGTGGGGAAATTGCAGGGAAAGAGGATTCATTAGGCAGGGACAGCGTGAACTGTGAACTACTGATCATTCATTTCTGTGTGAGGAAAGTGCAGGAAAAGTGGATTGATTAGGCAGGGACAGTGTGAACTGTGAACTATTGATCATTCATTTCTGTGTGGGGAAAGTGCAGGGAAAGAGGATTCATTAGGCAGGGACAGCGTGAACTGTGAACTACTGATCATTCATTTCTGTGTGAACTGTGAACTATTGATCATTCATTTCTGTGTGGGGAAAGTGCAGGGAAAGAGGATTGATTAGGCAGGGACAGTGTGAACTGTGAACTATTGATCATTCATTTCTGCAGGGAAGAGGAATAATAGGCAGTAGGGATGAGCCGAACACCCCCCCGTTCGGCTCGCACCAGAACCCGCGAACGGACCTAAAGTCCGTGCGAGCTTTAGAACGCTATTAGTTATAATGGATGCGAACACTCGAAATTAAAAGTGCTAATTTTAAAGGCTAATATGCATGTTAATGTCATAAAAAGTGTTTGGGGACCTGGGTCCTGCCCCAGGGGACATGTATCAATGCAAAAATAAGTTTTAAAAACGTCAGTTTTTTCAGGAGCAGTGATTTTAATAATGCTTAAATTGAAACAATAAAAGTGTAATATTCCTTTAAATTTTGTACCTGGGGGGTGTCTATAGTATGCCTGTGAAGGGGCGCATGTTTCCCGTGTTTAGAACTGTCTCTGCGCAAAGTGTCATTTTTGAAAGTAAAAAAGCTATTTAAAATCACTCGTGGCTAATGTGTATTGACGGCTCCCGTAATACAGAGAACAGTCATTCATTGAAACTCATTCATAAAAAAAAAGTCATTGATAAAAAATAAAAAAAAAATGAAAAAAAAAAAAAGCGTAGGGGTCCCCCCAAATTCAATAACCAGGCCCTTGAGGTCTGGTATGGATTTTAAGGGGAACCCTAGCCAAAAAAAATGGCGTAGGGTCCCCCTCAAAATCCATACCAGACCCTTATCCGAGCACGCAACCTGGTAGGCCGCAGGAAAAGAGGGGGGGACGAGAGCGGCCCCCCTCCCGCCTGAACCGTACCAGGCCACATGCCCTCAACATTGGGAGGATGCTTTGGGGGTCTAAGACCCCCAAAGCACCTTGTCCCCATGTTGATGAGGACAAGGGCCTCTTCCCCACAACCGTGCCCGGTGGTTGTGGGGGTCTGCGGGCGGGGGGCTTATCGGAATCTGGAAGCCCCCGTTAACAAGGGGACCCCCAGATCCCCCCCCCCCCCCCCTGTGTGAAATGGTAAGGGTACCATTTCACCAAAAAAGTGGCAAAAATGGTAAAAATGACAGGAGACGGTCTTTGACAATTCCTTTATTAAAATCTTCTTTCTTCTTTCTTCATCCTTCGGTTTCTTCATCTTCTCCTTCCGTCATCTTCTTCCATCTTCTTCTTCCATTTTCTTCTTCCTCCGATCCGCTTCTTCTTGCGCTGGTCTTCTCGTCCTTCTCGTCCGGCATCTTCTTCCGTCGGCGTCGGCGTCGGTGTCTTCTTGGGCCGCTCCGCGCAATGGGAGGCTCCCGCTGTGTGAGGCTCCGCTCCGTCTGACAGGTCTTTTAAAACGGAGGGCACCTGGTGACCCCGCCCCCCTCTGACGTCATGGGGAAAGCCATCATGGAATTCCCCATGACGTCCCCGTGCGTCAGAGGGGGCGGGGTCACCAGGTGCCCTCCATTATAAAAGACCTGTCAGACGGAGCGGAGCCTCACACAGCGGGAGCCTCCCATTGCCCGGAGAGGCCCAAGAAGAGACAGAGACACCGACGCCGACGCCGACGGAAGAAGATGCCGGACGAGAAGGACGAGAAGGCCAGCGCAAGAAGAAGCGGATCGGAGGAAGAAGAAAATGGAAGAAGAAGATGGAAGAAGATGATGGAAGGAGAAGACGGAAGGAGAAGATGAAGAAACCGAAGGATGAAGAAAGAAGAAAGAAGATTTTAATAAATGAATTGTCAAAGACTGTCTCCTGTCATTTTTACCATTTTTGCCACTTTTTTGGTGAAATGGTAGGGGTACTTTTGTACCCCCTTACCATTTCACACAGGGGGGGGGGGGCGGGATCTGGGGGTCCCCTTGTTAAAGGAGGCTTCCAGATTCCAATAAGCCCCCCGCCCGCAGACCCCCACAACCACCGGGCACGGTTGTGGGGAAGAGGCCCTTGTCCTCATCAACATGGGGACAAGGTGCTTTGGGGGTCTTAGACCCCCAAAGCATCCTCCCAATGTTGAGGGCATGTGGCCTGGTACGGTTCAGGAGGGAGGGGGGCCGCTCTTGTCCCCCCCTCTTTTCCTGCGGCCTGCCAGGTTGCGTGCTTGGATAAGGGTCTGGTATGGATTTTGAGGGGGACCCCACGCCATTTTTTTTGGCTAGGGTTCCCCTTAAAATCCATCCCAGACCTCAAGGGTGTGGTATGGATTTTGAGGGGGACCCTACGCCATTTATTTTTGGGCTGGGGTTCCCCTTAATATCCATCCCAGACCTGAAGGACCTGGTTATTGAATTAGGGGGGACCCCTACGCTTTTTTTTTATTTATTTTAATTTTTTTTTTATATTCTTTATTTATTCCAAATTTTTCACATACACAAAAATAAAAATAAAAAGAATCAACAGATCGTTCTTTACAGAGTCATCAAGTTATTACTCGCACATTTTACTGTTGAAACTTCTATCCCTATTTCCCCCACCCCTCCCTCCCCTCCCTCCCCAGGGGCATGGTTCTAATCCTTATTTTCTTACGTTTCTCTGCTTCTATCCTATTACCTCTTCTTTTATTGGGTCATTATTTCTACATATTTCCACGTTTTTTTAAACGCTATCCAACTAACCCATTTATCTTTATAAACTCTCCCTTCCTCTTCTTTCCCCCCTATATCTAATCTCTCCATTTTGAAACTATTGTTTACTCCTATTATCCAATCCTGTATTTTAGGGCTTTCCGTTTCCCGCCAATTTCCGGGAATGAGACTTTTTGCCACGTTTATCATGATGGAGACAACCGATTCTCTATATTTCTTACTTGAACTCTCGACTCCGTGGAACAGGCATACCCAAGGGTCATCCGGTATTTCTTTGTTTGTAATGGTTTTTATTAATTCTAGAATTTTTTTCCAAAATTGCTTAATCACCGGACAGTCCCACCAAATGTGGGTCATTGTACCGAGTTCTTTACATCCCCTCCAACACTTTGGGGATTCCCCTACTTGAAATTTACTCAACTTTTCTGGGGTGGCGTACCATCTTGCTAAACACTTAAAATTCATCTCGGCCGTCTTCGAATCTTTAGCTGAGTTATGTGTTAATTGATAAATTTTTTCTAAAATATGTTTGTTTCTTTGTGTCCCTAATTCTAATTCCCATTTCTTAATGTATGGAGGGGGCCCCTCCTCAACATTTTTTAATACTTTATATATTAGGGCTATATTGTTACGTGACTTCCCCTTCTCGCAAAGTGACTCGAGAGGTCTCAGTACGTTCATCTCCCTTCCCGGGGAGGGGAGTCTCTCTATGAAATGCTTTAGTTGCAGATACCTCCATTCATTAAGTTCCATTAGCTCAGTGTTCTTTTTTTAAATCCGTGTACGTGCTTAATTTACCTCTTGTCATAATGTCTTTTATCTGTGCAGTGTCTTTCTTAATCCAATTCCCTGCAATTGTGTTTTTCCCCGGCGGGAAATAATCATTGTTTTTTAAAAATATCAAAGGTGAGTTATATGTCCAGTTTTGCTGTCGGTGTACTTTATCCCATACTCTAAACACATTGTGCGTCAAGATGTGTGTGTTGACTCCCATTTTCCTAAAACGTGGGGGGTTCCAGATTTCCTTATTTAATTGTGTACTACTCATTGTGATTTCTAGGTTGACCCATCTTTTTTCGTTTCCTATTATTACCCATTGCACCACTCGTGATAGTATAACTGCATTATAGTATTTTATTATGTTTGGGGCCGCCAATCCCCCCTGTTTTTTCTCTCTTTCTAAGACTGCAGATGCTATTCTTGGTTTTTTATTTTGCCATATGCATTTCCCCAGAATCGATTTTATGGTTTTAAAAAATACTTGTGGGAGTGGGATTGGCACCATCTGAAATTTAAATAATATTTTTGGGACTATAATCATCTTTATAGCATTTATACGCCCAATCCACGACAGAGGTCGGGTTGTGATTTTTTTTGTCTCCATCCTGATTTCGTCTAGCAAAGAAATATAGTTCATTTGATAGGTTTTCCTCCTAGAACTTGTTAGTCTCACACCCAAATATTGTAAACTATTTTTCCAAGGGAAAGGAAAAGCCCTTTTTAAGTCCTCTTCTTCCTGATATTTTATATTAATCTTCATAATTTCCGACTTCGTCATGTTAATTTTAAGGTTTGATATGTTCCCATAAGTTTTGAAAATTTTCAGGAGATTCGGTAATGTAGTTCTTGGTTCCGAGATGAAGAACAGAACATCGTCGGCAAATGCAGCCAACTTATGTTCCTCGCCGCACGTTCTAATCCCCTTCACGTCTGGGTTGTTGCGGATTGTCGAGAGTAGGGACTCGAGCGTCAAGACGAAGAGGAGCGGCGACAGTGGGCAACCCTGCCTAGTTCCATTCCTCATCTCGAAGGGCAAGGACATTGTACCGTTGACTTTTACCCGGGCCGAGGGATTTTTATACAGCACTTGTATCCAGCTTATCATTTTAGGTCCCAGGCCCATTGTTTCCAGCGTTTTTATCATGAGACCCCAGTCTACCCTGTCGAACGCTTTTTCAGCGTCAATCGACAGGAGTAGCCCTGGGGTCTCACAACTTTTCATAGCATGGATGAGGAACATTGCTCTCACCCCATTGTCCCTCCCTTCCTGCCCTGGAATAAATCCCACCTGGTCCGGATGTATTAGGTCCGTCATCCACTCCTTCAACCTTGTTGCCAATACCTTGGCATAAAGCTTTACATCTGCATTTAGGAGGGCTATTGGCCTATAGTTTGAACACAATGACTTATCTTTCCCCTCTTTCAGGATGACCGTGATGGATGCTGCTAGTGCTTCCTTCCCCATATCGTAGTTGGCTCCAAGCCCATTCATGTACTGGCATAGTCTAGGAATTAATATTGTTCTAAATTTTTTAAAATATGAGATCATGAACCCATCCGGGCCGGGACTTTTTCCTGGGGCGGAATCGTTTAACGCTTGGGCGACTTCTTCTTCTGTTATTGGTCTATCTAAGAGAGCCCTATCACTTAATGAAATCTGAGGTAGTTTAGCATTACTCAGAAATTCAAAAATCTCTCCTTTTTTATCTTTACATTCCTTTTGATTTAACGAATATAGGGCTCTATAATAGTTTCTAAACTCTTCTGCGATTTCTTTGGTTTTATAAAACATTTCCCCATTTTTATTTAGAATTTTTTCAATAAAGTTGGTTTCTTTTTTTTTCCTCAGCATATTTGCCAAATGCTTGCCCATTTTGTTCCCCCCCAGGACTCTTTCTTTAGCCAATCTATGGAAGGTTTTATTAATCTCCTGGTCCATAATATCCCCCAGTTCCTCTCTTTTACATATCAGCTGATGGAATATCTCCTGATGTAGGCCTTTGTGTTGTTTATGTTCTTGTTCGAGTTTCAAAATATCCTCTGTCAGGGCCTTCCTTTTTTTTTCCCTTTCTACTTTTTCCCCGGTCGCAATGGAGATGAGAACTCCTCTAATATAGGCCTTATGAGCCTCCCATAGAGTGGCTCCTGAGACATCTCCCGTATCATTAGTTTTAAAATATTGTTCTATTTCCTCATGTATTTTAATTACTATCCTCTCATTTTGGAGCAGGTCCTCATTTAATCGCCATGAATAGGGTTGTCTTGAGGGGCCTGGGATCTCCATCTTCATTGTTACCGGGGAATGATCAGAAATCGTTGCTATTTCAATGTCTGTTGTAATAATCTGTTCTAATAACTTATGTTCTACCCAAAAGTAGTCCAACCTCGAGTACGTCCCGTGTACAGGGGAGAAGAAGGTGTAGTCGCGTACTTTTAAATGTTGCACCCTCCAGGCATCTACTAGTTGATATTGCTGCATTTTTTGTTTTATCATATTTAGCATTGCCTTACTTGTCCCCTGTACCCGGGACGTACTGTCAATCGTTGGGTCTAGACAAAAATTCAGGTCCCCAGCAAGGATCAGATCCCCTATTTTAAAATCCATTAACTTTTTCAGAGTATGTTTGAGAAATCTGATGGGGTTTTGATTCGGGCTGTAAATATTGGCCAGTGTAATTTTTCTTTCTCCCAGTTTACCTTTCAGAAAGAGGTATCTCCCTTCTTTTTTTTGTTTTTTTATCAATGAATGACAGTTCTCTGTGTTACAGGAGCCATCAATTCATTAGCCGCGAGTGCTTTTAAATAGCTTTTTTCCTGCAAAAATGACACTTTTTTGCAGGGAAAGTTCTAAGCACAGGAAACCTGCCCCCCTTCACAGGCCACCTATAGACACCCCCCCCCCCAGATGTGATACTGCAATGCTGTTCTAACAGCATGCACACAAATATCCCCAGAAATAAAGCATATCTTGTCAGCAGTCAGCAACACACTGACACGCTGACACTGACTGAAACAGAATATGCGAGGCCGCCGGCCGGAGTACCGTGGGGCGTGTACTAAAGCCCCTGAGCTATAATTGGCTACAGGCATCCTGCCTGTAGCCAATTATGGCTCTCCTCGCTGCCGGCGCTGTGATCGGCCAAGCATGCGGGGTCACAGTGCATGCTTGGCCAATCATCAGCCAGCATTGCACTGCGCGGGCCGCAATGCATTGCGGGGCCGCTCGCATCACACGAATTTGATGCGAGCGGCCCCAATACTTCTGGGCTCGCCGAGCGAGCGAACGCCGGTGCTCGATTCGAACATGGGTTCAAATCGAACACCGGGCCCATCCTTAATAGGCAGGGATAGTGTGTTCTTCTCAGGCATCTGCGTGTGGGGAAAGTGCTGTTCTCTAAAAATACAGCAATCTGCAGGAGTTAGTGTGTGTGCTGTGTGAGTCCAGCACAGCACAGTATAAACTTGCACCTGTATCTACCATTTTGTGCAGTTCTCCATTAATCCAGCCATCTGTAGGAGTTAGTGTGTGTGTTGTGTGACTCCAGCACAATATACACTACCCAATAGCCATTTTTCCCATCTCCCTGCAGGACATTACAATGTCTGGAAGGCCAACAAGGAGAGGCAGACAGAGAGACAACAGTGCTGGTCGTGGACGCGGTGCATCGTCATCAGCACGTGGCCATGGTACACGCTTGTCCTTATTTTCGTCAGCTGGACATGTTGAGCCGCATCATGCTGAAGGCTTGGTAGAGTGGATGACCAAGCCCTCCTCATCCTCTCTCACCCAGGCTCAGGGTACTGGCAAAGCAGCTGCCAACGCGTACTTAATGTCATCAGTCACCCCTTCCCTAGACCCACCATGTCCTCCTGAGGAGTCCCCCGAACTGTGTTGGGTACATGCTCCAGGAGGATGCCCAGCCTTTTTTAAGGCTCCGATGATGATACCCAGCTAGAGGAAGGCAGTAGCGTGAGCACAGAGAGAGGGGATGCTCAAGGACAGTAATCTGGCAGTCATGTTCCACCAGCTGCAGCTTACTGCCAGGTTTGCTCCAGTGGTGAAGAGGGAGGGGATGATGAGGTCACTGACTCCACGTGGGTGCCTGAACGGAGAGAGGAGGAGGAGGTGGCACATTTCCAACGAGGCAGGATGCCCTCCGGGGGCCAGCTTGAGGGCAGCACACCAACTGAATCACACCACAGAGCTCCGCCTGTGCAGGGCGCTGCCTCTGCGCGTTATTACAAAAGTTCTTTGGTGTGGGCATTTTTTGAGACGAGTGCATCAGATCGCACCGCTGCTATTTGCAACATATGTCTCAAGCGTATCTCGCGTGGCCAAAACATCAGCTGCTTGGGCACCACAAGCTTGATCAGACATATGTTGACCTGCCATGCAGCTCGTTGACAAGCGCACCTTAAAGACCCACACCAAAAAACAAAGCGGACCTCTCCTTGCTCCTCATCACCTGGGATCTCCAACCCCACTATACCTTCAGTCCTCTCTGAAAGCTGCACTGAGAGGAATGAAGGTGTAGAATTAGGTGTGTCACAGCCAAGTACTTGCGGGCACTCTGCTAGCAGTACACCGACGTCTGATTGTACCAGGAAAATTTCCCTGCCCCAGCTGCTGGACCGTAGAAAGAAGTTCACTCCCAGCCATCCACATGCCCAGCGGTTGAATGCTAGCTTGTCTAAATTGCTAGCACTTCAACTGCTGCCTTTTCAGTTGGTAGACTCTGCCCCCTTCCGTGAGTTTGTGCAATGTGCGGTTCCTCAGTGGCAGGTTCCCAAAAGGTGATTCCGGCTCTCTACCGGCATGTGGAAGGCAATGTCTTGGCCTCGCTGGACAGGGCGGTCAGCGGTAAGGTGCATATTACCACTGACTCCTGGTCCAGCAGGCATGGACAGGGACGTTACCTATCTTTCACGGCCCATTGGGTCACTCTTTTGGCAGCTGGGAAGGATGCAGGACAAGGTGCAGTAGTGTTGGAGGTTGTTCCGCCACCACGCCTCCAAAATGCTACTACTGGTTGTGACACACCTCTCTCCTCCACCCCCTCCTCTTCTTCTTCCTCCATGGCCTCTTCGAGTGCGCTGTCCTCGGAACCAGCGGTGATCCGTAGGGGTCCAAGGGGCTACGCAAGTACAAGGGCAAAAATTTGCCATGCTGTGCTTGTGCTGGTGTGTTTGGGGGACAGGAGCCACACTGGGGCAGAGGTTCTGTCAGCTCTGCAGGGGCAGGCCAAGAGGTGGTTGACGCCACACCAGCTTAAGCCAGGAATGGTGGTTTGTGACAATGGCACCAACCTCCTCTCTGCCCTGCGACAGGGACAACTGACCCATGTGCCCTGTATGGCTCACGTCCTTAACCTGGTGGTGCAGCGGTTCTTGGGAAGGTACCCAGGCTTACATGTCCTGAGGCAGGCCAGTACCCAGGCTTACATGTCCTGAGGCAGGCCAGGAAATCTGTGTGCATTTCCGCCGATCATATAATGCCAGTGCTTGGCTGGCTGAGCTGCAAAAGGAGTTGAACCTGCCCAAGAACCGCCTTATATGTGACATGCCCACCAGGTGGAACTCAACGTTGGCCATGCTGCAGCGACTGCACACGCAGCAAAGAGCCATCAATGAGTACCTGTGCGACTATGGCACCAGGACAGGGTCAGGGGAGCATGATCAGGGATGCACTGTCCTGTTACCATTTGAGGAGGCCACAAGGATGGTGAGCAGTGACCGTGCATGCATCAGTGACACTGTACCTCTTGTCCACCTGTTGGAGCATACACTGCGTGGAATAATGGACAGGGCACTTGAGGCAGAACAGAGGCAGGAAGAGGAGGACTTCCTTGCCTCTCAAGGCCCCCTTTATCCAGACAGTGTTCCTTCTCTCCCACCCATCACACAGGAAGAGGAGGAGGAGGAGGAGGATTGTGTCAGCATGGAGGTGGAGCCTGGCACTCAGCATCAGCAGCAGCAGTCTTTTAGGGATGATTTACAGTCCCAAGAAACCGGTGGACTTGTACGTGGCTGGGAGGAGGTGCCTGCAGATCTTGTCGTCCTCAGTGACCCAGAAGACTCCGGACTGAATGCCTCAGCTAACCTACGTTGCATGGCCTCCCTGATCCTGCAAAGCCTGTGGAAGGATCCTCGTATTCTTCGAATCAAGGAGAGGGACCATTACTGGCTGGCCACTCTCATTGATATATGGTACAAGGGTAAGGTTGCAGACCTTATCTTGCCGTCGCAGAGGGAGCAGAGGATGAGACATCTCCGGGAGGCCTTGCAGAAAGGTCTGTGCAACGCGTCCCTAGAGACTGGGAGGTTACAAACTCCTGGTCCTGGACAACGAGTTGCTGAGGCTTCGGTCAGTAGCAGAAGGAGCGGTGGGGAAGGTGGACGTCTGACCGATGCATTCAGACAATTTTTTACTCCACAGCCCCAAGGTATGATCGGTTCCAGCAACCATCGCCAGCGTCTGATATACATGGTGCAGGAATACCTAGGGGCAAGGTCAGACTTGGACACCTTTCCCACGAAAATCCTCTGGCTTACTGGGTCTTGAGGATGGATCACTGGCCAGAGCTTGCACAGTATGCAATTGAACTACTGGTCTGTCCTGCATCTAGCGTTCTTTCAGAACGCACATTCAGTGCTGCTGGAGGCTTTGTCACCGATCACAGGGTGCGCCTGTCCACCAACTCGGTTGATCCACTGACCTTCATAAAGATGAATCAGTCTTGGATCACCACCAGCTACCAGTCACCTGAAGCTGATATAACAGAATAATTTATTTTGAAATGTCACATCCCTTCAAGACTGCCTATGCTGATGCTGAGTGACTGTCCTGTTATGTTGACTGACTATCCTCTTCCTCCTCAATGATCCTGATGATAGCTTGGAAGAACATTTTTGTTTCTGGGTGCCACCACCAGTGGCTAAGGCCCAATTTTTCAGCCCCTGTTTAACAGGGGCTTGTAATTACAATTTTTTATGCAATGCTTTGCAACAGGTCTGATTGCTGTGCTCCAAGTACAGTATCTGTGAGGGGTTGCAGTGTTGTGGCACCAGCACCAGTGCCTAAGGCCCAATTTTTCAGCCCCTGTTTAACAGGGGCGTGTAATTACAATTTTTTATGCAATGCTTTGCAACAGGTCTCATTGCTGTGCTCCAAGTACAGTATCTGTGAGGGGTTGCAGTGTTGTGGCACCAGCACCAGTGCTTAAGGCACAAATTTTCAGCCCCTGTTTAACAGGGGCGTGTAATTACACTTTTTTATGCATTGCTTTGCAACAGGTCTCATTGCTGTGCTCCAAGTACAGTATCTGTGAGGGGTTGCAGTGTTGTGGCACCAGCACCAGTGCCTAAGGCCCAATTTTTCAGCCCCTGTTTAACAGGGGCATGTAATTACAAATCTTGATCTAATAATTCACAGCAGGGCCCATTCCTGCGCCCACTAAGAGTAACGGGGTAGCCATGCCATTTTTCTCAAAGATTTTCATCCATATTGCCAGGACAAGACATGACATTAAAGCCGCAAGCAGTTTTAAATTGCTTCTTTTTTTCCTTTACAAATGTCATTTTGTGCAGGGACAGTTCTAAACACGGGTAACACATGCCACATCACAGGCATACTTTAGGTACCAGGTACCATATTTAAAGGAATATTTCACTTTTTTTTTCACTTTATGCATCATTAAAATGACTGCTCCAGAAAAAAAGGTAGTTTTTAAAACTTCTTTTTGCATTGATACATGTCCCCTGGGGCAGGACCCGGGTCCCTAAACCTTTTTTATGACAATAACATGCATATTGGCTGTTATAATTAGCACTTTAGATTTCGAACGTTCGCGTCCATTGTAACTAATAGGGTTCTAACGTTCGCGCAAACTTTCAGTCCGGGGGTGTTCGGCTCATCCCTACAGAGGAAATTATGCCCTGCCTAAGGACGGACGAAGTCCACCTTTGCCTGTGGACACATATGCTGCTGGCCCCCTCAAAGTGCCATGGGAACGTCTGCCTCTTCTTGTTGGTGCTTATCAAAATGTAATAAAGATGGGGGAATGTGTACGTGGATGCACTTTAATCAATGGAAAGTGGTGTTTTGTGCACTTTAACTTGAGTACTCATTACACAGACACAATACAATATACTGCAGTAAACTGGCATTAATGCACTGCAATATACTGTGGTAAATGTGCAATAATGCACTGAAATATACTGCACTGAAATATTCTGCGTTAAATGTGCAGTAATGCACTGAAATATACTTTGTTAAACGTGCACTAACGCACTGAATTATACCGCGTTAAACGTGCACTAACGCACTGAAATATACTTTGTTAAACGTGCAGCAATACACTAAAATATACACTGTTAAACGTGCAGTAAGGCACTGAACTATACAGCGTTAAATGCGCAGTAACTCACTGAAATATATTTTGTTAGATGTGCATTAACATACTGAAATACAGTATACAGCGTTAAGCGTGCAATAACGCACTGAAATATGCTGCATTAAACGCTCAGTAATGCACTGAAATATACTGCAGGAAACCTGCCCTGACAAAATAAACTGACACTAAAGTAAAAATGAATGGTCAAACTACACTTACACTGCACTAACACTAGATTCACACTAAAGTGACACTAAAGTGACACTAAATTAAAAACGAATGGTCAAACAACACTCACGAGGCACACACTGCACTATCACTATAGTCACACTAAAGTGACACTAAAGTAAAAATGAATGGTCAAACTACACTCACACTGCACTATCACTAGATTCACACTAAGCTGATATTTTACACTGACAATAGAATCACCATAGCACACTATAGTACACTAAATCGCAAGTAGCACTGAACAGAGCCCTTTTCTATCCCACTCTATGCCAATATCACACTGCAAATGGCCGCTCTGGGGAAAATATTTTTATAGTGTGGGGCGGGACTAAAAGCAATGAGACATGATCGGATAGAGTCATCATTACTTTCACCAATCATGGCTCTAAAATTGTTCTGTGCCTGGATTGGGCAAAGCTTTCATTGCTTCAGCCAACCAGGGCTTCCAATGCGGTGGTGCAGTGCATTGTAGTCATTTGGTGGGCCAAACAAATGGTTCGAACCCCTCGATAATTTGGGTGTTCGTCAAACGGGTGAACAGCCAATGTTTAGCCCAAACTCATTCTCAGGCCGAACCGTTCGCCCAACTCTAATAACAATGTTAACATGCAAGACATCTAACATTTCAAAGGTTATTACATATTTTTATTTAAGCTCTTCTTTTGCCTCGTACACACGCTCGGACTTTCCGGGGGCAGGGTCACATGCTCATGGGACTGTGACATCATAGGGGGGCAGGGTCACCATGTGACATGAACATGTGACCCCGCATCCTTGTCCCTATATATGTCACATCACAGTGCGGCTCTGCCATTCCGGCCAGAGAGAGCGTCGAGTCAACATCGGAAGGAGAAGAAAAAGAAGAAGAAGAAGAAGACGGCGCAGAAAGCGACGACAGCGGCAAGAACAGAAGAGACCCCGGAAGACCCCCGAAGGCGGATCGAGACCCCCAGACGACGGCGATGACGAAGAAGGAAGCCGGGCTCCTCTGGTCGGTAAAAGAGCTAGGTAAAATAGCGGAGGAGTCCGGCGAGAAGACCCCCCAAGACGGAAGAAGACACCCGGAGCAGTGCAATAAAATATTTTTAAAAAATTGTGTGTTTTTTTTTAATTTACACTTTACACCTTAGGTGAATGGGTAGGGGTACATCGTACCCCATACTCATTCAAATAGGGTGGGGGGCCGGGATCTGGGGGCCCCCTTATTAAAGGGGGCTCCCGGATTCCGATAAGCCCCCCGCCCGCAGACCCCGACAACCAACGGCCAGGGTTGTCGGGAAGAGGCCCTTGTCCTCATCAACATGGGGACAAGGTGCTTTGTTGAGGGCACGTGGCCTGGTACGGCTCAGGGGGGGGGGGGCACTCGCTCGTCCCCACCCCTTTCCTGGCCGGCCGGGTTGTGTGCTCGGATAAGGGTCTGAGATGGATTTGGGGGGGACCCCCACGCCGTTTTTTTCGGCGTGGGGATTCCCTTTAAATACATGCCAGGTGACGGGGCTAGCGCTGCGGCATTCATTGCCTTCACTAGCCCTGTCTACCTGAAGTCACGTTCTAAATGAACGGACTTTCCGATGATCGGCAAGTCCGTTCATTTCCAAAAGTCCGTCGGACTAGCATACTAACCGTGGGATTGTCCGCCGGACTGCCGAGTTCAGCGGACAATTTTAAAACAAAACTTAAAACTTAGTCCGCCGGACTTTTGGCGCCAAAAAGTCCGCCGGCGCCCACACATGGGTGGATTGTCCGGCGGACATTCCCACGGGAAAGTCCGCTCGTGTGTACGAGGCATTTTGGTGAGTAGGACAAATATTAAATTCAGGTTTAGCCAGTTACACCCATTTACTCTTGTTATTGATTACAGGACAAAACTGATATGATAAATACAAAGGTACACAAATTCAGCATAATGCTTTTTATATATAAAAAATATATTTATTAGAAAGACATAGATTTAAAAACAGAAAGGAGAATAAAGAATTTGTGCAGATCACAGTATTCCCTACAGTTCTAGGCCTATACATACAACCTATAATGAACACAAAATAAGATACTCCAGTTGAGTGCACAAATTATTTCCGTCCAAATTTTTCAACATGTTTCGCCGTTGTGGCTTCTTCAGGAAAAGGACGTAAAATGTGTATTTTGGATAGTAGAAGTATATTTCACTCTGAATATGTATATAGAAACAGACAACAAAATAATTAGTATAATGCATTTTACAGCTAAATTTTGCAGCTACGTGATCATACATCTCACACAGCAGGCAAATAATCCCTTGTTGAGACCCCCATTACACTTATGTCCCCCTTCCTCCAAAAATAGAGGACAGGAGAGTCAACAAGTTCCAGTGAAGAGAGGTTCCCCAAGATAATTCATCAGATTCACTTCCAGAAATGCACCACATATATGGCTGGATGCCCATAGAGAGGGATTGATTTTCTGAAAATTTTTTCCTTACACATATAAAATAGACCTGCAATAATGTTAAACATTTATTAAAATATGTGAGCTCTGCTGTATGGGATAAAGGCAGGAATGCAATTCAACACAGGTTTAAAGGCATATGAATTGCACCTACCTCATAGCCAAGGTAGATTATTTGGTAATTCAGGGAGCTACCAACAAGTAGACATACCTCCCTCCTATAAACGTCCACCCGAGCTCCCTCAATTACCAAATAATCTACCCTTGTCCCCATGTTGATGGGGACAAGGGCCTCATCCCCACAACCCCTGCCTAGGGGTTGTGGGGGTCTGCGGGGGCTTATCGGAATCTGGATGCCACCTTTAACAAGGGGACCCCAGATCCTGGCTCCCCCCCTGTGTGAAAGGGTAACGGGGTACAAATGTACCCCTACCATTTCACAAAAAAAGTGTGAAAATTGTAAAAATGACATGACACAGTGTCAGAGAGGTTACCTGGTCCCACGATCTGCTGACCGCTCTAGTGGGCGCTGACGCGCGCGTTCTTGTGTGCGCTGGTGTACGCGCTCCCGTGGGCACTGCTGTGCACGCTCCGGTTTTCTCTGGTGTGCGCTCCGGTGTTCGGGCGCGTGCGCGCTAATGCGCACGCTCATGCGTGTTAGCCCCTGTGCTCACTGGTTTGCATGTTCCTTGGGTGCTGGAGTGCGCGCCGGTGTCTGGGGCATGCGCGGGTGTGTGCACCTGTGCGTGTTGGTGCACACACATGCGCCGCGTTTGGCGCCAATCTGCCTATTTAGGTCTGCAGCACATTCTTTAGAATTGTGGGGTACCGGCGCTGGTTAGTATTTTGCAACAATATTATAAATTCCTATAATGAGCTGCAGTTTTATGCAATATAGTCACCCAAAAGTGACTATTCAAAGTGAAGAGGAAGTAAGGTGAAAACCGCGCTATTCTTATCCATCAAACATTGGGATGCCACAGCTAATTAGTACTATGCTGTGGTCCACCCCCAAACTCTAAATCCCTAAAGTGCAGTTGCTGACCTACTATTTACATGCCGTGTTCAAATAAATTAAAGTCAAAAAGCAAACAAAAAAACAAAAAAACAAAAAAATCAAAAAATACCAAGTGCTCAGTGCTAGTTCCGTGCCTTAATCAGCTGATTCAAAGTGCTTTGTGCATATAAGTATCATAGGTCACTATCACGTGATAAATGGCGTGATGTGTGTTAAATTGCAAAATCTAGTGCTTCTACTGTTGCTATCAAATTCATTCCATCAGAAGCTCCCTGATGACGCAAAACCCTTTGCGAAACGCGTAGAGGCTGCTGGGTAATCACACGCGATCGCGTCACTTCCGGGAGAGGGATCTCACACCAGGAAGGGGGCTCAGGACGCACGCCAACCAAAAGAAACCTGATTTTAAACACAAGGCTGGATATGCTTAGTGCCAGCTACGGCACTGGACCATGTGGGTCTTTATGATATTTTACTTTTAAATAAAAACCTTTGAAAAATGTACTTCACTATCAGAAGCCCCTTGTTTATTATATCATTTTCTGGGGAACCTGCGGAGTCCATCTGTGGAGTCTATCCGTATACCACCTGTACCAGGAATTGAGAGAAAGAGGGAGGCCATAGATAGCATTGGTTATCCTAAAGTAACCGCAGGCTTTACACTTACCAAGGTTTGGTAAGTGATCCATTACATAGTTGGTGACGGTCACAAAGCAAGAAATCTGCACTATGAAAATTTAAAGTTTAATCAAGCACAAGCGGTGTTGTCACGGACTTATATTTTTGTTTTAATATTTTTGTTCTAATATTTGTTTTAACATTTGTATACAATTTTAAAAATTGATGTGATTATGTTTACTTCATCTTATAGAAAAGCCTAGGTCACATGTAACATACATTTATCGTATTATCACGTTGGGCAGTGAAGATGGGCTACTGATGGAATGAATTTGATAGCAACAGTAGAAGCACTAGATTTTGCAATTTAACACACATCACGCCATTTATCACGTGATAGTGACCTATGATACTTATATGCACAAAGCACTTTGAATCAGCTGATTAAGGCACGGAACTAGCACTGAGCACTTGGTATTTTTTGATTTTTTTGTTTTTTTGTTTTTTTGTTTGCTTTTTGACTTTAATTTATTTGAACACGGCATTTAAATAGTAGGTCAGCAACTGCACTTTAGGGATTTAGAGTTTGGGGGTGGACCACAGCATAGTACTAATTAGCTGTGGCATCCCAATGTTTGATGGATAAGAATAGCGCGGTTTTCACCTTACTTCCTCTGCAGCACATTCTGCTCGGTGCTGCCTGATCATCAGCTTCCTGTACCGAATCTGTGTTCCTGATCTCCTTACGACTTGGCTTGCTTCTCGGACTCCCTGACCTCTGCCTGCACCTGGCCTCAGACTGTTTTGACCACGCTTCTGTCTGCCCATCTGTACCGCACTGCTCGCTCGTTGCTGAACCCGGATTTTGCCTGCTCTGCTCCTGCTCAGCATCTGTTGCCTGCATACCTGCTCTGCTACCGGCTGCCGGAAGATCACCTACCTTCCATCATCAGGATACTAATTACCAGGCTCTCATACCACTCCATATTCCCACGCCACCTGTCCTCTGTACCAGTGGCCGCGAGTCGGATACGTAAGAGAGACCACCCTCTGCCCAAGCCAGAGTCATCAGTCAGGTACGTGGAAGATAGTATCAGGCAGCCATGACTGAGCCCGGGCAGGGGGCCTCCCCTATGGATGAACTCGGTAGGCACCTGGTGGGCCTTACTCAAGTAGTTAAAAACCTACAGGAAGGCTATTCCAGATTGGAGGAACAAGTTCAGGCTCTATCCTCAGCTCCTAACCCTCAGGGAGCCTCTTCTGCCGGATTTTCCCAAGCACCCTCAGTAGTAATGCTCCCTCCTGAGCCTAGGGTACCCATGCCCAAAAGATTCACCGGAGAACATAGTAAATACCGGGCCTTCCGCAATGCCTGCGAGCTCTATTTTGATTTACAACCCCACACCTTCTCCTTGGAAGCAACAAAAGTGAGCTTTGTCATTTCCTTATTGTCCGGTGAGCCTCAAACCTGGGCCCACCGCCTTTTGGAGCAAAAATCTGGTTCCCTGCACTCCCTTGAAGCCTTCTTCCTAGCCATGTTGCAGTTATATGAGGACCCTCAATTAACTGCGACTGCCGAAGCCGCACTGCATTCCTTGCAACAAGGTCGCAGAGTGTCTGAAGATTACGCGGTTGAGTTTAGATGCTGGAGCTCTGACACAGACTGTAACGATGCAGCCCTGCGTCATCAATTTCGCATGGGGTTATCCGACCCTCTCAAGGATGAGTTGGCACGTGTCGGGATACCTCGGTCTCTGAATGAACTCATCAACCTATACATCCAAATTGACCGCCGCCTAAGAGAGAGACGTTCTGAGAGGTCTACCAGTCACTCTCGTCCCATCTGGGTGTTTCCGAAGGTTCCCAGTCCAGGCCTCAGAAGCTCCAGAACCTATGCAACTCGGTCTGCTCCGCCCTTCCCTCACTCCAGAAGAAAGTTTGCGCAGACGTGCCCACAACCTGTGTCTTTACTGCGGAGAGTCTGGACATTATGCGAGGGCCTGCCCCAACAAGACGCGTAAGTGCCTTCCCTTCTCTTCTATATGTGCACCTGTCTTGCCTAAACCCGGTACTCACTTGACTCTCTCTATCATGTTGCAGCTTCCCTAGAAGGAATATCCCAGTATCAGTCATCATTGACTCTGGAGCGTGTAGTTGTTTTATTGACCTAGCCTTCACCACCAACCATGGCATTCCTCTCCAACACAAGTCCCAGGGCCTGGCAGTACGCCTGGCAGATGGCTCCACCCTCAGTTCCGGCCTGGTCACTCAGGAGACTGTCCCTTTGCTGGCCGTCATAGGCCCTGACCATCAGGAACTCTTAAGCTTGGATGCCATCTCCTCACCTCTCTTTCCAATCATCCTGGGAATGCCCTGGTTGCAGGCCCACAACCCCAGTATTAACTGGGCCATGGGGGAAGTTCAATTCCTCTCTGAGTATTGCTGGCAGCATTGTCTACATGGAACCTCTGTAAAGACATCTCAACTTCTTTGCTTGGACTCAGATACTGAACTACGCCAGTCTATATGAACCTTAACATAACTATCTAGATGTGTTCAGCAAGAAGGGCGCAGAGACTCTTCCACCACACAGGCCTTATGATTGTCCGATAAAACTCTTACCCGGGACAGAGGTCCCTTTTGGAAGAATCTTCCCATTGACTGAGCAGGAGTTGGGCACCCTGAAGGACTACATAGTGAAAACCTGAGGAAGAAGTTCATTCGTCCTTCCACCTTCCCAGCCGGTGCAGGCATCTTCTTTGTCGAAAAGAAGGACCATTCCTTACGTCCCTGCATTGATTAGGGGGAGTTGAACAAAATGACTATTAAAAACAGATATCCATTACCATTAGTGCCTGAACTGTTCCAGAGATTGGGAACTGCAACAATTTTCACAAAGCTTGACCTACGCGGAGCCTATAATTTAATTTGTATCCGAAAAGGGGACAAATGGAAGACATACTCGATTTGGGCATTTCGAGTATCTTGTTATGCCCTTTGGCCTGTGCAATGCCCCAGCGACGTTCCAGCATTTTATCAACGATGTGTTCCGTGTTTACTTGGACTTGTATGTCATAGTCTACCTGAATGACATCTTAATTTTCTCTGCTTCACTGGCTGATCACCGCAGGCACGTCCGGAATGTTCTTGTTCGACTGAGGCAACACATGCTTTATGCCAAACCTGAAAAATGCAACTTTGATGTCAGGGACACCTACGGAGGATCCCAAGTCGTGCACGAGCATGCGCCGCACATCAGCGCATACAGGTGCACATCAGCGCGCATTGGCGCATACGGGTGCACATCAGCGCGCATTGGCACATACGGGTGCACATCAGCGCACATTGGCGCATACGGGTGCGCATCAACGCACATGCACGCACAATACTGTGTGTGCGCAATGGCGCACACTGATGCAATGGGCTTTTGCGCCAGTGGCTCTATTTAAGCCAGCCTGTAGCCACAGGACAGTGCTGGATTATCTCCTCAGCTCCCGTGTGTACCTTGACCTTGCTTCCTTGATCTGATCTACTCGTTGTGACCCGGCCCGCCTTGACCTTGCTTCCTGATCTCCTAGCCCGACCCTTGGCCTGTTCCTGGACTGTTTCTGCTTCCTGACGTCCCGGCTTGACCTACGGCTTGTACCTGGACCCTGCTTGTGTTTGACCTCGGCTCGCCCCTGTAAATTTTCTGGACTGATCTGCCTGTGTATGACCCCTGGCCTGGCTCCTGGTTTCTCCATTAATCTGAATACAGCAAGTTCTGCTCCGCCTGTTTCGGCCATCCCTCAGCAGCCGAGCCCAGCGAACTGCAAGCAAGCACCCGGTCATCCGTGCTTCTTTGGGCACTGTGCTCCTGTTCCCAACTTCAGGAACGCACTGCACTTAGCCGCAAGGGGAGCCCTCTTAGCAACTCGAGCTCCATACCCGCACCTGACATTTGAGCTCTAGTGTGTTCAGTTTCTGGGCTTAGTCATCTCGGCCGAAGGCATTAAAATGGACCCCCAAAAAGTATCAGCTATCTTGGACTGGCCTGCACCCGCAGACAAGAAAGGGGTGCATCGCTTCATCGGCCTTTCCAAATTCTATAGGAAATTCATCAGAGGGTTCTCTTCAATAATCGCTCCCATTACCGAATTAACCAGACAAGGGACACGATTCTGCTGGAATCATAAGGCGCAGTTGGCCTTCAATAAACTCAAAGAACTGTTCACCTCCGCCTCTATTCTCAAGCACCCCAATCCAGCTTTACCTTTTGTCTTGGAAGTTGACGCTTCGGAAATTGCGGGGGGAGCAGTGCTCTCTCAAAGGCAAGGTGCCAAGGCTCTCCTTTACCCAGTGGGGTTCTTCTCACGCAAAATTTCTACATCGGAGAGGAACTATGATGTGGGGGACCGGGAACTTCTGGCCATCAAGGCGGCTCTGGAGGAGTGGCGCTATCTACTGGAGGGTGCTGCACATTCCATCCTGGTCTATACTGACCATAAAAACCTAGAGTATCTGAGAACAGCTAAGAGACTAAGACCCCTGCAGGCCCGGTTCAGACCCGGTTTCAAAAATGTCAAGCCAGACGCTCTCTCCCGAATGTTCCTTGACTCTGAGGAGACCTTACCCCCGGATAACATCCTTCCTTCTGGAAATTTCCGGCTTCTTCAAGGGGATCTTATTTCCCAGATCAGACAGGCCTCTATGGGGATGTCCCCACCTGCTGAGACCTTTGCTAAGGATGGCCTGTTCTGTACAGGTACAGGAACTGGAGCTCTGCCACGACCATAAGTTGGCCGGGCATTTTGGGGCACTAAAAACTACGGACCTGGTACAGCGTACCTTCTGGTGGCCTCACCTGACTAAGGACTGCAAGGACTTTGTTGACTCATGCAATACCTGTGCCCGAAACAAGACCAGCCAGACACGAAACCCTTAACATTCCCAGAGAGACCGTGGAGTATGATATCGATGGACTTCATCGTTGAACTCCCCCCATCAGAAGGCTTTTCCTCCATCTTTGTCGTGGTGGACAGGTTTTCCAAAATGGCACATTTCTTTCCTATGTAGGGCACTCCCTCAGCCATGGAAACTGCAAAAAATGTCATTAGGGAAGTAATAAGATTGCATGGAGTTCTTTTGAGCATTGTGTCCGATCGAGGTGTCCAGTTCACCTCTAGGTTCTGGAAGGCCCTCTGTGGAGATTGAATTGGCATTTTCTTCAGCCTACCACCACCAGACAAATGGACAAACTGAGAGAACCAATCAGACTCTAGAGCAATACCTTCGCTGTTTTTCTGCTTTCTTTTAAAAAACTCCACACCTTTGGTCTCCGTGACTGTACTCTTCGCTGGTTCTCTTCCTACTTATCCAACCGCACCTTTAGAGTTTCTTACAACTCTACTTCCTCCTCTTCCTTTCTCTGTTGGGGTCCCCCAAGGTTCTGTTCTTAGACCTCTTCTATTTTCAATCTACGCCTCCTCCCTGGGTCAACTGATAGCCTCTCATGGCTTCCAATACCACCTCTATGCTGATGACACCCAAATCTATTTCTCTACCCCTCGGCTCACTCCCTCTGTCTCCTTACGTATCACTAATCAACTATCAGATATATCCGTCTGGATGTCACACCACTTTCTCAAACTCAATCTATCCAAAACCGAACTTATAATTTTTCCTCCCCCATATGCCCCTGCCCCTTCCCCTGATTTCTCCATCAAAATCGATGGCACAACCATAAGCCCATCCCCTCATGCCAAGGTTCTAGGTGTAGTCCTGGACTCTGAACTCTCCTTCAAGCAACACATCCAATCACTGTCCAAATCCTGCTGCCTCAACCTCCGCAACATCTCCAAAATACGCCCCTTTCTAACCAATGACACAACAAAACTCTTAATTCACTCGCTCGTCATCTCTCGCCTCGACTACTGCAACTCCCTTCTCATTGGCTTACCTCTACATAGTCTATCACCTCTTCAATCCATCATGAATGCTGCTGCCAGACTCATCCACCTTACCAATCACTCTGTGTCTGCCACTCCTCTCTGTCAATCCCTCCACTGGCTTCCGCTTAGCCAAAGAATTCAATTCAAAATACTAACAACTACTTACAAAGCCATCCACAATTTAGCCCCCAGCTACATCACTAGCTTAGTCTCTAAATACCTACCTACTCGTTCTCTTCGTTCCTCTCAAGACCTCCTGCTCTCTAGCTCCCTCGTCACCTCCTCCCATGTTTGCCTCCAGGACTTTGCCAGAGCCTCTCCAATCCTATGGGATGCCTTACCCCAATCTGTCCGCCTATCTCCTACTTTATTAGCTTTTAGACGATCCCTGAAAATCCTTCTCTTCAGAGAAGCCTATCCTACCCACACCTAACAACAACTGTATTTTCATTTTCTCCATCAGCTCATCCCCCACAGTATTACCTTTTGTTTCAACTTGATTGAACTTCTAGATTGTAAGCTCTAACGAGCAGGGCACTCTGATCCCTCCTGTATTGATTTGTATTGTACGTGTACTGTCTGCCCTCATGTTGTTAACCACTGCGCAAACTGTTGGCGCTATATAAATCCTGTATAATAATAATAATAATTAGGCCTCCTTGCTCCCTCTCGCTGAGTTCTCGTATAATAATTCCCTGCATTCATCTATCAATCAGACACCGTTCTTCGCTAATTATGGCTTCCACCCATCCTTTTTACCCAGATCAATACCCGAATGTACTGTTCCTGCAGTCTCTGAAACCTTGGATTTCCTCTCTTCCAAGAACAAATTGCTGCAGAAAACCATGGCCAAGGCTCAGGAATACTATAAAAGGATGTTTGATAGGAAGAGACGCGGGGAGCTTGTTTTGGAACCTGGCAACCAAGTGTGGTTGTCCTCTGTCAATCTAAAACTGGCTTGTCCTTCTAGGAAACTGGGTCCTAAGTTCTTGGGTCCCTTCTCAGTGAAAAGAAGAATTAATGACGTCACCTACGAACTTGATCTGCCTGCCTCCCTGAAGGTTCATCCGGTCTTTCACGTAACCCTCCTGAAACCCGTTACTCCAAATTCTTTTGCTGGTCATAGTACCGGCCCACCTAAGCCTGTTGTAGTAGACAATGAGGAGGAGCTTGAAGTGGACGCAATCCTGGATTGCAGGAAAAGAGGCAATCAAGCTCAGTACCTCATTAAATGGAGAGGGTATGGTCCCGAAGACAACTCATGGGAGCCCGAGAATAACCTCCATGCTAGAGGACTTTTACAAGCTTTCAAGTAATTGCATGCCTCTAAGTTGGCTCAACTGGGCATCCGGAGTCTGCCCTTAAGGAGGGGACACTTTCAGAGAGGTTACCTGGTCCCACGATCTGCTGGCTGCTCCAGTAGGGGGGCGGTGTGCGCCGATGCGTGTTCCTGTGCGCGCTGGTGTATGCGCTCCCATGGGCACTGCTGTGCGTGCTCCGGTTGTCCCTGGTATGTGTGCTGGTTTGCCTCCTGTGCTCACTGGTTTCCATGTTCGTTGGGTGCTGGGGTGTGCGCTGGTGCCTGGGGCACGCACCTGTGTGCGCGGGTGTGTGCGCCTGTGCGCGTTGGCGCACACAGGTGCGCGTTTGCCCACACACGTGCGCAGTGTTTGGCGCCAATCGGCCTATTTAGGTCTGCAGCACATTCTGCTCGGTGCTGCCTGATCATCAGCTATCTGTGACCTTGTTCCTGTACCGGTATCTGTGTTCCTGATCTCCTTACGACTCGGCTTGCTTCTCGGACTCCCTGACCTCTGCCTGCATCTGACCTCGGACTGTTTTGACCACGCTTCTGCCTGCCCCTCTGTACCGCGCTGCCCGCCCATTGCTGAACCCGGCCTCTACCCGGGCCTTCAAATAACAATGTGAGAAAAATATAAGTGCAGCGCATCTAAAGAATAAAAAATGATACAATAATAATTTGATATCATGAAATTATGATATGAATGTGAAACACAATACACGTAATGAAAAATAATCAATAATCAATAATAGTGACAAAAGTTCATATCTTGTGAGTCCAAGATGAAACAGTGAGAGTGAATAGCTGATTGTAGATAAAACACCCTGGTGACTGTAAATAAATTCTTAAGGTGATATCCTCAACCGAAGGTAAATGGAGACTCTTACCAGATGTGCTATGCACATAAGCATAGACTCAGTGAAGGGTGAAGTGTCTGATTCCAAGGGAAGCTGACTCCAATCCGGGAAAACAGCCAATCACCTGGACAGATCTCCGGGCAGATGATCTCCTCATGTGATGGACAGCCCAATGTTAAGCAATGTAGATCCAGGCAAAAACTACCCGGGCCTGCCTGTTCTGCTCCTGCTCAGCATCTGTTGCCTGCATACTTGCTCTGCTACCGGCTGCCGGAAGATCACCTACCTTCCATCATCAGGATACCAATTACCAGGCTCTCATACCACTCAGTACTCCCGCACCACCTGTTCTATCTACCAGGGGCCGCGGACGTATACGTAAGGGAGACCACCCTCTGCCCAAGCGGACTCATCGATCAGGTACGTGGAAGTCAGATACATGGCTTGAGGACAAGTCTTTTATTAAAAAATTAAAAATAAAACTGTCCCATGAAGTCTTCTTCTTCTTCTCTTGCTCCGCTGACGGACCGAAAAAAAAAAAAAAAAAAAAAAACTCGACTGACCCGCCTACATGGGAGGCACCTGCCGTAATGACTGTCCTCTCAGGGAACAGTTCTCTTATAACTAAGGGCGAGGCCACCCGGTGACATTGCCAGGTGACTCTGCCGCCCCTCTGACGCACGGGGACATCCCTATGGCTTCCCTGTAGCATCAGAGGGGGGCGGGGCCAGCCAATGGTGTGAACCCAGCCTAAAGTAGGTCAATCCTAAAAAAAATCGAGGACTGCCATTTCTAACCTTTTCTGAGAATGTTAGTTGCCTGGCTATTATGCTGAGCGCTGGCTTTAATAGTTAATGGCAAATGTGTCAGAAGTCCTTATTTTTTCCAGGACTGGCACTTGAAGTGTCAACTGCTGCAGAACCATATAAATGACATGAGTGCACTGGAACATGATATTAATGTTAACCACAGCAAGATTTATTGTATAGCACAAAAAGGACTTAAAAAACACATATATACAGTAAATTTTCAAGTGATGAATGAAAACATCCATAAATAAAAATGTACAAAAATATAGTCATTCAATGTGAAGAAAAAGCAAGCTCCTTATAAAATTGGAAACCAGGGTGGTAACACCTACATTTAATGGTGGCAGTGATGGTGTACTATACCTTCGGCTGAAATCGGATCATTCAAACAGTGAAACTTCAAGGACTGTATACAGCAGAAAAAAGCCCTGAGAGTGAATCATCCAGGTGGAGCATGTAGTGGGAACCTCCTTGCTTCCAATGGGCTAAAGTCGCACTGGCCAGAGACAAGCCAGGATGATGTTTTGCAGACCGTGCCAACTGCCGAAAGGACCTGAGGAGAAGCTAGGGAAGCTACAATGAGGGGGAACACACAGACGTGTGGCGGGGCAATTGCTATGACAACACGTTTTGCGCGTGCGTGCTTTATCAAGTCATATAATCCCGTGTTCATTACTGTGGTCATAAGGGACTAAGGCCCCTTTCACACTGGGGCGGGAGCCGCGGTGACGGTAAAGCAACACTATATTTAGCGCTGCTTTACCGTCGTTTTGCCCGCGGGTTTCGGTCGCTCGCGGTGCGGTTTTACCCCCCATGAGCATCCGAAAAAGGGTTAATAGACGTAGCAGCGCTTTGCGGCGGTATTGCCGCGGTTTTACCGCGGTGTCCCATTCAAATCAATGGGAAGGAGTGGTATAGGAGCGGTGAACACACCGCTCCTATACCGCTCCAAAGATGCTGCTAGCAGGACTTTTTTGCCGTCCTTCTACCGCACCGCTCCAGTGTGAAAGCCCGCCGGCTTTCACACTGGAGTGAATGGGGCCGTTTTTTTCAGGCGGTATACAGGCGCTATTTTTAGCGCTGTACCGCCTGAAAACCGCCCCAGTGTGAAAGGGGCCTAAGGGATTTTGAGCAAAAGGGGGAGGGGGGAACAGGCAAAAAAATACACCTATTGCCTCAGTTTTAATAACACCATCTCCATCACCTTCACCACATTATTACTGTTTAGGCAGAAATAATAATAATAAACAAAAAAATGAATAAAATACATCTACAAGAATATCGCCAGTTAAACAATGCAATGTTAAATGAACATTATTTAATAAAAATTATTCTAACCACCTATTATCAGATAAAAAGACAATAATTATTAATATGATTTTTCATAATTAATCATTTTGAAAGGCAAAACAAAAAAGCAAAAAATTGTATATATATATAAAAAAAAAGAACAAACAAGGATTATACGGAATCATAACCCATTAGTGATGGAAATATCATACCACACTGGTGACAGTGTGCCAAATATATATATCTAGAAAGTTTCCCTTTTGCATACAAGGGAATATCTCTCATTATCAGTCAGGGATTTATCTGAGATGTGTTCCATGGCCAAAACCTCTAGACATCCGAAGTCTTTACTATGAGAACGAAGGAACACTATACTTATCACACCCCTCCTTGATGAACCTGTGATGCTCACCAATTCATTTCCAGAGTGTACGTTTAATGTGTCTCACGTACAAAAGGTTGCATGAACACAACACATACTCTATGTACTCTGAAGAGCACGTGATGATTCATTTTCTTACCCTCTCTGTTGGTGAACTTGGAGCTACCATGGTGAATGGATTGGCATGTTTAACAACCCCTTTTACATCTTTGAAAAATACCAGTCTTCTGGTCAAAAAAGGAACAAATGTCCAATGATTTATTCCTATTCTCCGCCTTCATTTTACTGAGTGCGATTACATTTTTAAGAGTTCTGGCCCTCCTAAAAGATGGAAAGTGGTGGGGGCTAATCTAGAGTCCAGTTGCAAAATAGTTCAATGCATTCAAACTATATTTGTGATGGCTTTATGCCTATCATTAAAACCAGTAACAAGCCAAAAAATTACGCTCTACTTCTTTAGTTTTATGGCTAGTTACATTAGGAGAGAGAAGTAAACGCTTGTCATATACAACAATAGAAATTGTGGCGCAAACAAATGCTAATGAATCATCCATATGAGTTAGCCTCTACCCCACTAGATAAATGTAAAGATATGCTTGTGTACCATAGGTAGTTCATAAATATGTTCATAAGAAGTTCATAAAAATCCCATAGGAAGGGTGTTGTACTTCAGTAGGCAGCTCCACCTGAGACAGAAACAAATCTCTGAAATTACAAAAAAGGAACAAAAGAGGGCACCATCTAAGTACAGCTTCAATGGGTTTATTAGAATTAAAAGTGAAATTCAAACTCACAGAAATATAAAATCAATGCTCTTATCTGTAGCTATGCCACATTGGATGGAAGCCGTCCACCAGAAGAGCTGCTTGTGGCAGTGAGGAAACCAAGTACAAAGTTTCAGGAGGTGAGGGAAGCCACTGTGGGACACAAGACAGAATGCATATACTATGTGACACCTTTGGCAGGCTGATTGCTATGGTAACACATTTTGAAACTCCTAATGGTTCCTTTCTCAAACCTTTCTGAATTTAATTCTGTCTGGATCTGGGACATGCGTGAACTTCAGACCCAATAAATTATCATGGCAATGGCATAGAAAGAAGGATAGACGGTCCACATCCCCACACCTGATAATCAACACATCTTTAATGTACCTGCCATAGTACATGATATGCTTGGTGAAAGGGTTGTGGTTGCAAAGGTGCAACTTCTCCCAGTACCACTTGTGCCGCGTACACACGATCGGACTTTCCGGCGGGATGTACGGCGGATTAGAGTCCGCCGGACAATCCCACCGTGTGTGGGGCTCCGGCGGACTTTTTCTTCCCAAAAGTCCGGCGGACTTAGTTAGAAGTTTTTACTTAATATTGTCCGCCGGACTCGGCAGTCCGGCAGACAATCCGGCCGTCTGTGTGCTAGTCCGTGGGACTTTTGAAATGAACGGACTTGCCGACACACGTGGACCCCCCCACCCCAAAGCACCTTGTCCCTATGTTGATGAGGACAAGGGCCTCTTCCCGACAACCCTGGCCATTGGTTGTCATGGTCTGCGGGCGGGGGGCTTATCGAAATCCGGGAGCCCCCTTTAATAAGGGGGCCCCCAGATACCGGCCCCCCACCCTATGTGAATGAGTATGGGGTACGATGTACCCCTACCCATTCACCTAAGGGAAAAAAGTGTAAATAAAAAAACACAACACAAGTTTTTAAAATACTTTATTACACAGCTCCGGGGGTCTTCTTCTGTCTTGGGGGGTCTTCTCGCCGGACTCCTCCGCTATCTTCTGCTAGCTCTTTTACTAGCGGAGGAGCCTGGCTTTCGCCTTCGTCGCCGCCGTCTGGGGGTATTGTTCTGACTTCGGGGGTCTTGTCGCGCTCTTCTGTTCTTCTTGCCGGACCTCCTCTTTCTTCTTCCAGCTCTTTTACTAGCGGTGGCCCGGGCTTCTGTCGCCATCGCTGTCACCTTCGCCTTCTGCTTCTTCTTCTTTCTTCATCCGATGTTGACTCAACACCGTCTTCTCTTCTAATGGTTCAGACGTGTTGCGCTGCCAGTTATATAGGGACAAGGGTCGGGTCACCGGCTCATGTCACATGGTGACCCCGCCACCATATGATGTCACAGTCTGAGCCATTAGAAGAGGAGACGGCATCGAGTCAACGTCGGATGAAGAAAGAAGAAGAAGCAGAAGACCCCCAGACGGCGGCGGCGACGACGGAGGAGAAAGCCGGGCTCCTCCACTAGTAAAAGAGCTAGCAGAAGATAGCGGAGGAGTCCGGCGAGAAGACCCCCAAGATGGAAGAAGACCCCCGGAGCTGTGTAATAAAGTATTTTAAAAACTTGTGTTGTGTTTTTTTTATTTACACTATTTTCCCTTAGGTGAATGGGTAGGGGTACATCGTACCCCATACTCATTCACATAGGGTGGGGGGCCGGTATCTGAGGACCCCTTATTAAAGGGGGCTCCCGGATTCCGATAAGCCCCCCGCCCACAGACCCCGACAACCAACGGCCAGGGCTGTCGGAAAGAGGCCCTTGTCCTCATCAACATGGGGACAAGGTGCTTTGGGGTGGGGGGCCGCAGGGCCACCCTTTCCCCAGGGCACCCCCCATGTTGAGGGCACGCGGCCTGGTACGGCTCAGGAGGGGGGGCGCTCACTCGTCCCCACCCCCTTTCCTGACCGGCCAGGCTGCGTGCTCGGATAAGGGTCTGATATGGATTCGGGGCCCGCCACGCCATTTTTTCGTTGTAGGGATTCCCCTTTAAATCCATACCAGGTGATGGGGCTAGCGAGGTGTCAATGGAGGCGGCGGCATTGACTTTCTTCGCTAGTCCCGTCTACCTGGAGTCACGTTCTAAATGAACAGACTTTACTCCGTGTGTGGGGCAAGTCCATTCATTTGAAAAGTCCCGCGGATTGTCCGCCGGAAAATTCTGGGCATGTGTGGGCATGTCCACATGTTCGGAAAGTCCGGCGGACCTCCGCTGGAAAGTCCGGCGGATTGTCCGGCGGACTAAGTCCGTCAGACAGTCCGGTCGAAAAGTCTGATCGTGTGTACGTGTAATTGGTGGTACTTGTGGCACTATTACCACTGGTCATATGCAATAGATTTGATGACGGTTGGCTGAACACCCTTTAGCTCTTGCAAGGCTTTACCCTTTAAATACTGGTGGTCTACACAGATTCTCGATAACACTTTGAGTCCCGCCTCCTACTATCTGAACATGTGGTTTTTCTATGCAGATATTATACTTGATGTTTGGCCTTTGTTTCCATCTGATACCAACAAGGTGTATCGTCAATTTTGGTCTCCTCTAGCCTGAGCACATCCAACGCCTGTTTTTAAGATGTTTTGAATCAGACACGGATAATGAAGCCCTGAAGAAGTGTCCTATCCTGAAAAACAAGTTGGTAGTTTCCATGCAACATGTGTTATGCCGCTTACACACGAGCTGTATTTGATTGGAAAAATCTTAGATGTTTTTTCAGACGGAATTCCACTCAAGCTTGGCTTGCATACACACGGCCACACAAAAGTTTGCAGAACTTTCGACCGTCAAGAACGCGGTGACGTACAACACTACGACGAGCCGAGAAATTTTTTTAGTTCAATGCTTCCGAGCATGCGTCAAATTGTTTCAAAGCATGCGTAGGAATTTTGCGCGTCGGAATTTGTACAGACGATCGGAATTTCGGATCGGAACTTTTTCCAACTGAAAAATTGAGAACCTGCTCTCAATCTTTTGCTGGCGAAAATGCCGCCAGCAAAAGTCCAATGGAGCATACACACGGTCGCATTTTCCAACCAAAACACCACATCAGTCTTTTGCTGGCGGCATTTCTGATCGTGTGTCCGCGGCATTACATCATGTCTGGTACACGTATATGTGCTTTTATATATATGGGTGTATAGTTGCCCTTATTTGTATATATGATATTGCTGTGGTTAACATTAACATCAAGTTCCCATGGACTCATGTCTGTTATATGGTTCGCAGCAGTTTACACTTCAAGAGCCAGTCCTGGAAAACATATTAGTCCTAAGCACTTGAATTGAGATATTTTGTGGTTTGTGTCTTTTACCTAGCCCTAAAGCGGTGGTTCTCAACCTTGCTAGTGCCGTGACCCCTTGAAAAAATTTCCCATGTTGTGGGGACCCCTAATAGTAAAATTATTTTCGTAGCGTGGGTTGTCAGCACCCAAGGCAAAAGTAATTTGCACCCCTTACCCATGGACATTTAGCGCTCCCTGAGTCCCTTCCACTCGTACAGTATTAAAACCCCTTATGGTATTTTTATTTTTTATGGTATTAGGATGTACCACTCTCTTTGTTCTCCTTTCTTTCCCTTTTATCTCTCGCTATCCTAATTTCTTGTTTTTTTTCCCATGCCTCTCTCTAGCCATCTTCTTGTTCTTTCTCTTATTCTTTCTCTGCCTTTTTCTTTGTTCCTCCCACTCTTTTTCTCTTACTTCCATATATTCTCTAGTTTTATTCCTTCCCTTACTTCTTGGTGAAGGACATGGGATGAGTGGCAGTGCTGGCGGGGAGTTGGAATTATTGGCAATGCTGATGGGGGGTGGGATCAGTGGCAGTGCTGGGGAGAGTTCTGATCAGCCAACTAAGGTGCAGAAACAGAAAAAAAATTATCTGGAACATACACCATGGCCCACTTCCATCCCGGGTTATACATATAAAGACAAAAAACAGTGGCCATGGGACTTTAAATGAGGTGGGTCACAGACTAAGCACAACTAGGATACAATTGATAATTTATTATAAATCCATGATATACAAAAATACGTCAGAAAATATATGTAGTATATCTATGCAAAAAGTCGTATAAATATTAGCAGTAAAAAGATCCATATATAATCCATATATAATGAGACATTATGAATGGTCCCAAAAATGTGTCAAAAGTGTCCGATGTGAGTGCCCACCATGGGGCAGGACGTGCTGACGTGATGCACAGCACGGAGGGAGGGGCTCGATCCAGCGGGCAGCTGTATGCGGTGTGAGTCGAGAGGAGGGAGCACGCTGACGACCTATGGAGCGTGAGAGGCTCCGAGTGCTCATCCGCCGACCCTCTGGAACCACGAACAAGCCGCTGGAACTAACAGTAAGCGGAACGGTCTGAAGGAGACTCGGCGTGTAACAACCTCTCTCCTCCCCGAATCACCCCCCCGCCGCCGCCGCACTGCTTTCGACCCCACGGGTCTTCTCTCCCCCTTACCTCAAAGGACATCCCGGTATGTGAGTATAACTTCTACACCAGATCGCATACAGCGCTCTCCGCGAACGGCAGAAGAGGTAAGCAGGCTTACTTACAAGGCTGGAAATAACCGGGACTGCTTTCTCTTTCTTGTTTTTTGTGCTTATTGACCATTGGATACTGGCCTGAAGGAAAACTGGACCTTCCTAATTGATGCAAACTATGTGCAAATTATGTGGTGTATTTTAAACGCATTCTGATCAATGCTATAGGGTTGGTTTTACTTTTTGTACCCTGATTTGCGATGTGCAGTATGTTATACATGGAAGGTGAAGTGAACTATGAATAACCTAAGGAGGTGCGCCATGGTTAAATCCCTATACATTTGAACAGCTGAAGTCAGAATTAGCGGGCCAGTCTGAGTACCCCAATTGAGCATAGATCACTTTGACGGCATGATTGCTTTATGTACCCCTACATTTAGGGGCGAATGTTCCTATATCCTATAAAACATACAGGAGCAGACAGTGACAAAGAGGATATGCTCGTAAAACAAATTATAAGAATATAGCACAAACATAAGGCGCCAGCTGGTCTCTCTCCCCTTCCCTTTCGGCCCTCTACGTGGGGGCAGGTTCATGCAGTTTTCTCATAAGCCAGAGGGCAAAAAATCAGGGGAACAGGAGACAGGACCGGGTCAAAACCGCCTTTATTTTTAAATCATAAAGGCGACTAAATGAATAGAGAGAGAACTCCCTCCTCCCTGTAAGATAGCCCCCCCCCCCTTCCCTACACCCGTACTATACATAATATACTCTGGGAGCAAGGAGCTAAAAATAGGGGAGCTTGGATTCCGACGAGATCCGGGCTCTTTACTCCCCTAAAGTATACGGTACGACTAGGAAGGGGGCACAGGGCAAAGCTGCCTCCACCCCTCTTCACATAACAGAAGCATATAAGTGGGGTTGACGCATGAGAAACGCGGGGCACCCATGTCTGACTAAGGATCACCACGCTAATATTCTGAAGTGGGGACACTGAAGAGGACTAAACTGAGGAGCCCTGGATAAACATCGGGGGATCCCTTCTATAAGGGGATAAGCCCTACCAGGGAAGTAGAAAGCACGCTCTGTAGCAAAACCATCTTTTATTGTATTGAGCTTCTTTCCTTTTTGTACTTTTCCCCTCTCTTCTTTTGGGGGGTAGACCGAAATAGGCTATCTAAACAGTAAGCACGGTTCGGATATCTTGATCCTGACAGTTTCTTTCGTCACATTCAGAATAAACTCTATATTACTATAACGGAAGGAAGACGCCCCAAGGCTGGGAATACAAACCTCTGTGGGTAGAGGGGCAGGTCGGTCGATGTTACTTCTCCTTTAACTGCTCCCCCCCAAGTGCGGGAGTGACAGTAGCAAACTGGGGAAAAGGATCAGAGGGCCTTGCAAGACTAACATGAGCCAATCCACAAGAAAGGGGCTACCGAAGACCCCTAATACAGCATCAAGTACCATAAAACACTACCTGAAGACTGGAATAAGCCCACACTCTAACAGCTCGGACCAGATACAAAACCCCACCATGGAAAGAAGGAGGGGGAAGGAGAAAAAGTCGGGGGATAAAGAGGACCCTCCTATAGGTGACTATTCAACGGGGAGTGAAACGGACATTACTAGAGCTGAAGAACAAGCGGCAATCGCCCAACTGCCGACAAAAGTGGAGATGGCAGAGATGCTACTAAGAATGGAAAACACCATAAAAGGGGAGATAAAACTACTAAGAGAAGACATGGGATCACTACTCACTCGGGTGGAGTCAGTGGAGGAGAGAGTAGATAAGCAGGACCAAGATATCAACAAACTGGATGAGAAGATCAAATTACTTCAAACAACTTTAAGGGAAACCCAATACAAGATCGAGGACCAAGAGAACAGGAATCGTAGACAAAACCTAAGGCTACGTGCGATTCCTGAACAAAGAGGCGAGGATCTTAGGGAGATCATTAAAATTATTTTCAGCCCATTCCTGAGCAACAAGGAGGACCCATTCCCGGGAATTGAAAGAGTCCACCGAGTGGGAAGACCCAATGCAATAGAAGCTGGCAGACCACGTGATATTATCATAAGATTCCGTCACTACGATGAGAAAGCAGTGATTTGGGCAAACTTGTATGGAAAAACACCTTTAAAATATAAAGAAGCAGATATACAGATATATGCTGACTTGGCCCCACAGACATTGGAAAGAAGAAGGCTACAAAAACCCCTACTGGAAGCGATGCGCTCTGCAAATGTCAAATATAGCTGGGGGTTCCCAGCCTGCCTGATAGGAATAAAAGAGGGGAGATCAGTCAGACTGAGATACCCTGAAGATTTAATCAGTTTCTGCGAGAAGTTAGAAATACAGGTCCCTGAACTGCCAGGATGGGCCCCCTAGTGGGGGGCGGAGCGGGGAGGCTGGGGGGAGTGGGGCGGGAGAGGTGCGGCGGAGGGGGCTGGAGGAGGAGAGGGAAGAAGAGTTAAAAGGGGCCGGGGAGAAGGTAGGATTGACCTCTCGAAAGTACCTCATGAGACACGCCCGCTTACCCCATACTCCCCACAGCAATGGGGAGTCTGGGTAAAGAGAGACCTAGGGGATCGAGCCCCACCTCACCTGAGAAATTAGGAGTCTCGAAGTGGGCCATATTAGGTTATGACCCATTCCGACTCAGGGACCCGAACAAGGGTCAGGGAGGGTGGGGGGAGGGGGAAGGGGGGTGAGGAGTATAAAGAAAGGGAGGGATGGGGTGGGAGGGGGGGGAGGTACAAAAAGGGGGAGGGTTGGCGAGGGGGGGGTGGGAGGGAGGGAGGGAAGGAAGGGGCTGGAGGGTTGAGAGGTATAAGGAGAGGGGGGGATGGGGAGGGAGGGGGGGAAATCTCATCGCTATCTATCCAAAATTAACAGACCTTGAGAAGTGCCCAGCCGAATATGAGGACAGAAATTAAATTTATGACATACAATGTAAAAGGTCTCAACACTCTCAAAAAAAGGCATAAAGTTTTGGAAGAACTAAAAAATTATGGGGCAGGGGTGGTCTTCTTACAGGAGACCCACCTCGTTCATGAGTCGAATACAAGGCTATCGTCTAACTCATTCCCAGTTTGGTACTATGGAGACGCAATTACTAGTAGGGCTAGGGGAGTGGCGATAGGCTTCTCTAAAAGTATCTCTTTTGGCTTAGAGGATCGATTGGTTGACCCACTGGGAAGGTATCTCTTCCTGAAAGGAACTATAGGGGGGGGGAAATTTACTTTAGCCAATATATATGCTCCAAATACCAACCCTATGAAATACCTACGCGAGATTCTTAATAAATTAAGGGATTTTAAGGAAGGGTACGTAATATTAATGGGAGACTTAAACTTTGGCCTGGACCCGGGGCTGGACTCGTCGTCCGGTGCGGGGGGGATGGATAGGAAACAGCTAAAACTGACTAAACAAAAACTTTTTTTAAACCAGCTGGTTGATGCTTGGAGGATTCAACATCCTAAAATAAGAGATTATTCCTTCTTCTCCCCAGTGCACGGGATGTACTCCCGCCTCGACTACGCCTTGATAGATCATGGACTCCTGGATAGAATTATCAGCACGAAAATCGAGGTATTGTCACTGTCTGACCATGCCCCCGTCTCTATGATTCTAGATATCTCTGAAGGTGGAAGCTCACTCCCTGCCTGGAGATTAAATGAATCCCTATTACGTAATAAAGAGGTCGTGGAATACGTAAGAAAGGAATTAGAGCACTTTTTTAAACAGAACGATAATGGAGAAGTGAGTGGAGCGTCGCTATGGGATGCTCACAAAGCATTCATTAGAGGGGTCCTAATTGCAAAAGGAACATGGATAAAAAAAGAGAGAACAAAGAAATTGAAAGAACTAATTGAGGAATTAAATCGGGTCGAACAGGAACATAAAGCATCCCCTGAGGAGGACAGAAATCTATACCTAAAAACAGTGGCAATAAGAGAACAACTAAAAGAACTCATGGAGCAAGAAACACAAAAATTCTATAATAGAATAGCGAAGGAAAGATACATGTGGGGCAACAAACCTAGCAAACATCTTGCCAGAACTCTACAAAAAAAAAAAAAAACGATTAACTATATAGAAAAAATACGAAATAAGAGTGGAGAGATTAAATACTTATCTAGGGACATAGCAGACTCCTTTAAAGAATATTATGAAGACCTTTATACGGTGGTACAGAAGGGAGCCCATAATAGGGAAAAGGAAAAAAGAATAAAAAGGATGGATTACTTAGCTAAAGCAGGACTCAGAAAATTAACTACAGAGGATAGGGATATACTTGAGGAACCATTTTCTAGCGAGGAGGTAAGATGGGCACTGAAGAGCTCCCCGGTGGGGAAGAGCCCTGGGCCGGATGGCTTTACTGCGCTTTACTATAAAACTTTTCAAGAGATACTCGTCCCAAGACTCCGTAACTATCTAAATGGCTTGGGAGCGGAGTACAGAATGAGCGAGGAATCCCTGACTGCCAGTATTACGGTGATCCTGAAGGATGGAAAAGATGGGTCAGTGTGCTCGGGCTATAGACCAATTTCACTATTGAACGCAGATACTAAAATCTATGCAAAAATATTGGCAGAGAGGGTCAAGGTCCACCTGAGCACACTGATCCATCCGGACCAAGTGGGGTTTGTGGCGGGTAGGGAGGGCAGGGACAATGGGGTTCGGGCGCTCCTGCTCTTACAGAGGATCCGGGAGACAGGGACCCCCGGTCTACTCCTGTCAATAGATGCTGAAAAGGCCTTTGACAGGGTAGACTGGGGGTTCATGATAGATACACTCGAGTTTATGGGCTTTGGGCCAAAGATAATCCAACGCATCAAGGTGCTATATGACCACCCGAAAGCGAAAGTCAAAATTAATGGTATTTCATCACCTCTGTTCGAGATGAGGAACGGGACAAGGCAGGGGTGCCCACTGTCCCCCCTCCTGTTCGTCTTGACGATGGAACCCCTGCTGGCCACAATTAGAGCCAACCCAGAAGTGGAAGGGATTGAGGCGGGAGGGGATACGCATAAACTATCCGCCTTTGCGGATGATATCCTGTTCTTCATAGGTAACCCGCGGACGTCTATGCCGCATTTACTGTCCGAACTTACACGCTACGGGGAAATGTCAAATTTCAAAGTTAATCGTACGAAATCCTTTATCTTGAAGGTAAACATAGGAAAGCTTGATCAGCTCTCTCTACAGGAGAGCTTTGACTTTCCCTGGAGGAAGCAGATCAAGTATCTGGGAATAAACCTAGCTAATTCGATCAAAAAAATGTATAATATTAATTATCTTCCGCTTCTCGATGATGTAAAAAAAAAATGTAAAGAATACACTAACAGACCCCTCTCTTGGATGGGACGCATAAATACAGTTAAAATGATGGTACTCCCGATAATCACATATAAATTTCAGATGTTGCCTATCCCACTCTCTCCGACCTACTTGAGAAAACTAAAGTCCATAATTATAAATTTTATTTGGAATAGTAAAAAACATCGGATAGCATTAAACACACTAAAACAGGAAAAAAAACAGGGAGGCCTCGCGGTTCCTGATATAGCGAATTATTACCAAGCGATCGTCCTGTCTAGAATTCCAGAATGGGGTAAGGAGGAGACGGATAAAAGATGGGTCACCCTAGAAAAAGAGATTAGTCTAGCACATTTGGGTAGAATTATTTGGAATCCACCGACACACAGATCCTTAGGTGAAAATACACATACTATTACATTAAACGCACTAAAAATATGGGATAAATGGTATAAAAAAGTAAACAGAAATTACAATTCACTATTAATAACACTAAAAGACAACGATTTTTTTCAGCCCGGTAAAATAGAGGTGGGGGGGGAGTGGATATTAAAAGACGAAACACGATTAAAGGATGTAATGCACGATGGGAAAATAATATCATTTGAGGAACTACAAAGCGAGAGGGAAATTTTCAGGTTGGACAGATGGCGGTATCTCCAATTACACCACTTTATTAAAAGCCTACCTCAGCCCATGAGGTCGGAAGCGGACACCACATGGCTTGAGAATATTTGTACGGAACCTAATACAAAAAAAATGATCTCAAGGATCTATAAAAAGATGTTGGAGACAGAAAGGGAGGGGATCCCGCCATATGTCCATAAATGGGAAAGGGAATTTGGTTCACATTTAGATACAGGCACAATAGGGAAAATTATTAGGATGACCCATAGTTCTGCAATAGATACCAGGACGGCTGAGGCTAACTATAAGTGTCTAGCGAGGTGGTATATCACTCCTGATAAAGCAAGTCGGTACCAAAAGGGCTCCTCTCCTGAGTGCTGGAGAGGGTGCAAAGAAAGAGGGACTATGGCCCATATATGGTGGGACTGTAATAAGATTAAAATCTACTGGACAAAGATCATAGGATACATAAAGGAGATCACCCTGAAGGCCATTGATAATGACCCCTGGGTGGTCCTGATGCATGCCACAAGGGAAGAGGCAAAGCATTATGAAAACTCATTGGTACCACATCTACTAAATGCAGCAAAGAAACGTATTGCAAAGAGGTGGAGAGAAGTGGAGGCCCCATCCATATGGGAGTGGGTTGACGCGGTTGAAAGTATTCGACTCATGGAGTCCCTTAAAAGGAATTCTGACGACGACAACAAGGAGCTGGGAGGGTGCTGGGACAGCTGGAAAAGCTTCAAGAGAACATGGAGCTATGCTGAAGCTATTAGGCCATAGAAACAACAGTAGGACAAGGACGAACATAAACAATCTATAAATTTGGAAATAGCGATGAGATTCTGGGGGGGGGTAGGGAGGGGGGGGAACATTAGGAGGGTCTAAATGAAACCGGGTACACTAAAGCGGCATGTAGAGTGGGCGATAGAAATGGTTTTGTGTCTACTATATGGCTATTTGTCCCTCTGAGACATATGTATGCGAATAAATGTTTAACCTACAAATATGCCACAATGATGTGATGTAAAACAAAATGGACAAAACTGATTGGTGTAAACCGACCTAGGTCCGCTTGGAATGCTGAGCTGAAGTGGCAAAAAAAAAAAAAATAAATAAATAATGAGACATTATACGTATATAATAATCATGAAGATATTACAATAAAATGCACAATTGGTCCATAAATGAGTAAATGTATTGTAGCATCTATGGATCTCTACATGTTTTGTGGATCTCACTAGGGTCCACTCATCAGGAGTTTGATGCAGCAATTCATCTATGAAAAAAAAATTATATATATATATATATATATATATATATATATATATATATATATATATATATAATATTTATTGAAATTGAATACATTTATAATAAATAAATAATAAATAGATAAAAAATGAATAAATGGATAAATAAATAAATGCCTTACTACTTACACATCAACTTAATAAGCGGGCCCAGCATTGGAGAGTAGAGGGAGGCACCAAGACATGTAGTCTCCCATGGGGTTGAGGCAAGGAAAACCACCCAAAAATGGCCAATGGGTAAAGCAGCCTGGGGGAAACAAGAGCAAGACCCCAGGTGCGGTAATTAGGGTGTATGAACACAATAGACCAGATGATTCCAAGAAGAAAAATGTGTTTGAGTGTATAGCATAACAAAATTATGAATAAATGGGTCTAGTATAGTGTGCAGTGGATACAGATATACAGGTAATCAATCAAAGTGGAAAGTGAACACCTATGTGAACCCGTGAATAGTGGAATGGAGAGTGCAGAGAAAACACCAAACCATAGCTGAATATCAAACACAATAGCATAAAGCTGAGTGGAACGATTGAGAAGAGGAAAAAACAAAACAAAAGTGAAACAAACAAGCAAAAAGGGGAAAAGAACAAATAGCTTTGCAGGGTAATACCTGTGAATAGGTAAAGTGTTGAATATAATCCACATGACCCCCTCCACAAGGAGCAATGTGCAAATGTAGGTCATGACTAACCCAGGCTGATATATTCCCACAGCGAGGGGTGGACTTCGACCACGTCATGCAGACGCCATAGGTGGAGGGCCATGAATTGATCTTGCACCTGGTGCACGGACCGGAGACAGGTCAAAAGAGGCCACCTTAGGTCGTCAGATGATGGAAGACATCACCCTGACAACACGATGTTGATGCTGCCGTGTGCCGGGTGTGAAAGCATGACGCCGAGGCACAGCGTGACACCACCCGCCCACACCCTGGATGGGAACAAAGACAGGGAAGGGAGGGATGCTGCAAGCCGTGCCTCGCAAACCCGAGACAGGCGAGTCCCGGCGAACCTCCATATTTTTATACATATATAGATATATATACATATCTATATATAGATATATATACATATATATACAAAAACATTTTCATAGATGAATTACTGCATCAAACTCCTGATGAGTGGACCCTAGTGAGATCCATGAAACGCGTAAAGATCCATAGATGCTACAATACCTTTACTCGTTGTTGTGATACCTTCATGATTATTATATACGTATAATGTCTCATTATATATAGATCTTTTTACTGCTAATGTTTATACAACTTTTTGCATAGATATACTACATATATTTTCTGACGTATTTTTGTATATCATGGATTTATAAAAAATTATCAATTGTATCCTAGTTGTGCCTAGTCTGTGACCCACCTCATTTAGAGTCCCATGACCACTCTTTTTTGTCTTTGTACAGCCAACTTAGGTGCTCTTGATCAAGGTCATCTGCTGATCTGAGAACTGTAGTGGGGACTTTTAATGGCACCTCTAATCACAGGTAGCGTCACTCACTGTGTCTCCAGCTCTGTGGTGTCTCGCAGCAGTGACACCAGTCAGCTGACCTTGAGTCTCTGCCCCCCACCCATGCCGTGAACTGAATGGGTGGCTGCGAAGAGGCTGAGTGGGTGGCCGCGGGCTCCAGGAACAGCCCAGCTAGGCAGAACCTGCATCCAATTTGCACTAGTGTGAACCCAGCCTTTAAGCTCATCACATGTTACAAATGGATTGTACATTCTCATTAAGATCTACCAAAAACTATGTAGTACAAGGGTCTCTCTGACCGAATACCAATTGCTTGGATAGTTTAGATAGGCCCTTATTTAAAATAGCTTTCCAAATTCAAAGACAATTGTAAAAAGATTGTACAGTCATTCATGTTCACATTTACAAACTTTAGATATATTATCAGTATTTTCCTTGCACCAGAAAATGGGATTTTGAAAGTACGTGTTAACTGGATAGATCAACATTGTCCTTTAGTAACACTAGGGATTATAATGTAAAGAAATGCAGCCAAGTGTTGTAAAAAATAATATGCGTAACCCAATTTACAGATGAATATATTGGTGAATCAGAGCAAAGTATATCTGCCAGACGACACGTTTAAATGCTGTTAGCTGTTCAAATTCATGTTGTCTTTGTGGTGAGAAATCTAATCCAACAATTATTCTGTCAAAGCTGTCATACCTTCTGCCTCTACCTGTAATTTCAAACCAGGATAATTATCACAGTGATTGCAAAGGTAAGTTATGTTGACTCCCAATCATATCACCATGAAAAAATTAAAAAAACACAATGACACTGGCTGAATCTTAGGTATTCAACTTAAAATGCATAAAACAGATAGAATGTTCCTTTACCAACTAAAATATACAAACTTCTTGTACACACCAGACTTATAATTACAGTAATTAGTAATTGAGTGTATTTTTCTATACTGCAAGCGTTTTTTTTTTTTTTTTTTACTTACTGAACAAAATATAATGAAAAGCAATGAAGGCTAAGAAAATAACAATTATGTAGAACTTAGTATTTGTTTTCCTACGCAAAAACAGTAAAGGAACTTTTTTCTTATGAGAAGGGATATGGTTCAATTACCAATGCCTAGAGGCTTGAAACTATTTAAACATTGGGAATTTATGAGAATTGACTTTGGTATTTACTAGAAAGGTATTGCAAGTCCAAATGCCTTTTAATAAAGGTCTGTTTACTAAAGAAATTTCTCTACTGGAAGGTAATATTCCAATATTGCCCTACCTTGGTAAGCATGAGATTTAAAGAAAATCTTTACCTTCCCAATAAAATTATTAATATAAGACAGAGAAGTGTATTAACTTACTTTTGTTTGATGCTTTACCTATTCTAACATTCTTGTATGGGCTTTCAAATTATCAGATCTTACCAGCAGAAACAGCTCAAAGTTTCCCCATTGCTGCATAATGCAGTTGTACCTGCCCGATATTTTTACACATGTGCCTATAGCTCTTCTGTACGACTAACAAACATTTCAAGGTTTCAATGGGCACATGGTGAAAGTAGATATTAAGGGTAACTCCATAGCAAATGCTGCTGTAATTTGTAAAATCCAATGCAATAAGGCAACCTGAAGGTGTTCTATACATCATTGCTGTACATAATCCCACCAAAATTGTAATTTCCTGCTGGTGTGATTGGCTGATTTTCCCAGAAGTTTGCACTACAAGATACAAGTCAGACTTAAAGCGGTGTTCCGGCCGAAATTATACTTTTTAAATAAAAATACCCCTATAATACACAAGCTTAATGTATTCTAGTAAAGTTAGTCTGTAAACTAAGGTCTGTTTTGTTACTTTTTAGCAGTAGTTTGTTATTTTATAAACTTGCATCAGGCCGTGGCCATCTTAAGTGTGGGCATCTGAAGCCAGACTGTATTTCTTCCTGGATCTCATCCTTGCAGATCTCGTACATGCTCAGTGCAGCATAAGCAGTGTAATAGGTTTCAGGTCAGGTTTCCATAGCAACGGCAGTTTGAGAGGAAGTTGCTGCCCCTTCCCAGGAGGCATTGCAAACAGGAAATGATGCGATGGGCCGCGGCCAGGGAGGAGGAAGTGAAAAATGAATACAGCAGATATACAGTCTGTGCTGAAAAAAAAATTAAAAAAATATCCAATTTGTTTACAGTGCACAGTTTAGTGAGGGATGCTGAAGAGTTGTAAAAGTGGGTGGAACTCCACTTTAAGGCTGGGTTCACACTATCTTTGCATGCAGCTCCCAGCAGTGGTCCGGTGTGTCCCTATTCACTGTTTCAGGTCTGATTTCAGCCCAAATTTTGAATTTGAATTTGAATTCAAACCTGAAACGGACCAAAAGATGCACAGGGCTCATGTGCAAATTCACACCAGAGCCACAGCAGAGTGTGAATATAGCCTTAGGCATCTCCTGCAATAGGAATATCAGTTTTAGTGAGATACTCTTCAAGCATTATATACAAAGTTTTATCATTAGAGCCCTAAGAATGCTTTTTAATTAATCAGTCCCATTCAGAATCAGTATCAGCAATCAGCTATTTCTTCAGAGCAACAAAAGGTAGGAAGCTAATACAAAGTTTGGTAAAATCCCTGCAATGTTTATTTATCACCCAGAGTGGTTTATTTTTTTTCTCAATAAAAGTCCAGCTACTCTTTAAGCTCTAATTAAATGACACATTTTCATACACTTGTTTTTCAATTCATTTTTCATCCCTCTATGTAGTTAATTCCTGTCTTCATGCATGCACTTCACAGATGACTGCCTGGCATATTTCAGAACAGGTTTCCTGATGGTGATGAAAGTAAACCATACCTGTTTAAAATGTATTGAAACATTGTATAATCCATTCGATGGACAGGAGCACTGTTGGGAGACAGGTACAGAGTGTTGCCATCTCATTCCAGGATGAGCAGCATAACAAGAACTGTAATATCAGTATTACCAAGTGTTATTTTAAGACTGAACTCCAAGCATAAAAACTTATTTATTTTTAATAAATTCCTCAACAGCCCTAATATATAAAAACATAATTTGTGTGCAGCAAATACCTTTACAAAACCCAGATATTACCTTGTAAAAAGTAGTGGCAACATAATTACTGTGCCTGTGCAGAAACCAGAGCAGTGGTGGGAACCAACAGGTCCTCCTACTACAGGTGTCTAGAGAAAACTACAGGCCTGCAAAAGAACAGCAGCGACCAGTCTTTATTACAGAAAATACTTTCTCACTTTCACAGACCTGCAAAAAATACACAAAGGAGTACAAGATTCAAGTAAAAATACACATGTTTCTGGTATTTAGACAATATTTATTTAGCCCAGAGTTTTGCACTTATAAAAGCTGAGGATAAACGATATATTGAAAACTACCTTTTAAATTAAATTAATGAGTTAAAACCTATTAAAGATTTTAGTAATTAGGATAAGATCTCATTCACATGAGTGTACCTATGCATACATCTGTGCGAAGGCCATCTTTGCTCTCATGGGATGCAAAGATGTTCTGTGCATCTGCATGCAGGCAGCTCCATTCATGTCTATTGGGTCGTAGCACACAGACGAAAAGAGCAAAGTGTGCAGACTGTACTGGGTGTGTAAACATATATTAAAGTAAGACAATTAGCAATTCACATAAAGTAAGACGGATTATGCTTATCATGGTTCTCAAAAGTATTCCGAGCTGGGAAGGACACCAAGGAAACTCTCAGAATGGATATGGTCTGAATGCCATCTGCAGTAGCTAAAAGAGACAGCAAGGCAATAGGCAAGGCACGCAATAATTGGCAACTCACATTGTGTGGATGATCATCTCATGCATTACAGTCATTGGTGCATCTGCAGCTGGGAGGATGAGGCATCCAGGATCCCATGATAAAGCTGCTGCTGTAAGGAGTGGAGTGTGGTAGCCAGGGTGACCAAACTATCCCAGCACAGGAAATCAGCATGTGTGGATCGATAGAGTACATGTGAGGACAGGAAGTAATGAAACAGAATGTGAAGCCAGTTGGCTTGAAAATTGAACTCCTGGAGTGAAAGAAACCACCTGGTCACTCTGGCATTGGCCTACTTGTTTTAATACTTGTCTCATCTAGGACAAAACCTCCTGCCAAGCAGAAAGTACCGCAGACAGTCCAGACCCCATTTTATGGTGAGACACTCTCGCTCCACTGCAGTGTAGTTTTTCTCGGATGCCGTCAGGTACTTCTCCCCATTGACCATTTGAGACAGGACCTCCCCCAAGACCTCATTACTGATTCCTGCCTTTTGTTAAGTTGGTCAATGGTGCAGGAATGGTGGCAAATTTGGGGATGAACCGCTGGTAGTAGCCAACTATGCCCAAAAAAGCTCTGACTTGTTTCTTTGCTAGGGGGTGGGCAAAAAATGTACGGCTTCTACTTTATTTGGGGTTTTACTAGCCCCCCCACCCCAATGTACCCTATGTACTTGGCTTCCTCCATCCCAATTGCACACTTCTTAGGATTGATTGTAAATCCTGCTTTCTTCAAAGAGTCCAGGACTGCCTGAACCCAGGTAAGATGGGATTCCCAATCAGTGCTAAAAATTACATTGTCACACAGGTATATTGAAGTGTATTGCTGATACGGGAGTAATGTCTTGTCCATTCCCCTTTGAAATGTGACCGGGGCAGAGTGTAAGCCAAATGCCATCTTTTTATATTTATTGAAAAAAGTTGTCTATTTGTGCTGCTAAAAACAGTTTTCTCTCTGGTTTCCTTGGTCAGGGAAATCTGCCAGTACCTTTTTGTGAGGTCTAACATGTTGATGTAGCGGGTGGGACCCAACCTCTGAATTATCTCGTCTACCTTGGGCATCGAATAGGCATTAAATTTGTAAATTTTATTAAAATTCCTAAAGTCATTGCAGAAGTGCAGGGTGCCATTGGGTTTTAGTACCAGCACGATTGGGCTCAACCAATCACTCTGTGACTTTTCAATGGCATCTTGCTCAAACATTCTCTGCACTTCCTCGTACAATACCTATGTGCTTTTGGCATATGATACAGCTTTAACCAGTGGCGGCCCGTATTGCAGGGTGCAATGGCCCCATCCATGAGTCTGGCCCCCTAATCTACAAGCGGGGCGCTGAAACAATTTTTGTTTTTTTTGAAGCACGTGATTAGAGCCAGAGGCTCTAATAGGCTTCAAAAAAGGGTGGGCTCGGGGCGCAGAGAAATCTATTCTGCACCAATTTGCATCGTTAGAGAAACAATGGACAGTCCCGTCCCACTATGATATCATGTATCACACTTTTCACCACCTAAAATTCAGAACAGAAGGTTTTTCACCTTAATGCAAAAAATGCATTAAGGTGAAAAACCATGAGACCTTACAACACCTTTAAATTTCAAGGAGGTCCGAATTGCTCTCTAATATAACATAAAAGTAGGCTATTCACATACCTATTTCAAGTAAAATAAAATAAAACCACCTTACATAACGTATCCCAATCAGAGTCCCCCTTACATATGGTGTCCCCATCAGCGTGCCACCTTACATCAGGTGCACAGTCCGGCATGGGTGTCCTGTCAGCACACAACTTGCTGAGGGGGCTCTGAGAGGAAAGGAAGAACAGACAGCACTGACAGGAGACTCCAAAAGAGGAGGTAAGGGCCATATATCATTCACAGAGCAGGTAAGTATAACATATATTTTATTTTATTAAAAAAAAAAAAAAAAAAAGCTTTTATAGCCCTTTTTGCAGTGTTATTCTAAAAAAAAAAGAAAAACATACTCATCTGCCAAGTGAATCCAGCAATGTTCTACTGATATCTGCCACTCCACCACCATACATCTTCTTCCGTCATTGGGGAGCTGGCTGTCCTTTCTGGATTCTTGTAGCCAGCTTCCACTCATGTGCAACAAGCTCCATCTAGCAGCCACCTTGTGTCTCTCAATAATTATAAAGGTTATATTAGCGCACAGGAAAAGGTCAATACAGTCGCACCAGCTTTAAATTGTGCCCCTGGGCAGATGAAAATATATTGCTCACACATGCCATTGGTATATGTGAAATTACACCCCAAAATACACTCTGCTTCTCCTGAGTATGGGGATACCACACGTATGAGACTTTTTGGGAACCTAGCTGTGCCAAAAACCAATGATCTCCTTCAGACTTTCAAAGGGCATTATTTGCTAATTTCACTTCCTCACTACCTATCACAGTTTCAGAGGCCCTGAAATGCCAGGATAGCACCCCCCCCCCCCAAATTACCCCTTTTTGGAAAGTAGACACTCCAAGGAATTTGATAAGAGGCAGGGTGGGTAATGTTGTAGCTAAATGCAGTGGCGGCTGGTGCTCAAAATTTTTTGGGGGGGCGCAAACAAACAGCCTCACTGTGCCATCAAACGCTGCCACTGTGCCCATTAAATGCTGCCACTGTGCCCATCAAACGCTGCCACTGTGCCCATCAAACGCTGCCACTGTGCCCATCAAACGCTGCCACTGTGCCCCTCAAACGCTGCCAGAGTGCCCCTTCAAGTGCTGCCAGAGTGCCCCTCCAAGTGCTGCCAGAGTGCCCCTCCAAGTGCTGCCAGAGTGCCCCTCTAAGTGCTGCCAGAGTGCCCCTCTAAGTGCTGCCAGAGTGCCCCTTTAAGTGCTGCCAGAGTGCCCCTTTAAGTGCTGCCAGAGTGCCCCTCAAGTGCTGCCAGAGTGCCCCTTTAAGTGCTGCCAGAGTGCCCCTTTAAGTGCTGCCAGAGTGCCCCTTTAAGTGCTGCCAGAGTGCCCCTTTAAGTGCCCCTCCAAGTGCTGCCACTGTGCCCCCTGCCTGCCCTCTGCACTTACCTTGTCTCGATGTGCAGCTGGTGATGGCGTCAGGCGGCGAGCAGTGTCTCATCATCCGAGGTCTTCTTCTCCCGCGCTCCTCCTGTCTTCTGCTATCGTCCGTCCGAGGTCTTCTTCTCCCACGCCTGTCTTTTGCTATGATTGGACGCCTAGCGTCCAATCACAGCGCCTGTGACTTCAGCCAATCAGGTTACAGGTAACAGGCCTGTATTCGCTTCTCTAACACAATACTGTGTAATCAGCGAACGCACAGCCGTGCGCCCGCTGTTTACACTTAGGGAAGCCTATTAGAGCACACCGCTCTAATAGGGTCCCCTATTAGAGCTTACAGCTCTAATAGGGGCGCTTCCCGCAACACCCCCCCACTGTAATTCAGATGCCCGGCGCCCGATCAGGGGCCGGACACCTGAATAGGGGGCGGCAGAGGTGACAATAGATAGATTCATGCAATGCATGAATCTATCTATTGGTGATAGAGCGGTGCATACTGCACTGTGCCCGGCGCCCTTAAAGGGACATGTTTAAATAAATTTTTTTTTTTTTTGAACTTTTTTTTTTTATTTATTTATTTATTTTTTTAACTGCAAGGAGGGGGGGGGGGGGCGGCGCCCGGGTGCCCCCTATGGACGGGCCGCCACTGACTAAATGTATAGCCTACTTAAATGATTATAGATACAAATAATAAAGTGATTAAAGCGATTAAAGTGATTAAACCTTTGTCTGTATAAGAATAACAACGTACGATAACAGTGCGAAAAGATAAACAATCACATTTATTCATACAGGAAAGAAATGTTAGAATAATTTAGAACTTATCATAAAATTCAAGTGATGGTACAGGTACAGTGTTGCTTAGGCTGCGAAGATACTTTAGGCCATATGGTTACAACAGATATACACTTATCAATATGGTTATCAAAATATCAAGACAAGTTTTAGGAAAGAAGATAGATTAAAGTTAGAAATAGGTTAGAGATACACAAAATACATTACACGTCCATCCGATGTTCTGGGATTCAAGCGAGTGAGCAGCTAGCTCTACTCTCGCTTATATGCCCAATGGCCCCCTTCTGGAGTCTAAATGCTCATTGGCCCTTTGGGCTGGCCCTCTGATTGGTTCTTTGGCTGGCCCTTTGATTGGTTCTTTGGCTGGCCCTCTGATTGGTTCTTTCTGAAGTCTAAACGACTGGTGCCACTCAGTCTCAAAGTTTAATGAACCACTGGTTCTAACCAGGTCTGACATTAGTATGTTAATGACCCCTGGGGAGAAGGTGCCGTTCAGTCTGTGACGATGACGGTTGAAACAAAGTGTATTCAATTAGCACCTGGGGACATCCTAACCAGGTCGTACAAGCCATTGTGTCTCAAAAGGTACACAACACAGACCATGTCATAAAAATGTATACATATATACAAACATATACATACATATATATATACACACATATATATATATATATATATATATATATATATATATATATATATATATATATATATATATATATATATATATACATACACATACACATACATACACATCCCCACACACACATCTCCCTGATATATATTTATACATCCGATGGGGCATGGCAATCCAATTCCATTTTAAATATAGTCCTTCAAAATCTCCAACACAGTAATTTGCAGATCTCATTTTTTGCCAAAAGGTTTTGAAAAATACATTTTCTTTTTTAATTTACCAAAAACGTGTGGCAACAAATGAGACACCTCAAGCTATTTGCTGAGAGGCATGTTGAGTCTATGGAAGATTACATTTTTTTCCACAAGTTTGTAAAAAATGACAAAAAAATATATATATTTTCTTTACACAAAAGCTATAAATTGCTCACACATGCAAAAGGTATATGTAGAATAACACCCCAAAACACATTCTGCTACTTCTCCCGAATATGGAGATACCACATGAGGATGTAAGAGACTTTTGGCAGCCTAGCCACGTACAAGCGCTCAAAATCCAAAGCCTACCTTCAGGCTTACAAAGGGTGTATTTCCTCATGTCACTTTCTCACTACCACAGTTTTGGAGGCCCTGAAATGCCAGGATAGTACAAACACCCCTCCCCCCAAATTGATCTATTTTTAGAAAGTAGACACTCAGAGGAATTTGATAAGAAGCATGGTGAGTATTTTGCATTTTTTTGTACAAGATTTAGAAAAATACCAAAAGGAAAGAAAAACATATATATTTTTTTTCTTCATTTACCAAAAACTGTGAACTGAGATTTACAAAATACTCACCATTAGAGTTGAGCGGACACCTGGATTTTCGGGTTCGGCGGGTTCGGCCGAACTTCGGAAAAAAGTCTGGGTTCGGGACCGAACTTGACCCGAACTTGACCCCGAACTCCGAACCCCATTGAAGTCAATGGGGACCCGAACTTTTCAAGACTAAAATGGCTGTAAAAAAGTAATGGAAAGCGCTAGAGGGCTGCAAATGGCAACAAAATGTTGTTAAGAGCATGGCAAGTGGTCTGCAAACAAATGTGGATAGGGAAATAACTTAAAATAACATAAAAAAAAAAAAAAATAAATAAAAAGGCCGGAGGCCCCCTTCTCAGCAGAAGAGGTACAGGAAGTCATTAAGAACCTCAGAAACTCAACGGCACGATGCCGCACATACAGTGGTGTGAAAAAGTGTTTGCCCCCTTCCTCATTTCCTGTTCCTTTGCATGTTTGTCACACTTAAGTGTTTCGGAACATCAAACCAATTTAAACAATAGTCAAGGACAACACAAGTAAACACAAAATGCAATTTGTAAATGAAGGTGTTTATTATTAAAGGTGAAAAAAAATCCAAACCATCATGGCCCTGTGTGAAAAAGTGATTGCCCCCTAAACCTAATAACTGGTTGGGCCACCCTTAGCAGCAACAACTGCAACCAAGCGTTTGCGATAACGTGCAATGAGGCTTTTACAGCGTCCTGGAGGAATTTTGGCCCACTCATCTTTGCAGAATTGTCCTAATTCAGTTACATTAGAGGGTTTTCGAGCATGAACGGCCTTTTTAAGGTCATACCACAACATCTCAATAGGATTCAGGTCAGGACTTTGGCTAGGCCACTCCAAAGTCTTCATTTTGTTTTTCTTCAGCCATTCGGTGGTGGACTTGCTGGTGTGTTTAGAATCATTGTCCTGCTGCAGAACCCAAGTTCGTTTCAGCTTGAGTACACGAACAGATGGTCGGACATTCTCCTTCAGGATCTCTTGGTAGACAGCAGAATTCATAGTTCCTTTTATCACGGCAAGTCTTCCAGGTCCTGAAGCAGCAAAACAGCCCCAGACCATCACACTACCACCACCATATTTTACTGTTGGTATAATGTTCTTTTTCTGAAATGCAGTGTTCCTTCTACGCCAGATATACTTGGACACACACCTTCCAAAGAGTTCCACTTTTGTCTCATCGGTCCACAGAATGTTGTCCCAAAAGTCTTGGGGATCATCAAGATGTGTTGTGGAGAAATTGAGACGAGCTTTGATGTTCTTTTTGCTCAGCAGTGGTTTTCTCCTTGGAACTCTGCCATGCAGGCCATTTTTGCCCAGTCTTTTCCTGATGGTGGAGGCATGAACGCTGACCTTAACTGAGGCAAGTGAGGCCTGCAGTTCCTTGGACGTTGTTGTGGGGTCTTTTGTGACCTCGTGGATGAGTCGTCGCTGCGCTCTTGGGGTAATTTTGGGCGGCCGGCCACTCCTGGGAAGGTTCACCACTGTTCCATGTCTTCGCCATTTGTGGATAATGGCTCTCACTGTGGTTCGCTGG